>JAHTLZ010000275.1:20351306-20379657 GCA_023846285.1 Phrynocephalus versicolor
TGTGTGTGTGTGTGTGTGTGTGTGTGTGTGTGTGTGTGTGTGTGTGTTGTGTCGTTACAGTCATGACCGACTCTTTGTGACCCCATGTCCATGGAGTTCTCTTGGCAGGAATACTGGAGGGGCTTGCCAGTTCCTACTCCAGGGACCTACAGCACATGGTATTCCCTGGTGGTCTCCCATCCAAGTACTAACCAGGGCCCACCCTGCTTAGCTTCTGAAATCAGGCAAGATTGGATGTGCTTAGGGTACTTCATAGCAAATTCACATAGATCCTGCTCACCTCTACACTTTGGATTAAATGTAGAGTTTCCAAAGCCTGCAGGATACTTGAATAAACTTACTGCCTGTGAGGGTTCGGGTTGATCACCATTAGGTTCCGAGCAAAAATCACCACTGTCCAGTATTTGCGGAGTATTTTTAAATAAAGATTTATTTAACATAAATTGGCCAACGGGCTCATGACTCATTTGTTCATCACTTTCAGAACCTTCAACTGTTACTTCTGTAGAAAAAGGGGTTTCATCAACAAAAGGGTTTATAACTGGACTCAAACAGGGTGGGTTCTCTTCTGTTACCGTGGTTGCTCTTAACGTGGCATTCCCCTTCCGAAGCACTGACTACCACAACAGGGGTGGCGAACCAATTGTGCTACTGGGTTCTCTTGGTACAGTGGCTGTCCGCAACCTCTCACCCATAGGCTGTTTTCCGGCCATCTTAATGGTCGTACCTCCACGGACCAGGTCCACTCATCACCAACTTTTACTTCAAAGGACTCCTCCTTCTCCTTCCTCCTAGTACCTTCTGCCCTAATCCTCCCTTCCAACGACTTCTTATTCCCTGCTAACAGTCCTCCCTCACGCACACACTCTTCTCCTCGCAACTTCTCTTCTCCTCGCGCCTCCTCCTCCTCCTTCCGCATGCCCCTTTTCACCTCTACCCAGTCACAACACAAAATGCATCCTCTGTTAATTCTATTCTCTCCTTTCCTCCTACTGCCCCTTCTAACTCTCCCAATGTCCTGACATCTTCAGCTTTCTCATCTTTCTTTCTCTCTGGCTTTGTCTTCTGACTGGCTGCATTCTCACACTGCCCCCGAATGCTAGCATGCTCTTTCTAGGGCTAGATTTAACTTCTGCTCCTCAGCAGTACTAGAAGATCATTTATATAACATGTTCTGTAACAGTGGTGGCAAACCTTCTGCACTCCAGATGTTTTGGACCACAACTCCCACAGTCCTTTGTCTGGCAATCTAGGCTCAGAATTCTGGGAGTTGCATGCAAAAGTGTATGGTAGCTAGTGGGGTGGGAGAAAATAACATATCTTTAGGGTGGAGGGTATGGATTATTTTAGTTGGTTTTTTTATTAATTGTAGGCGTCCCAAAATATCTGGAGTGCCAAAGGTTTGCCACCATTCCTCTATAAGGATTGGCTATGCCCTTGTGGTGAGGATGCAATAGAATCCCTGAAACACATTATGCTTGAATGCCATCTTTATAGGACAAATGTATTTAATTTCTTTATCAAATTATGAGAAAACATCCCAATATGTGTTCTAATTAGCATCATTCTAAAGCATTTTTGGCAGGTACAAATCAGATAATCAAGGAGATGGTGGCAAAGTTTCTAGTCTGGTTTTTAAAGAGCATGTAAAATGTTCCATTAAGATAATGAATTGGTTTTGACTCACTGATGTATGTATATTCTTTATCCTTGTTTTAACTGTTCTTGTTCCAATTTTGGGGCTGTAATAAAAATAAATAAAAATAAAATCTCATCTCTCCTTACAGTCATAATAAGGAAGCATGAGGAAATGGGTGGTCTCTCTTATGACTGATTGTCAACAAGCCTACTTAAGTCCTCAAAGACCACTACCATACAAGAATCACCCTTTGAGTCATGATTGTTATGGAGTTCACATAGAGTTGGGCCAATTTTTTATAATACTACAGAGCAGAGCTGTGTCAAGTGGATCCATCCATATCTTTGTTTGGACTTAACCTCCTCGGAACCCTAGCTAGCATAAATCAATGATGAAGAATGCTGAGAGTCATAGCCTCAAGTACTGTAATTAGCTCACCCCATTTTGCTATAGTCTCCAGAGACTCCTGAAAAAAACTAGCATTTTTTATTTGAACATAGGCACAAATGAACGCCACATGACACATAGACAAGTGTTAAGCATGGGATCAGATTCTGATAGAGATCAATAAATAGTGACAATCCTTAAATAAAGCAATACACAGTAGCAGATACTTCTGCCTGGATGGGTGGAACAACTCTACCACTGGTTGTGGCTATCTTTATGTCCATCCTGTGGGAGGAGTTCATGAGCTTGGCATGGGAAGAGCAAAGCCAATAGCATACACTTGGTAAAGTTTTTCCCCCACAGAATGATTTTGGGCAGCAGTGTTTAACACAAAATGGGAAAAGATCTTACACTTGCTTGCAAGAATGTTAATTAGTCCAACACCTAAAATGCAAAATCCAAAGCGCCCTTATATGTGCTTGTATACTTATTTACAATTCTCTCTCTAAAATAAGACTTTGATTTCCATCCAAAAATTCAGGAGATAAATGTCGAAACAACAATATTGTTGCATTTTATGTTCTAGCTCCCAGTTGATGGTTTGTACCATAGTTTTTATTTTTATATTTTTGCTTGTTACATGTTTATTAGCAAATGTTCTCACATATTAACCAACAACAAAAACTATTAAAAGCACTATCCCCACAGGACTGTGTTATACCAAAGGAGTGAGAGATTTGTATGCACCACAGAGGGGAGACTGCTCCAAATAAAGAATGAGAAAGAAACAAAAGGAGTGAGTTAGCCAAAGGTTCCTGAATACGCACAATTGAGCCACAATTACTTGGAGCATTGGCAATGACTATTATTATAATAGAAGAAAATAAACTATACAGTGGTACCTTGTGTAAAGGAATTAATTCATTCCAAATGAAATTCTGTTAAGCAAATTTTCCTTTATACAAATTTCCCATCGGAATGCATTGAAAACAGAGTAATCCCTAACTGCGACCATTTTAATGTTGTATGGATTCGCCCCATAGGCGATTCTGTTAAGCAAATTTCCTCTATCTCTGGAATCTTTTATGTTGTACAGATTTTATGTTATACAAGCTGTTTGTTATATGAAGGTCATCTATATAACCTAACTTCTGTGATCTTGAAATTACTTGAGATGTCAGAAATTAAGAATACCATCATCTTTGGAACTGTTCCTTAAAGTGCATCGGGCATCTTAATACCCTTCCTAGTTCCTGGTTCAACTGAGAGGCAAAAGGGCCAGATGCTGACAATGCCTTTTAAGATCCCGCTGAGCTCAGATTCTTTGTGTAAGAATGGAGCTGGGTGGAAAGTGGAGATGGAATAATAAAGAAAGGAAGGTGGTGAAATATGGGTTATAAACTCTTCGGAGTATCAGGAGCTCAAATTAATGAAACACAATATTGTCAAAAACATGTAAAGAGTATTGATGAGTACAGTACGACCCCCGTATCCACTGATTCATTATCCACTGATTCAGTTATCCAGGGTTGGCGGAGGAAAAAATTAAATAATTCACCAGCCACAAAGCAAGCTATTGTCACAAGTAGCAGCTGTAAAGCAAGCAATTGTCACAAATAGCACCTGTAAAGCAAGCTACCGTCTCAAAACACCAGTCATAAAGCAAGCTACTGTCAGGAAATAGCAGTTTGGAGGTGGGCGGGCAGGTGTTCTCTCTTATCCATGGTTGTCATTATCCACAGGAAGGCCTGGAACCAATCCCCAGCGGATACCGGGATCCTACTGTATGTCATACCTGCTTGCCTCCATATGTTACCCACACATGATATAAAGGGAGGCATGTTGTCCAACCCCATTAATAATGTCATGACAATACACAATAGGAAAGCCCTCTTGGTGAATGGCCTCTTGGCTTAGGGAAAGGAGCCCAGATTCAACCTCAGATATCTCTTCTTTCTGGAACCAGGAGGGAAGGGATAGTGCCAACTGCAAGTTGCTGTCTTTAGAAGCAAGGTGGACCTCAATCATGGTGTGTGGCTACCCTGTTAGGTCAAGATCAGAACCTCTGGGACTGAAGTCTCGGGACTGCAATCACAATCAAGAAATGAACCCAGTAAATGGTGTAGTATAGGCTCATAGTCTCAGACTTGTTAAATGGCCACAGGACTGGAACTGGGGCCAGGACTACTGAAATGGTATTTCAGCACAGGAAAAAGGTGTAAGCAAAAGGGCGTTGAGTCCATGTTCCCAATACTTGATGTCAATGAATAACAGCCATTTGAGTGAGTGAAGCTAACAGTAGAACACACACACACACACCGTGTTCTGCTCACTGTCTCAGTTGAAATGGAGAGCAGGACATGGAGGGATTGTCTCCCTAACACACAAGGGAAGATGAAGGAATGGTTTGTGGCAGGAGAGCAAGAAGGAAGTGGAGAAGGAAGAGGAATGGCAGATTGTGAGATATGGGTTACAAACTTTCCTGACTCATCATAGGGCCACATGAGGAACTTTGGAGGGTCAGATTGTACTTAGAAATTGGAGTGTTTCCTCCTCCTTCCTAAGCCACATCCAAAACTGGTCATCCAAAATCCTAAAGAGGGAATGTCCCATGCTAAGGTTTGACCATCACTAGAAAAATACTATTAGCCATTAGCATTTGTTAATCATACTATTCCTTTCCTTTGAATTAATGACTCTGAATATTACAGAGTCCTTAAGGAATCTGAATTAAGGAAATCCTCTGCATATTACAGTGAAATTACATCTAGTGCATAAGCATGGAAACTGTACTTGTGCACAGCAAAAGACAACAGCTGAATCCTGGCAAGATCCAGGCTTTTGAGATGATTTTTTTTTCTGGAAGGCTGATGTTCAGCCTCTTCTGGACAAGCAAACAGTGGAGGAGTGGTATTTAGTCTAACACAGGTGGCCTTGGTAGCACTCTCTATCTTTCACTAGGTGTCTTGATAGCTGTGGATGTTCCTGGACCATTCTGCTGACTGCAACCATTTTGTTGATCTCCTAACAAGATTCTTGATAGAGCTCAGCTTGAGGAAGACTTTGGAGCACAGATGTATTTGACAAGAGTGGGGGTGCTCCACAAGCCTTTCGTGATGAAAACTTTAGTGCAGAATTTGGCTCCCAGAATATTTACTGGTTCAAAAAGATAGGATCCTATTCCTCCCATTTTGACATGCCCATGTTACTTGAAATTAGAAACAAAGCCCTTTTCCAAGTCCTCATCATTATCCGTTTTCACTAGCCATGCTACCTAAATTTGGGAAGGCTTGCAGTAAAAAATAAATAAATGCCAGATTGTAGTGCCTGTGTTATGAAACATTTTTCTCTGATAATGTCATGCACCACCATCTTTATGATCTTATTTTGGCATTAGGAGAAAATGTTTGGGTCTCCTAGGCCTAGTAAATAACTTTCATCTTATAGTCTGGAATCTTACATTCAGAATTTTTTTATGAGGGGAACTTTTAATAATTTTCAATCGTGTATACTATATTTTAGTACTATATCTGTTTTGTGAACCAGCTGTTCTGTTATGGGATGGCTATATAAATAAAACATGCAGTAAATACCTATTTGTCCAGTTCAGAATGTTGGTATTCCTTTAACAATGTTACATGGCTTAAGATTCAAATACCCAGAGGCGTGATAGTCTGCTGATAATTTAAGATCCTCAGTTTCAATCCTAGTGTCTTTGTTTATTGAGGTACTTTCTGTGTGCCACAAGGAAAGGGCTTTTGTGTACAGTGCCTTAATCTGGAACACTCTCCCAATAGAAATATAATTAGTTCTGACATTATTACAATATTTTTGGTGCCAGGAAATACTTTTCTATTTTATGTGCCATTGTTCGAGTTATATAGTTACTGATTTAAACTGACTCATTTCTGTTCCAACAATTGGATTTCTTCAGAGAAACATGCCTCAGCCAATCAGACTTGCAAATTAAGCCCATGTTTAACTTCCAATGAACAAACTGTAGAAAAACGTGATAACTACAATTATATAGGTGAAGAAAATGGCAGGCATCTTACTACATGGAAGAGTACAACCAACCAACCAACCAGCGATCAGTCAGTCAGTCAGTCAGTCAGTCAGTCAGTGTGCTGCTGCTCACTCAAACTTCCTTGGACAATAGAAGGGTTTCTCAAGTAAATTCAAGGAATTAGGAATTTGTACAGTATAAGAAGGCAGCAAGGCAGAGCTCCTCAGTAGGATTCTACTTTTGAAAAGGATTAGCCAACCCTGTTTCTATGTCATTATTGATTGTTTACTTGCAGACTACGGGTGTGCAAACAAACACACCCAGCTCTCCTCTTGAGCTGTGAAATGCGCAAGGGTGGTTGCTTGGACTGAGTAGTGATGTTTATCTGCTGTTACTCATTATTGATGTTTATCTGCTGTGCATTATTATTCATCACTGTGAACTTATGTTAAGCTTCTGAGAAATATTAGGTTTTCTCTGCATTGGGTACATTGTTCATCTCATCTTTAGCATGTTCATAAATGACCTGGAGACAGGGTTCAGTAGTGAGGTAGTCATGTTTTCTAATGGCATTTCATTATTTAGAGTGCCAAAATTGCCTGGAAAAGAGTGTTTAAGTATAACTTCCCAAATCCTTCAGCCAGTGTGTGTGCTGGCTATGGGATTCTGGAGATGTAATCCAGTTATGGGTGTTAACAACAACAACAAAAAAGCAGATAATAAAGACTGGTTCCCTGACCCTAGGCTGTCTCCAGAGTGGGGGGATGGACATTAAAAGGGCCATAGGATTCCACATAAGCAAGTATCAAACAATGTAGAATTGGCCATAAGATTCCTAGCCTTATATATGCAATAGTGGAATTATGACTATAAGAAACCGATTTTAAAAAAGGCTGATGGTAGACAGTCTGCAGCCCTTTTGCAGTTGGTCTAAAAAAAGTCAAAGTCTGTGTTAGACTTAATTAGGAAAGGAGTCAAAAATGAAACTACCAATGTTATAATGCTTTTATACAAAGCCATGATGCAACTACCACTGGGAATATCGAATACAGTTCTGGTCAATGCACCTGTTGAACTGGAAAGATTCTAAAAGGATCACCCAAAATGATTAAGAGTCTGGAGAACCTCCCCTCCAAGAAAAAAATTATAATGTTTGGGACTATTTCACTTAGGAAAGAAGATGTGTAAGGGGAGATCTAACAGAGACATGCAATATTATCATCATATGGAGAAAGTAGAGAGTGAGAAGCTGTTCTCTCTCCAATAATACTAGAACCCAAGGTCATCCACTGAAACTGAATAGTGGCAATTCAGAGCAGATTAAAAAAGTATTTCTCCAACAGCTTATGTTCAAACTGTGGAATTCACTGCTGCATAGTACAGTGATGGCTGCCAACATGCATGGCTTTAAAAGAGGAGTGGACACATTCATAGAGAGTAGAGCCATAGATGGTTAACAGTCAGGGTTATTGCATGTGATACCAAGTCCCAGAGGCAGTATGTTTCTGTATATCAGTTGCTAGGGAATGTGAGAGGGGAGGTGTATTTGTATTCAGATCCTGCTGACAGGCTCCCTGTGGGCAACTGGTTGGACCCTGTGTCAAAATACTGCTTCAGTCTGAACCAGCATGGTTCTTTTGATGTCCTTGTATAAGACTCCAAGAAACATGGAGCATTGTGCACACTTTTCTCCACTGAAGCCCGGCAATGCTTGTGCCTGAAGGACTCCAGGTGGGGGACTACTCATTAGATATGGAAGCATTATTCCATTAAATGAGGAAACATTATTAAACATTTAATTTATACATTTAAACTTCCTTATCTATGAAGCCATAACTGTTTTCTATGATTATGAGTTATAAAGAGTGTTTATTAAAACAGAAACTAGCCATTATATGGTCTTGTTCTGGCTCAGATTGCCTGTGATCATTTGATATAAGGTACAAAAGCTGACAATGAAATGTAAAAGCAGATGTCACTGATGTGGCTAGCTCCAGGTTTAAGGGGGCTCTTTGCAAAATTGCTTGGCTTCCGCATTGAGGAGACCTTAGCTGCCATTTTAAGCTTCCCATGATGTCCTGCTCTTTAGTGTCCCTTGGGGATTTTCTTCTTTTTGTTGTACTACTGGTGTGCGAAAGGATCATGTGTGCAATGATGACATCAGAGCAAAATAAGGCCAACAAGATGTGTGAAGACCGACTGCAAATGTTTTGGACATGTCCTGTGTGCCAATGAAGAAACTATGGCCAAAAAGGGTCTCACCCTGCAGGTCAGCAGATCCCAACCAAGGGATCATCCAAATCAGCGCTGAATGAACACCCTCAAGAATGACACAAAGTTGCCCAGGGTTCACCTGGCCCTAGCCCATGACCGCACCAAGTGGAAGGCCAAAACAAGAATAGTGGACCCCACCACCAAGTGGGACAAATGCTAAGAAAAAGAAGAAGTTGCACTGGTATGCTAGGACCCTGGGAGATGCTTATTGATTCTGGGAATGGTGGAGCTACTTTGGATGCAGCCCTGCTAAACAAATTAATTGGGGGGGGGGAGCCTAGCCACCTAGTAAATGACCTTGCCAAAGTAATTTTTGTGGATTTTAACACCCAGAACCCACTAGCAGCACAATAATTGCCATGCCAATGGCAAGGTATCTTGGGAGTTGTAGATTAAAAGAGATACTTTCCCAAGTTCTTCCAAGACATTTAATCAAACTTGCCTTTATACTGCTTACTATTATGATTGCTACTAGAAATGAAATTAATTTTTAGTATATTATCTATGCTAGTTATTCTAGTCCTGGCATTATTACAAGTTGAATCCAAAGGTTCCATACCGCTTGAAGGTCACAGAAGCTGATGGTACTGTATATATTTTTATTCTTATTAGTGGCCTGAAGGCTTTACTTTGAGGCAGTTCCTGGGACTAGATCCCAGGCTGATGCCATGAGTTTCCTGATTTAAACACTGAATATCCTGAAAACATCAAAGATGCTGTTATTATAAATCAATGTATGATTAAATGTCTGCATATTCCAAACCACAGTCCTTCAAGTGTAATGTCTGATGAGTGTTCAGAGGCCAAGGAAATTTTCCAACCAAATACTTTACAAAAGGTTTTGTATGTGAGAGGTTTGGTTCTTTTAATTGAAACCTGCAAGGCAAAGAATTTGTCAACATTTTGTTTAAGGACATTTTCTGTTCCTCTGCTTAATAGATCACATTTACTAAGCCACCCAGACCCAAAATTTTGTTCACAGTTGCTGATACTGTATGCCTGTTTCCCTAGTAAAGGATTTGACACTAGTTCTGTTCTTTCCGTTACCCTACATTTGATCTTTTAAGACTTACCCAGGTTGTCAGCAGAAGTCAAAATGTAACATGTCATTTGAATATTAATTCACACTGTTTCTTTGCACTTTTGGTTGTGCATTTATTAGATTATGTACAAATCCTAATGATTGTTTCCAGCAAGACAGGGAGTCACAAGAGCACCAAAGGCTTAGACAACGGAAAGTGAAGACTTTGATCTCCACATGTGGGTTTCAGTCTGGTGTAGGTTAAGTCAAAAACTACCACAGTCTGACATCTGTAGGATCATACATGTGGGAAAAGTCTTTCACAAAATAAAAAATATAAAATGCCCTGCAGCCAAATGACAGTTTGCAATTAATATGTCTGTTCTACTGCTCTTTTCAGAAATCTAAGTTGTTAATTCCAAAACAATGTGCCAAAAAGAGTACTGTTAATAGGCTTTGTGAACAAAGAAAGCATAGTTTGGTACATACCCTCAAAATATTCTCCGTAACATGTCTACGACAATGACCTGATTTTCCTTCAACTGAGGATGAGGAGGCCCCCTGCACTTTGATTAAATGTGAATGTTTAATTCATTCACTTTTGTTATTATTTCTGTCATTTGAATGATCCAGAAAACACACACTGTGGTAGGACTGCCACATCTGAAGTCAAAATAGCACTGGTGACAGCTGACCTCTGGCAGAGAAAATGACAAAAAGAGAAAGAACCAATGCAACTAGTTTTGTCTGGTCTGCTAAGATCCAAATGTATTTTTGTTCGGTAGGTCTTCTAGAAAATACAAATTTGTTCACCGCTTTTTACCCTTTCTCCTGCTAATACCTGACTGTTGTGATGTGGGGTTTAGTGATTTCAGCAAGTGATTTCAGCTCTTTGACATAGCAGGCTGGAGACAGCTTCTAGTGCAACAGCTCTTTATTCAGGGAGAGACAAGACTGGGGACTGGGGAGAGGGAGCTACATTTATAGGAGCGAGGACTGGCTAGGAAAAGATACATTTTGGAGGGAACAATTACAACCAATCACAAAGCTGCCTTTTGGCAGAAACCAATAGGATTGAGGATCCAAATGCAGCAACTTGAATAAACCAATAGGCCTGTTCTCTTTGGAACAGGAACAGGAACCAATAGGATTGAGGATCCAAATGCAGCAACTTGAATAAACCAATAGGCCTGTTCCCTTTGGAACAGGAAGGCAGTTACTTCAACATAAGCAAGTACAGATAATAGGAATACAGATCAATACACAACACCGACTGGACTACATACCTGTTGAGGAAGCCTCGTATGGAAAGCACTGCAATCAGTTCTATGAAAGAAACAGCTTTCTCCACCAGCTACACTTTTGCTTTCATATCTCAGACTCGGATTCTATAATTTGTTATCTTGTCTTTATCTTACCATTCCGTTTCAGTTCCAAGAGAACCAGCCAAGAATCAGATGAGGTCTCCTCAAGCAAGCTGGAAGAGGCATGTTCGAGGAAAATAAAAGGGAAAGAACTGGGAAGGCAGAGTTGCTGCTTATCTCTGAAGAAGAGGATGTGTGGGAGGATGCAAGAGAGGAGAATGCTGGAAGCTATTGTCTACCCTTGCCTGGTTTGCTTGCTTGTGACAGGGCTCACACACCAGACAAGGCATGGACACAGCCCTGGAGAAGCAGTGATAGGCACTGAGGGAAAGGATGGGTAGAGCCAAGTTGTAGAGCCTGATTTCTTTCACTCATCTAAACAAGGGCCGCTTTTTGGACCTAAGCCCTCCCCTCTTTCCTGTTCTCCAGATCCAGGATTCTAGGGAACTCCAATGAAGCTAACAGGGTCCCCAAGTTGGCCAGCGGTGCCAAAGGGTTTAGAGCAGGGGTGCCCAAACTTTTTGTAAGGAGGGCCACCTTTTTGTAAGGTGGCTGAGAATGTGTCAGGTGTCAAGCCCCACACACAGAGCACACACACAAACAGGGTTCAGTTCTTTGCCAAGATCTTTAGTGGAAAACCAGGCAAGTTCAAGTCCTTTGCTAACAATCAAGTGCCAGATAAATAACAGAATCCAACTCCTAGCAATTACCAGTCAAAGTCAAAACCAGAATATCTCACGGAAACCAGATGCCGAACCCAAGGGAACAGATCAAGCCGTTGTCCAGGAAACCAGTCCGAAGTCAGGAAACAGAGCCAAGGTCAGAAAGAGACAGGAACGTGGTTGCAAGTTCAGATGACACGTTGCTCCCACAGAGAGCTCAAGGTTTGCTTGCCAGCTTTATCCCAAAAACAGGGAACACACCCTTACTTCTGGAAAGGCTTCTGCTAGTACTCAGGGCTTGCCGACCTGATTCTCCACCTAGCATCAAAGACCCTTTCCCGAGCTCTTCTGGTAGCACGTATTTGCAGAATCCTCATGGCCCTTCTAGGAGGTGACGATATGTTTTCAGCTGAGTCATCAGACCCAGTTGCTTGTTGATTTCAGCTGCAAGGCTCCTCCAGCAGCTCTTAACCATTTAACCCCTCAGAGTCAGGTTCTGTGGCAGGCAGGGTCCTGGCATCAGGGGGCGGTTGCTCCCCGTCCCTGCCACCCCACTGCAAGCCCCACCCACTGACCCATAAGCCCCACCCACTGACCCCTTGCAACCCCACCCGCAGGAAGGAAGGCGGGAACTAAGGGAGGGAGGGAGGGAGGAAGGAAGGTGGGGACCAAAGGAAGCACGGGGAGCCATGGCCACAGGTCTTCCATTGGAAGAGGCAATCTGTGTGACCTTACATGCCCCCAAGCTCCCCTGCGGTGGCAACGGCTCGCCCGCCAGCCCACCCCAAAGCTCCTTGGCGGAGGCAGAGGCCCGCTGGCCTGCCCACCCCCACACATTCCCCTGCGGTGCCGGTGGCGGCAGACCGCCCGTCCGCCCAGCTGCCCAAGCTTCCCAGCGGTGCCAGTGTTCCCGAGCTTCACAAGGTTCCCAGCGGTGCCAGTGGTGGCGGCGCGCCCATGCGCCAAGCTTCACAAGGTTCCTGGTGTTGCGCTCGTGTGCCACACCCGCACGTGCTCCCAGCCTCACATGGTTGCCGGCTGGCCCACCCAGCCCCACAAGCTTCCCGGCGGCGTCAGTGTTGCCGGAAGATTTTTTTAAAAAAAAAACATGGGGCAAAGGAGGGGGAGGGAGGGGCGGACCAGCCAGCCACAGGCCAGTCAGAATGGCCTGACGGGCCGGATTTGGCCCCCAGGCCGGACTTTGGGCAGGCCTGGTTTAGAGACTATAATTCAACCCTATGTGTATGTGTGTGTGCAGGGGGAAGGCAGATGGAAGTAATACTGTGTGAGTAATAAAGGCTGTTTTAAGACAAGAAGCTGAGCAAGAGCCCATGGAGTTATTGCCAGAGGACATCGTTTTAGAAATCCTGTTCCTAAAATCCACTACACCTTTGATTAAAAATATCAGCCAGTGAAGGAGATGTTTAGGATTTCTCAGAGTTTGTCCATCTCTAGTTGAGTTCAAAAGTATGCACTGTGAGGGTGGGAAAGAATTTCTTTATTGAAACGGCATTATTTATAGCAGAGGGAAAGATATCTTTGACTAGTAAGGAAGCAGTAGGTCTCCTTCTGTAGCATAGCCACCTCAGAGGCTTAGTCAAATGTGTATTTCCTCCTTTTCACAACTTTGCCTCTCCAAATACGTGCCTGCAACATCACTCACATGAAAACAGAAGTGGTGCTATCTCCCAACAGGCCAGTTACAAAACACAGGCAAGTCACTTCGCCAAATATGGACGGAGTCCTGCTTGTGTTAGAATAAACAGCTAGCTTTTTCCTCTGAAGGGAGCTTTTCTTCTAATGAGGTGTGAAGTGGCTTTCATATGCCAACCACCATTCTGCCTCTCTATTCACTGAAATTCACAGAGACTTATTCAAGCCTTCATTCAAGCATTATTCTACAGAACATGATTTGAGGGGAGTTGTATTGTTCTCCACTGTTACAATGCCAGATCTAAGAGTATAGATCTGCTTGCAGGTAGACTCTAACATAAGAGCAAACCTCGGATTTTCCAGGCTCAAGATGTTTTGTATTCATAACATTAGGCTAAGTAACAATTCAACAAGGCTTCAGAGTCTTCTTTCTCCATTCATAATCCTATTTTCCTCAGTTCTTTCTTATGAATGCAGAAAATATGCTGGGAGGGAAACAGAACAGAGAGCCAGTGTGGTTTAACAGATGGAGTGATGGACTAGGATTCAGGAAGTCTGGGTTCAAATCTCTGTTTAGATGTAGAAGCTCACAGAGGGATGGCAATGAAAGAATAGTGAAGCTGAAAGAGGACTATAAGATCATCAAATCTCAACACACACACACACACACACACACACACACACACACACACACACGGTCCATGTATGGATCAAAGGATATCTGCTAGGTGGCTGTCTAAATTTCTATTGAATGCCTCCAGTGTTAGAACACTGACCACCTCTTGAGGTATTTGGCTCCATTGCCTTACTGCTTTAACAGTTGGAAAGTTTTCTCTGATATTCAGCTGAAAACTGGGTTCTCTTAACTCGAGCCAAGATTCAGATCTTGCCCCTCTGTATGACAGGTCTTAAAATATTTGAAAAGTGTCAGTCACAAGTCCGACTATAATGACTAGAGATGGGCACGAATTGAAAAAATGTTGTTTTGGTTTTTCATTTTTCGTTGAGGGCTCCGTTTTGGTTCGTTTTTGTTTTTCGTGAATTTTTGAAAAAAAATATTTTGTTTTTGTTTTTTGTTTTTACCCGCTTTTTGTGCGATTTTTAAATCATTTCCGTGAGTGGGCGTCTCCCAACGCCCCAGACCAGAGGGAAAACACTAAAAAAATGATGCTGGCAGAGACACAGTATAGACTAGGTACACAGGGAGGCTGCAAAGGCAGCGGCGGGCATTGCCCAGGGTGCAAGGCAGCCGCAGAGTGACTGCACTGTGGGGCAGGGGAGGGTAGAGAGAAATCTCTTCTTTCTCCCCTAAGAGCCAGGCTGCAGCCGGCAGGAACACAGAGACACACACCTGCCTGGCTGGCCTAAAGTGAAAATAACGAGTCGCAGAGACAGCAATCCCACCCTAACTCCCACCGGAGACTGCAAGGAGGACAGGGACTGCCAGAGCTAGTTTTTATGCCCTCTGCGGCTGCCAGATATGCCCAGTCTGCAACCTGGGCATGCTATTGGTTGAAGTTGTCCAAGAATTTACATGATCCCATGGCTTGCCTCCATTTTGTGGCTGGAGTTGCGACATCCATTTTGTCATCTTTAAAGGGAAAAGAAAAATACATTCTCCTTGATCTGTCAGCTGCCTTTGATACCGTCGACCATGGTAACCTGCTGGTCCGGCTGGCCGAGGCGGGAATTGGGGGTCAGGCTTTGTCCTGGCTCCGTTCCTTTCTTGGCGGCCGGACTCAGTGGGTTCAGCTGGGTGATGACTTGTCGGCTCCTTGGACTCTCCCGTGTGGGGTGCCCCAGGGGTCAGCAATCTCACCCATGCTGTTCAATGTTTATATGAGGCCGCTGGCGGAGGTCATCAGGAGATTTGGAGTTCGCTGTCATCAGTACGCTGATGACACGCAGCTCTATCTCTCCTTTTCGTTGTCTGCAGAGGAAGCAATTCGCTCCCTTGATCTGTGCCTGGAGGCTGTCTTGGAATGGACCAGAGATAACCGGCTCAAGCTTAATCCGGAGAAGACGGAGGTTCTATTCTTCGGGGCGCCCTCGTCTGGGTACAATGGCCCCCTCCCTAACCTGGGGGGTGTTTCCCTCCAGCCTACGGACAGGGCCAGGAATCTGGGCGTGGTCCTGGACTCAGCCCTCTCCCTGGAAGCTCAGGTGATGGCTGCTTCCAGGGCCGCTTTTTTCCATCTCTGCAGGATCGCCCAGATCCGCCAGTACCTCGATGAGTCCTCCCTGAGGACAGTCGTGCAGGCCCTAGTGATCTTGAGGATCAACTATTGCAATGCCCTCTACGTGGGGTTGCCCTTGACCCTTCTCCGGAGGTTACAGCGGGTGCAGAATGCGGCAGCCAGGCTGATGGTGGGTGCTCGTAGATACGAGCACATCACCCCAGTCCTGGCTCGCCTGCATTGGGTCCCCGTTGTCCTCCGGATTAGGTTCAAGGTCCTGGTTTTGACTTTCAAAGCCCTCCAGGGCCTGGGACCAGAGTATCTGGCGGAGTGTATCTCTCAGAGATCAACTGGGACCAGACCCACTAGATTGGTGCAGGCGCGCTCACTGAGGGTGGCCACACCCAGAGAGGTGCGGAAATCGCGTATGTGTGACCGCACCTTCTCTATGGTGGGCCCCATGCTATGGAACCATCTCCCCAGTGAGCTGCGCCTAGCAGAGTCCCTGCCCGCCTTCAAAAAGGCCTTGAAGACTCACCTTTTCAGGGAGGCGTTTGGTGACCTTTCTTTTTTTTTTCTTTTTCTTTTTTTAGCCCATGCCATCTCTGCTTGGATCATGCCTGCTTTTTGTTTTCTTTTGTTACTGTGTCTGTCTGTTTTACTTGGTTTTTATTGTAAGCCGCCCAGAGTTCCCTCCTGGGAAGATGGGCGGGATATAAACTTAATAAATAAATAAATAAATAAATAAATAAATAACGGGGATACATTTGAAAATGTGTCTAACAATTACCTTGTGAAATAGTTTTGGAAATATAGAACTGGATTATGGGGGGAGGGAAAGAAATTAATAATTATTATGACAAATGCTGCAGGATTAATTATTGCAAAACACTTGAATATTAAGTCTATGGTTTTATGAAGGAATGGTATAAGTAATCTGTATATCAGGAAATAATGATAAATTAATGTATGAATTGAAAATAAAAAGGAATACTAAAAATGAATAGTTTTAAGGATATTTCAGATGTATTTCTAGATCCTGTTCTTGTGAAAGGGAAAGGCCAAACTCTAGGGCAAGGTTCATTAATTTTGGGAGAGAAATGTGGTATGTTAATTAGAAATAAAGGAAAAGACAAAGAAGAAGAGGCAATCAATAAATTAATATTCCAGTGTGATGGTGGGGGGCACTGGATTTTTATAATTTGATTTAATGTACATTTTTATTTGGTATAATGTATGTCATTGTGTTTAATGTACAGTAATCCCCTACCTATTGTGGGGGTTAGGGACTCAACCAGACCTGCAATAATTGAACATCCGCGATATGGGGATGTTGAGTCAGGTCAGGACTGAGGGGCCTCTCTGGAGCCTCCTACATTTACCTGAGGCCTGGCGCTGCTCTGAATGGGCCTCCAAAGGGCTTCCCAGGCCCGTCGGAGGCCCCAGAAGTGGTTTCTTGCAATCCAGAAGCCACTTCCGGTTTTTCAGAAGTCACTTCCGGTTTGCCAGAAACAACTTATGGGGCCTCCAATGGGCCCGGAAAGCCCATCAGAGGCCCATTTGGGGCAGCCTGTCAGGCCTGGGTTAAGTGCAGTAGGCCTCAAACAGGCCCATGCAGCTTACCCCGGGGGCCCTTGCCTTTCATATACTGCGGTCCCGCAATATACCGGGACCGCAGTATATGAACCACAAAATGGTGGGGGACCACTGTATGTTGTTGGATGTAAAACAATACAATATGAAAAAACAAGTGACTTGATTGCACATAACAACAATAGTACAACAGTGTTTTCTCGTGGCTAGTCTGAGGAGGCCTTCAACTGGAAACCCTGTCATTAGGAGGCAAAATATTTCCGGCAGCAGACGTTTACAACATAGAGGCGCTAGAGGACACTATGGCTTGTGCCTGCCATGCGCTTCTTAAGCAAGCCTCAGATGGCATGGGTGACCCTGTTCAACTAGCAGTGTTGAATCAACAAGTCAGGCTGAAAAGGGAGGTGGGCCGGGCATCTTATCCTCGGTCTCAGGCAGAATAACATCTTGGCCGAGCCGTGCTCCTCCTCGCTACTTCCTCCTATAAAAGCCAGTTTTACTAGCTCATTTGAGATTAATGCACAACAGAGATAGCTCGCCTAATGCATGCTTTATGGTTTGGGACGCTGCCTTTGCCACTGTTTCAGATGCTGAAACGTCAGCATTTCCCCCCAAATCAGTGCAAGACTAAATGAAGAGTGATTAAAGAAATGCATCTAGCTCTTGCTCCCTCCTTTTGAAATGAAGTCTCTTACATTATGTTTATATTTTATAAAGGGAGGTGCCATTTATTATTCAAACAGGGAGTAGTTCCCTTAGGCATTTAAGCAATCTTAAATGGAACAATTGCTTGCTTTCCTCTTGAGTTTCCTCAGGGCCTTTTGCAAGTCCGAGGCCTATAGTTTCTGTTGACTACAGCAGGAAACCAGGGAACTGTCTGCCCAGCAAACTGAAGTCAGACTTCAACAGCAAAGCTGATTAACTCTGGAAAATCAGTAATGTAAAGCCTTCCCCCTGTTTAACTCCCCCCCCCGAGCCTCCCCACCACCACGCATTTCATTGAATTGCACCACAGATGTGGTTGATATTATCAGTCCTCACAGCATCAACATTTTCTTTTCATTGTTGTTTGAAACTTCTAGGTTGCCAGCACCAGTGCAAAGGTTTATAGGCTGAAATTTCCATCTCTGCAGAAGGTTCAACGCAAGGCCTCTTAAATCACTTAAGCCCTTAAGTGGACTTAAAGCAGTAGAAGGGACTGCCCGGGCCTTTGTACAGAAGGAATTTAAAGCTGGTCAAATAAGGATTCTTTGGCAGTTCTCCCCCCTTTCCCTCAGCATTATTTTTCCCTCCTCAAAATTCATGCATGTGAAGTAGGGTCATTGTGGCTCCGAATCTTGTTATAAGTAATTCACATTCTTTGTTGCGGCACTTAAAAGGTAACTCACTCCCAGTCCTCGTTAATATAACAGTTATCAAGTTGACACCAACTCATGGTTTAGTTAGAGAGCATGCAGAAGCGATTTTCCATTCCCTTTTTCTTAGGGCATTTTGGGATTATTACTTGCCCAGTCTATAAAGCCTGGCTCTTCTCCTGGGAAGGCACAGTGAGGAATCAGAGTCCCAGTTTTTGGCAGCCAGAAACGTAACTCATGAAATACCCAGTCAGGCCAGCCCTCACTACAACAGTTGAAAAGTTGAGATGGACATGAAGCAAACTTTTAGTTATGTAATGAAATGAATAACAAACCCCAGAATGGATTTAGAATGAAACAAACTGAACTGTAAAATACCGGGTTTTTTGTTTGTTTGTTTTGTTAATGGGGGGCGGAGATGTCTCCTACCTGGTGCTGGTCCTGGAGGTCTGGTCTTCCTGGCTTCAGGGACGGCGACCAGGAAAAAAAAGCACGAGCCACATGGTAGGCAGTAAAACAACAACAACAAAACCCAATGAAAATAAAATAAAAATAGTGCCGACCTGGCCCCAGGGGTGGTTGGGTTGGGGCCCTAAAATCAAGGAAAGAATATTAAAAATAAAACCAGCACCGACCGGGGGCCGTGTGGTTGGTGCTTGAAGAAAACAAAAACAAAAACAAAAACAAAAACAAAAGCCCCATGCTACAGCTATAGCACAGGCCAGAAACCCGGAAGTTAAAAAAATAATAAAAATAAAAATAAAATAAAAAAGGAGCGCCAACCCGGCCTCAAGGATATCTGGGTTGGCGCCCTAAAATCAAGAAGAAAAACAACAACGCCAACCCGGCTTCAGGGTCCGTGTGGTCGGCGCTTGAAAATACTACTAATAATAAACTGATCTGGCCCGCGGGCTCAGTACCGGCCCGCGAGCACTGGAACGGGCCCGTGGGCGTGGAACTGGCGTGGCCAGAAAAAACAAAACAAACAAACAAAAAAAACCCCAATCTGGCAAATGGGCCCAGTACCGGGCCGTGAGCACTGGACCTGCCCCCGCGGGCCATGGTACTGACACGCAGGACACGGAACCGGCCCATGGGCAATGGAACCGGCCTGTGGCCAGCAAAAAAATAAAAGCCCAGCCTGCACTACAGCTATAGCACAGGCCACGTGGTCGGAGTAAAAATAAAATCAAAATAAAATCAAAATAAATAATAATAGTAAAAAAAAAAAGGAGCGGGTGGCCGGGTTGGTGCTCTAAAATCAAGAAAAAAATTAAGAAATTAAAAAAGCACCCACCTGGCCCCAGGGGCCACACAGTGGGTGCTTAAAAAAATGTCAGCGCCTCAAAAAGCCCCTGCCGCAGGGGCTAGGATCCACCGCCACCACCGCCACCACCGAACTACCGCCGCCTCCGATAAGAACCCAAACCGGTTCAGGTTCGTACAATTTTTTAAAAATTCGTATGAACCCGAACCCATACCGTACCAAGGGTTGGCCCGAACCAGATGAACCCGAACCATGGATTTTCTGGTTTGTGCCCACCTCTATTGAAAAGTCGTGTAAGGAGCCTTATGGCACAGTGGTTAAACTGTTGTACTACAGCCGACACTGTGCTCACAGCCCAGGTTCAATCCCAGGTAGCCAGTTCAACATATATACCATTCCTTACAACACAACACAAACTAGGAGTCATTAGGAATCTAAACCACAGAGAAGAGAGCATCCTCGCCTCCACATAAGCCAAGAAGAAGGCAGGCAGACACCTGAAGACAGTGCTTAAGGCCTGTGGATTTCCAAAATGGGCCTTCAACAAAGCAGTGTCCCAACCCAGAAGAACAAGGGAACAGCTTAAGACCCAGAACCGACATTCCTTACATGGCTGGAGTGTCTGAAAAGCGAAAAGGGATTTTTGGCAAACACTCCATCCCCATTTACTTCAAACCCATAAACACACTAAGGCAGAGACTTGAAAAGACCCGACACCAACACACAAGAGACGCAATGATATGCAGTCCAATGCAGTGAGGAATGAGCAGAGCTCTACATTAGAGAAACCAAACAGCCACTAAACAGGAGGATGGCCCAACAGAGGAGGGCCAACAGCTTAGGACCAGAATCAGCAGTGTACCTTCATTTGAAGGTCAAAGGACACTCATTCAAAGACAAGGATGTACACATATTAGACAGAGAAGATAGGTGGTTTGAGGGGTCAGAGAATCCATTTATGTGTGTATTGAAACCCCCTCTCAATAGAGGTGTGGTGCTCAGGCCCAATCTGTCATGCTGCCCTTTCATCAGTCTCCAGACAAATTGGAAGTAGAGATGGGCACGAATCAAAAAATGGCGTTTCATTTGTTTGTCGTTTGTGGGGTCCGTTTGAGTTTGTTTCCGTTTTTTGCGAATTTTTGCAAAAAATTCATTTTTGTTTTCGTTCATTTGTTACTGTTTCATTACCATTAATTTCAATTTTTTGTGATTTTTTTAGCATTTATTGCCGTAACGAAAATGAAACAGACGACAAAATTTCTGGTGTTTCTGTTCCATCCCAAAATTACAGTTTTGCAATTGTACACTTCTTTCCTCAGCTTATTTCCATGTATAAGATGGCACTTAAATTTTGGTCTAATAATTTTAGGAAAGAAATATAGTTTTATACATGAAAAATATTGTAATTTTGTTGCACCTATGTCATGTAATAGTGTGCACACAGACATGTAACTCATTTACAGGTATCTACATTGCTTTCAGCTTGTTTCCCATCTCTCAACAGGGTAACCAAATGAGAGCAAAACTGAACATGCCCGATGTTTTTGCATCCAGACAACTCGTAAAAAAAGGAAGGAGCAATGTTGCATTTCCCCTTCAGAGTATTTTCACAAGTTGTACACCTAATTTGAATGATATGGTAGCTGGAACTCTTTTTATGACCATCTGCGTACAATACTACTACCTGGGCTGCCGAAATGTCCTGAAATCCAAGAAGGAGCTTCCGTGCGTAAGTGGGGGGGCAACTCCACTCACATCCTGTTCATGTTTATTCTTTTATTAAGGTAATACACAGTTCACCCCCTTTTTCAAATTACTTACATTCAAGCTCATCTAGCTGAACAAATGTCACCAGTGTTGTTGAACATTCCAAATATTAAACACCTGTGTTAAAAACAACAACAAAGCAAAGTAAAACAAAAACACTGGAGATCATGATTACAGGGGGTTAATAGTATCAGTGCTGAAGTGGATAGACTGAACTAGTATGTATTCACTGTAGAGTATTGCAGTAGACAACGGGATGTGTAAGTCTAGCTGGTGAAGGCCAACATAACCCGTGCAGAGAACAACCCTGTTTCCCTGAAAATAAGACCTCCCCCAAATTAAGCCCTAGCAGGATTTCTATGCATTTGTTAAATATAAGCCCTACCCTGATAATAAAACCTAGTGATGGGCGTGGCTATGGTTGTGTGCAGGACTGACATTCAAGCATATTATACTTAATAAAAGTAAGACATCCCCTGAAAATAAGCCCTAGTGTGTCTTCGTGAGAAAAAAATAAATATAAGACAGTGTCTTATTTTCGGGGAAACACGGAAGTTATAGCAATCAAATGAATTTTGCCGCTATGTCTGTCTCCCCGTTCTTTCCTCTTGGTGGAAACCACTCCATTCTTCTCCCTGTAAGGGTGTTATGTACAATTTATACTAAAGGCAGAAAGGTATACTTTTAAATCAATGAATCACACCTAAGAAATAATCATCCCTGTTCACGTCCCTCCCTTCCCCATCGGGTTTCTTCTCCAATGGTTCCTGAGTCAAGTGTTTCTCCCCCACTGGCTCTGGAAGCTTATCCCTCTCTAGAGAGAAAAAGAATTTAGTTAGAGCTAAGGGAAGCTCATAATTGGTAAATGGACCATCTGCTGCTCCTGGTTTTGTACTCAAATCTGGCTCATTCAAGCATTTAGTACTGGTCTGTCTCCCACTGGCCTATGTCAGCTCTCTCAGTAATGACTTCTTGCTTTCAAAGTCGGATGGCTACATGCAAACATATATAGTTGCCATGTTGTCGAGATATCTGAGCATTTGCAGTCCTAAATGAACAGAACAGAACAGAACAGAAAAAATAGAAAATAAAGTAACTTCCCTAGGCTTTGAATTAATTACTCATGACTAGAGATGGGCACGACCAGGAAAAATGACGTTTTCGAGTTGTCATGTGTCGGAGCCGGCCCGTTTCGGCTCGTTTCAGTTTTTCGCAAAATTTTTCAAAAATTTGCTGTTTCGTTTGTCGTTTTTTATCTGTCGTTAGTACTGGTTTGGGGGGGGGAAGCGGGCTCCTGGAGGCACCTCTCTGGGGTGGGTGCCTCCTCTGGCCCGCTACAAAAAGGCATGCATAGCCAATTGGATATGCATACCAAGTTGCGGTGGCAGAGGCACCTCTCTTTTGGGTGCCTCTTGACTCACAGCATACTGCTGGTATAGTGCAGTCACAGTGCACAGGGGAAGGCTCCCTCTGGGCACTCTGTGGCTCACTAAGAAGGGAAGTGTACTTGCACGTGTGTAGTGCAATGCGAGTACACAGATCTGGCTTAGGGTTAGGGTTAGCGCAAGGGCTAGGCTTAGGGTTATGGGTAAGGTTAGGGTGAGTTAGTTGGGTGCACCTCTGGGTGCCTCTCTGACCCACTAAGAAGGACAGTGTACTGACGTATGGGTTAGGGTTAGGGTTAGGGTTAGGGCTAGGGCTAGGGCTAGGGCTAGTGGGCTTTTTATGCCCGACTGGCACATCCCAGAAGTCTCAGTCAAAACCTGGCCAAGTGGCCATGCGATTGGTGGAATGGCTCCAAAAATTTGCATGGTCCACTCCCATGGCCAGCCCATCATTGCGCAGGTGTAAAAAATAAAATAAAATAAAATAAAATAAAATCAATGGAGAGGAGACATTTTGTTGCAAGAAAAACCCACTGCTGCTAGTGCTACTGTAAAAATTCTGGCAGTTTTAAAATAGCAATTTTTGCATCTTTCTGTGGTGCTTTGGTGTGTTTTTGGACCACGACGATTTCAAAATAAATGTTGCAGTCGCCCCATTTTGGATCCCCCGCCTGCACCGCATGGCATGGCGAGTTGGCGAGATGACGAGGATGCCCCCCACCAGAGCAGCCCAGGACAGGAGAGGGGGGAGGCCGGGGACCCCCCCCCCGAAACCACCCCTCTGACAGGTGCACTCTCAGGCAGGCATATTTTCGCCTGCTTTTTTGCCCGGGAATCGGGTTTTTTTATTTTATTTTTAAAACTTTTTTTTCTGTGCTGCTTGGCATCGCGCGATCGCCGCGATGCCAGGAACGACAATGACAAATCAGACCCAATTTTTCTTTTATCGGTTCGAGTTCGAGTTATGGCGGAGTAATTCTCGTTTCCTTTTCCGTTACGTAACGGAAACGAGGAACGGAAACGGAAACAGGAATTTCACTAAGTCGTGCCCATGTCTACTCATGACGTGTCATGTGTGGCATTATTATGTAAGAGGATGGGGGAACAGAGCAGTCAAGACAGGTATAAAATCCCCTGGTATAGGTGGCATGCGGGGAGCGGGGGGAGTAATGGTATACTGTTAATGGCATTATGTTTTCATATAACCTATGGTTGCCCCAAAAGTGGAGGAATGTGACACAGGATAATTTCAAGGAAGGATGATTCAGTGGTGGCACTAAAATATGATACTGTACTGTACTGGAGGGAGAACAGGAGGGGCAAAGCTTGTTTCAGGGACAGTAGTGAAGCTGCGATGTAGGATTAATGGAAGATAAGTGATGGTGTCACAGGAACACCATTGTCCTGCTGCTTATTGGGGAGAGTTCTCCTGCCTCCTAGTGCCACCTATGGGACTGCTCCTAAAACATCCCCCAAGGGAATCAACAGTGCTGTCAATGCCCTTAATAGGAAGAAGAGGGTGTCCTCTCCCAAATTTTGTCATTTTTTGTTAATTCACCAAAGCCCCAAAACATGTACTGTACCATTCAATCCATGAATGTCCAAGTGTTGGGGAAGATTTTGTTGCCCCTCCATTCTGGTTATTAGTATTTCCTTTTGTCTGTCTTTCTCTCTTTCTTTCTTAAAAAGATGTGAGAGAACACTGAGTGTTGATAGAACTGAACCCCTTCTTCATGAACTAGTCATGACTTTTCAATTTTGAAAATGATTACAAAGGATTTATTTATTTATTTAATCCAGCCTGGCTACTTTAAAAAGGACCCAAGGTGGTAAACCATTATGATTTGCTTCCTTTGCTTTTTAAATAAAATATAGTTTCATTACCAAATACTGAAGACATGTACCTCTATTTAAGAAGGTATAGGAAATTAGTTATGCTTGTAAGTAAATACATATTAAATGGTGGGTTGTTTAAGAATGGAAAACTTCATAGGAAAATAAACCAGAACACATCACAGTTAACATACATTTTGTTAGATTTCATGCTTATCATGAAATGGACTAATTAATTGTAGCCCTGTCTGAAGTAGCTTCTTGTTATACTTCAAACACCCCAAAAACCCCTATGTAAGACTCCTATTGGTATCTCACTGTGGTTTAAGATGAAAAAATAAATCAAAAGGCAAAAATATTAAATAGCATGTCAAAACTCTCAGTGTTAAAGTTCTGAAGTCTCAAATGCCATTTTCATCAGCCCATTCAAAATAGTTCATCTAAGATAATGAACTATATCTGCAAACATTTGAAAGCCTAAATTAAGCCAGTGAAAGTAGGTCATATGTATTAATAACTGCCCTTCATTTCACAATATACACTATTAAAATGATTAGTAACCTGAATCACTATGCTTCCATGCAAGGCCATGATAATGAAAGAATTAAAGTTTAGTCGGATAAGACTTAATAACTTTTTAACATATTCTTATTTCTTACATTGAAATTGAGGGGACCTTTAAGAATTTGGATCCAATGGGCAGTGGCATAGCGGGGGTGCATATATCCCTGGGCACAGCATCTGGGGGTGCCAAATTGGGCGCCACATGGTACCATTGTACCATCATATGTTGGTTCTCCTAGTCCTGTTGGCCTTGGAAGCCTCTGGTGTACAAGTCCAAGAGGGCCTTCTTGGTGGCCACAATAATTTCCTGCATCTTCCAGCTGCATAAGATTCATTTTCTGTTGTCTTTCCACTAGACAGGCAAATCATTTTTTAAAATTAGTCAGTCTTTTGGCATTCAGGCCAGTCTGTTGCTGAAGGAAGGGACACTGTTTGTGTGCTTCCTCTATATTTCATGCTATGCTTTTAGCTGATTAGCATTCCTGTTACATTTAATCAGGATTCACGGTGTTTCTACAGGTTATTAACAATGACACACATTCAGTGGTGTAAATCATACTGGCAAATTGCCACTATGTAATAGGACACTGCCACTCATCTTTATTAGGCACCAAGTCTTGCGATTGGTGTAGGACAAGGGATTCTAGTATCGATTTGGCCTAAACAGAAGGCAAATTAAAAATGAAGAAGACAAAAACATTGTGGCACCTTGAAAACTAAATGCTATATTTTAATATCAGCTTTTGTAGACAAATCCACTTCTTCAGACAGTTTTGCCTTGATATGCTTGCACAGACTAACACGGCTACCTCTTTTAAGGTAGAAGCTTGTTAACTAGCAGTTCTTCATGGCTGCAGCTTATGCCATTGTAGTTATGACAGCATGAATAACCAAAACATATTCTTTAATCCTTCTAATATTGCTAGTTGTTTTGAGTGCCAGACAAATAAAGATGGCAATTGGGTTTCATGAACTGACCCAAGTATATCAACACAGCTTGACCACAGCATCTATCTTCAATTCCAGACACAACATATGTAGAGCTGGGTCATGTCCTTCTCCTTATCCTGTGTTCAAGCCTTATAATCTGGTTTAAGACATGCAAGAGTTTCTGTTTTGTTTAGTGACAGTCTATCAATTATGTTTTATTATTTCATGCATATGTCCCCAGATGTTTTCGTTATGAGACATGGTATGTAGTAGTGTACCACCAACTTTCACCTTTGCTCAAAACTATAATTTTGTTACTTTTCTTGCTTGTAAATAGAGTCTTCATCCTGATACATTTTGTGTAGAGTGTATAATTACAGTTTACTTCTAACAAGCTTACATAGCTGACATTTCAAATAATGGTCACATTTAACCAAATGTACTGTATAACTGCTATTCACTCCATTCAAAGCTAGGCTGACTGTCAGTGTGTGTGTGTGTGTGTGTGTGTGTGTGTGTGTGTGTGTGTGTGTGTGGTTTCATCCTTATGGAAAATGGGAGTAAGTGTTGGAAATGTATTTTTCCAAGAGTAAGAGAAGCTTGTGATGTCTCCAGTTGTCATGGCTTATACAAGAATGCTAGCCTGAATGTTAGCCTGACAAGAATACAAGTCCTTGGCATCAATTCTACTAAATATATCATGATTATGTAAGTTCGAGCCCACAAGACAGGAAATCACTTAATTCTAATGAAGTCAACATTTCCCAGAATTTGGAAAAGTTACTTTAAAAAATTATAACTGCCAGAATTCCCTGGACTAGAGGAAGGATACCGGGAGTTGTAATTTAAAGAATTTCCCCAAAGCAGTTTTCACCTCTGAAAGCTTGTGACAGAAAACAAACATGTGAGCTGAGAAGCCTGTGCAGCCTATCGTCAGTTGTCATGTCTCTTGGCAGCATTTTGTGTGTTTATGTGGCCAAGGATGTGTCACTTCATCAACTTACTGTAGGGTTTTTTTTCTTCCTTCCTTTGTTTGAACGGAAGAACCCTGAAATGGCTTCTATTGTCTTCCAGCTCTTTTGAATTACAACTCTTATAGTTGCCTTATCATTACCAACCACTGCCAATCCTTGGGAGGGCTTATGGGTGCTGAACTGCAAAAAAGCATCTGGAAAGGACCAAGTTCCCTAACCCTTGTCTAGAGCTTCTGGTCTTCTCTTTGTTTCATCTCTGGAAACTCTGGATTTCATTAACAGAAAATAAATATATGGAACGCTTACCACACACAGTGCCTTAACTGCCAAGGGCCTGTTTGAATTGCTCTGGTAGCCACCTCCGTTTCTCCACCCTAACACCTCTTCTTCCAGCAGTAGCTCAGCACGCAACTATCTGTCACCTGCATAAGGCCTCTTTGTGATGCTATCAGATGGCATAAAATGGGGGGAAACTTGAAGGTTGAGGTGATAGATATGTGTGGAGGCTGCATTGACTTATGGACATTGATTTATGTAGAGGAGCTGTGCCTGTACTGTCCCATCCATTCTATTTAAGGAGCAAAACAACCAAATTCAAGTAAGCCATTTCTTCAAAGCTAAATACACATGTAATTAACACAATGTGTGTGCGTTGTGTTGTTATAGTGTTGGGTTTTTCAGCTAGGCTAATCCTGGCTGAATACTGCTGGATTCCCAGATACCCAATAAAGGAGGTCCAACACAAGAGAGATCCAAGATAGTTACCGGTTTATTGAGCCCAATAAAAGACGGTAAGGCGAACAGCCCACAACAAGGCAGTGCAAGGTCTTCAGCCCTGAAGACCAGGTGTACACATGTTTTATACCCCCTTCCCCCTCCCACAAGGTGCATGCAAACCTCTGGGCCAGGCGAGGGACGGTCTTCAGGGAGCCTCCAATGGGGACACTCCGGGGTGTCTCCCAGGGCAGTCCTGGGGGTGGTCACAGAGTCCTGTAACACTATCCTGGATTAGTCCTGCTGTCCAGGTGGGGTTGAGCCATGTGCTTATCTAATGGGCCATCAAGTGTTGGGATCAATGGGACAAGAAAGAGGTGGCTTTGTCCAATTATCTGAGTGATTACATAGTCAATAGAGAGTCCAGAAAGGTCAATAAGGAAGTCCTAAGCTGCCAGATATGTTCCCAGGTGGACGTGGAAAGGATACAATGGGACGCCTTTTGGCTGAAGGTAATCCTATTGTCCCTGTGGAAGTTCTTTGTCCTGGAACCTTCTCCGCTGGTGAAGCTGGTTCTGGAAGATGAAGTCGCCATTTCCAACTTCTCCCCTGACCCTTGCCCAAGATGTTGGTCCCAAGCATAGAGAATGGGGGGGGGGTCAAGTAAAAGCATACCCAGGGGAAGCATGGTGGGGTGAGAGGTTAAGAGGAGAGCAGAGGGGGGTTGCCCTTCTAGGCGGGGAGGGGAAGGAGAGAGAGAGAGAGAGAGAGAGAGAGAGAGAGAGA
>JAHTLZ010000275.1:20379667-20395665 GCA_023846285.1 Phrynocephalus versicolor
TGGGGGGGAGAAATCTAGTGGAGGGGAAAAGGAGAATGCAGGTGTTCCAGGTGTGTATGGAGTTTTGTCAGTGGCTTAGGCTCTTCAGGGTCTATGGTGAATGATGTGCTTGTATTTCGATTAATCAAAGCCTCCTGGCTCAGCAACAGCGCCACACAGGCTGGGAAAAGACTGCGGAGCGGCTTGCCTGTTATTTTCTATGGGAAAGTTCCAATTTGTTTGGGGTTTTCGTGTAGTGCTTGTGCATGGTGTGGGGCACGGTTTGGGGTGTTGGGAACCCCAAAAGCATCTTGGAAAATATTTTATTTTATTTTTTCTTAGTGACCCTACAATAGTCATGACTGACTCTTTTTTTAAAAAAATAATTTTATTGTTCATGGAGTTTTCTTGGCACTAATACTGGAGTGGTTTGCCAGTTCCTACTCCAGGTGCCTACAGCACCTGATTTTCCCTGGTGGTCTCCCATCCAAGTACTAACTAGGGCCGACCCTGCTTAGCTTCCAAAATCAGGTGAGATTGGATGTGCACAATAAAAACTAATAAAACACATTACTACAGGCCAGGAGGAGGAACATAAACTCTGTATAAATTGAAAAACAGAAACACCCAGTACAACTCACATGTACACAAAACAGCAGAAAACTAAATATTGCAACAAATGAATCAAAATTAAGAGATGTTTGAATCTACAGAGCACCAATTCTATATTCTTATTTTTGTAGACTGAGATTATTGAATATACATAGACTCTCACAGGAAGTTTGACTGGATGTTCTCAGGTCATATTGAATGAAAGAGAATGTGCCAACAGCTTCCTGTTGCTTTACAATAATGATTATACATTCAAAAATTTCCATCAATTAACATTTGCCCATGCATCATTCTCCCTGCCAATGATGAGCTAGTTGATTCTTTAGTGTAGCACTTAGCAGTTTCCTAGGAGTCATGATGTATCTCCCATGACATAAACAAGGACTCTGCTATGGTTGCAGCCTTCAAAATTCAGTGGGTGCTACCAGTTTTTCTATTGCAACCAGGGAGATGGGAAAATGATGCAAGTCGATTAGTTTAATTGGTGAGAGCACTAGTGAGAGGAAGATAATGTATGGAGATGCAGAAAAAGCCATCTTTGATGTGGCATCCCAGCTGTGGCAGGCTTTCCTCATAGAGACCTCAGTTGGGCTGATGGTAGCCTCATGTTCCTGCCAAGTTATTTATTAAAGCAAAAAAAGCAAAAGTGTTCTGCTTATATACCACCCCATACCACTTCAAGTAGTCTCTGGGCAGTTTACAGTTTTAAGTACAGTATGCAGGCTACACATTGTCCCCCCCCCCGCTCCCCAGCAAGCTGGGTACTCATTTTACCAACCTAGGAAGCATGGAAGGCTGAGTTGACCACGAGCCCACTACCTGAGATTGAATCTCAGGTCATGAGCACAGGCTTTTAACCAGTGCGCCACAGGGTTTTAAGGGACGTGGGATCATGGCTGTGGAGTTCTCTTACAATATGCATGGTTCAAACTGCTTTAAATTGTTCTAAATGGCTTTAAACCATGTTAAATGACATCAAATTAAATACTGTTTCATTACCTAATTGCCTTTTCCTTTTTGATTCCATCTAAGTTGCACAGCTGGGTGGCTGCAAATGTGCAGGGCTTTTCTACCACACCCCCACCCATCTTGACCATTTTTCTTTCAGTTGTGAGGGAATCCACAGGGTGGGGAGCTGATTGCATGCACGCACCTATCATGTACAAAGAGCCCCACTCAGTGGGGATGAAAATCAGATGGCACATTGGATGTAATATAAATATCTTAATAAATAATGTACAAGTTCAAGGTTGCAGCCTTGTTAGCAAGCTTCAATTTGAAGATTAAAAATGAGGCGCAAAGCCATTTATGAATCAGCTTAATTTAATTATTTGACTTTTCTGCCAAAACTTATATATCATTGATTGTAAGCCGCCCATGGGCGGTGTATAAGTTGTAAAAATAAATACATAAAAATAAATAAAATAAAATTTTTCTCTTATAGTTGTGTTTTTACTTTAGGCCCCCAGTAATGCAATGGTCTGCTTTATTTTGAAAGAAAGATACTGAAGGACAGAACCACAACAACAGTTTATCTTTGGTGACAGTCTTCACAGACTGTGAAACTGTTTTACTTCTGTAGAGTTTTTATTGTCATTGGTAGATTCCTTGAAGTTATTAATTTCCACAGAGGTCAAATTGCATACAGTACGATTGTATTTCTGAGGGTTACTTGCTCAACCATTTAAATAGATGCTCCAAGAAAATGTTCACTCATGTGTGGTCCTCATTAGCAATTAACATTTTCAGTATGTGGTGATTTATTCTTAAGGGGAATGAAAGAGAGCTGAGTCATGAACAGTCCTGTTTATGTTCTTGTTATACCTATAAAATGACTGTGGCACTTCTCTTGTCATGGTTGGTTCCTGGTTCCTGTTTCGAGACAAGGGACCGTGGAGGTAACAATTGTCATGCAACAACCAGTGTCCACCTAGTGGTCAGCAGCTGAAGTGGCATTCGACATTAGTTTCCCTATGGGAAACACCATGCAGTGCAAATGTTTATTAAAGAAAGTACTGAAAATCCTGTAGCATTGACATGTAAGTCCCGGAAGACCAGTAAATTGAAATATCGAAAAGGTTTTATTTATTATATTTAAAAAGCGGTTAAGAAAGCAAGACAAATTCAGAATTTGTCACGGAACAAGACCATGAAGTAACCGTTGTCACAAGACAAGTAATCACGCCTGTGAGTAAACGGAAACCGGGAATGAGCAGGGATAAAACCCACGTGACCGCGAACAGCGCTGTCACGGTACAAACGCAATCGTGGAACAAGGTAGGATGTGAAGTAATCGCCTTTGTCACTTGTGATGCATCTGAGCTTAGAAATTACATCTGAGATAAATCTTTTACCCTTTGAATAAAACAGGCTGGGTTTCCCACCAGGATGGCTCCTAGGAATTCTTGCCAGAGCTGCACCAACTGCTGAGATACACCTGGAGAGGAGAAGCTCCATGAGACTGATCAAAGAAGCATGAGGACTACTAGGAATCAAGCCCACTGTGGAGTTTGAACAGAGTTTGCAACCTTATTTTTAAAAATGAATTAGTCAAGCATTAGAAATTGGGAAATTAACTAACTGCTGCTAATGTTTAAAACTGGGAATGCTTGTTCAATGATCATGATTTTTGCGTTAATGTGAGCATTATTTGTAGTTTCTTTATAGGGGGTACATCTCATTGCCCCCCTCAAAGGGGAAAACACCTATAGAAATTAGGTTTTGGGTAGTCTTCTCCTGAGAATTTAAATGGACTTAGATCACGATACCTAAACAACTTAGTTGAAATAGGCAACAATCTGCATTACTTATTTGCGCTTCTTGGGGTTCTGGATTAAGATCTTTAGGAGTTTCACCTCTATAAAGAAATGATTAACTACTCCCAGTATACCTAATTTTGTTTCTTTGTTATGAACCATCAGGTTGCTTCCAAGTTATGGCAACATCAATAGTTTTGTTCAAGCTATATATGAGATGTTCATGGAGTGTTTTATGATTTTCAGTCCCCCCCAGTCAGTTTCCATGGCCAAAAAAGCGATTTGAATCCGGTTTCCCTGAAGGTTTCAAGTCTGAGATGCCGTTCAGTACACACCTCTTGCTCTCGTACAATGCCAAAAATATACATCACATTCAAAGGAGCCTCAGAACTGCTGATCCCTCTCTGATCCCAGACAGCTACTGACATTAGAGTGATCCCATTCCTATTGCACTCAGATGAGGCCAACAGCATAGTTCCACAAAGTGCTGCTTTTGGAACCGAAGCCCATGCTATATATGCCAGCTTTCTGGAATTGACATTGAAATTGTGTCCCTTGCAGTTTTCTGCATGTTACATATTAATCTGTTTCTTTTAGTTTGAGTAAAATAACCATTTGTATCATATAGAACAGTCAGGAACTGCTGACCACTGTCTCAAATAGGCAGACATGCCATTAGTGGTTGTCCAGAATGACTTCAGTCATACTAGTCATTGGTCTCCCCAAACAAGGAGCATTCCAGTTTAGTGGTTTTGGCAGAGCGATCAGGTCTACATAACTTGCTACATAGGTGCGCTCACAATCTGGGGTTCAATCCCACATAGCCGGCTCATGGTTGACTCAGTCTTCTAACCTTCTGAGGTTGGTAAAATGAGTACCCACCAGCTCGCGGCAATGTGTAGCCTGCATAAATACATTGTAAAAGTGCCCATGCTTTAAGCATTATGAGGCAGTGTGTGTGTGTGTGTGTGTGTGTGTGTGTGTGTTGTGTCATTACAGTCGTGACCGACTCTTTGTGACCCCATGTCCATGGAGTTTTAAGAAGATATATGTAGGGTGCTGCATCTCGGTAAAAAGAATGAATTACACAGATATAGGATGGGAGACACCTGGCTGGAGAATAGTACATGTGAATGGGATTCTGGGTGGACCACAAATTGAACATGAGTCAGCAGTGTGATGCAGCAGCCAAGAAAACCAATGTAATTCTTGGTTGCATCAACAGATGCATAGTGTCTAGATCAAGGGAGGTAAAACCACCCAGAGTGACCTCGTTGCCAGATGGGTGGTATGAAATCCAATGAATGAATGAATGAATGAATGAATGAATGAATGAATGAATGAATGAATGAATGAATGAATAGTGCCACTCTATTCTGCTCTGGTCAGACCCCACTCTGGGGTACTGTGTTCAGTTCTGTGCATGCCAATTTAAAAATGATGTTGACAACCTTGAACAGATCCAGAGGAAGGCGACCAGGATGGTTGAAGGTCTGGAAGAAATGTTGTAAAAGGAGCGGCTTGACAAAATACTATCTTCTGGCGATTCAAAGCTTCTCAGTAAATTCTATAGTATTTTGTTAAATGAAAAAATGATTGATACACTGGTCAAAGATACTATGATAAGATGGGCAGAAAACTTTGGTTATTCTATTCATCTAAACAAATGGGACTCTTTGTGGAATACAGTTAAACTCTTTAAATCTATAGCCTTTAAGGAAAATTGTTACAAGATGTTTTATAGATGGCATTTCCCCCCCACCGTTTATCTAAGATGTACAATTGCTCACCCAAATGTTGGAAATGCAACCATGATAGTGGTACCTTTTACCATATGTGGTGGACATGTAAAGAGGCAAAGACATACTGGATAATGGTAAAATTATTTTTAGAAAGATACTTGAAGATTAAGTTAGAGCTTAGACCAGAATTTTTTCTATTAAACATAGTACATATTAATATCTCATATGACCAGTAATATGTACTTCATCATGTAATAGTTGCTGCAAGGATACTGTATGCGAAATTTTGGAAACAACCAGAAGTGCCAACAGAGAGAAACTTTCACGAAAAGATAAGAGAATGCATTGAAATCGACAGACTCTCCGGCTTTCTAAAGGGAGACTACGATGAGATTTCCCGGAAAAGATGGCAAGAAGTAACAAACTTATTAGTATTGTGATATTATTTGGTGATTTGTTAATATGTTAAACCGTTATTTTTGGCTTGATATACTTAATGTAATCTTTATATTGTACTGTATTCTCTCCCCCTTCCCCACACCCTCCCTCCTTCGTCCCTCCCCAAAAAACCCAATAAAATTACTTAAATACAAAGTAAAAGGAGCGGCTTGGGGAACTGGGAATGTTTAGCCTTACAAAAAGAAGACTGAGAGGGGATATGATAGCTATGTTTAAATATTTGAAAGGCTGTCACATTGAAGAAGGGACTGGTTTGTTTTCCATGGCTTCAGAGACTAGGACGCATGGCAATGGTCTCAAGCTACAGGAAAAAATATTCAATTTAAATATTAGGAAGAATTTTATGACAATTAGAGCTGTTCGGCAACGGAATGTGCTGCCATGGAGGGTGGTGGAGTCTCCTTTTTTGGAGGTTTTTAAGCAGAGGCTGGCTGGCCATCTGCTGGGAGTCCTGTGATGGGGGTTCCTGTATGGCAGGTGGTTGGGCTAGATGGCCCTTGAGGTCTCTTCCAACTCTATGATTCTATGATTCTATACATGTAAATTACTATTTCCCACAATTAGGTCGATCATCAAGATCCCATATTATTTAGATTTTCCCTTATGTGACCAGTCCAAGTAAGATATGACCAGGTCCATTGACTTTTCTGATCATTCATCACTTGTAATTTAAAGTAAAAAAACAACAACAAATAGGTCAGGACTGAATGTGTAGATCAGAAAAGAGGGAACAGCATATTATTCAAACTTTGTATGCAGCTGCTTTTGCTCTCATTTATAAAATAAGGGAAATCATTTCCTAATCAAAATCTAAATTGATAACTTCCTATTTCTTGTATAGCTCCAGCCATTTCTAGAAAACCAGCAGGGAAGTTGCATCAGATTTGCTTTGGAAGAACAATCAAGTCTCATTAAGACCAGGGAATTCTATAAGGAATGGTCTTTCACAGCCAGAGTTGTGCACCTGAAGAACAAGGCTCTGACCCATGTAAGATTAAGATTAAATCACAATATAAAATAAGATTAAATCACAGGATGTCTGTCTGTCTACCTACCTACCTACCTACCTACCTACCTACAGTATTGCTTTGTCAAGACTGCTCAAGTTTTCATTACAGGACATCTAGAAAATCTATATGAGTTATTACCTACTCCATAATTTGCTTAGTGGGCAAATAGGCACGCTACAGTTCAAAGGAATTCTTTTAGACAGTGAGTTATGATGGGAGATTACAGTACTTGTATAATTTGACACAAAACACATAGCCATCACTCATGTTTTAGACTACACAGAAGCAGAGGCCTACAATCACATTATAAGACTTTAAAGAGCAATAAAATAGAGGGATTCTTTTGTTGCAGATGTACCCAAGCCTGTCATTACAACACTGGTATTCGCTGGGCAGAACCTTATTGATGTTGGCGTAACCATTGCTTAGCTCACTGAGAAAGTGTTAGGAGCTTCTGGGCTTGTCACCCTTCTTAGAGGGAAGAGCCTATCCTACCCCATGGTTTTATTTATTCATACAAGCAGTGGCAAGCCAAGGGGTGGGTGGGAGAGTCTTGCTTACATGTAGGACACACATGGGAACCCAAAGCCAGATTTCCCAGTGTTCCCAACATACAAACAAGAGCCTGTTCTCCTCAGAGCCAGTGTTGTTCCGATTAGCAAATCTTGGATGGAAGCTGTGAGGCTGGATGCTTCCCCTACAAGAGCATTGAGGAATCCAGAGTTTGTCATGCCTGAATAGGACTTAGCATCCAGATGCATGTGAGCAGGGCGTGTATGAGTGAAGAGCTGACATCATTTACCCAACTGTGAGAGATAGCATTCTATCATGTGCTCAGTCATTAGCTCTAATTAGCCAGAGTAAGAAATCCACCTTGGTGACAGGTAATGTGGACTGGAAGATGGTGGCAGAGGAAGGTGTGGCAACTCTTCCACTTCTGGTTGCCTTCAGCCCTCAGATATTGTAGAAAGTAGGTCCTGTTACTTGTGGCACCGTGGTTAAACTGCCGTACTGCAGCTAAAACTGTGTTCACGACCTGGGGTTCAATCAGCCTTCTATCCTTCTGAAGTCAATAAAATGGGGGGAGACAATGTGTAGCCTGCATAATTCAATTGTAAACTGTGCAGAGAGTGCTTTAAGCACTATGGGCAGGTATATAAACAGCCCACCTTTTCTTTTTAAACTAGGGATGTCCCATTCAGGTTTTGCTGGGGCTATAATCCAAACAAACAAACAAAAAGTTCAGCCCCAAACACACACACACACACACACACACACACACACACACACACACTGCATATGCACATTTTGAGCAGCTGTGCAACTTGATTATTGTGCTCTTTCTTGATGATGTCCTTCTTTTTCAGTGATGCTCAAGTGGCCACCGTTGGAAGAGCTGACCCTCATATCCAGATGTCTGGGGTCTTGAACAACGTGGACTTGTGTCATAGGTCTTCCCCACTTTGTGGGAAACTACTGTTAGGACTGGTTCCAGCAATATCTGGCCAATCTCCTCCCGCAAATCCCGTCCTCCTCCCAAGAACCGTCTCCTATTGAGTCTGCTCTCCGTTCCAGCCCAAGCTTCACATCATCCGCACTCCACATTGTGATGCTTAGAAAACCTCATTTATATAACTCTGATTCCGATTTGCTGCTGGGGCTTGAACTCCAGTGGTAGTGGGTGAGGGAAAAGGCCTTATGTCTGCTTGGTGGCTTACCGTGCTCAGCAACTGTATCAACCAGAGCCGAGGCTTTATTGCTACCAGATGGACAAACAGTCTTGCTGCCAAGCATCTGCCTGTTGCTTCAAGACACACTATCGCTGAAATGGATTAGTGTCAGTGCTGCCAGGGCAAATATTTGGGGGGGAAGCTATATCAGGAGTAAGAAGACTTTCATGTGTATGAGAAGCCTTAATAACTCAAAATGGATTTAGTTTTGGAAGCAGCTTTCTTATAAGTATATAGTTTAACATACCAGAAGGGTGAAGCAAATGATGGAAGGAAGGACTGCCAAGTAGCTGGAGCCAAGCAGAAAGGCAGGAACTAGTAAGAATATAGTTCTCACTAACCATTGGATGGCTTATTAAGTAAGTCGGACCATATGGAAAATATATCAATGGTCTGGGATACGGTTAATTTGCATACCACACTGGCTTGTAAATCGCCATTGCCTGCATGCCATTTCCAGAAAGTTATTGGGTGCCAAGATGCTCTGATGGAAATAGGCAATAATAATAATAAATGAATAAAGAACACAAAAATGTGGTACTATAAGGATTGATGTCAGCTTTTGTGGACAGGTCTACTTCCTCAAACACAAGAGTGGGAATACAAGGCAAGTATTTATACCTTTACACATGGCCCGAAGTCAGAGACTGTATTGAATTGAGGCCGTGTGTAAAGATATAAATATTTTCCCTGTAGCCCCCCTCTTATATTTAAGGAAGTAGACATGTTCAGAAAAGTTCAGATTAAAATACTGAAGTCGGTGTTTAAGATGCCAAAATGTTTTTGTTTTCTTTAGTTTTCTCTCCCCCCCCCTCCTTTTGGTTGTTGCCTGATGTGTTCAGACGAACACAACTCTTCTAAGCCTACTGGACAAGTTGCACTTATTTTGTGATATACGCATTCCAAGGCTGTTTACCTTACTGGTAATTCCCTCCCTGCAACCGCAGAGTGTTCATCCTGCGGGCAGGAAATATGCCACATCTGTGTTTTGTCCAACGTTAGTTCATTATGGTTATGGCTAATGTAACATGAAATGCATCATATTGGAAAAACAGTCACACAGTCCGTAATGCTTGTGGAAGCTTCTTCTCTGTGGTTCTGACCCAAGCTTGGAAACATTTTAAAATACAGTAACTGTTTTTGGAAACTCCTAAAATCTCTGGGAGTTATAGTCCACAAAGTCACTTTTCTATGCTCTGTTTCTGTAGGAGCCCTGTGGCTCAGTGGTTAAAGTGCAACACTGCAGTCAAGACTCTCCCCATGACCTGAGTTCAATCCCAACGAGCTCAGGAAACGGGCTCAAGGTTGACTCAGCCTTCCATCTTTCCAAGGTCTGTAAAATGAGTGCCCAGCGTGCTGCCGGGGTTATGTGTAACCTGCATAATTAAATTATAAACAGCTTAAAGAGTGCTTTAAGTGCTATGGAGAGGTATTTAAGCAGCAGACCGTTTGCTTTTTTTCTGGGCCACGTGGCTAGAATGAATGTGGCTGCAATGAACAATAAGCATGGTTGATTACATAGCTCTGTCTTTTAGAAGAAATATCTGAGGAGACTGGATCAGCATAGTCTATCTGTTACAGATAAGCTGTAACAGTGGAAGGCAAGGAGTAGGGTCACTCCAACTCTGCCTCCTTTCCTCTCACTTCTAAGCATCTGCTTATTTAAAGAACCATTTGATTTTAAGAGTTGGCACTCCAGTTTGTCTTTTTTGCTTCCCACTGTGCACTTTTATGGGCTCTTTGTAAGATTGTTAAGTTTGCAGGTACAGGTTTATTTTTATTCACTGACTGTCCCAAAGCCATCTCGAGGAGCTTTGCGGTAGAGGAGCAGGGCAGAAATTTGGTACATGCATGCATGTGCCCATTAAGTCCTATTGGGGTGGCACACAGCCCGAGTTGTGGGTGGGTGAGCTTGGATCATGGGTTATATGTAAATTTACAGTAGGTTTCCCATATCCATGGGGGATTGGTTCCGGGCTGCCCCACAGATACTGAAAACCGTGGATAAGAGCAAACACTCTTATCTGAGGGTGATTGTGGCGACAGCGGTGGTGGGGTGTGGGAGCAAAAGCTTTCACCCTGCACACCCACCACACCCTGCTGCTGGGCACCACAGCAGACCAGGTGGTGCGAGAGTGCGCTGCTCTCCACCCAGACCGCCATCTGGGAATCTCAAAGAGTTGGGGGTGTTCCTGGTTGTTTGAGCTTCCTGGGTGCTGGACCAGGCAGTGCAGCAGTGCACCTTCACAACATCCAGTCTGCCATGCTGCAAAGAGGCAGGGGGCGGTGGGATGCTGGGGGGGCGGTGGCAAAAGGGCTGGGCCGTGTGGTGCAGCTTTTGCTGCCAGCACCCCTCACACTGATAGCCAGATATGAATAACTGACTATGTGGATGGTGTACCAGAGAAAGGGGGTGCTACTGTATGCTCAGTGCATCTCAAGACAAGGGAAAGAGACAGGAAGGAACAAGCCACATTATCCTACAAAAGAAAGATTGCAACGTCTGGGGCTTTTTAGGTTCAAAAATGGCAACCAAAGGAGAAACAAGAACAATTCATAGCAGTGTGCACAGTGCAGAGAAAGTAATAGAAACTTTTCTCTCTCTTCTTTTTTTTTTTTTTGCATTTCCAAGTGTTTATTGTGATTATATTTACACAATGAGCATCCATCAATAAAAATCAAAGCAGGGGGAGAGATATTGATACATTGTTACGATTACAGTTAGTGTCTTCACATTTGAAAGTTTTCAAAAGAAAAGGGGAATTATATTTCAGTTCAAAAGTCAACCAGTATCTATATGGTTACTCCCCTCTAGTCTAACTTTGCGGATTTTTATAATTTATTGCCACCTCCTCTTTTACACTATATTTAGTATCTCATGGCTTGTTACATTCTTTATTTTGATCACATTTTTCCCACGAATTTCATTTATCTAGTCTCTTATTGTACCACTCATAAAATAGTTGCCAAGTTTGTGCGTAAACGTTTTCTTCTTTGTTATGTATTGCATTTGTCAATTTATTCATCTCCGCACAGTCTAAAATTTTGGAGATTATTTCTTCATCCTTGGGAGATGTTTTCAGTTTCCACTTTTGGGCCCAAGCTAGCCTTGCTGCTGTTAATATATGTATTATTAGATAATTTATTTCTTTGGGATGGTCACCAGTAGTCAGTCCTAATAGAAAATATTGTGGCTTAAAGCTTATTGTTCTTTTTGTTATTTCCTGTAGCCAATTATATATTTTAATCCAATATTTTTTTGCTTTTTTACAAGTCCACCAGCAGTGGAAGAAGGTTCCCTTCTTTTCTTTGCATTTCCAGCACTTATCAGATATTTGTCGATTGATTTTGTGTAGCCGCTCTGGAGTTATGTACCATCTATGGAACATCTTCAATAGATTTTCTTTATAAGATGCAGCTATGGTTGCTTTGTAATTAATCTTCCATAACCTTCCCCACTGCTCTAGATTTATTTCCTGACGGATGTTTCTCGCCCATTTAATCATAACATCTTTTACTTCCTCATCCTTTAACTCCCAATCTAACATAAATGTATATAGCTTGCTAATGACTTTAGCCTCTGTGCCCAATAGTAACTTATCTAGTTCTGATTCATGATTTTCTATCCCAATTTCCTTTCTATCTAGTTTATATCTCGCATTAATTTGGTGATACGGTAACCATGATTTAATGGTTCCTGATGTGTGTAGTTGGTCATATGATTTTAACTGTCCTTTACCATCTAATAGGTGTTTATATGTTGGTAATGTTCCTCGTTCTATTAAGTTAGAATGTATAGTTGCCTCTAGTGGAGAAAACCATCTAGGTATTTTCCTATAATATTTCCTTTTAATCCCTTTCCAGCTTTGAGCGAGGGAACTCCTAATAAAGTGACTATTAAAGATCTTATTTTCGGCTCCCCTATGCCATAAATAGAAATGCCAACCCCTCTGAAGGTTAAAACCCTCTAAAGTTAATAATCTATTGTCTCTCAGCAAGATCCAGGCCTTTAGCCAAGTCAATACACACGCTTGGTGGTAAAGGTGCCAGTTAGGTACTCCCCAGCCTCCTCTGTCCTTTGACTCCTGCATTAGTTTGAATTTAATCCTTGGTTTCTTCCCCGCCCAAATAAATTTATTTGTCATTTTGTTCAATTCTTCAAAAAATTTCCGCCCTAAATTAATAGGGAGAGTTTGAAATAAGAAAAGTAATTTTGGAAGCACGTTCATCTTTACTGTGGCTATTCTTCCTAAAGTTGACAAGTGTAGTCTATCCCATTTTTTTAAAATCCTCTTTTATTTGATTTAATAGCCTATTATAATTGTCCTCTTTCAAAGATATACATCTCGCCGTCAATTGGATTCCTAAATATCTAGTTTTCTTTATTATCTTTATTCCTGTTCTTTCTTCCAGTTGATATTTACGTTGGCTTGTAATGTTTTTCGTAATAAGTTTGGTCTTATCTCTGTTTATCCTTAAGCCTGCCACCATTCCGAATTTTTCAATTTCTTCCATCACTTTAGGTGCTGATTCAATGGGATTTTCTAGAATAAATGCCAAGTCGTCAGCAAATGCTTGGATCTTATATTCCTCCTTCTTAATTTTTAACCCTGTTATTTCTTTATTCCCCCTTATTTGTCTATTTAAGATTTCTATAACCAATATGAATAATAACGGGGATAAAGGGCATCCCTGTCTTGTTCCCTGGCATATCTGGATTTCCCTTGTAAGCTCTCCATTAATTACTATTCTTGCCCTTTGTTTAGAATATATTGCCCGAACTAATCTTGTAAATTTCTCTCCGAATTCCATCATTTGTAGTTGGTTGAGCAAAAAATCCCAATTTACGTTGTCGAAAGCTTTTTGCGCGTCTAGAAAAAGTATTGCCATCTCTTTATCTGGGCGGGCTTCATAATACTCCAAGACATCTAAAATCAACCTTATATTATTTCTTATTTGTCTTCCAGGTAGGAAACCATTCTGGTCCTCATGTATAAAGTCAATTAGAAATTTTCTAAACCGGTTTGCTAAGATAGTTACAAATATCTTATAATCACAGTTTAGCAAAGAGATCGGCCTATAATTCTCTATCATGGAGGTATCCGAATTTTCTTTGGGAATAATAGTTATTGTTGCTTCTTCCCATGAGCGGGGTATTTTAGCTTTATTCAGGATTTCATTATAAGTTCTCAACATTGGACCTAATATTACTTCTCTAATACATTTGTAAATTTCAGTTGGGAGACCATCCGGGCCTGGTGCCTTGCCTATCTTTTGTTTATTCAATGCTTCTTGTAATTCTTCAATTGTTATTTCACGATTTAATATTTCCTTTATTTCCTTAGTTGCTTTAGGGATATTTGCTTGGTTCAGGTATTGAGTTATATCCTTTATGTCTATTCCTTTGGATTTGTATAAATTTGAGTAAAATTCTGAGACGATTTCTTGCAATCGTTCTTTCTCCTGACATAGATTGCCTATTTTGTCTCTAAGTGCTCTAATGTATCCTGTGTCTTTTTTCTTCTTTATTTTGTAAGCTAACCATTTCCCCGGCTTATTTGCGTTTTCAAAATAGTTTTGTTTATACTTTTTAATCTGTTTGGCTAGATCTTCTGCTTCCAGTATATGTATTTGGTGTTTTACTAGATTTAATTCCTTCTTTATTCTTGATCTCTGTTCACATTTTCCTATTAACTGATTTTCTAACATACCAAGTTTTAATTTTAGTTCTCTAAATCTTGCTTTCTTGTCTTTGCTTTTTTTTGCCGCATAGGCGATTATGTTACCCCTGAGGACTGCTTTAGCTGTGTCCCATATCGTTTGCAGTTCTATGTCTGCAGTGTTGTTCTCCTTAAAAAAATATTCCATCTCTGTATTTAATTTATGTTTGAACTCTTTATCTATCAATATTTCCCTATCAAAGAACCATCTACCTGGCCTCTTTTTCTGTATTGTCCAAGATATTGTTATTGGATTGTGGTCAGCATAAGTATTGGGTTCAATGTTGGCCTCCAAGATTTCTTTCCTTAGGTCAGTGGTTGCCCACACCATATCTATCCTAGACCACGATTTCTGTGCCATCGAGTAAAAGGTATATTGTTTTTCCTCGGCATGTTTTTCCCTCCAGACATCAGCTAAGCATAGCTCATCTGCCCATTGGAAAAAATTTTTTGGCAACGTCCTTTTGTTACCTTTCTTTTTATTTTTCCCAGCCATATAATCTCTTTGTTTACATACTACTGCATTAAAATCACCCAGGAGGAGAATATGATCATATTTTCTTATTGTTTCCTCATTATATAAATTTTGGTAGAAGGTTCTTTGATTTATATTCGGTGCATATATTGCCACTAAGAGGATTACTCTAGATTCTTTTTTAAGTTCCACCATTAAAATTCTTCCTTCTGAATCTGCCTTAATAAATTTTGCCTCTATTCTTGGTTGAACGTACAACGCCAGTCCTCTTTTTTTCTTATCTGAGTCCGCAGAGTAGAATAGATTCCCTAGCTTTGGACATTCCAGTAATTTGTAATGTTTCTTTTTAATGTGCGTCTCCTGGATACAGATGATGTCAGCATTTTCCTCTTTTAATTTATTAAATATTTTCCTTCTCTTCTCCGGTATATTCAATCCGTTAACATTTATTGAAAGTACGTTAGTTTTCATTGTATATATTTCCCTTAATCAATCTACAAGTTTAGGCTCTTTTCTTTTTCCTTGTATTAATTTGAGATTCAGTCCCCACTTTTGCCTCCTGGTCTGAATTTACCTCTACTTTTTTATAACATTGTCTCTGATGTTTATTACCGTAATTTCCTATATTATCTTCATCTAGTTCGGTCGCATGGTCTCTCTCATTTTCTTTAAAATTTTGTTTGTAGAACTCTCTTGCTTCCTGTATTGACTCTAGTCTTATATTTTTTCCCTGCCAATTGACTATCATGCCCTCCGGGAGCAACCATCTGAATCTTCATTTACTGAAGCTGAATGGTAAGTGATTCAGCAAGGAGCAAAGATCATATTTGTTAAATCATATAATTTTTCTTCTGCACTGTGTCCATGACTGTTCATTTAGATTTATTTACATATTTTTGAGAATAACTCCCAAATTCCCATAGGGTTGTTGCATTTTAGAAACAGTGCATGGAGCATTCCTGAAGGATGTGTCTTCCAATGATTGATAGTTTTCTGATGTGGCTTCTGTTTCGGAGTTTTGAACATTAGTCCTCTAGCTGCTCTAACAGGCCTTAATAGACATGCTGATTCCAAAGAGAGGGAAAGGGAGACCAAAGAGAGGGAAAGGGAAGCCTTCTGCAGAGATCTGGCTCTTGCCTTGAATTCAGAGGCAGAAGGAACTGATTGGTTGCTGTTGGATTGATTGACAGACACTCCAGATCTGAAAGATCCCTCCCAGCCACACCTACTAGAGGCAGCATGTGAGGTTGTAAAACTGCAACAGTTCCCAGGAAGAGAAGAAATCTTTTCTCAATATCTGTTACAGTGGGATTAGGGGCAGCAGTAGCGGAGATTTATTGCCCTCACCTCCAGCTTCTCATCGTGCTGTGTCACCTTTTATGTGGAAAACAGCATTTTTGAAACAAGACCTTGGAGAATATACTCATTTGGCTACGGCTCCTGATTCATCAAGGCGGTCACAATTTTATTTATTTATTTATTTATTTATTTATTTATTTATTTATTTATTTATTT
>JAHTLZ010000275.1:20395675-20430379 GCA_023846285.1 Phrynocephalus versicolor
TTTATTTATTTATTTATTTATTTATTTATTTATTTATTTATTTATTTTTATACTTGTTGACCTCCCGATTTTCCCTCTTATATTTGAGGAACTCTGGGCAGTGTACAACACATTACAAAATAAACAGCTTGACCAAACAATACAAAACAAACCCCAGACATACTCAATCAAATTACAAATAATAAAGAATATGGTAACAATAATAATAAAATAAAATACGAATAAAAATAAATATAGAAGTAGAACGTCAGCAGCCATATAACAAAGCAGGATCCGGCAAGAAAGGGTTGGGCCCAGCAAAAAAAAAGACTAATGCTTGTCTGCCCTGGAACCTGAAAGCAGAGGGTGCTAGAACTGATTTGGCACAGGAAGAGTTGGGGAGATGAGCAAAGTTCTGCCTTTTCTTTTCCTCCTTTTGTTCCTTCACAAGGTCATTGCTGCACATGAAGACTGAGAGTTAAACTTGGCAGAGGCCTCCACACCCAGGGGTGTTCTATATTTGCCAGACTGAAAAAAAAATGGAATGGGATTGTGAAAGAAATCATAACTCCTTGGCTCCCCCATTTGGCATGGGAATGAGCAAGGAGTGGGAGAGTGGAGGTGAAAGCAAAAATCAAATGTGTGTGTTCAGCATTGGAAAGATTGGAGGATGGATTGCTGGCGACATTCTTCCCCGAAAATATCTACCTGTGAATTTGGCCAAGCTTTTTAACTACTTCCAGCATCAATGTCAATTGTCTTCCTACCACTAGATGGCAGACCAAAGCCAACAAATTGAAGGGCAACACATGGGGATGGTGTCAATCTCAAATTGTTGCTGTTGTTGCTTTGAGGGTGGTTTACGGCATAATTAAGTAAGGAACATGTTGCTCCCCAGTGAGCTGGGTACACTTTTTACTGACCTTGGGTAGAAACATTGTCATGAACAAACCTGAGCACAGTACTGAGAAGACTCAAAAGTTGTTAATGAACAAGGCTGCAATGTATTTTTAGAAATGTTGGTCTGTGATGTGATATGCTAAACTATGGGCAAATATAGAATCCCATGACCAAAATGCCAAAGGCTTGTTCTGTTATTTCTCCCACATCTGAGCTGACTCCAACATGACTTACAAATCTGCTTGTGAAGTCTAACTTATGGTTATGCAAAAGTCTACTTTGTTCGTTGGTGTTTCCTCTTGATGAGGACTGAAAAGTCATCTACATAACACTTTATTTAAAAAATGGAATCTAGAGCAAGGGTCCTAAAACTTTTTAAACAGGGGGCCAGTTCTCTGTCCCTCAGAACTGTTGTGGGCTGGGCAGTGGTGGGGGTGGGGGCGATGGAGCTGAGGGGAGGGTTGGGGCAAGCTGTGGCAGGGGCAGCGGTGGGAGCAAGGCAACCAAGTGGGGGAGGGTTGGGGCAAGTGGTGGCTCTCCTTCCTTCCTTCCTTGCTTTGGAAAGGAGGCGGCAGCCAAGGCAAAGTCGGGCTCCTCGTCTCCTCCTGGACGGCGCTCAGGATGAGGAGCAACAACTGCGGCAGGGGCGACAAGGCTGGTGCCACCGTGCACAGATCCAGCCGTGCACCCTGGCCATCAGGCCCTTGCTATACCCAGGAGGGAAAGCTGCCTCCTCTCCTGGCCTGACCCAGTTTGGTGTGCTGCAAGCAAGGCAGGGAGAGAGAAAGAGCTGGAAAGGAGGGAAGGGAGGCAGGGAGGCCTGCCCAAAGCCATCTGCCACACACTCAGGCTGCGGTGCTTAGTTGGCTTACAGGCCCACCTATCACCAACCTGGGACAAAAAGAGCAATCGGGAGGCTGGAGACAAGGGGCCATTGTGGTCCTCGGCCGGCCTGGAGGCCTCCGTCCCTCTCTGCCTCCCTCCTTCGCCACTTGTGGGCTTGCCCCTCCACTGAAGTGCACCGGAGCAGAAGGCACAATGAGAAGCCCTCCCTGCCCCTGACTTGACGTGCGGAGAAGGACGCTGGGCTTGGAGGAATTCCTTTGGGGGTGACTACACTGCCCAGAATCCATGATCCCTCTCTGGTGCCTCTGCCCACCCCCACAGCCACCCACCCACCCACCAATTGTCCGCACTCGATCGGCTGAAGTCACGCTGTACGAGATGGAAGAAAGGCACAAACCAGGGAGACCAAATACCCCCTCCGGGGAGGGGGCGAGGAAGTGTCTGCAATTGCTGGCAGGTCAGATTCAGGACCCTGGTGGGCCAGATCTGGCCCATGGGCAGTAGATTGAGGACCCCCTGATCTAGACTGATCCAAGATGAAACCACATGGGATCTTGGAAGGTGTTTCTCTCAACCTAATGTCACACTGGGATGGGTGTAGGTAGCAGAGATAAAGGAAGAGGGGAGGAAAAACGTAAGGAAAGGCAAAAGAAAAAGGGAATCTTCTGAAACTGACCCAATCCTCTGGTATGTGTATATGAGAGTGAGTAAGAGAGAGACACACACAGAGAGGGAAACAGACAGACAGGCAGACAGGCAGGCAGGCAGACAGACAGACAGACAGAGAAAAGGGGAGATTTGGCAAATTGTCAGAATGGTGGAATATGGGGAAGCCCTCAGTTAGCTCCAACATCTGTCAAGAGCCATCTCTTCCTTCTGGAGCAGTCTGCTGGCCATGGGAATAGGAGGTATACAAGTGCCTTTGTTAGACATTGGGAGCAGGGGAGAGGGGAGTGAAATGTGGCAGAAGAGAAGAGAAGGCATGGCCTTATACCCTTTGAGGTTGACCACAATCCCCCAAAGCAGTTGCAACTCTTGATGGATTATTTTGTAGAAAACGGAGCCCTTCTCTCTCTCTCTCTCTCTCTCTCACACACACACACACACACAGAGAGAGAGAGAGAGAGAGAGAGAGAGAGAGAGAGAGAGAGAGAGAGAGAGAGAGAGAGAGAGAGAGAGAGAGAGAGAGAGAGAGGAGGGGGGAGGGAGGGAGGGATTAGGAAAATTGTTTTCTGGACTAATTCCTAGAATACCTCAGCCAGAATGGTGAGTGGGGTTCTAGTAGTGGTAATCTGACAAAAACAACATTTTCTGCACTCTGGGAACAGTTTCACCACTTTTAGATACTTAGAATTGCAGCCTGAGCCTTAAATCCTTCCTCTCATCCTGAGAGTTCAGTTCTGCTTTTGTTGATCAGACATAGTTGGTGCTGACAGAAGGGTAATTGTATGGTCCCTTTTCTTATAACCACTATTTTTTTTCTTGATAATATTGGGAAAGGGTATATTCTCTTTGGCCTTGAATTGTCTTTCTTCCTCTTTGTTTCTCATACACTCAAGTGGTTAGCAATGTAAAGAATGTGCTACGACAGTTGTCAGTATTTACTTAAGCTAAGATCTGCTTCCTGTGTCCATTTTTAGTCACTCCCCTCCTTTCTCCAAAGAAATGCGAGACATTGTTCCCATATGAAACATCCTCCCCGCTCCAAGGAGTTTGTCATCACTGCTGACAATGACATAATGTCCTGTGGCTCCTAAGAGATTTGTGAATAATTCATGTTTTGCATTGGCAGAGGCATTTCCATTTTATTAAGAAATGTGCTTTCAATTAAGCCAGTAGACTTGAATCCAGTAGGTTGGCTGCTGGAAAGAGCTGTTGGCGATATCTCAAGCAGCTGTTGCCATCATGTGGGTCTCCGGTGAACTGCAACCCAGGAACCAAGGAGATGTATTAAGAAGAGAACATCAAAATCAGGATGGTCTCATACCTTTCACTGGATCACAGAGGTGTCACAAATACGGCAAGTTTTCAAGTTCACCCGAACTTATCCATAGAGTTAAAGGAGATGAAGCACCATGTCTTCCTGCTTAATATGATATATAGCAAAACAAAACACTAGATGGAAATGACACTAATAACCCTAATGGGTTAAGAGTAATCCTGCAAGGCCACACTTTGCAGGGGTACAAGAAGTGCCCTTGATCTCCTGATCTACGTGACTAACTATCGCATGAATTGAAAAACACCAAAATAGACCTGTTTTGCGACTGAAATTAAAGATCTGTCTCTGCTTCATAATCGCTCTGCCTTTAAGAAGGAAGGGGACATCAATGTCTATTCAGATATGTTGTTCTGCTCTGGAGAAGGCTGCTTATCTCTTCTCTGCAAGTTCTCTGTTTATGGAAATGTGGACATGGGCAAAGGAGCATATGGTTCAACCTTTTCTGTAAGGCGGAACCATGGCAGAATGGACATGGATGGATTACTCCCCCAAAGCTGCATCTCTTACTAGGAATTTCAGACAATTCTTTGTTGTCATGCTGTTTGGTGTTCTCCCTGGGAAGGTGATATGCATAATGTAACCTCAGTTGGGCAATTCCAATCATGGGCTGACTGGTTTAGGACAATAGAGAAGAAACCAAAGTATTATCAGAGAAATGTGAATGACTCAGTATACATGACCTGAACATGAATGAAATACCTAGATATGCTTCTGCCCCCTATTCACTCCAAAGAGAGCTTACAAGTAACAAGTTACAAACAACTGTTACTTACAATTAATTCCCTACCTAAAGCATGACTAAGACAGACCACAATAATGTACATTCTCGTAGCATTTTACTCTCTGTTTCTTGTTATTGTGCTGCCAAAGAGTCAATATTCCCTCCAGCATTTATTTATTTTATTTATATACTGCCCATCTGACAACAAGGCTAATCTGGGTGGTATCATATCATTTGACATCAGAAGCAATATGAAAAACATTTGGTGTGCAGCCAACATCCAGAGCTGGGACTTTGCCTGCTCATCAACTGTATCTGAACAAAAAGGCACAGAATCATACCATAGATCTAAACATTAATGCAATAACAGCTATGGAATAAGTAGATGGTCTAGAAGAGTGTTGGTGTACCTATGGCACAGATGCCAAAGGTGGCACGCTGAGCCCTTTCTGTGGACACCCGACATTACCCTTTCACAGCCACCTGTATTCAGGTTAAATTACTGTATTGGCACTTTGCGAAAAATTTAGTGGGTTTTGAATCACAATTTGGGCACTCAGTCTCTAAAAGGTTCGTCATCACTGGTCTAGAATCTAGATGGTCTAGAACAGCTTCCTTAGGATGCACTAGGTAGTATGCAACAAAATATAAAACTAGCTTTGGGAATGCACATTGGTGTTATGGGCTCTTAGTTTTACTGTATGGTATGGAATTGTAGACTTTTAACACAGGCAACAATTGGGAATGCACATTGGTGTTATGGGCTCTTAGTTTTACTGTATGGTATGGAATTGTAGACTTTTAACACAGGCAACAATCAAAGCAAAAAAAAAATCTGAGAATTTCATGGATCAAGACAGTAACTTTTGTAGAAGTACTAAGGTAACTCAAAGTGACAGTGAAATACATACATAAACACTCAAGGGAAGACAAATCAGCTTGTAGGCGCAAGAAGAAGCAAAAATAAAACTCTTGTACTTTAGGCAGATAATGTGAAAATAAGACCTGCTAGAAAAAATGGACTCTTGAGAAAAGTTGAAAGCAGTAGGAAAAGAAGGAAATTCAACATGAAGCTGGCAGATTCCACAAAGGAAGCCATAGCCTTGACTTGGTCAGAGCTGAGCAGTGCCGTTAATGATAGGGCATTTTGGAGGGCACCAGTTTATAGTCAACAATGGGCGCTTTTACACGACCTCTAAAATCTGCCTGCAACTTAAATTCGGACCAGAGATCGTGGAGGTTTGTCACTCTTCCTGTGTTCCCACCTCTCTGCACTCCATTGTTCCTGTCTGCGTGAGGGGACGGAGAAAAAAGGGGAGAAAAAATGCAGACTCACCTCTGTCTGAGCCGCCCCGTAATTCCTGTCTCTTACAGGGGTGGCGAGGACAACAAAACAAACAGAAGGTGAGGGAGCCCGGCACTCACAGCTTTACAATGCGCATTGGAAGATTTTTTACCTCCTGGAGACCAGGTACTTGAAAAGTGCGCTGGGAAGCGCTTAGGTGGGTGTGGTCGTACTTAATTTTTTTAAAAGTCCGGAGCTGGTGGGAAAACAATTTTAAGCTCTGATTCTGGGAGGCCTTTGCCTTGGATTTTAGGGGTTGTGTAAAAGCGCCCAATGTAAGAATGGACTTTAGTAAGAATGGACTTGATGATGACATGATGACATTGTGGAGTAAGAAGAAAATCTAGGCTGTAAAACAGCTGTTAGCCAAAATCTTGTTGTGCAAGCTATGCAAGCTGAGGTATGTTGTGAAATATGGTCTTTAGGTATTACCAGTTGCATGCTGAGTTGCACACCTCACCATACAATGCATCATGCTGATAGAAAATTCTTAATTTATGGCAATTCACTGCTAAAAGGTATGCCTTTTGTGTAACTACACATGAGAATTTTGGCCATGAATGGTTTAGATGCAACACAAAATTGTTTCGAGTTGCTGCATCCAAAGATGGAACAGTCATGATACTGTCTGTGCCAATGCTGCTTTTATGTGGGCCTTTGACAATGCCCTGTCTTATAAACATCACTAGCAGTAGCTAGAAAAAGTATATTCAAAGTGTCCCAATGTAACCAGTTGTTGCAGCTTGTTGTTTATCTCTGAGTTGATTGCTCAATGTGGCGTTCCAAGTTAATTATTTTTAACTTGCGAGGACATCTAATGAAATCACAGGTACAGCATAAAATCAGCAGAAACTGGTCAACTGTCTCATCTCTGCTGCACATCTTGACTCACATGGCACAACTGAACTCTGCCAAAATTTACCGTTGAAGGACAGACAGTTCATCTGGCCCATACAAAACTGTTTCCTCCCACCCAGTAATGCTTGGATTCCTTAGAGGTCCCTTCTTTGCTCTTTCAGCTGTGCTTTATTTATGGGAATCAACTGTTGGCAGGCGCTGTCTATGCAGATACCTGACCCTTCCAGAGTTTCGTAACATGATGCTTCTGTTTCAAGCTCGCTGGCCTGTGATCATTTCATCACAACAACCTGCAAGACCTAGAAGCGGCCACTAGATGGTCCAGGAATACCTAACTAAGAAGAGACAGATTATCCCATCCTGAGAAAGGTGGCATTGTTTTCATTCTTACAAATCTGAACCTTCGGACCAATGTAGACATGTGTATGTGTGTCTGCTTTTGATAGCGCGAGAAAGCCCCAGCTTGATAAGAATTATAGGGCCAGGAGGCATCATTTCCTTGAATGATAGACTACCTACTGTGTATTTATATGGATCTACCATATATGGCTACACAAACTTTGTGTTTATAACTACTTATAACTTTGTGTTTATCTTTCTCCTTGTGTGATTGCATTGATATTATGTTATCAATTGTTAGTTTTAATGTTGACTTCTAATGCTTCTCAATTCCCTGTTTCTCAAACTTAATATGTCTTAAGTGCAATGGACTGTATATTGTCTCTCCTTACTGTAAGCCGTCTTGAGTCCTTTTCCAAAGAGAAAGGCGGGGTTAAAATATTCAAAAACAAACAAACAAACAAACAAAGCCTGTAGTCCTTCTCTAGCATTTCTCCAGGAGGAGGCCCTCCCGTCCCCCTGCTTTCTTCAATGGAATGGGAGCCCTGAATATCAACATCTTCCTCTCTACATGCCATGGTTCTGACCAGACTTGGGTCTTTCTGAAATCACCCTCACCAGAGGCTATGTACATAAATCATGAAATGCCCAGTTTTGCCTTAAATCACAATAGGGAATGTGCTTCTGGCCTACCCCTCAATCCAAAATGCTTCCTCAGTATTTAGGGGGAAAATATTTTCCCCTGTTATTGGTGATCTTCAGGGGGTTGCAGGGGGCATCCAAATGCAAACAAGTCCCCCCCTCCATGGGGAAGGAATCAAAACTGTGGTATGGCTCTTGGGGTGCTGAGTATGAGTCCCACCAGTCCCACCAAAGTTGGCCATCCTTACCTCAGAACAGTAGAAAAGAGCCAGAATGTGAATAGCACAAATGTTGTGCAGATGAATGCAACAGTAGCAAGAAGAAATGTATCCTAGGCTGATTGTATTGAACTGAATGGGAGTTCCACAAGAGCGTAAATGGGCTCTTGCTTAGTTCATCTCCATTTCAGTAGGCTGGCTGAAGACACATCCCTCGCCTGCAAAGCAGAGGATGCTGTGGCATGCTAACGACGATGGATTTCTGTCAGTGTGAATCAACTGTGATTTTTTTGAATCAAAATCAACTTCTACAGTGTGATTTTTTTTAAATCAAAATCAACTTCCACAGATGCATGGCTACTGCAGGCTTCCAAAAGCAAACCTCCTGGAATAATATTTCAGTCTTTAAGGTGCGATAGTATTTTATTTTTTGGATTTCTCTCTGAAATATCCTCACCCCCACCCCTTTAATTTAACCACTGTATTGAACAAACACTGTTTTGGAGATCACTGAAAAGTTGGTCTGGGGACATTTAGTGAAGAGCACTGATTTCTGAGATCACCATGGTTAGGTCATGCCAGTTACTATCTCTATCTTTTTAAAAACAGAGTCACAAGCTTGGTAGATGACCAGAATGCTGTGGCATCTTTAGCCTTGAGAAAAAAAGACTGAGGGAGGACACGATAGCACTTTTCAAATACTTGAAAGATCATCATGCAGAGGAGAGGCAAGATCTGTTCTTGATCCTCCCAAAGAACAGGGCACATAATAATGAACTCAAATTATAGGCAGACAAATTTCAGTTGAATATCAAACATAATATAATTCTTATTTAAATCCACTGAGAGACTAGTGTTACCAATGTGAGCCAATATAGAAATCAAAGAGTGTGAGGAAGTTCATAGACTCATGGAATTATAGAATCATAGAGTTGGAAGAGACCTCAAGGCAAGGGCCATCCAGTCCAACCCCCTGCAATGCAGGACCCCCCCCCCATCAAAGTGCTCCCAACAGATGAGCCAGGGAAACAAAAAACGGAAGTACACTCTGGTCCAATGCCATCTGGTGTCATCTTGGCATCTAAATACACAACAGAACTTTGCTCAGTATTTATTCATTGAACAGGATGGCCACAAGGAGTGTTTGGTCTGGTATCTGAAGTTCACACTGAATGTCAGTTCTGTTTTTTCCCTTATACCTATGCAAAAGGCCAAATGATTGCCAAACACAACTGGCTGAAAATATGTAAGGGTCTTGACTTTCCTCCAGCTTGATTAAGGAATTACTCAAATTCAATAGGCAACCATTTTAGAAATAAATTTAAAATCTCAGCACATCCCTGTGACCCTTCCTCTGTGCATGGAAAGAACAAGATTAAAGTTGAATCTGTTAATATGGATTTGATATTACATAGCCAATACTAAAGTTAATTGTTAAAATTCAAAGAAAACCAGTGAACTGTATCTCTCACACAGATATTAGTTTAGTTTGCCTGCCTAGTGAAACAGAACTGGACTGGAATGAATGCAGTCTTGCTTCATTGACTATTATTGGTCTCTGTCACATGTTTCCTCCTAGTAACAACAGGAATATTCAAAATGGCAGGAACAAAATTGCCCAGTGTTTTTAAATCACCAACACAAAGGAGTAGGCTTTCAGAAAGGAAAAAGAAAACAAACAAACAGATGAACACAATGCAACCTATGAAAGAAATAAAATGGACAATAGTGTTTTTTAAAAATGATGCTAAGTCAAAAGCAAACAAAGAATGTGTATCTAGAACCTGTACAATGGTAGGGTTATGCGGTGGTTATTCTTTCTGTTTATGAGACGACCATGTAATGTTTGACTTCAAGATTTCATGGGAATGGACTAATATGCAAAATAATTTTATATTAATAGAAAACAACTCTATATAGTCTCATGTCTGCTTTATTTCATGATGCTCCTTTTAGAAACAAATGTTCCTGAAGAACTCAAGGACTAAGGCCAGTATCTTATTAATAGTCTTAACCAATGGAAATCAAAGAAAGCATGCTGCTTATATACTGTGCCATATCACTTAAAGCATTCTCTGGACAGTATACAATTTAATTATGCAGTCTACAAATTGTGCCCCAGCAAGCTGGGTACTCAATTTACTGACCTCAGAAAGATCAAAGATTGACTACCTGAGCCTGAACCTGAGTTGTGAGCAGAGCTTTGGCTCCAGTACTGCATTTTAACCAGTGAGCCACAATGATTGCTAAATGCTCAAAGAAAATAGTCTAAATCCTATTGTTTAAATCCTATGATTCTATGAAGTCTGTGGGTCTACTCTGGTTGGGAAGAGATCTTGACAGTGGTAAATAGTTTTTTGGAGTTGCCTGAAATAAATGTTGAAGCCTTAATCTTGGGTCATCAAGATCTCTTTTGTACTGATGTGAGTGATGGGACACACAAAGGCCGTTACTTCACGAGCCACTCGCTTTGTGGCAAGCCGTCATTTCTGTGCGAACCGATCGCTTCAGTCCGCACGCTCCTCCTTTTTGGCTGCGACGTCACCCCGACCACGCCCCCTTTACCGTGTTCCAACCGGGGTGAGTGATTCCCCTGCCATGGGCCGGGAATCTTTTCGCTTCGCATCTCGCTTCGCTCCCAACGTCACGTGTGGTCTCGGTTTTTGGCTTTTATTTCAAGTTTTTTTAAAAAAATATTCAAACAGGGATATCGATGCATCGCTATATTGTTTCATCGCTTTGCGCTGTTACTTCCTCGCTCGAGTAGCGGCGGCGGCGGCGGCGGCGGCGGGCGCAGGAGGAGCCGCTGCCGCCTCGCCCGGCCAGAGCAGGGCACCCGGGGCAGGCAGCGTGCAAGCGGCGGAAGGCGGGCGGCTGTGCCATGCGGGGCTCCCCCCGAGTAGCGGCGGCGGCGGTGGTGGGGGGCTGCCAATGATGCCAGGAAACAAAACACAGGATCGTACAGTAACCACGCTCTGTTGTGAATGACAGCCAAGCATTGATGCATCGATACGCCGAGTAAATTTTTTTTAAAAAATAAAAGGAGAGTGGAACCGGACGTTGCAAATCAGCTTTCTAATGCGAAGGGAGCACGTGAGGTAGTAATCGATTCGGTCCCAAAAATGCCCCGCGTGAGTACAGAGAAACGGGGGTGGGAGCGAAGGGAGACCACGTGACCACCACGTGACCGCCTCCGAATTCAAATCGAAGGCAAGGTCAATTCGAAGCGAGGCACCTCGTGAAGTAACGGCCAATGAGATAGGGGATCCACAGAGAGACCCCTCACACCCAGTCATTCTACTGGTTGTGTCATGGAAAGCAAGCCAGAGGGGAAAACTACTGCACTTGGTGAAAATTATCCTTGTGTGCATGTTATTCCTCAATAGCATTATATGACCATGGAAGTCATAAATGGCCACGCCCACAACACAAGTTAGAATGGTGGCATATCACGAGTGTCATAGGCCACCTCCTCCCTGGATTTGCTACATCCTCTCCAGACAAGTTATACAGTTCACCCTCAGATAGAATATAGTGTGGAAGAATGAGAAATGTTCTGGGGGGGCCAATCCTTTGGATTAAGATCTTTTAAATGATTCATTTCAGATAAGGAGTGTTGTAACAAAAACAGCCAGAGGCAAGCCGATTATTTCCCACTGCCTTCAAACGAGCATAAAATATTTTGAATTTAAGTCAGTTTTGATGAAGAATCCACAAGTTTCAGCAAGAAGGTCAATGACTACAACTATTCTTCTGTATTTGGCTGGAGCCCTACTGGTGTTCACGCAAGTGGTATATAATTTGCCATGGAGAATTGAGGAGACACCAGGACATATCTTGGTTGTGCTACTGGGAATGTGATAATGCATGTGACCGAGATGAATCCCAGCATCCGGTCAATTAGTCCTTACTGACTATGGCAAGTTAAGCAAGCACCAATAGGATCCTGGCCTTTCTGTCTTAGAAATAGCCTAATGTGGTATAGGAACAATATGTGCAGTGCTCCTTTTTTTTTACTTACTTAGTGTCACTATTTTTGTTAATGATCCTATACACTCTATATCTTTCTTGGGGGCTCTTGACTTTGTCTGTGTGCATCTTTTAGTATAAATCAAGGCCAGAGAGGCTTTCATTACTCATAGTTTTGGTAGTAGTTGATCGAAGGCTGTCACTCCATTTGCTAAAATGCCGTCCTGGCACTGGGTCTCCTGGTGATGTCTGCTTTTGTGGCAACTCCCTTCTGATGTCCAATATCCAGGTCAGATCTTGCTCTATGGCAGTGATGGTGAACCTTTTAGAGACTGAGTGCCCAAACTGTGATTCAAAACTGCCTTATTTTTTGCAAAGTGCCAATACAGCAATTTAACCTGAATACAGTGGTACCCTGGGTTACAAATGTTTCGGGTGCTATCCTTCGGGAATGCAAGAATCGAAGAGCAGGTTTTTGAATTTCCCGCGGCCACAGCACACTTGAAAATTAAAAAGCCTGCTATTTGACCCTTGCTTTCCCGAAGAGTACCATCCCATCCGCCTCTCTGCTCTGGGCAGAGAGGGTGCCACACTGTTGGGAAAGCCAGGGTCGGCAGTGGCTTGTGGGCTTGTTAGTAGCCCCAGTTTACTCTCCAGCCACACCGCTCTGGGCATCCCAAAAGTGGCATGGCTGGAGAGTCAAATGGGGCTATGAATGAGCCCACAAGCCTCTGCCTCCCCTTCGCCCGGTTCTCACACAGAGCAGAGTGGCGTGCTCTGTGCGGAAGGGGAAGTGCCGCAGCTGTGAGGGGGCAATGTTGTGTGCCCACAGAAAGGGCTCTGCGTGCCACCTTTGGCACCCATGCCATAGATTCACCAACATTGTTCTATGGTTAGCCTGCAGTCATTCTTGGCACCTTGTGCGGTGATTTAGATATATTAGCTAAGTATTTGTTCCCTGCCTTTCTGCTGTCTATGTGACCAGGAAATGCAAGTACAATAATGTTTTTTTTTCCTTCCAGATGCTTATGCACCTGGAAGGGAGGTTTACAGCACTTTAAAGTCATAGGTCAGGCTCTTATTTGGAATGTAAGAACAACCATGTCATCAGTTTGCTGCTCCAGCAGGCCCCTTGTTGGTTGCTGATTACACAATGGGTTGCATAACTGATCTTGTAAGCCATGTCTTGGCATGCAAAGGAATAATGCTAATACAATAGTCCTTCCATGAACACATAATACAACAGGATTATGGGCCACAATATCATAATCTACAGTACTTTCTGTTAAAATACAAGCAAGGCAAACATCACAGAGGAAACACAACTTTTAAAGAGAGTGCCCTCTGTTTGATATCTTAGCGAAGATCAGTTTAGCACAGAAGGAGAGAAAACATCTGGTATCCATTTGGTGTGTTAAATGTAGTAGCCACCAGATAGGATTTTACCCTGAAGAGTAAATTGCAAATGCTGCAGGAAATGAGTATCATGTTGAACTATCATTTTTACTATTGCATTGTGGACAAATTATGGCATTCAAAATAGGCCCAGACATCTGGAAGTTGAGTCATGACAACTGGACTTATTTTCTTGTGAGATCAAAATGTTTTACTACTTACTTACTTACTTACTTACCATGCAACAAGGTATAGCGATAAGGCCACTCTGGGCAGTTTGTAAAATTTAGGCAAATACAGAATATGAAACATAACAGCAACCCTATACAATAAATAAGTAATACAGCATAATAAATCATAATAAGCATAAGTACATCAAGTCAAAGTCAAACAAAAGAGTAAGAAAGGCTAAGACAGAACATGACAGCATAAATAACAGCAAATCATACAGAATGAACTAATATCCAGGGAAAGCCTTTCTACATAGCCACGTCTTCAGATGTTTCTTGGAGACTGGCAGTGAGGGGGCCAGACAAATCTCAGGATTGGTTCCAGAGTTGAGGGGCTGCCACCAAGAAAGACCGGTTCCTAGTTGACAATTTATGAGCCTCCTTCAGTGACGGCACCCTCAAATGCCCTACCTGAGCATACCTGTTAAGTTTTCTTCGGCCCCAGCCAGGACAGGAGGTGGGAGGTGTAATGCGCATGAACACGTTAGCGCGCATGTGCACACACAGAGAAATGCATGTACAAAAACACAAAGCGTCCCTCTCCCTCCCTGCTCCCTTTCCCTCCCATCGTAAAAAATCACAAAGTGCCCCTCCCTCTCCCCTCCTGATTGCAAAAAAATCCCACTAATGCCCACCCTCCCCACCCCATTCTCCTCTAGTGTGGGGCTCCGAAATGCAAAACAAACAAAAACCCTAAAAAGGTAAGTTTCCAAATTGAAAATAAGGGATCTTGGTCACAGCATCCCCACCCCTGCCACCTATTGAGCATGCTTAATTGTATAGCTAAGCAGGGTTGGCCCTGGTTAGCACTTGGATGGGAGACCACCAGGGGATACCAGGTGTCTTGTTGAAAAACACACTCATTTAAGTGCTTAATCAATCTGAGGAAAGTTAGTGGCAAGGCCTCCAATTATAGTTCACCTTGATTTCACATCACCCTGGTCTGAATAGGCTTGTTAGGAGGAAGGTGGCCTGAATAGGATTGTTAGGTGAACAATAGCCTGGACAGGCTCATTAGCTGTACAATGGCCTGGGGTTTGTGAAAGTCCCTCCTATGCAACCCTTCCCAACACCCATTAAGTATGGGTTGTTAGCTGTGGCCTTCCTGGTGGAGGTGTGAAGTACTTCTGATCTGTCTGGTCATCAATGGAAAGCTGCATGATAAGGGGCAGATTGTGACTGAGTGCTCCACCTCTGCTGAAAGAGGGGTTTTCAATATGCACATTAATGGCTTCCTGACCCCTGTCTTATCTTCTGTGTCTAAGATGTGTACATCTTCATCTTTGAATGAGTGCCCTTTGTACCACCCAAGTGGAGGTACACTGCTGATTCTGGTCCTGAGCTGTTGCTCCTCCTGTGCTAGGCCATCCTCCTGTCTAATGGCTGTTTCGATCTCTCAAGAAAAGTAGTCCAGCTGCCATGACTCAACCTGTAGACAACCTCACCTCGATGACTGAGAATCTTCACAGACATAGCTCCAGACAGATTATGCTGCAAGAAAGTACAGTTTTCAAATCTGGATAAATCCTGTTTGTTCATGACTAATTTGCTTAAACAGCAAGCAGTTTGGAAAAATATCCTGTTATAAAACGAGAGGAGAATGGGGTTACATATTGCATTTTGAAAAGAGGCATTACATTTTGAAGTTCTAGATAACTGTCCCAATAACTAAAATGAGTCTCTGTAGCTAATAAGGCATTGGATGTGGCATCAGATACGCCATCAAGTTGTTCATTCCCAAGAAGCTGCCATGCCCAATATTGTCCATTTTAAAAAATAAATGGCAAAAGGGTGTGACTTCCCAGATATTCAGAGTTCTTTAAGAATGTCAAAAAGCATGTGGATAGCACCGTATAACTGAAATTGTTTACACTACTTCAACTTTTAAATTGTTTCTGACAAAGTCCCCCACTAAAGATTTATGATCAAAATCCGTAGTCATGGGTAAAGGGAAGACATCTTGATGAATATTTATATAACTCCAGCTTGGGCTGGTAACAAGAACACTGCACTGAAAGTTCATATTGGATGACAGGGCCGTAAACACTAAAGGGGAGCATAGCAACAATTTCTACTCTTATTTTTCTATGTTTACGTTAAGAACATCTTTAGAGAACCATCAACTGTTTCAAATGACAATATCACTGTCAGCAGAGAGCTTATCAGTAATGGACAAATATTAATAGCTGATAATATTAATCATCTGCAAAATTTGCTCAATGAAATCAATAAAGTTAGTAATGAAGCAAAGTGTGCTGCTTCTGTATTGCCCCATAGAGCTTAAAGCATTATCTGGGTGGATTAGAATTTAAATTATGTATGTAGGCTGGACGTTGCCTTCTTCCCATGAGCTGGGTACTCAGTCTGCCAACCTTGGAAGGCTGGAAGGCTGAATGAACCTTGAAATGACTCCCTGGGATTGAGCCTGGGTTGTGAGCAGAGTTTTGGATGCAGTGCTGCAGTTTAACCATTGTGTAATTCAGATAAAAGATTTCATAGTAACCAATAAAATTCAAGCTAAAAATCAAAAATGAAAGTGTGGAGCGTTTTGACATTTAGAAGTACTGTTGAAATTTGGTTGTATGAACAGTGTGAACATAGCCATGCAATGTAAATCAGAATGGAAATAGCCTGGAGCAGCTTCCTTAAGGTGGAAGATGTAAAAATTGGAATCATTTTTGAGAATGCACATTGTATAGCTAAGCAGGGTTGGCCCTGGTTAGCACTTGGATGGGAGACCACCAGGGGATACCAGGTGCTGTAGGCGCCTGGAGTAGGAACTGGCAAACCACACCAGTATTCCTGCTAAGAAAACTCCATGGACATGGGGTCACGAAGCGTTGGCCACAACTGTAACGACGCAACACACACAACCTAAACTAATTAATCAAGTTACTTTGTCCATTATCTGTATCCTGACCTGGTCATGTATAAAAATGACAGTTACATAGTCTCATTTTTAAGTCTGAGGAAGTGGATATGATTTATGAAAGCTCACATTAAAATATAGGAGCTAGTTGTTAAGGTCTCACAACCTCTTTGTCTCTTGTTTCTATTTTTCTCTTTTGTTTTGTCTTCTGCAATTCACACAAGGCTCACATGCATGTCAGATAAATAAAACACACACATATATTTCATTAAATATATTGACATGCATACATGTTAGAAATTGACTGAAATGTGCCTTTTGAAAAACTTAAAACATGATTTGCCGTGCAATCAGACTCAAAGATAGGGTGTTTGTAGCTGGTCTGGAATGGGCAGAAACTTCTTGTGGGAGGGCAACTGCCCTTGCACCAGAGTAACCGCTTTGTGCAGGCTGATCTCAGGCTTGGCACATGACTGATTTTGGCAGTTCCATGGCTATCTCAATTGTTATCCTTTCTGTTCTTAACTGCTATGCTAGTTTAATTAATTTTAATTGGACTTAATATTAATATTAATATTAATTTAATTTAATTTAATTTAATTTAATTTTGTGTTTATAGATGCCCTAAGCACATCCGATATCACCTGATTTTGGAAGCTAAAGAGGGCCGGCTCTGGTTAGTACTTGGATGGGAGATCACCAGGGAATACCAGGTGCTGTAGGCGCCTGGAGCAGGAGCTGGCAAACCACTCCAGTATTCCTGCCAAGAAAACTCCATGGACATGGGGTCATGGAGAGTCAGTCACAACTGTAACGATACAAGAGAGAGAGAGAGAGAGAGAGAGAGAGAGAGAGAGAGAGAGAGAGAGAGAGAGAGAGAGAGAGAGAGATTAGGATGCTAACATAGAATTCAATAGTCATGGCTTCTACTCTCTGCTCTTCTCATGCTGGGCTACTGTAACTCATGCAAGACAGACACACACACACACACACTGGTTTGTTGTTTGATGTTATTATCGTTTTATTGCTTATTGCTTATTTATATTTATGTGATATGTAATCGGCACAGTCTATTGTAAACCGCCTAGAGTGGCCAGACGGCCAGATAGATGGGGTATAAATAAATGAAATGAAATTAATGTTAGTTGGCCTCAGCTGACAGGAAGAGCAGGGAAGGAACTGAGTTACTCTATAAGCAACTCCCCTCTCAGCCCAGACTTACAGCCACTATGCTGGCAGGGTGAGGGTGTGTTCTGTGCCATCAAGTCAGAACTGACTTATAGCAACCCTTATAGGGCTTTCAGGGTAAGTAATTTCTGTCTATAAGATACCCCCATGTATAAGATGACCTTCAGATTTCCAACCCAGAATTACAGTTTCAGAACTGCAAGGTTCTCTCCTCAACTCACTTCCATGTACCAGACAGCCCTCAGTTTTTAGTTTTAAAAAATTAGATAAAAATATAGTCTTATACATGGGAAAATACTGTATTTACGGAGTGGTTTTACCAGTTCCACTCCTCTAGAGAGTTTCTATGGCCAAATGGGGATTCGAACCTTGTCCCCCTGTGTCCTAGTCTGTCACCTGATCCACTCTCCAACTTGGCTGGCCAGAGTTTTGCTTCTGCACAGCCAGTCCTCAGCCCAGTGGGCTGGTTAGGATTACATTCAATAATGTATACATTTAATAAAAAATCCACACAAACAGTGGATGTTTGGAAAAGGTGCATAAAAGCAGTGTATGAATTTCCAAGCGGGAACAGAAAGGTTTGCTGCCCGGTAAAAAAAAAAAAAAAAAAGGATGGGATGAGAATGTAGGTGGAGCTTGGAGAAAGGAAGAAGAAATATTAGGATGAACATTTTCCACAGGAAAACACCTAGAATGTCAATGGAAACCAGCCTACTTGCACTTGATGATACCAGCAGTTACTACTCTCCACACCCACTGCCTTGCCTTAGTATCTCTAAGTGCCTAAACAGGACCAGCTGCACGTACACCAAGACAGAACAAAGTGTAGCATTTTTGCTTGGCCTACACTGTGCTCCTCCTTTCCCTCCCCCATCTGTCTGTGCCCTATCATTTTCCTGTGGTGTGTGTGTGTCTCATGCTTAAGACAGGCACAGGGAGGTCCAGTATTCCTGCACTTTTGGTCAGGAGATATCATCTTCACACTGGTGCTCATCTCAAAACACAGCTAGTTATCTTATTAAGCTGATAAGCAGCTCTTTTAAAGTGTGTTTCCTCTTTATGTTTTTTGCAACCCATATTGAAGTCTTCTACCTTGAGATCTGGAAAGTTCACTTTCTATATTTCATTATCTTACTGTCATAAGAACATGACACTAATCACTGGAAGCCCCACAAGAAGATAATGAAGGCATCAACACCTTCCCACTCATGATCTCCGGCAACTAGTGTTTTCCAGTTATAACTTGATTCCAATAATCTTTCTGCATCCTTTCCGTGGGAGTATTTAGATGTAGCTTTTCTCCTGTGCTTGCCCTTCCTCAAAGTCCAGAAAAAGATGGCACGTCCCTTTAAGTATTAGCATCCCATATTTTCCCATCAGTTCTTACATTTTTTCCTTATTATATTTTTTATTTTATTTTCTACACAGAAATAAAATAAAACGAATATACTGTATTGCTTGTTTCCTGTCGCATTACCAATTCAGTCATAATTTCCCCCAACATTTCAGTCCAGTACAATTTATATCTCCTTTCCCAGCTTAGAGGCGCATACTTTCGTACTTAGTTTCTTTACTGTCTCATCCATATTCTATCTATTTTTACTTATATCTATTTTAATGCAAAAAATATAATCTGTATAATCTCAACAGTATGATCAACCTCAATGTTTAATTCTTCCATAATAAGGCAACTAAGATAGACTTTAGCTAACTATATATATTCTATATGTCATTCTTCAAAAATCATCTCTAATTCAAGTTAATACTTTAAGGACTATCATAGAAGAGCTACCTCCTGGTCTACATATTTCACTTTGTGCATAAAAGTTCTTATCTATACCTAACTACCACTATTCTTTTGAGAATCTAAGAAATAGCATTGAGTTATATTTCAGGTTAGCTTCCAAATTTCCATTTTTGATTTCCTATATCATGTCAATCAGCTAGTAGATTAAAAAAAATCAAATTACAGAAAACCCAATTTTTATGTAATAAATTCATTAAAGCAAAAATTCTTTAAATTTTTTTCCCCTTTTCCTGCCAAGCCCCTTCACAGGTTTTTCCCCCCTTTTCAAGTCCATTATCTTCATGGGTTGATGTTTTATTTTGATAGTGATCTTGATAGCCACTCTGCTACTGAAAGAGTCCTCAATTTTTATCTTTTTGGCACTCATGTTAAGTAAGACAGATGTGCTTATCATACTTCATAGACTTGGCACATACAAAGGCTCAGCCTACACCAATCTTGTCATATTTGTCTGCATGTTGAGATCCGCTCTCTGTTCTGATTAAATCTCTTGATCAGAACTAATTTCAGTTTTCCCCAGGGGTTCAGTGTTATCCAAAAGTTCATGTTGATGTCTATTTTTCATAGTTCCTGCTGTAGTCATCTGTAGATTAGAGTCTGGTCTCTATTCTACCTCTGTTACTTTATCAGGATTAGAAATCTCTGTATCTTTAGAGGTTGGGTCCACCTGTGATGTATAGATATATATTATTCTTTGTAGTCTGGATAGAATTATGTTTGCAAATACTTCTTCTGATATGTTTTCCCAATCCATTGTGTTTTTATAGCTCTGAACAAAAAGCCAAATTTTCTTATAACTATCATTTCTGCCACTTAGTTTCCAAAAGAGAGGGGTATAGAAGAAGGTCATTGAATTGAAGTTCAAGAAGCAAAGAATAGGTATCTTTCAGCCATTGTTTTCAAATCAATGAGACTATCCCAAGGTCAGAAAGGGTTCTTTAACAAACAGCTTCCCCAACACTGCTCTTAAAATTGTGTCATTAAGTCCAGCAGATACGAAAAGTACAAAAAGCATAAAGTAATTTCCTTTAAGATTGCATCTTTAGAGCCACCACAAATCAAAAAGCACAAACACATAAAATAGTTTCCTCAGGAGAAAAGTAATAGACAGAAAGGCAATAATGTAGTGTGACAACGATCACGTCCTCTGTACTGTACTTGTCTTTTCAAAACATTCTCCTCTTTTCCAAAAGCTGCTTCCAGAAGGGGAGGTGGGTTGGTTTGAAGAAAACGTCCAAAAGCCAAGGAGGAGCTTCACATAGATAAATAGAGGAAAGAAAGCAGTTCTACTCATGGCATGCCAGCTATATTTACAGCTATTTACATTCCAGCAACTGACAGCTTGGCTGATGCAATGGTATTGGTTTTTCTCCAGTGGGAGAGAAAACATTTCCCTGCTTCACAGGAGATCGCCACCGCACCCTTTGTGTCTGCAGGTGTCACATTTCCTTTGTTTCCTCTTCAAGGAAACTTACCCCCTTGGTGTCCCTTTCATCTGGAGAAATTCAACTTGATAATCTGGAGCACTTGTCAAGCTGTCTCACCATGATGTGGCCAGAACCGGAAGTCCAGTTCTTACATTTTTTCTTCTTAGCATCACAAAGAAAGTATATAAGACAGGACAAGATATAATAGCTGCAGAATACCTTCTGACAGCAACTTATTTGTATAGCTAGTTTTCGGAAGGGTGGTAGTGACAAGAACTCTACATAATATTCCAGATAAATCATTGATATTATAACATTGTCAATCTATTTTTCCTTTCTTTGCAACTGATTCCAAGGATAAAATATGCCTTTTGCAGACCCATGCTGGATCAACGTTTTTATTACATTACTTTCCTTTACAACTCCTAAGATCCCTTTCCTAGCTGGTCATTGCCAGCTCACTTCTAAATATTTTATATAGTATGTGAAGATAGGTTGTTTTGCTCCAGTGTATACTACTTTACCCTTATTTACACAAAACCACGCTGGCCTTTTAAAATCATTTATTTGTTATTTAACAAAGGCATTTATTTATTGTTTCTTAGTCCATAATGGCCACCAAATCACAAAATGATAAAAATGCATCTTAAAAACAGATCTTAAATTTTTAAAAATCCATTTTGCAAGTTAACATTATTTAAAGCCAAATCTGCAACAACAGTAAAAGCGAGCTTTAAAAATAATAATTCCCTTCAACCAAAGGCCACATTAAACAATATGGTCTTGTGTGCCTACTGAACGCTCACCAAGGATGGTGCAGGCTTACCTTCCCACTGATAAGGTGCTACTATAAGGAAAGCCCTGTGTCATGTACTTATCAGCCTAGCTTCTCAGAATGGTTGGAATGGCACAGACACAGAGGAGGCCAACCACTGAAATTCTCTGATCCTAGGCAAGCACATATGGAAGGAGGTAGTTTTTCCATCTTAATGTCCATGATCACTTTTGAGTCCTGTCATTTGGTGTCATCAGCAAATGACTCACCATAACTCCTTATGAGCATAGAATAATAGTGCTGGAAGGAGCCTTTAAGGTCATTGAGTACAACCTCTTGCACAATGCATGAATTCAAAGTAGATCTGACAGATGGCTGTTTAATTTTCTCTTGAATGAATGCCTCCAGTGTTGTGGTGCTCACTATCTCTCAAGGTAATTGGTTCCATTTATGAACAAGTAAAAGAAGTAGCTACCCAATGCAGATCTTTGGGGGATGCTACTACCCACATTGGTCCATTATGAGAGTGCAACACTCTGTGTCCTGTTTTAGCTGTATAGTAGAGAAATAGGATGCTAACATAGAATTCAGTAGTTATGGCTTTTACTCTCTGCTCTTCTCATGCTGGTCTACTTGGAGTCTCTCTCTCTCTCTCTTTCTGGGTGCCACCTTCTTTGTCTCTTGGTGGATGAGTTGTTCCAATCCAGCCTGTTTCTGATGTCACTTGTCCATCTTCTGCCACTTCCACATTTACCTCAGTCTTAATGATGTATTGCAGTGATTCCCAGAGTGGTGTAGTTCATTAAGTGACATATTCAAATCCCTGCTGGGCCATGGAAATTCATTGTGGAATTGGAGCTGGTAAGATCACTCCTTTAATATCTCACTTACTTTGAAAGCCCATCTCTAGTATTTAAACATCTTCAGTCTCAGAAATAGGTGGAGTTCAGTGACATTTTTATTGCCTCTGCCAGTGGTTACTTACTGTGCATTGATGGTAAGCATTGACACTCGTGGTTTGATAGAACTAGAGTCTATCCTGTGCCTTCTTTTTAAAGTAGCAGCACAAAGTGTGTTCATTTTGTGTCAGCCATCTGGAGAGATGTCATATGGATTAAATTTAGTTGGCGGTCCCAACTAGAGTAAAATACTAAGTCAACACCTAAGTAAACCCTGTTAATTTGATGCATCTGCACTAGATGGGACCACCAGTTGGATTCAAGCCTTTGTGTATTGCTCTTTTCCCCAAAGCAGTTTCAGATAGTATGCTTGGGGATTCTCTCCCTTAACCTAGAAGAAGACCCAGGAAGGTCTACAAAGGTATCAAGGCTAGCTCACATCTGGAAGTAAAAGATATAAAATGGATACCTACATAATTAGAAATGCACATCTAAAGACACCCCCAACCCCCTCCCCTGATAAGTCCAAAGTCTAAACATTACCTATCTCCACTGTCTTCTTGAGATTATGGCCTTAAGTGCTTTGTTCTGTATGCTGACGTTGGAGAAGTTGTTTTGTCTGAGAACATTGAAAGTTGTGCTGTGTGTATATATTCTTGTGATTGTTCTTCCTATTCTAGCAACTAGTGCAGAAGTACAATTGCATGTTCATAATCACCAAGTACTCTGGCAACCAGAGCAATAAGTGCCTGTCTATCTACTCTCTTCTTATGCTTCTTGAATGACATCTCAATCAGGGGTAGCAAGATTCTCTCAGCAGTGATAACACCACCACTTGTAAGCAAGATCCTTCCAGAAATCTCTCTACCTCATGTATGCTTCAGTTTCCTATCCTATACCTTGATCATAACTTTTTCATGGTGGAGACCAATGATGCAGTATCAACCACAATAAAGTTTGCATCATGGTTAAGCAATACAATAATGCACTTATTGAGCCCTATAATTATATCTCTGCTGTACAGGTGTACAGTGTTAGAGTTGCTCAACAAAACAACAGCAACGTGTGACTAATACGAACGTTAAATATTACAAAACAAATTAAAATCATTAGTGATGCAAACATGAAAGATGATGACACAGAAATATTGGATTGAAGTAACCATAGAATCATAGGATAGTAGATTGGAAGGGACCTGTAAGGACATTGAGTCCAACGCCCCTGCTTAATCCAGGAATCCAAATCAAACTACTGTACATCTGACAGAGGGTAGTCTAATTTTCTCTTGAATATATCCAGGATTAGAGTGCTCACCACCTCCTGGTTCCATTGCTTCCGTTGCCATACTGCTCTATTGGCTAGGAAGCTTTTTCTCATATTCAATGAAAATCTGGCTTCCTGTAACTTGACCCCATTATTACATGTTCTCCACTCTGTGCTGATCAATATGAACTCGCTTAAATCAATATGACCCATTTTCAGTCCTGGCCGATACGTTCCATTAGGTTGCACTGCATACTGACCATGTGCCAATGGAATATAATTCCAGGTGGACTAGATTTCTCTTCTAGCTTGGTGGGTTTTCTGGGGTAAATTGAGAGGATGAAGGAATAGAAATGGTTCCCTAGGATTCAATCTAGATCTGCACCACTGAGATATTTTCACTTTTGTCTGGGGAAAAAGAACATGAGTTTTAAAGATTGTGAGTTACAGTGATACCTTGTATAAAGGAATTAATTCATTCCAAATGAAATTATGTTAAACAAATTTTCCTTTACACAAATTCCCCATAGAAATGCATTGAAAATGGACTAATCCAATGTATGGATTTGGCCCATAGGTGATTCTGTAAGGAAATTTCCCCTATCTCCGGAATATTTTATGTTGTACAAATTTTATGTTATACAAACTGTTTGTTATACAAGAGTCCACTGTATTTAGGCTGTCTAAAAATGTGGGCTCTCAACATGTTTCTCTGGGACAAAGTAATTTTTGTTGTTACATGTCATCACATGGCCTCCAATTTAGGACAATCCTATGGGGGAAAAATGTCCTCTTGGAAGCTCAAGCCTGAGGCTTTCTCTAGGGACCAGTCCATTTCATAACATATTTGTTTTTTTCCTGCTGCTTTTCCTAGCATTATTCTCTTTTCCAGACAATCTTGCCTTCTCGTGATGTGCCCAAAGTAGGACAGGCTCAGTTAGTTTCATAATTTTGCCTCTAGAGATAGTTCAGGCTTTATTTGATCTGTGGTCATGTGGACTGGCCTGGCCTACAAATATATGGTTTATTATGGAATGGAGTAGTGACTGTGGATTGGCCTGCCTATGGAACTGTGTCAAGATAATCTTTGTTTTGTTTCCTAAACAGCACACATGACAGTTTCCCATTGGCAAAAATGGCTGAGAACTCCTTCCAACCTGCATTTTTGCATGATGGAATGAGAGGAACAAGAGACAGATATGTGATCACTGTGGCAACAAAACTTTGGCAGGGTTGGAAGACAATGGGGACGCTACAAGAGTGGTTGTCTTTGGTGGGTCTAGACGCAGAGTGTGCCCTGATAAGATGCTATAGTCACATCATGTGCCTCAGGATAAAGGGAAGAGTTACAGTACTTTCTAGGAATAAAAAGAAGAGGAGGCACTGCAATTCTCCTGTACATAGTGAACTTCACAACTACAGTCTGTGTCACCTTCCCTGGATTCCCCCAGCATCCCTCCATGTGGAACAATACTGGGTAATACTATTTTGTCATTTTGACACCCCCACCAGCAAGGAACCCAGGGCAAATGCCCTGCCTGCCCACCTCCCCATGCAGGATTTTGCAAAAGTTTGACTGTGACTAATTCTGCATACACTGGTACCTGAGGTTATGAAATTAATTCGTTCCCCGGGATGCTTCATAACCTGGAAAGTTTTGTAACTCGGATCTGAATGGGGTGCAATGCACCCTGGGAATGGAAGTCTTCCAAAAATAATTCATAACCCAGGGTTTTCCATAGCAAAAAATTGTAACCCAGGTTTTTGTGGATTTTCTTTCAGATGGACTTTGGGGCAGACTTCCTTTTGTAACCTGAATTATTCATAACCTGAAGTGTTCCTAACCCAAGGTACCACTGTTATTGTAATTTCATCTGATTTTATTTATTTATTTATTTATTAAGCTTGTATACCGCCCATCTTCCCGAAGGAACTCCGGGGGGTTCACAACACAGGATACAACAATGAACAATAAGTAAATCAGTATAAAAACAAATTAATCAACAGTTAGACCACCAGTTAGACCAAACAATCAGCAGGAAGCAGGTGGCGGGAGAAAAAAAGTACTTTAATAAAGTCATTTCACTATTGCATTGTACTGTCAGAAATTCTTTGGTTTTTCTTTCAGTCATTTTATATTGTACCTTTATTTCATGGATTTTATTCCCTGTTTATCTGCTGTGATTTGAATAGATATTCAAATTAATTGTGCTGGTGGATAGTCTCACATCTTTGTTAGCACTTTTTGCATCAGGATCTGACTGATATTATTTGGTTAGTTCTTGCATTATAACCATAACTACAGCTACATCTTGCCTAAGTATCAGAGACACTCCATTTCTTCTGGATTTGTTATTTCCAGAGTAAAATACTTTGTAGTTTTCTGAAAATATTAAGTCCACTTTAATTCAATGGCACCAAGCACTGCAATGTTTAAGCAGAACACTTTTATACAATCCATTAAGGTTTCCAGTTTATCTTGTTTCATACTTCACATGTTCCATGTTCGAACTGTATGTTTTGTGCAGTATTAGACTTTCTTTGCACTTCTGTGCTTGTCAGGCACTAGATATCCTTTTGGCTTCAATCTAGTTGCATCAGTAGTAACAGAGCTTTTCATACTTGTCCTTTGCTCTTCCTCAATAACTGGTAGAATGCTTTCTGATCTGTGTAAAACAAAAGATTCCTAAATAAACTTCTTACTTGGGAGACTCATTTTCCAGAATGATCACTTGTTTGTTTTTAGATTGTCTCATCATAGAGTTTTCATGATAAGGAAACGTCATCAGGGGTTTACCATTGCTACCTTCTCCACCTTGCTAAGAAAAGTAAGCTTGCCAATGTCACCTTCAGGAACTGCTGCCACCCAGTAGCTGCCTTGATGAAACTAGAAGCATATTAGTTTATTGTCTTGGTTGTGATCATTCGTCTTGGGAGGCCCTGCTAGGAGTCCAGGCTTGCAATAAAGTCTGGCCTCCTGGCAGCATTGTTCTCAGTTTCAGTGACACAAAACGGAGATAAGTGCATTGCTGCAACTTAAAAGGACTGAAAAAATAAGTAGCAACTGGGGTTAATGTTAGGTAAGCTATTGGGAAGCCCTTTCTGCTCTGTGTAGTTCAGATATCCCCCTCATTTGGGCATCCATAAAAGTGTTCACAGTCTGCTGTCTCACTTTGCTACGAAACATGTTTTTGTGGCAAGAAGAAGGAAAACCCCACTTTATTTCGCTAAACTCCATAAACATCATTTCAAGGAGAAAAGCAAACATGTGCACAAAAGGTGGACCTGGAAGCTAAAAACATCTCCTGCCCTTGCTTGTAAAGCAAACACAGGAGAATTAAATAATAGACAGCCCGTCCAACCTGCTTGACTTGTTAACACACAGCAAGTAGCAGATGTGGAATGCTTTATTTGGCAAACGTCTCCTCTGTACTTTAGCACTTTTGCTCTCTCTTTCAGCATTCCAACAGTGACTACAGTTTTCTAAGAAGCAAAATATCAAAACCTACAGAGAGAGAAATCAAGCAGTGGCATTGAGTAGCCCTGCAGATGGTGTTGAACAACATAATCAACTATCTCTCATCAGCGCTTAAACTGGCTAGAATTCTTAGAAGATGTCAACTATCAAGATCTGAGGGGTGATGTATTTCCCAATCTCTCCCTCTCCCTCTCCCTCTCCCTCACTCTGTGCATTCAATTCTTTTAAAAAATCTGTTTATTAATAGGGGACATTGTGCTTCTGTACACACAATTCAAAAAGCCAAGAAATAGCTGATATTGTTGCACAATATTGTGCCAGTGTTGTCAGCAGGAAGAAGGATGTCAAGCTTTATACGCCAAAGGGTAGCTGGAATGTTGAGAACAGGATACCTTCCTGTGCTCACTACCATTCACAAAGTGCTTAGCTGCCAAATGTTCCCCATGGCCGCCTGGGACTGGGAGCTCCAGGGAGGTGGGGCGCTGGCTAGGGGGCAGAGTCTCATTTGCATACAGGGTTCCCATAATCGCTTGCAGTGGCTTCAAAATGCTCACTGTGACCTAGGTGTCTCGGCTTTGTAGGGGATATATATACCAATCCAGACAGCTGGTGGGGTGTGGGTTAAGGGTTGGGCGGGGAGAAGTGCTCTTTGGCAGGCCACCTGGAGGCCAGCTGCCCAGCAGCATCCGGAGCTCCGCTGCCTGCCGCTGGAAATGCGGCCCCTTTCAGGGAAAAGTTATTTTTCGAGAAGACGGAGCGAAAGAGTGATTTATCTGTGAATGTCCCGCCTAAAACGTGACACTTGCAGGTCTGAAAGTGGCAACATGTAAGGGTTAGGGTTAGGCAATTACTTTTTTCCCATCACTTAACCACTTCTGTCCCAAACACAAAAAGCAAAGTAAAGCAAGCAAGCAAGCAAACAAACAAAAAACAACCACCAAGAAACAAAACATACATGCTACTTATATACTATCCCATAGCACTTAAAGGATTCTCTGGGCAGTTTAATTTAATTATGCAGGTTATACATTGCCCCCACCCCCACCCCCCCGTGAGCTGGGTATACATTTTATCAACCTTGGAAGGATAAAAGGCTGAATGAACTGTGAACTAGCTTCCTGGGGTTAAATTCTGGGTCATGAGAAGAGTTTTGGACACAGTACAGCAGTTTAACTACTGCACCATGTTGCTCCAAAACAGGGCTGTTTTTCAACAAGTGTAAATGAAGCATTTGTCACAAAACAACTCTCCCTCCTAAGTAATTTCACAGCTTAAATCAGCAAATATTTATTCTCTATTTTTAAAAATATGATTCAAAATATTTCTACACCAGAAATAAAAAAACCCCTCTAATGTCTGTTTGGATAGGGATGCATTAAAAAGTTCTCTCTCAGAAACATTTAATTTGATCCTGACTGGCAGGGTCAATTGTTCAGGTCTCCCATCCCTCTTCTCAATGTTTACACCAGAGATTCCCAAACTTGTTCACCCTGTAGACTACTTGCCAATTTTTTTTTTTGTTTTCTCTAGACCCCCTGCCTGTCTAATATTGAATTTTCCTAAAACTTATTAACTTCAAATGTGTTTTGTGACAGCTGACACAGTGCTACTCACATTGATAGGGGCTTTTGTAGCATGGGCAATTGTAAAAACAGAAAAACATGTAGAATTTTTATTCATACCTTTATTGAAAAGACATAAAATGCAAGTAAATATTTGAATTTGGAATGAAACAAAAAAGAACCTAGTAAAATTCTTAGATAAAATTAATACACTATAATGCTGTTAAAGAGAGGGATGAACCTGATGCTCTGATAGCAATTGTTCAATATTTGGCTTCAAATTAGTAAGGTATAGTCTTAAATCTCCACGTTCAATGATTTGCAATCAATTTCTTTTTTTTATAAGAACACTGACAACCATGCTAAACTCCCTTTCTACAAAGTATGAAGATTGAAAAGCTATTTAAAACTTTCTTGCGATAGTCCATAATGCAGGATAAGCAACAGGTATATCTTTCTGAAGCCAGAACTGCTGAAACCCCATTCTAACCTGCACCTTAAGTTCTTCGTTAGTGCTTATTCCAATCAGTTCTTTTTGTAATGTGACAACCAATTCTTCAATGTCATCATATGGATTGATAATCCACTGTGGTATTTCCATAATCAAATCCTGGTTTTAAAGTCTGTGTGAAGGATATTTAAATGTTGAACATAGACCAAAACATCATCATCCTGGACATTTGCCAATGACAAGTTGGGGAACTGGGAAAATTCATTTCTTTTGCTTCATTAGATTAATTATGGCAATGATGGACTTTGTTTTTATTAAATTCAGACTTTCACCTTGTAACGGCAAGTTAACCTCTTTAAATTTAGTAAACATATCAGTTAAAGAAGCAATGTCTGGTTTCCATTTGATTACATTTTCTTTTAAAATGGGATCTTTAGCATCCAAAAACTCTAAAAACATCTCAAAAAGTGGAAAAAAGTCTTGTCAAACATAAGCCTTTCGAGAGCCAGTGTACTTCAGTGTGAAGGAGTAATTGATGAAAGTCATCATTTTCTTCACACAACTGTGTAAATAACCTAGAATTCAATATGTTGATACGAATCTTGTTAACTGTGTTTATGACAAATTGAAGAGATTGATGCAATCTGGTACTCAGATTTTTAGCTACTAAAAGTTATTGATGAATGGCGCAGTGAATTGCAAACTCCCAGGGTACATTTTGTTTTAAATGGCTTATTAAACCACAATAGCCCCCAAACATAGCTGGGGCTTCATCTGCTGATGATGATATATTTGATAAAGGGATTGCTTTTTCCATGAAATAATCTTTCAAAACATTGAATATTGATTCACCTTTAGTGTCTGTTGTCAAAGTTCTTACAAAGAGCAGTTCTTCATGGATTTCTTGGTCTGTAAAAAAAAAAGAACATATGCCAATAATAGTGCTTCATTAACAGGTAAAGGTGACTCATCCAGTTGAATGGAGAAACTGTTTGCTTTTAGATAATTACACATGAAGCTTTCAACATCATGACTCATTTCATCAATACGTCTTTGAACTATGTTGTTGCTCAAAGGAGTTCTTTGATTAATAATTTTTAAATCATTTTGGCAACATTGGAAATATTTTTAAAATATTTCTAAAAGGGTTGAAATGTCTGTAAAATAGCTTACAGAAATATTTCTAAAAACTAATTTGAAATATTGTGAGCTGTTTAGGTGGAGTAAATCCTTATTTAACTCTTTAGTTAGGTAGATATAGAGAGGAATCAGGATAAAGACAATGTTGCTATTGTAGTGGTACCGTGTAAGCGTTGGTGGTTCAATTTCAAATGGTGCGGACTGAGATGACTAGGTTCCTGGTTCAATCCTGGCCATGCCATGTACCAAAGAATTTTTTTCTATGAAGATTTAAGTACATAATACCGATTGCTAAAACAGTGAACGGTAGTACCTTGGTTAAACAGCATAATCCATCCAGGAAGCATGCTTGAAACCAAAACGCTTGCATATCAAAGCAAATTTTCCCATAGGAAACAATGGAAACTCAGATGATTCATTCCACAGACCAAACATATTTGATTACAATACTGTAATATAATACAAGGTACAAAAATAAAATACAGTGCAAAGTACAAAATACAGTGCAATACAGTACAAATACAGTACAGAGGAGAAGCCTCCACGGAGGGGGCTGTTTTAAATATGGAACAATGGGAGGAATCCCAACTAGATCAGAGGAGGGGAGAAAAACCTCCTGTTTTAAAAAAATGGAGAACTGAGGGAAATCCCAGCTAGAGCAGAGGAGGGGGGAAGCCTCCGTGGAGGCGGTTATTTTAAATATGGGGCAATAGGGGATGGGTATGTCCTGGTTACAGTGGTGGTGGTGGGGATGGTGTGAAGAGGCCCCATAGGGACAGGGGTTGATGGGCATGGCAACTGTTCATATCTTTACTGAGCCGGCTGTCCTTCCTTCAACTCTGCTGCTGTTGCCTGAAACAGAAACTGAAACAATCACCCACTTCCAGCAAGGGGGGGGGAGAGGAAGAGATGCCATTGGCTTAGAGCACTTTTGATAATGTGACACACATGAAAGTGTTGGTATATCAAGACACTGCTTGTTAATAAGGGAAAAATGTTCAGAAATTTTTGCTCGTAAACCAAGTTACTTGCTAAGCAAGGTACGACTATAATTATAGTTGATTTGAATTTGAAACAACCATGATTTGGTTATAATTATCTGTCATGTGCTTGCAAAACACGAGTCTCCAACCTTTGCAAAATGGACTTTAAAAACATGCACATGGCAAGGATCAAGTTCTGAAAAATGATGCAATATCCACACTCTGCACACACAATGCAAAATGGACTTTAAAGGTATGCACACCACAAGGATCAGGTCCCTATGTTTGCACCACTTGAGAAATGCACCAAAAAGTTTAAAAATTTCCAAAAATTGTTGCAAAAACTTTCTAAATGGCACCAAAACAATTTGTGTTAGGTTTGTAAGACATTAACAAAACACCTAAATGTTGATGATAATCTGCCTAAATGGAGTCTGCTCATGTGAAACCCCATTTACATTTTGTGAACCCCCATTTTCCCCTCACTGTCATAGAACCCCTGCAAGTTGAAATAGACCCCTGGGGGTCTATATAGACAACTTTAGGAACCACTGTTTATGCTTAAAATGTATTTAAGAAAGTCTGAAATTCAGAGTTTTTGCCTTTCTATATGGATCCCCTGCAAGTCAGTATTACAACTTCTGATAACCAGATTCCTTCCATATTAACAAAAAAGGGCTTTAACTGATGTCTGTGAAGATTCTCAGTCATCCAGGTGAGTTTATCTGGAAGTTGAGTCATGGCTATTGGACTTCTTTTTTGAGAGATAGAAATGTTTTGCTGTTCATCCAAACAGCTTCATCGGTCTGAATACAGCTGGTGCAAATCCTGACTCTTATAGGCAGCTTTGACCTCTAGTCACCCTGGCCTTAATTAGGCTCATCAGATGAACAATGGCCTAAATAGGCTCGTTAGGGAGACAATTCTCTCAACAATCATGATTAGAGATGGGCATGAATAAAAAAAATGGCATTTCGTTTGTCGTTTGTCGTTTGGAGGGTCCATTTTGGTTCGTTTCCATTTTTTGTGAATTTTTGCAAAAAAATTCATTTTCGTTTTCATTCGTTTCATTACCATTTCGTTACCATTTATTTCAATTTTTTGTTTTTTTTAGGATTTTAAGCAATTCACTCATATTGCAGTAACGGAAACAAAACGCATGACAAAACTTCCAGTGTTTCTGTTCGTTTCATTTCATTTTAGAGACAAAATTCGTTTGTCATTTTGTTGCGTAACGAAACAAAAAAACGAAAACGGAAACAAAAAATTGTTCGTTTCGTGTCCATCTCTAATCATGATTAAAAAAGCTTAGTGCAATGCAATCTTAACTCAGAGGTATGTTTTCTGTAGTGAAGTCACAACCAGGAAGTTGGGTTTCCATGGGTAAATTTGATTTAGCTGACCACACAGAAGACACCAGAAACAGAGGAGGATATTGGCAATTAGCCTTCTTTTCCATTTGTTAAGGTGGCTGTGCTGTGGCAGTCCAGATGTTCAGGTCGCACAATGACACCACAGCTACCTTAACAAGCTGCAAAATTTTGTCAGTTTCCACCTTGTTTCTGCTGAGTTGTCACTCTTCGGTCTCCTGAGCACTCTAGCAAGAGACCAAGCCTGAAAGAAAGAAAAAAAGAAAGAAAAAAAGAAAGAAAGAAAAAAAGAAAAGGGAAAGAGGGAAAAAAGCAATCCCAGGTTTGGAAAGGAGAAATACAACTACTGCCTTACCTCATGGTTGCTATAGCTGGGTGGAATAGCTTGAAATGGAATGGCTACACATATTTCCACAGAAGAATCAAACTATATGCATTGGCAAAGCAGTCATAGCATCTGAGTTGATGCAAATGCATTCACTAAAGGAAAAAAATAGAAGTCCCAGCAATAGAGGGGAAACATATATGGGTGGGGGAACTCCATGCTGATTTGCATTGACTTGTATCTCATGTGGTAAATGAAAAATAGTACAAATTGGACCATCCCAGTCCAGGAGCAATTACTGTATTATTTACCCATGGTGTTGTTCCTTAATTTGATGTACCGGTAAAAGAGTCTGTTGTTATTTTCCTTCTTCTTGTATTTTTAACCTTTGTTTTTATTCAGATGCATTCTCTATGAATTTTAATTACAGTTTTGTCACTTTGTTCATGTACATCATTTTTAGCTCCCTTGAGCACTACTGTAAGTGGAAAGGTGGGGCATTACAAATATTGCTATCTTGACTTGAGGTGACAAGCAATGAATTTAGATTATTCAGAAAATAAAGAATTCTGCTGATTGATTTGTACATTCTGCCCTTTCAGCAAGAAGGATAATGAATGCGTGCAATATGTGTTTGTTTTGGACACTCTTCTATGCATTGCAGGGCATTCCATCTGTGATAAGACCTAAATATTATAGGGTGGTTGCTGCATCCTGGGTTTCTAGGTACATGATAGAAACAAGGCTGAAAAAAATGTTCTGTTGTAGTTTCAACTTAAATAAAGCCCCATAATGCTGCAGCACTATCTGAGCATACTGAACTTGGAAGGATGGAAGGCTGAGTCAACCTGGCTAATGAACCCTTCAGGATCAAACTTAGATTCTGAGCAGAAGCTTGATGGCCGCACTGCATTTAACTACTGTGCCGCTGGAAATATTTATCTACTAAAAAGTGTGGTAAGTTGTCAGCAGTTCTTCACTTTCTTTTGCCTTCATCACTGCAGATTCTGAACACAGTCTTCTACCTACTGTTCTGTTCTGTGACGTAGCAGGTCACTTCCTGTCTTGTACTACACAATGTTGCTGCCATAGCTTCCCACGGAATCCAGATAAGCTGTCCTCTTCCCATGTTCCATGACATTCCACTATTAACCTCCTCCCTCGGAGTGAATTATATTCAGAGAACTTCAGTGTTACATCGAGGACAATGGTGATGCCAGTTATTACCTCCCACCAGAATGGAGCAATGTTTGGACAGGACCATAACGTGATGATGAGAATTTCTCACTTTTTAGAGCATTTCTAGCATTTGCTTTGCTCCAGCAAGTTCATTCAGCACAATCTGGTGTGTATGTGAAACATACCAGTAATTTCTTGTCGCAATGGTCCAGAAGGGAGGGTAGCCTGGATCCAATGACCGGTTATTTATTTATTTATTTATTTATTTATTTATTTATTTAGTTTCTAGACTGCCCATCTGGCAACAGGTCTACTCTCTGTTTAACAACATTAAAACATATACTTATACATTTGTCTGTGTGGGCGGAGTAAGCCAAAGATTAACTTAATGGATGTAAATGTTGCAGTTGTATGCTGGTCTGAGGCTTTCCTGTATATCCTGTATAAATATCCAAGTTTTTAGCAGTCCTTTAAAAGAACCCATATACACAGACAGGCATAATTCAGCAGGGAGATTGTTCTAGAGCAGTGGTGGTGAACCTTC
>JAHTLZ010000275.1:20430419-20441305 GCA_023846285.1 Phrynocephalus versicolor
GAAGGTTCACCACCACTCTTCTAGAGGCATGGGACAATTGCTGAGAAGGCCCAGGTTTTGGTTGTCTCTTTATGGGCTTCTCTTGGACTTAGTGCCCTCAAGCACCTAGCCTGGGAGGACAGGGTGTTAAGGGCAGCACATAGTGAGGTCCTAAACGATTTAGGGCTTTGTATGTCTTAAATTACACCTTGAAGTCGATGTGGAGGTGCACTGGTAGCCAATGCGGGGAGGCCAGGATGGGAGATACTTTATATGATGAGGTTTTCTAGTCCCATCATTAATCTGGTTGCCATGTTCTGGGCCAGTTGAAGCCTCCTCATTAGCCTCAAGGGCAGAGCCATGTAAAGAGCATTGCAGTAGTCCACTCTTGAGAGTACCAATGCATGGAACAGCATAATGAGGGTGCAGCTACCCAGGTAGGGATTCTGCTGGGCAATCCACCACAGATGGAAATGGGTGGAATAGACCACTGACGCTACCTGGGTCTCCATGGATAGTGTTGCATCTGGAAGAACACCAAAGCTGCAAACCTCAGTCTGAGTGAGAAGGGTCATACCCCCAAAGTATAGGGAGCTTCCCAACCTGCTGACATCAGGGTCCCCCACACACAGGATTTCTCTCTTGCTCAGGTTCACCCTCAGCTTGTTCATCCTCATCCATCCCAGCACAGCACTTAAGCAGCACTTGAGGGGTGTGATGGCATCCACTGCAGAAGGTGGAAAGGCGAAACAGAGCTGCATGTCCTCAGCGTGTTGATGAAATGAAGCTCCAAAATCCCTGATGTTCCCTTCCAGTGGCCTGATACATAGTGTTAAAAGAGACTGGTGAGATGATCGACCAAGGAGTGGATTGCATCTCATCAATCTCCGCTCTCTGAAGGCAGTCCTCCCAGAAACAATGGAGCCATACCAAAGTGGGGCCTCTGATACCCAACACAGAGAGCCTCCCTAGGAGAATTCTGTGGTCGATGGTATCAAAGGCAGCCAACAAGAGGAGAACCAAAGGGACATTTTGCCCCCATCAGCCTCCCTCAGTAGGTCATCAACAATACAAACCAATATACAATAAGTACAAATTTATATAAATTGAGTCTGCAGTCATATACTGCATTTACCTGTAAGGAAGCCTGTGTAAGGAAATGAAGGCAATGGTATTCATTTTGGGGTGGGGGGTGGGGGGGATATCAGTTCTTGAAGCCGTTACATCAGAATGAGCAAAAAGTATGGCTGGAATAGACAGTGGCTCTATTACCTAGGTTAGCTAGGGCTGATGAGAATTCCATATCAATTTCATGTCTAGGCTTGGCCCATCCCTGCCTTATTTTTATGTAACATCTACTGAATTCAGTGGGTCTTGCCTCTGAGTAAATATGACTGGATTTCTAGGACTGTTGCAGTGTTTAAAACACATCTAAGCTTTCGTGGACTTTAACCCACTCCTTGGCATGGCATTTTCCTATTTCTTGGACTTCAGCCTCCGACCAGACTTCACCAGGGGGCTGTAGCCAAAAAATCAAAATCCTCACAAGAAGTTTTAGTCAAGCACAGGTGAGGAATGAAGGCTCTGTCAGCCTGTGAAAGAGACAGAGGAAAACTATAGGAATGGCGAAACTCTGTGAAAGCTGCAAGGTATTAAGGTATTGGTTGTCTCTTTCTGCATTAGGCTCTGGGTGCTTCTTTCAAAAACTCATTTCAAATCCCTCATGGGTTGCATAGGGATTAGTTACTCCCATCCATTTCCTCTTTCTCACAGGAATAAAATGCTTGATAGAGACTTCATTCCCCACTGTGTAATAGAAAACTCCAGCAAAGAATTTGATTTCTTGACTGAAGCCCCCAGAATTCTGGATATGAGAATCCCTGATGAATTCTGGAGAGTTGAATTCCATGAAAGAAGAAAGTCTCATGCCTGTCTAAACCCTTGTAAAGTTGATCATCTCACCGAATGTCATTTATCACTGTAAGGAGCTGCAATCCAGGAAAGCATATGCCAAACAAAATATGTTTCCTGTCACAAGACTGTTGGAGCTTTACTTTCAACAGAAGACTGCATTATTTTTGCTGTGACAGCATGACAAACAAACACCCAGGAACTGTGAGCATTTGTTCGGAATAATGCAACATATTGGGGGCATATAAAAATGGAAAGATGATTCCTTTAACCCCAGCTTGTAGACTTCCTCGAGAGATGTTCTTGGTGCGTATAGAATGCTGAATTATTTACAGTTCTAGAATGATCAGGCAGGACTGGCCTCTTGGGTGTGTGTGGTAGATCTGACATGACATGCCTTTACAAGGATGTTGTAAAACTCACTGAGATAATATTTGTGAATTGCATTCAGTACTTAGAATTTGCTACAGGAGCAGCAACAATAGTATCATATAACCCACTGCTGATAGACTGAAAACATTTCAGCACTTGGACAGTTGCCATGACCGTTTTTAACAGCAAGCCGGCATTTGACACCAGTACATGTTGTAATGTGCCTTCTGCAATGGAGAAGTACAATGAAGCACTAAAACATAAAAACATGGGAAAATATGTGCACACATATTTTCACTACAAACTAAAGCAGCTGCATTCCTAAACAGTGTTTGCACCAAATCTAAATCCTTTGATCTTCAGCAACAAAATATTTCAAGAAATAATGTTAGACCAAGGATTTAAAGAATATGAAGACGTATAATCTTGCTTCCTGCAATCAAAGAAAATTGGAAACGAAGCTATCCTTTTAGGTTGCATATACTTATTAGTGAGTTTGTAAATTTTAGTGAATTCAATCAAATGTGTGTTATGTCTCAGTGAACTTGGATAGGATCGACCTGCATACGAGTTACTCTGCCAGACACAAAAGTACAGCTGAGTACAATTTTGGGTAACATTGATATGGTCACATTTGTTAATCTTTTTTCAAAGTCTCCCTTTCGCCATCTTGGGGCAGTAAAAGCCTTGGGCCAAGGTCTCCTTAAGGTACTGTAATACATATTTGACTTTTCTTTCTGTCTATGATTCTATCTTTCAAGGACCATTTTATAAGAGAAAAATCTGAAAGTCAGTAAGTCCATGGCCATTTTAAAAATGATACCAAAGAAAAGAGTTCTATCTGGCATTGTCTTTACATTCACATTTGTGTGTGTGTAGGGGTCTTCCACTTCTGCTGTGAAGTACACATCCCTGACGCAGGGTCATTATTGGTAATATCAAGTTGTTTAAAAAGCCCTAGTTGATCTTCTTCCTCCACCACCACCCAGGTATATATCAGGTATGAGCTGTTCTCTTCCTTTTTTTTTATTGAGAAGAACAAACACCAGATCCCCAGAACTTGGAATCACTCAGTTTGATTCTCCAGAATGGCAAAACGGATTATGGAGGCTGTGTCTGAACTGGTAACCATCTAAATTGCAGATGTTCCATTTACCCAGTGACCTATCTCATTGCATGATGAGCCTGAACAAACTACAGTATGACCTGCTTTGAACTTTCCAGCTTCCAACTTTCCAAATTGATACTGTCATGTTTTCATAAGCTGTTAAATTTGACTCTGTCCTACTTTTGAACTATGGTACAAATCAAAGCAGCTGAAAACAGAGTTTCCATAATTTTGAAAGCCCCAAATGTAATTTCAGATATTCCACTGGGATAAACAAATGCCTAAAGTGAGACATGTCAAGGAAAAGTCCGCACATGTTAAGAACATAAGAAGAGCCATGATGGATCAGGCCAAAGGCCCATCTAGTCCAGCTTCCTGTATCTCACAGTGGCCCCACCAGATGCGTCTGGGAGCCCATGAGATTAGATCTCTGTCTCCTGATACCACTCCCATGAATCTGGTCCTTGAAGTACCCTGGTTTTAAGCCTGGGGATTACACATCTCCATCATGGTTTGTAACCTGTGATAGACTTTTCCTCCAGGAATCTGTCCAATACCCCTTTGAAGGCATCCAGGCCAGATGCCATCACCACCTCCTGTGGCAGGGAGTTCCACAGACTAACAACGCGCTGGGTGAAATAATATTTTCTTTTGTCTCTTCTTACTCTCCCAGTCCTCAATTTGAGTGTATGTCCTCTAATTCGGGTATTTTGTGAGACGGAGAAGAGCATCCCTCTATCCACTTTACTCATGTCCTGCATTATTTTGTACGTCTCAATCATTTCCCCCTTCAGGTGCCTTTTTCCAGACTAAAGAGCCCCAAATGTTTTAGCCTTTCCTCATAAGGGAGATCCACCAGCCCAGTAATCATTTTAGTAGCTCTCTTCTGCACCTTTTCCAGTTCCACTATGTCTTTTTTGAGATGTGGTGATCAGAATTATACACAATACTCCAGGTGTGGCCTTACTAGCCACACCTGAATAATTGCATTATAATGTTGGCTGGTTTTTTTTGAATCCCCTTTTTGATCATCCCTAGCATGGAATTGGCCTTCTTCACCGCTGCCATTGGGTAGACGCAATTGATCCGTCACGGATAGCTCAGAGCCCATGAGTTGATAGATAAAGTTTGGATTTTTTGCCCAAATATGCATTACTTTACATTTTCCTACGTTGAAACACATTTGCCATTTGGCAGCCCATTCCCCCAGTTTGGAGATATCTTTCTGGAGCTCTTCAAAATCTTATCTGGTTTTTACCACACGGAAAAGTTTTGTGTCATCATGTTCTCTAAGTGGTGTGTTAAGATCACCATCGACTGGAGGAGGGCTAATGTTGTCCCCATCTTCAAAAAGGGGAAAAAAGAGGACCCAAATAATTACCGCCCAGTCAGCTTGACTTCAATTCCCGGAAAGATCCTAGAACAGATTATTAAGAAATCAGTCTGCAATTATCTAACAAACAATGCTGTCATTACAAAAAGTCAACACGGGTTTCTTAAAAACAAGTCATGCCAGACTAATTTGATCTCTTTCTTTGATAGAATTACAGGCATGGTAGACGAGGGGAATGCTGTGGATATTGCTTATCTGGACTTTAGCAAGGCCTTCGATAAGGTTCCCCATGGTATTCTTGCTAAGAAGTTAGTAGGAAGTGGGATAGATAGTGCTACAGTGAGGTGGATTTGTAATTGGTTGACTGATCGCACGTAAAGGGTGATCATAAATGGCCTCTCATCATCCTGGAGAGACGTGACCAGTGGGGTGCCCCAGGGTTCTGTTCTGGGTCCAGTGCTCTTCAATATCTTTATTAATGACTTGGAGGAAGGAATAGAGAGTATGCTAATTAAATTTGCAGATGATACCAAATTGGGAGGGGTTGCTAATTCCCTAGAGGATCGGATGAAAATCCAAAAGGACCTTGACAGATTAGAAGTCTGGGCCAAAGCTAATGGAATGGATTTCAACAGAGGGAAATGTAGGGTGCTACATCTAGGTAGAAAGAATGAATTGCACAGATATAAGATGGGGGACACTTGGCTAGAGAATAGTACCTGTGAAAGGGATTTGGGGGTCTTGGTGGACCACAAATTGAACATGAGCCAGCAGTGTGATGCGGCGGCCAAGAAAGCCAATGCGATTCTTGGTTGCATCAACAGAACCATAGTGTCTAGATCAAGGGAGGTGATAGTGCCACTCTATTCTGCTCTGGTCAGACCCCACCTGGAGTACTGTGTCCAGTTCTGTGCGCCTCAGTTTAAAAAGGATGTTGACAACCTCGAGCGGGTGCAGAGGAGGGCGACTAGGATGGTTGAAGGCCTGGAAGAGATGTCTTATGAAGAACGGCTTAGGGAACTGGGAATGTTTAGCCTATCAAAAAGAAGACTGAGAGGGGATATGATAGCTATGTTTAAGTATCTGAAAGGATGTCATGTTGAAGAGGGAACAGGTTTGTTCTCCATGGCTTCAGAGACTAGGACTCGGGGCAATGGTTTCAAACTACAGGAAAAGAGATTCCATTTGAACATTCGGAAGAACTTCATGACAGTTAGAGCTGTTCGGCAGTGGAATATGCTGCCACGGAGGGTGGTAGAGTCTCCTTCTTTGACAGTATTTAAGCAGAGGCTGGATGGCCATCTGTCGGAAATATTGTGAAGGGGTTCCTGCTTGGCAGGGGATTGGACTCGATGGCCCATGATGTCTCTTCCAACTCTATAATTGTATGATTCTAAGACTGGGGAGTTTAATTATATGTAGTATTATACTTCTTTTATAAGGGAAAGCTTAGAAGAGTATTAAGAACTTCACTGAGATTACAGGAGACAGTCTGAAATTGAACTCCTGACCCTCTGGCTCTACAACTAGGTACAGTGATACCTTGTATTAATTCATTCCAAATGAAATTCTGTTTAGCAAACTTTCCTTTGTACAAATTTCCAATAGGGATGCATTGAAAATGGATTAATCACTAATCACACCTGTTTTTCTGTTGCACGGATTTGCCCCATAGGCAATTCTGTTAAGCGATTTCCCCGTAACACTGAATTTTTTTCCTTTAAGCGGACTTTCTGTTAAACAAAGAGATTGTTATACAAAGGTCCACTGTACTCAGTTATTCATTGAGATACCCAGCCCACTTGTTACGGTGATACAATATTTTGTAATTTTCTCTTTTTGCCCCCTTGAATTTAGTCAACTTGATTTGAATTTGGTGCATATCTTTGCTGAATTGCTTTTGACTTGAGCATCTGACAGGTGAAGTTGATTTACAACAGTCACAGAGGAAATTAAAACAAAGCTACACATTTCAGATTAACTGTCCATGGGGGTAACAAAAAATGTTTTCATGTAAAGCTTAGTTGGTCAATGGATTGTGTTGCCAGGAAAATATGAGTACCCTTTCTCACCTGGTGGTTCAAGTAGATTTCATCTGGAGACAGAATACTAGAAAACATTTGAACAAAACTGAAGGTCACATGGCAGACCCATTGTTTCATGTGATGGCATGTTTGCGAGTCAGGTTTGAAGATTTCTGAAGCAGCACAAAACATACACAGCTATGAATACAAAAGATAACTGTTGAGTGTTCATATAACAGGTGTGTGTGTGTGTGTGTTGTGTCAATATAGTTGTGACTGACTCTCTGTGACCCCATGTTCATGGAGTTTTTCTTGGCAGGGATACTGGAGTGGCTTACCAGTTCCTACTTCAGGCGCCTACAGCCCGTGGCATTCCATTGTGGTCTCCCATCCAAGTACTAACCAGGGCTGACCCTGCTTAGCTTCCAAAATCAGGGCATCTAGGCTAGCTCCTCATATAACAGATACAGCATGAAATTCAGTAGTAAGCCATAACTAGAGTAGGTCCAGTGAATCAATGGATATTCGGTGAATAAGGTCCATGGATTTAATGGCCCTATCCTACCTGTGATGTATCACTGGATTTTAACTAATGTCCCCTTTACACTTTGGGGAAAAAAGCCACAGTCCATCTCTATCATTGTCTCTAATGATATGATTCAATAGGCTTGGAATTGCATACAGTATTAAGTTAGAAAAATCAGTAACCACTGTGGTGGTGTACTAGTGATCAGTCCTAGTGATGTGGGTGGTGCAGCATGTGGCAACGGCAGTGCCAGAACTTAGTAAGCACACAGGTAGGTAGACAATTTGCGTCAAACCTGAAAAAAGCAGGAACTTGAATTGTTGGCAGGACTTTCCCTTGTCAAGGCTAGCTGCCTCTGTCTACTCGCTCACCATTGTACTTGAGGAGCAATTTAGTCTAGTCTCATGGTACAGAAAGGGGTGGTGACTTAAGTCTTTTCAGTTTCTCCGGTGCTATCATTAGAGCAGGAAGGCACAGCCAAGTACAGCTGGCACGCCTCTGGGTGGCTCTTATATAACCTGGACTCTCACAGGGCACTAATGTCAAAATAAGGTTGGAGATTCTGCAAGGCTCCTCATATTGCTTGTTGCCCTGAGAACTTAGACAGCTGCAGTGCCGGGCGGGGGCTGCTCCAAACAGGGCGATCTGGGACCTTCCGCTCCTTGTTGGTGAAGCTTAGCAAGGACAAAGGATGGCTTCTGAAAAAAAGAAGGATGAGCTGGTCTTCTTTGTAAATGGCAAGAAGGTAGGGGAAACTCCACCTTTTCATATATATATATATATTTGCTTGTATTCAAGCCATGACTAATCTATATAATTCCTCTACCCTTCAAAGGGCTGCGTTTACCACTGCAACTGTACAGTTGCTAACTGTTGTGAAAGATGAAAACAAACTTTTGGTTCCCCCCCCCCTTAAACACATATAATTATTTATAATTATTTGAAACAGAGGATGGAGGAATGGTAATCTGAAAGCCAAGCAGGTGGTTGCTTCAGGGCTACATATAAATTTCATGCAATTCATAGTAGCAGCAATCATGATATTCCATATGTTACCTTCAGAAAAGGTTTTGTCTTGATAAAACTGTTAAGACAAAATGTGGGCACTAATGTACAAAAAAGGGCATTTTTCTTATATTAGTGCCCACATTTTGTCTTAACAGTTTTATCAAAGGGGAGATGAAAAAAAAAAAAGATTACTGAGACACCTTCAGTAAATGGAGAACACAGATGGAAGATTTTTTTTAAAATAAATAAATAAATAAATGTAAACATGTAAACTGTGGACGAGTCCATAAGTGTCCATGAGTTCTTAAAATGAAATGACATGGCTATTTGTTCATGTCTCTGGCTTAGCCTTGCTCGATCAGTTAACCAGTTGAACTAGAGTGCTTACTATCTTGTACACCGAGTCTCATGGAAATTTAAATGAAAACCAAATCCAATCCCCAAGGAACATGAAATCCCTTTCCCAACCCACAACAACCCTCTCTTTTTCTGCAGTGTACTAATAATTACAAATTAGGACTGAAGTACAGTACCTGCATACCATATCGGTACTGAATGAGCCAGACTCTGCGATTTCCAATATGTTTTAGAACCGGAATGATTCACTCCAAGGCTGTCTGACCAGAAAGGCTATGCTTAAGTTGAAGGAATCAGGCTTATCTGTTTCTAGGGATATTTTTTTTTAAGTAGACCACGGGACTTCAATTCACAAACTGAAATACATTAGCACCTCCTTTCTGGCTCCACTATAAATAGTTTATGTCTCTTTAATCCAGCATGGTAGAACTATGCTTCTTTGCCTGCAGGCTGACACTCCCTGGAAAAGAGATGGACTCCCGGCAACCCAGCATAGAACTGTTACAAATGAGCACTGTTGCCACAGTATGGTGGTGTTCGCGAGGGTTCCCTTGTGCAGTGCACAGTTGGAAGGGGCTGCTGGAGGGCGGAGACCAGGCTGAGCTGCATGAGCGAATCATGAAGCAGATTGGTTCTCCTTCCCTCCTTGCACAGCCAGGTGCTTTGACCTTCGGTGGCAGTGAGACTGCCGTTAGGAGAGCTGAGTGCCTCTGCTGGAGTTTTCCTTACCTAGGTATGGGTAGGCAAGAATCTTGTTTGCCTGGCTTCATCCGCATGCAGCCTTCCTGTGTTACTACAGAAAGGAAAAGGAGTGGGAGAATCATATTTGACGTTTGAAGCATCAGATGCACACAAGCTCTAACAAGCCTTAAGTGCCCATTTGAAGGAACTGGGAAATAACTAGAAAGGGTTACTAATTCTACCTAGAAGTAGTTTTGTGATTACGTGTTACACTGCTTTTACTGTAACTTGATCTACTGGTTTCATTATTGCAAAGTATTAAGTTGCAGGTAAGATGTTACTCATAAATGGTTATTTCCAAGCTTTGATCAACACACCTAATCTTCCAGAAAAGGGTTATTGTCACCCATAGGATGATTTTTTCCATTTTAGACTGTATTCTGTGCAGTCATACAGCGGAACCAAGCTTTGCAGGGTTAGAGACATGGGGCTTTTTGAGAACCATGAACTAAAACATCATTTCCAGCCTCAGAGTTTCCCAATCCCTCTAAGTTTAGCTGCACTCCTCACAGAACTTGAGAGACAAGTGGATTTTTCCAGCAACAGTGTGTTGTTGCGATAGAGCTCTGCTGTAATGTAAAGTATTTGAGGGTGGTTTGGTCTCGTGAAAAGGTAAGCAAGAACCATTAGCTTTACAAAAGAGCAGATCCTCATTTGTTTATATGGGACAATCCATCTGCTTGAATTTTTGGCCACTCCTGGGATGAGAAGGGCTGGCTATAGCAATTGCCAAGATGAGCACCTGCACCTCTAAATTTACCACTATAGTAATGATTCTATGCCAATAATGTTTTGCATGAAGATGGCCTGAGATACTTCCTCTAAGACAGCCAATACCTGTCCATCCACCTCTGTTTCCTTTTCCTGCTTAATAAAAGAGGGTCATGTTGCAACAGAAAGCGGTGCTAGTTCTGTTATGAGAACCTCATGCTGTCCAGATTGGGCTCTTTTGTAAATCCAGTTGTTCAGAATTCCTGCCGATAGGAATGGACTGCCATTGTGCAATGCTACCGAAACGGAACACTAGATGGGTGGAGCATTTCAATACACCCTCTCTGAATGTTAACTGAGAAGCCAGAGTAGAACATGCTGCCCTGCCATGGATGAGAACGGCTATTTTGCCTCTATTGCTGGCAGCAGCCTGACATTGCAAAGAACCTGTATTGTTTGTTGCGTGTGGCTTCAAGGCTGTCTTGTTCAGCGATAGGGAGCAACTGATAAGATATGGCTTTCATGTAGGAAAATTGCCACTAACAAGTTCTATTTAATCAGCATATCTTTTGATGTGCATTCAGCAGCCATTTCACTCTTATGTGAAATCAGAATGTTCTTGGTTGCCCACCAATATCAGCCTAGCGTTGCTTTGATTATGGCTTGAGATGGCCATTTAATGGTTTCGGGGCATTTCATATGTGCCTCTGTGTGTACAGTATTTCCTTTCAACAGCAATCAGGATCAAACTTCTTCCAAAGAGAGAGAGAGAAAGAAAGAAAGAAAGAAAGAAAGAAAGAAAGAAAGAAAGAAAGA
>JAHTLZ010000275.1:20444864-20470669 GCA_023846285.1 Phrynocephalus versicolor
ATTTATTTATTTATTTATTTATTTATTTATTTATTTATTTATTTATTACAACTTATAAACCGCCTGATTTTCCCAAAGGGAACTCTGGGCGGTGTACATACACATCACCCCACAATGACTACCCAAATACAATCCCAAGACATGACAATACCCAACAAAATAAACAGAAAGCAAAATGAATACAAATCAGCACCCCAATACAATAAAGAACTGCTAAAAAATACTAAAAGAGGATAGCAAGTAAAAATAGCAAGACGCCTCTAACCATGACAAAAAGTCCAGGTAATGTCCGGCAAGGCAACTAAAAAACTAGTGCCAACAAGGAAAGGAGAGGGGGGAAGGGGGGAGAAGGACACGTGCTCAGGTGGCCCCAAAACATTGCTTGAAGAGCCAGGTCTTCAAGGCCCTTCTAAATGCCAGCAATGACTCTGCCTGCCTAATCTCAGCCGGCAGCTTCTTCCAATAGGCCGGCCCCACCACCGAAAAGGCCCGGTTCCGGGTCGAAGCCCTACGGGCCTCTCTCGGTGTTAGCACTCTGAGAGAAAGGGAGGACGGGGCTCTGGTTGGTCTGGACAAGATTGATCTCTGGGAGATCTGCTCTGCCAGATAGATAGGTCCCAGGCCATGCAGGGTTTTGTAAACCAAAACCATGACCTTGAACCTTATCCGGGAAGCAACGGGCAGCCAATGCAAGTGAGCCAGGATGGGGGTGATATGGGCATGCTTGTTCGCACCAACCACCAGGCTGGCCGCCACATTCTGCACCCGCTGCAAGCACCAGACAAGGGTCAAGGGCAGCCCCATGTAGAGGGCGTTGCAGTAATCGATCTGCAAGATCGCCAGTGCTTGCACTACTGTCCTGAGAGAGTCCACGTCAAGGTACGGGCGAATCTGGGCGAGTAACCTTAGCTGATAGAAGGCTGCCCTGGACACCGCCACCACCTGGGCATCCAGGGACAAGGCTGGGTCCAGGACAACGCCCAGATTCCTCACTCGATCCGCCAGCTGAAGGGTCAGTCCCTCCAGACTGGGGAGAGGGCCACTGTACCCCTCCAGGGATGCCCCAAAGAACATAACCTGCATCTTCCCGGGGTTGAGTCTGAGCCTGTTGTTCCTGCTCCACTCCACGACTGCATCCAGACAGCGGTTAAGGGCGTTCACAGCCTCCGTTGCAGAGGTGGAAAAGGAGAGATAGAGCTGCGTGTCATCAGCGTACTGATGACAGCAGACTCCAAAACTCCGTATGACCTCAGCCAGCGGCTTCATATAGATGTTAAAGAGGATAGGAGATATCGCCGACCCCTGGGGCACCCCACATAGGTCCTTGACTTCAGTCTTATGATCCTGTGTGAATCTGCAAACTTACTAGAACAGACTCCAGACACCTTTGATAGTTAAAAAATAACTATTTATTAAAGTTTAATGAAGGTTACAGAAGTGTAAGGTTCCCTACACTACTGCTAAGGCCCTAAGGCGAAATGCCTATGTAAGCTGTCCTAAAATACATTTTTGCTGCTGGTCTCTTTCTCTCTTCCAGTGAAGCAGTCCCTCAAAAAAAAAGTCTCTTAGTTTTTCACAGCATGGCTCATGTTCCACTGCCATGGGAAAAATAAGTCACATGCTTCATCTAGTCCAATAAGGTTTTTCTATCTCTTCCTCAGTGAGCCTTTTTGACATTTTCAGAGAGCTATTGTTGACAGACTACTGATAAGCAAAGAACTACTGAAATAAAACTGTACCTTAATATTCATTGCTTACAAATGGCTTAGGTAAAATGCCTAGCTACTTCTAATTCCGTTACATGCCCCCCTTGGAAGATTAAAAATCCTAGATTACAATCTAGCATTTTAAACTACAAACTACAACGAGAGCAAGTGTAAACCATATTATATAATAGATGAAATGTTATATAATATTATATAATATTATATGATAGAGGAAAAGAGGTATGCCTAGCTACTTCTAATTCTGTTACACTTAACAATGGGAATGTAGTAAGAGCCAGCAAACTTTACTTACAATAGTATCACTGATACTTAATATTTAAGTTTTAGGGAGGGGGAAAGTATTGAATAATGTAATGAGAGAGGGGGAATTAATTGTAATGAATAATTTCCCAGCTCATATTAGGATCTTTTGTATCTGATGTAGATCACAAAATGATTTTACATTGAATGGAATTAAAATATTAGTAAAAATAATTAAATTAAAAAATCCCCAAACCCTTCTGACTCACTTATCATGCTCCTTCCTCATAGTTTTTAAATTATCCCTCAGCCTTAATAATAGTAATATAATATTAATAACCTTTGAACTGCAGAGCTGGGAGGGACCAATGGATTCTTGAGTCCAACTCCTATCAAGGAGTGGCAAGGTCGAGAATTGAACTCCCAAACTCTGGTTCCGCAGCTAAAGACCTGAGCCACTGAGCTGTCCAGCCTCGTGTTCTTCATTCTGCTTTCCCAAAATATAGGCTTTTAAAAAACAAACTGCTCTCTCCCCCAAGTCCTGTTATAATCCTTATTTACTTGACTCTGCCTACACAAAAATATATATTTAAAAAGATGGACATTAAGCAGGCATTTGGTCACACTGTGAGAAATTCTCTTTCCCTAGAATCCTGCTCCCCACCCAAACTCTGCCCAAATTGGAGAACCCGTGGAGAATCTTCCTAGAAGATTTGGGGTGGGGGTGGGGGTGGAAGAGTCCCTTTTGCTGGCAGATGGATAAAACTCGCAACATTCTGCACATATAGTGAACTGGAACACTAAGTCGTTGGCATTTCTTCTGATCTTGCTGTGGAGACCAAAGTCTGGTTTTTGAAGAGAAGATAAATCCACATAGAACACTAAAGCCAGTATTTGGAAACAGTGGAAAATTGGAAAGCTTCTACCAGTGTTTGAGAGAAGTTTGTCCAAAATATTGTTTGTAGGTAGTCCACCAGAATTAGCCGATGGCCCAAGACACAATGGCAAAGGTATATGGAAAGATGTCAAAAATAGCAAAAATATTGGCCAAATTTTGGAAGTGAGAAAATTAGGGCTAGGATAGGTCTTAACCAAGACTGGAGGAATTCAATGGAAATGGCAGGTGCTACAAAATCTAATTTGGAACAGTAAATGCGCTCATGTACTCAGGCCCAATTTTTTTTGCACTGAACATGGGAAGGAAAGTGCCATTATAAAAAGCATGTTGCACCAGCCTGCTCTTTGGATTTTGCAATGCAATGCCACAGCAGACCAAACAAAGTCCTGTTCCAGGAGCTGAAGGATGGATTAATGTCTGAACAGGAAAGCTGCTTCACTAAACCAGGGGAGAGGGTAGGGAACACTTCAGCAATATAGGCAGGATGGCCATCCAGAACCAAAGAGGACAAGTACAGTATGGTCATGCTATGGACAGAAAAATGTCTGGGAACGAATTCCAGAGAAGCATCACCTGCACATCCTAGACTGGACCTTGCTACGAACATGCATTTATTTATGGAATTTTATGTTTGCATATATATATGGTCCCTTCCAACTGAAAACACAGAGCAACAATGTGTGTAACAAAATTCTCTGTAAAAGAAGTTAAAATATAAGGCAGATTAAATTAGTAAATCCCTTTAAAAGCCATTTACTGTATATACTCGAATATAAGCCTAGTTTTTCAGCCCTAATTTTGGGCTGAAAAAAGGGGCCCTCGGCTTATATTCGGGTCAATACTTTTAGCCACTGAGGCAAGTCAGCTGTGGCTAAAAGTCATTTTAAACATCGCATGCCACTTCTCATGACCCCCTCTGCATCACAGGGGAGCAGCACACGATGTTTAAAATGACTTTTAGCCACTGACCCAAGCACTTGCATCAGTGGCTAAATTTAAACATCACATACTACTCCCCCATATCACAAAGGAAGAGCTGCCAAGCCCTGCTGCATTTCCCACCCTATACTTATACTCGAGTCAATACATTTCCCCAGTTTTTTGGGGTTAAATTAGGGGCCTCGACTTATACTTGGGTTGACTTATACTCGAGTATATACGGTAAATTCCCATGTACACCTACTACTGTAATATTAAAGCAATGGATCCTATGAGAAATGACCAGTTATTAAGAGTGCTTGATGATCTGGGACATATATTGGCCAAAGCCAAAATCATCTAGCATCCCAAGATAATAGCAGTTGGTGGCAAATGGTACCACTGGCTTGGTTTCTGATGTGGGGTTCATGGCACATTTCAATGAACTATGTTTCTTTTCTTTCAGGTGGTGGAGAACAATGTGGACCCAGAAACCACTCTGCTCACATACCTTCGACGGAAACGTATCTGATGCCATGCAGCATGCAGTGCATGAAATTTAAGATGGCTAAGGCATTTCATAGTTCCCTGGTAAAACAGGGATGAAGGGTCAAAGTCCTGAAGAATTTGAGACATCACTGAATTTTGAGAATTTGGCATCTGTATATCCTGGCCCTTCAGCCACTTCCAGGCCCACCTAGCTTAGCCTGAATGATACTTAACAAGGGTGCCTTCAAGAGTGAAGTCTTAAACAATGGTGCACCTGGGTTCATTTTTCCTGCCCCCAGGGCACTCATTTTGTATGTGGCCAGTGGCACAACCTAGAAGAAGAAGGAGGAAGAAAATGGCTAGAAAAATTGACATTGTGGGATGTTTAGGGCTGTGTTACCTGCCTGAGCATCTCTCCCTCAAAACATCTACCCAGCTCATTTGTACCTCATATACTGAGATGTTGTGGGTAGTAACCCCAAAGGAGGCCTGAAATTCGGCCACTAGAGATGGGCACAAAATGAATTTTTAATTCATTTCGTTATTTGTTATTTGTTTTGTTAGCTAATGAAACAAATAATGAACCAACCCATCAAAGACAAATGAAATGAAAAAAAACATAAATTTCCGTTTTGTACATTTTGTTCTTCGTTCCTGGCACTTACCTTGCCTTGAGACCTGACAGAGTCCCAACCTTCATTGCTGCAAAGCAATCACATCTCAGCTGTGGGAAAAAAAAGATAGACAGACAGGCAGGCAGGCAGGCAGGCAGACAGGCAGACAGGCAGACAGATGGTAAATCCAGGAGCAAAATTGTGATTGGTTTAGAAAATGTTTTCACGAGCTACAGTTCACCCCTCCCCCATTTTTGACAGAAAAAGTAACAATGAAATAGAGCTCTGGCTACAAAAAACATCTTGGAGATTTACACTTTGTCTAATCCTGCATTAAAACCTATAGGTAGAGATGAACAAATCTGAGCCATTTCTTTTCCTAATTGCAACATACATTTTCTAGTAACAGTATAAGAATTTCTAGCTATTTTGTTGTATATATTTCCCTTAACCGCATTTCTGATAGTGGGCTTATGTGGAACCAAACTGGGTTGTGGAGAAGGAGGATGTGGCGCCTGCACTGTTATGATCTCCAAGTTTGATCGCTTCCAAAAGAAAATTGTGTATCCTTTGAACCAAATGCCCTGGGATGGAAAAGTAGGCCTTAAATGCAAAGATCTGCAATACCTGGAACAGTTACTTGGTGGATGGAAGTGTGGTGTTGTATAAAATCTGACCCTCCCAAAGTCCCAATACATCAGCTCCACTGCAGTTAATTGCACGATCTGTTGACAGGAAATATTTTAAAAGTGTTCTCTACCAGGATACTGTGCATTGTGGATTGATGACAACTTTATGCTGGGATGACGACTGCCCATTAAGCAATGATATTTTTTCTTGAAATTTCCAGCTTTATTCATTTTGTTAGATCAGGAAATCACTTTTTACGGCAGATTCTTTTGAACCATTTGAAATTCAGTAACAGAATATGGCACTAGTCTTTAGAACAATGGTTCTCAACCTTCTTAATGCTTTGACCCTTTAATACAGTTCCTCGTGTTGTGGTGACCTCTTACCCTGCTTGGAAGAGCCCACAACCCTCCTTTGGCAGGCCACTGACACAGGTACCATAGAGAACTTCCCTCTACAGGCACCCTCAGCCAATTGCAGCCTCTGGTGCCATTGAATGACAGTCCCGCCAACCTATCAAGCTGTAACTCACTCTTGCCCCCCTTCTCCCCCCCCTCCAGACCCAAGCCGTTTGTGCCTTTTTCTTCACTGGCTCATGGCGACTCCTGTAAAATGGTCGTTCAATCCCCCAAGGGGTCCCGACCCCCACGTTGGGAACCACTGTTTTAGAGACTCAGTCACAATGACAGTGACTATTGAATTGGGTTTTGTTTAAATAAAACTGATTATGAAAAAAAAATGGCTACATGACCCATGCAGAAGCATGGTGGTGGTGGTGGTGATGGTGGTGGTGGTGAGTTGCCCAGGAATCATGACTGTGAAGATTTTCAGTCATCCAGGTGAGTTTATTTGGATGTTCAGTCTTGGCAATTGGAGTTCTTTTCTTGAGAGATTGAAACGTTCACTGCTCATCCAAACAGCTTCCTCAGTCTTGGGAAAGCTAGTTGTGAGTCCTCTATTTTATAGTATTTTTTAATGTTATTTATTTTTGAATATTTTTACCTCACCTTTCTCCTTGGAAAAGGATCCAAGGTGGCTTACAACAATGATGGACAATATACACCCCAGAACTATAAGACATATTCAAGTTAAGAACAGTGAATTAGAAGAGGCATTTTACAACACTAAAAGGTAACATTAAAGCTACAAAGAGCATGCAAAAAGAATAAAGAAATCCATTATGAGGGGTGGAAAGTAGAACATAAGAACATAAGAAGAGCCATGCTGGACCAGGCCAAAGACTCATCTAGTCGAGCTTCCTGTATCTCACAATGGCCCCGCCAAATGCATCTGGGAGTGCACAAGACTAGATATCTGTCTCCTAATAACACTCCCCTGCATCTGGCCCTTGAAGTACCCTGGTTTTAAGCCTGGAGATTACACATCTCCATCATGGTTTGTAACCTGTGATTGACTTTTCCTCCAAGAATCTGTCCAATCTTCTTTTGAAGTCATCAAGGTCAGAGGGCATCACCACATCCTGTGGTAGGGAGTTCCACATATTAAAAAGACACTGGGTAAAATTTTTTTATCTTTTGTCTGTTCTCATTCTTCCAACCCTGAATTTGTGTGGCTGTCCCCTAGTTTTGGTATTTTGTGAGAGGGAGAAGAGCTTTCCATTATCCACTGTACTCATGGCCTGCATAATTTTGTCCGTTTCAATCATATTCCCCACAGGATACGTTTCAATCATATCCCCCTTTTTTCCAGACTAAAGAGCCCCAAATGTGGACTAAAGGAGGTTCCCCCAGCCCAGTAATCATTATAGTTGCTCTCTTCTGCACCTTTTCCAATTCCGCTATGTCTTTTTTGAGATGCAGTTACCAGAAGTGTATGCAATACTCCAGGTGTGGCCTTACTATCATTTTGTACAATGGCATTATAATGTTGGCTGTTTTATTTTCAGTCCCCCTTTTGATGATCCCTAGCATGGAATTGGCCTTAGGTAGACACCTTCATTGAGCTGTACAGCAGCACACCAAGATCTCTTTCCTGATCCATCACGGATAGCTCAGAACCCATCAGTTGATAGATAAAGTTTGGATTTTTTTGCCCCAATACTTTACATTTTTCTGTATTGAAATGCATTTGCCATTTGGCAGCCCATTCACCCAGTTTGGAGAGATCATTCTGGAGCAATTCAAAATCTTCTCTGGTTTTTACCACCCAGAAAAAAAATCATGTCATCTGCAAACTTGGCCACCTCACTGTTTATCCCTGTCTCCAGGTCATTTATGAACTGATTGAAAAGCACCGGTCCCAGGAGAGATCCCTGGGGAACACCGCTTTTCACCTCTCTCTATTTGGACAATTGTCCATTGACACATACTCTATGTTTTCTGGATCTCAACCAGTTCTCAATCCATAGGAAGACCTGCCCTCTTATTCCCTGACTCTGCAATTTTCTCAGCAGCCTTTGGTGAGGGACTATGTCAAAAGTCTTCTGAAAATCAAGGTAGACAATATCCACCTGTTCACCCAAATCCATATGCCTGTTGACCTTTTCAAAGAATTCTAAAAGGTCTGTCAGGCAAGGCTTACCCTTACAGAAACCATGCTGATTTTCCCTCAGCAAGGCTTGTTCTTCTATGTGTTTTAGGATTTTCTCTTCGATGAGGCTTTCTACCATCTTCCCTGGGACAGATATAAGGCTAACTAACCTGTAGTTTCCAAGGTCCCCCCTCCTATCTTTTTAAAAAATTGTGACATCCGCTATACTCCAGTCCTCCCGCACTGTGGCCAACTGGCCATTTTAAGAGACACATTGCATATTACTGTTAAGAGATCCACAATTTCATTTCACAGTTCTAAAACCCTTAGGTGGATGCCATCTGGGACTGGTTATTTGTTGATCTTCAATTTATCAATTAAACCCAAAGTATCCTCTCTTTTAACCTGTATTTGATTTAATACTCAAGAAGGGCCATTCGGGCATGGAAGACACTGGTGTTCTTATGAAATCAATCAATCCAGTCATGTATGGTAATCCATATAAAAGTCACATAATAGGTAGTCCCTCATTCAGGGAACGCTTTCCTGAAGAGGAAGGTCCTTGTCTGCTTCCAGAAAGACAGTAGAGATGGGGCAGTCCTGGCCTCCAGTGGGAGAGAGTTTTGAAGTCTGGGAACAGCAACAGAGAAGGCCCTTTCATGTGTTCTTCTGAAGGTGGCAGGATGGAGAGAAAGGCCTCTCCTGATGACCTTAGCATCCAAGTTGGTTCATACTGCGAGATTTGATCTTTGAGGTAGCTTGGACCCAGGTCTTTTTGTGCTTTGTAGCACAAAATGGAGTTTTGCTTCAGCAGCTTTAATTGATAGCTGATTGGTAGCCAGTGGAGCTGTTTTAATTCACTTTGACCTCATGTCATCCTAGTGTAAAATAGGCTCATAAGAACAATGGCCTGAATAGGCTCATTAGGTGGACAATAGTCTCAATAGGCCATTAGGTGGACAATGGCCTCAGGTGCTCAAACCCATAACGTAATGGGTCATTAGCTATGGCTTTGGTGGTGGAGGTGTGAAATATTTTTAATTTGTCTGGAGATTGTTGAAATCACTGCCTGATAAGTCGATGTTTGGATGCGCAGTGAAATGTTTCAATCTCTCAAGAAAAGAAGTCCAGTTACCATGACTCATACCTAGGAATCATGTTGTTGTTTTTAAATTGAAAAGTGAGGTCATTTACTGGCCTGGCACAGGACTGTTTATTTTAATGTGTATGTAAAATTGATTTGGCATATGTGAATGCCCTCATTTGTATAAATTGCACCTGCTGCCTCCCACAGCCGCTCGCTGATCCTGCTGTGGTATTTTTAATTATTTTATTTTTCCCAAGTGGAATAATGATAGTCTGACATGACGGTGGAACTTTAGGATCCATCCCGCTTAGGAGAAAAGGGGAACGCTCTCCCTCCCCCTTCTCCTTCCTAATGTGAAACTGAACAGAGAAATTTTCAAAACTTTTCCACTGACCCTTGGGGAAAAAAGGAAAGAAAGAAAAAAGGGAGGGGGATCCAAAAGCCATGGAGTGCAAGTGTTGTTCTTCTTGTTTTGATTTATATGCTTTGTTGTGTTTTTTATTTATCTTGTTTTATGTAAACCAACCAGAATGGTGCTGTTTATTAATGGGGTGGTACAGAAGTTGCAGAAATTAATTAACTAATTTTAAATCTGCCTGGGTGAAGGTTAAATTTTAAGACTGCCCGTGAAGCTCAATAAAGTGTATTGGCAGCGGCGGGGGGGGGGGAATAACAAATTTCAGAATTTTGGCTGTTGTGTTTCCTACAGTCTTGCCAGGGGCAAGAATTGTGAATGGTTTATAACCAAGAAAAGAATCCAGGGCAGCCTCTTCAGGTATCTTGCAGAAAAGATAGCGCATGCAACTGTGAAGAAGGAATTCTGCACACAGAGATTCTTGTTCCCAACCGCCCAGACTAGCCGCACTGCCAGATGGGAGGAATAAGAATCCAATAAATAAATAAAAATGAATAAATAAAATAAATATCTTTGCCTAGAGTATTTTTCAGTTATGTGCAGTTCTGCATTTAGCGTAGATCATGAGCTAAACTGCTGACAATCATCTCCGCCTTGTACCACAGTACTGTAGTTATCTGAATATCAGAGCGGTTCACCAGGCTTCTCTTGCTCCTGGCCAACACGCCTACAGTTTCACCACATGGCTCAGCTGTAAAATAGCTCTGCAGGATTTCGTTTATTTATTATTTATTTAAGTTATTTGTATGACAGCTTTCTCCCCTTAAGGGAGCCAAGGCTGCTCACAACAGATAAAAGAAGAAACGTACACCATGTAAATATCACTTTTTTCTTTAAAAACAAAAACAAAAACCCAGCGTGGCCATGTTGCCAGATGGCATGGTATAGAAATCCAATAAATAAATAAAGTTAAACAAACATTACAATTTTAAAAATCAAGCATGAAAACAATTGAAAAACAATTAAAAAGCTATACGGTAGGTTAAGAATTTAAAAATACCAGCAGTCCTTAATTAATGTTCTGGTTAAATTGCCTTTGCTTGGTGGAACAAATACTACATAGCAAGTACATCCTTAATATACAACTCCAGGCACTATTCTGCAAATGCTTGTTTATTCCCTGTTTGTGCTCTTCACCATGTTGCAGTAACTACTGTTGAAGGCATAGGAAGTACAAAGACAAGGCTGCATCCAGTACAGGTAAGCTATCATGTTGTAGCATCTTATGACAAACCTCCGGGCCCCTTCTGTTGTCCTGCTCTTCTGCTGAAAGAACATGACAGCTTGTTCTAATGCTGGCTAGTACCATGGCTTACTTCATTAGACCTTTTGTGGTTAATGCTGCCTTCAACTGGCGTGTGAACTGTTTAGCTGAAGGCAAGCAAGAACTTTGTGTGAGTTACTGAGTTAATTCTTCTTCTGAAAATGTTTGTCCTTTTTCTTGGAGTGCAAGGCAGAAAAAATAGACCTTATTTAGTTATGTACCATAATATAAGGTTGTGTGCAATCTTGAATCACTGTATTGCCCTCTTAGGGCAGTTTATATCATCCTATAATTCACATTAAAGTAAAGTAAATACTGTATATGAACTAGAAATCTATTGGTTGTTCCTGCTAGAGGAGACCCACTGAATCAGTAGTTGAAAGTTAAGTCAACACTTACGTAAATGCCACGGGTTCAATGGATCTACTGTATTTGTGATCACCAGTAAGATTCTGGTTATATTCATTAAAACATATAAGTAATTTATTTGCATTCAGATTAATTAAATTGCTGATAGCATCAAGTTGAGAATTAATGCAAATACAAATGAAGGTTCTTTTGGGTATGAGCTTCCTGTGACACCCCCCCCCCCGCAAGGAGCTGTCAATTGCAACACTGCAATTACCGTATATCAACTCCATTTGATATCTTTTTGTTATGAGTGGTGGGTTCCGTTTGTTTTTATAGGACTTCTGTGTTGCTTTTCCTAATTTTTATGGCAATGATGTATTTGTATGTGTGTGTGTGTGTGTGTGTGTGTGTGTGTGTGTGTGTGTGTGTGTGCGTGCGTGTACGTATGTGTGCACACACTTCTATTCTGCTTCAGTTTATACACTGTCCTGGGATGGATCTAAGGTGTTTTAAGCTGTAACAAATAAATACCAAAAAGCCATGCAGGATAAACTGTGAAACCTCAGAAAGCAATGGAAAGAAAATAAACCCATAAGACTGGTTTACTGCAGGAAAAGAAATGTTTAAACTGATGAAAGAACAAAGGATTCCAGTGATTTGACTGATAATATCTCCACTGATAATAAAACCTTCAAAGAAAGAACATGCTGTTTTGGTTGCATCAAGCATAATGTTTTCATTTACAATCAAACAGCACTGTGAAATCATGTGAAAACAACAATTCATTGTTTAAGATTTCGCACCATCTTAAAGACGTACATTATAAATATTGCACAAACTTTTGTGACCTGCATTTCAAAACGTCAAATGAATGCAGCATTGTTTTGTGTTACCACCCCACCCACAAACAACCACATACATAATCAGAGTGATGAGGCATTGTAAGCAGTCATTTCTGAGAAAATGCAGAAAAATGTACACTGGTGGTTACTGACAACAGTCATGCTGGTTTACTATTGTTTCAATTTACATACCACTGCTGCCTAGATGCCCTAAGCAAATCGGATCTTGCCTGATTTCATAAGCTAAGCAGGGTCAGCCCTGGTTAGTACTTGGATGGGAAACCACCAGGGAATACCAGGTGCTGTCGGCGCCTGGAGTAGGAACTGGCAAACCACTCCAGTATTCCTGCCAAGAAAACTCCATGGACATGCGGTAATGAAGAGTCAGCCATGACTGTAATGACACAACACACACACACACACACACACACACACACACACACACACACACACACACACACACACACACACACACACAGAGTGTGCAACTCTAGAGCCTCGTGGTGCAGTGGTTACTCTGCAGTATTCCAGCCCAAACTCCGCTCATGACCTGGGTTCAACCCCCAGGTACCTGGCTTGAGGTTCACTCAGCCTTCCATCCTTCTGGGATTGGTAAATTGAGTACCCAGCTTGTGGTGGTGGTGGTAGGCCACGTGTAGCTTGCATGATGAAATAGTCTACCACCCAGAGAGTGCTCTAAGCACTATGTGGTGGCATAAAACTTCTCAGTGGCCTAGGTCTCTGGTTGCGGAGCCAGGGGTTGGGAGTTTGATTCCCCACTGTGGCTCCTTGAGAGGGCCTGGACTTAATGATCCGCAGGGTCTCTTCCCGCTCTGCAGTTCAAATCTTATGATAAGCGGCACACTCTATAAAGTGCTTTCTGTGAAGTTTATGACATAATTATGCAAACAACACCTTGCCCTCCTCCCCCAGCAATCTGGATACTCATTTTTCTGACCTCAGAAGAATGGAAGGCTGCATCAATCAGTACCTGAACCTGGCGGGACCGAAAAGAAGCTTGACGGCAGTTTAACCACTGTGCCACTGCTTTCAAACAGTAAACCTCTTCAGGCTCAATGCAGTTCATCCTGGCACTACTAAGCTACTTCACTTCTCTGTTATTTAAAAACATCACTCTTGTATGAACAGCTATGGTTAAGAATATAATTGGCATTATCTGCACGTTCTGCCTCCTTTTGCTTTCTCTGTTTAAAATTCTTGCCACGTTGGCTGCTATCTCATAACCACTAAAAACCACTTCAAACAGGTGGAAAATGCAGCTCTTAAAATCGTGTCCCCACAGCCAGTGGGCGTTTTTTTTTTAAAAAGTGTGACCCCGCCCACTTTAGTGCGATCCAGCGAGTTTTCCAAGGGAGATACTAAAAAATTTGTCGCTGTTCCCATGTGAATTTTTAACCGGAACTTGCATCTGTGGGGTTTTGGAAACACTGCTTCATCTTTTCGTCCCCATTGCAACACAGCCCTGAACGAGCCTCTTGGTGCAGGGGTTAAATGCCTGTACTGCAGGTAAAACTGTGCTCACAACCTGGGGTTCAATCCCAGGTAGCAGGCTCAAGGTTCACTCAGCCTCCCATCCTTCTGAGGTCGGTAAAATGAGTACCCAGCTTGCTGGGGGGGGGGATGTGTAGCCTGCACACTGTAATGAAACTGTAAATAAATAATTAAATAAATAAACCGCCCAGAGGAGTGGTATGGGGTGGTATATAAGTGGTATGGGGTGGTGGTGTGGGGGTTCCTCTCAAGAGGCAGCCTGTCCCACACCAGCTGCTCTTTCTCACGCCTCCTTTTCGGAGGCACAAGACTTGGGTGGCGGCACTTTGCTCCCCCCCTCCACTGAGAAAACAGGGCTGGGAAATCACCTTCTCCCCTCTCCTCCCCAGGCTGCTAAAGAGCGGCAGTAGGCACCGTTGGGGAAAGCACTGTGGAAGTGGGGTATTGCATGTGTGTGTGGTCAGTGGGGTTGTGGGGACATTGGAACCACATCTTGACCCACGTGACCGTTACCGGCTTTTATTTTGAGCCATTTTTTCTGGCCGTGGGATAGCAGCCATTGTCTACGTGAAAAAGAGGGGAAGGGACAAACACCAGCCAGCATCTGAGGATTACGCTACATGCATCAGATAAAGTGGACTGTCATCCATAGGAACTTGTGTCATAATAAATGTCCTGGTCTTCCAAGATGCTACAGATGTCTGCGCTTTTTCCACAAATACCACTGTAATTATAATTAATTATTACTGCTTAAGTAATTAGGCTTCAACATTTTGTGCCAGCTTCTTCCCATCTTCAATGAGAATTCATTTAGCCCAGCAGCGATTACAGGGATTGAGGAAACCTGTATTGCAGAATTGTGTACAGTTTATTTTTTTAAGCTGCACTTTCATTCCTTTAGGAAAGAATAGCAAAAAGCCACGGCTCACAGTGTGGTTTCTGCACTCCTGGAATTGTCATGTCCATGTACACACTGCTTCGTAATCAATCTGCACCTAAAATAGAGGAGATTGAAGATGCTTTCCAAGGTAACAGTGATTCACTTATGTTGTTTCAACTTTTGACTTTATTAACTGGTAGCTCATATTGCCTTCTTTCTAGCCTACTACATAGTTGGACTCAGCTGACTTAAACTGGAGGCTAATCTTACAACTAGCCTGTTTTCCAATTAATTAGACATCCCAAGGAACCAGATCACATAAAGAGATCTTGAATGACTGTTATAAACAGAAACAGTACACAATTTTTCAACCTCTTTTATTGGATAATTTACACTATAAATCAAAGTGAAATGTAATAACTAATACTCATTATATAAGAAAGCCAAGTATACATATGCAATGGATGAGTGTCAGTCAATTGAAATTTATTTTGTGCTAGATGAATATTGGATGCGTCCGTGTGGGTTGTTTTGGGAATGGAATTCCATTTTCCCAAGTTAAGAAGAACCCCAGGGACACTAATCCACAGAATCATAGAACTGTGGAGCTGGAAAGGACCTCAAAGGTTATTAAGTCCAACACCCTGGCAAAGCAGGAAGTCAACAGCCAACATATCCCAGACACAGCACCACCCAATCTCTATTTATAAACCCCAGGTGAAGGAGACTTTAACACCTTCTGTGGTAGCCAGTTCCATTGTTCAACCGCTCTTACTGTCAATTAGTTCTCCCTAATCTTTAGCTGAAATTTCCTTTTCTGTATTTTTCCTTTTCATTGCTATGGGTCCCATTTTGTGGAGCCAGAAAAATGAAGTTTGCTCTGTCTTGCCCACTTCTGCATTTCAATATTTAAAGATGACGTCAGGAAGTTCTAGTGGGAGCTGTAGGGGCCCTCTTAGGGCTGGATTTAAACCTTTTAAATCAGTGGTATCCAAACTTTGCCCTTCCAGCTGTTTTGGATTACAACTCCCACAGTGCTTTGTCATTAGCAATCTAGGCTTGGAATTCTGGGAGTTGTGGTCCAAAACATCTGGAGGGCTGAAGTTTGGATACCCCTGTTTTAAATGCTTTGAATGTGAGAAGTGCTTCCCTCGAGAGGATCCACACAGGAGAGACATCCTTTTAAATGCTTGGATTGTGGGAAGAGCTTCAGTCAGAGGGCAAACCTTGTTTCCTATATGAAAATCACCACAGGGAAGAAAGCAGTTAAATGTGCTGGATGTGGGAAGGGCTTTCACTTTGATTCAGGCCTCGCTTGCCATGAGAGAATCCCACACAAGAGAGAAATACCAGTAATTTAAGAGCTCAGAAATGGAAAGAGGTTTAGACACAGTTCGCTACTCGATTGTCACATGAAAAATATTTGAGGTTTGCAATGGGCAATGTGCTTCAGACAAAGCAAACACCTTGATTGTCATGTGAGAAGCCACCCAGGGGAGAAACTGAATGAATGCTTGGAATTTGGAAAGGTTCTGTCAGAATGAAGTCCTTGTTTGTCATAGGAAAATCCTCTCAGGAGAGAAACCATTTGCATGTGTGGGATGTGGAAAGAACTTCAGTCGTAACACCTTTGCTTCCCGTAAGGGAAACACACAGGAGACAAAGCATTTAAATGTTTGGAATGTGGAAAGAGCTTCAGGCAGAGGACCTGTCTTGCTTCCTGCAAGAGGATCCACACAGCAGACAAACCATTTAAATGCACTTAATGTGGAAACAATCACTTCACCCACAGCACAGAATGTAATTAGCCTTTTCAATGCCTGGAATGTGGAAAAATGCTTAGGACAGAGCAGACAGCATACAGCCAATAAGTAAATCCACACAGGTGAAAAGCCATTTAAATGCACAAATGGTGGACAAGAATCCACACAGGTTTTATAAGCACTCAGAAGACCCACTGTTGATTCCTTCTAGAGCCTTTCCTCGTGTCAACAACAATCTGTCTGGTTTGCATTGCCTGGATCCTCTCTTCCCCTTTACAAAAATGAGGGTTATTTCTGTTCCCTTGTCTTCTGAATCTCACCTGCTCACCAACAATTATCAGGTATCAGAGACAGAAGGTGTGTGATTGTATCTGCATGTTCCTTTAGTAAATTTCATATAGTTCCTCTAGCCTCATTTAAAGTGGTGGCTAGGGAATTCCTCTACATCTCCACCCATCTTGAGGATCATTCCCTTCTTCTACCACTACCAAAGCAAGTATTGTTCTCCCTTGTGGAGAAGGTAGAGGAAAACTAGGTGTCCAGCTCCTCTGTCTTCCTATCACCTATTAATTAATCTCCATTCTATCCAGGTGATAGACCTGCCACTTCCTTGATCTCTTTCTTGTTCTGAGCTCAGTTGAAAAACAGGTTTCTGTTACTTCTAACCTCTCTTGCAAGTCTAAACTCATTATGAGCTTTAGTCTTCTGGTCTCCCGCCTATAAATATTGGCTAGTCATTTACATACTTCCCTGGTAATTTGCTTCCATTTCACTTCCTTTTTTATTTTAGCTCATCTGAAACACTCTTCTGCAGCAACCTTGGTTGTTTCGCACTTTTCTTTATCATAGAAATTGTTTGTTATTGTGCTGTCAGTACATTACCTTTAAGAGACTCCCATCCATCATATGGTTTTTCCCCTCTCTGAATTTTTCTCACCATGGAATCTCATCTGGAATTTCCTTACCGTTGCAGAAATCATTCCCCCACCCCCAAAAACAATCCAGAATGTACATTGTGTTCTTCTCAGCTTTCCTTCTTTTATCATAATATACACCAAGAGGGCACTTCCATTCAGAATTCTCACTGCTAATGACCAGATCAATAGTACCTGATCTCCTCATTTCTTCTTCTTCTGCAAGATGAAGTTGTCAGGAAAGCAAATGACACTCAAAGTTTTGGACAAGTTGGACTTCCAACAGATATCATGGGAGGTCAATATCTCTTCCAATGTTTAGCAATCAGGTCTAGGAAAGAACATCCAGATTCTCAGTCTGGTTAGGAGACCTTTTATGACTCACACCGTGGTATCACTATTGCTTCTCCTTCTTTGATTTTCACCCACACACATTCTTTTCATTTTGCATTTCCCTTTGGGTGCAAAGTCTGATGTCCTCCATAGTAGATCAGAATCAGAATCAAAAATAGTTCCCCTTTGTATATATTCAGTGAATCCTGAGGATACAGAAAAAGGGAGTCTGTTTCTGATTTTGGTCCTGATCTACCGTGGACTCCTCTCACTGGAAAAGATAACAATGTCTTTCAACAGTGGTAGCAGTTGATAACAAGGAAAACCTAACATTGAGATGGACTGATTCAGTAAATGAACCCATAGCTCTTAACCTCCAAGAACAAAGCTGTTCTGTATCTGATCGGAACATTTGGAAGCCATTAATTCTGTTGGGTAGCTGCAAATCAGAAACAACTTCATGGCAATTGATATCCACATGTTTCCTAATCTTTCTGACTTGTTCTGTTAATTCAGGCAACCTCTGCCGTTGTACTGGATACAGGCCCATTCTTGAAGGGTACCGGACATTTGCAAAGGTAAGAACTAGAGATAAATGATTTCTGAGGGCATCCTGCCCCCCAACCTCCCTTAGTGCTGTCTTGGGAAATATCTGAGGCAGATCCACAGAAAGCAGCCCAGGAGTGAGAGAAACAAAGTCCCAAGTAGAGAAGAGCTAATATATTTTCTGTCACATACAGTATTTTCTAGACCAGTTACAGTTATAGATGGGCTCATACTTGACAAGATGTACAGTGACCACCCGCCTATCGCAGGGGTTAGGGACCTGACATGACCCGCAATAATTGAAAATCTGCAATATGTGGATGCAGGTCATGTCGGGCCTGGGGGGCCTAACTAGGGGCTCTTGTACTTACCCCCCAGCCTGGCACTGCCCCAAACGGGCCTGTGAGGGCCTTCCCAGGCCTTCTGGAGGCCCCAAAAGGGCCTCCCTGCAAACTGGAAGTGACTTCTGGCTTGCCGAAAATCATTTCTGAGGCCTCCGACAGGCCTAGAAAGGCACATTCGGGGCAGCGCCAGTCCTGTGGTAAGTACGGGAGACCTGAAATAGGCCTTTGCCCCTTACCCCAGGGGGCCTTTTTTCATATACTATGGTCCCGCAATATAGCGGGACCGCAGTCTATGAACCATGAAAGGGTGGGGGACCACTGTATACCTAATATTTAGTTGCTGTTGTGCTAATACAGATATTATAATTCCCCAAGACCACAAGCCTTAGGGTTCTCTGCACCATTCATGAAACTACCTCCACTGGCTCACATAGGGAGACTAGTAGGCAGCAGGTAGATAATAAACCAGTAAGTTGCACCATGTGTTAAATCAGTGTGGCTTCAATGAAAAGTAATCTGTTGCACCATTTCTTTATGTCTAGGATTGGGGATGTTGTGGAAAAAAGGTTAACGGCCTAGCTTGCTGTATGGCTGGAAAGGAAAATAATGTGGTGAGTTTGTTAAATGTATTGCTTGCCTATTAAGCGCCTCAAATATTTCCAGAAGGAAACAACTTATTATTGTTTTATCAATCAGGTTCACATATATTGTTAACAATCCTATCTTAGCTTAGATCAAGGTTCTATCCACTGGAAGATAGATCATTTTGTTTGTTTTTGTGATCGTGTGTGGCCAAGGGGGTAGACTTTGTGACTGGGCTAATGTGTCACTGGGCGATGTGTGTGGTGGTGTGTGGGTGGGCACAGCTTGTGACGTTTCTCTCTTGTTGCTCTTGGTGTTATGGTGTTGATGACTGCTCTGGTAATTGGGTGTCTTTGTGTCTCAGATAGCCACTATCTGTCTGGGTGGCTCTTTCCTTGTCTTTTTTTCTATTGTCCAAGACCCAGAGGGTCTGTTGGAGTTTTGGTTGGTGAAGTGGTTAAACTGCAGTACTGCAGTCAAGACTGCAAATAGGCTGGTGAGCTGAACCAATGGGTTCAGGTAGCGAGTTCAAGGTTGACTCGGCCTTCCATTCTACCAAGATCAATAAACTGAGTACCCAGCTCACTGGGAGTCAGCCAGTGTGTAGCCCACATAACTGAACTGCCCAGAGTGGCCTTGCTGCCAGATGGGTGGTATAAAAATCCAATAAATACATAAATACATAAATAAATAAATAATGAACTAAATTGTAAATCTCATACTTTGCTGAGGCAAATGGCAACCTCCAGATAGGATGGAGGTCAGCCATGAATCTTCCAGCCCAACCTTTCTTCAGGTGAGCATAATCTATTTGTGGGGTTGTCAGGTTGAATTCACTGAATGGAGACCTCTGGAATTCGAAGTTCAACCCCCCCTTCTTTAAAAGACACATGCTTAGTACGAACACTGTGGTTTAAGATGCCACTAGCTTGCAGTCATATGAACAATTAACTTTCAGTGGTTTCACTGAACATAGCGAGATCTACTTTTAAGTAAGTATGAAGTATTCCATAATTAATGCAGTGACTGCTTATTGATTATATGCACATCAGGTCCTCTGAGTGGCCAAGTCATGAGAACAGACCAGTGTCAAAAGACGAACCACCTGATGTCCTCTAAGGAAGGGGAGGGTGGCCCTTCATTAAGTGTGACATTTACCATGCCTTTTGGGCATCTAAACTCTCAAATTCTAGAAGGTCATGGGAAGCATCTCTAATCAGCATTTAAATTTTAGTCAGACTAGTCCTTGTTTGGAAAGTGCTGGAGCAAGCGACTGCACACAAACATATGCTAAAAGTTTGTACAAAACGACCTTGGTGGAACCGTTCTTTACTACACTTCAGATTGAGTAGATATATCTCCCCCTTAGGGGAAAACGCTTCCAGAGCAGACATGGGTCAGAAAACACTGCCCAATGCCCACCCCAGATGAAAGAAATGAGCCTATGGATGAAAGAGGGCATAAAAGAGCCAAAAGGAGAAAGGGTCTGAAACAAATACTGTATATACTCAAATATAAGCCTAGTTTTTCAGCCCTAATTTTGGGCTGAAAAAAGGGGCCCTCGGCTTATATGCGGGTCAGTACTTTTAGCCACTGAGGCATGTGCTTGGGTTGGTGGCTAAAAGTCATTTTAAACATTGCATGCCGCTTCTCATGACCCCCCTCTGCATAGGCTTCATTTTCTCCCTTTGTTCCCCAACATTCTTCTCCACTTGACAGAAATTCTGTCAAAGATGGCCTGGAATGAGACAGGTTGCTGTCCCCTGCCTTAGATGCTACCCATTTCAATTGGTTCTGTGGGACTTCATCTGTCATGGAGTTCCCCAAAGAATCCTAGACATTCTAGTGCTGAGGATCTTCTGTTAAAAGATAACTCACTATCTGTTACAAAACTAAAATCATGATTCTTAACAACAGTAGTTTCTTAAAAGAGGTGCTGAGATATCTGAGCATTGTTGATTTTATTTTTAAACCAATCTACTGCATTTATATATCCAGTGTATATCAAACATTTTATTGGGAAGATGAAGGTAGAAACTGAGAAAAGGCATCAAGCCATGCTAGATTATGAAAAGGAAATGCATAAAATGTGAAAGACATATTGAACTTTTTTTTGCAAATGCTGTTTAAAACACTGTGCACATTTTGATGTGGCTCTGAACAAACATAGCTTTGTAAATGGAACACTTCACAAAGAACTCATCTGTCCAGGGAGCCCACATTAGATGATTTTTATATGTATTGTTCTTTTGAAACATTTATGAAAAAATAGCTTTGATGTGGGAATCATGGCAGCCCTCTTTCAAATACGTTTCTGGCTGTATATACCCTTTTAAACCTTGGAGAGGGTGTTTTTATGAACAAGAATTATGTGAAATAAACAAATAACAATGATGCCTTCTCCATGTAAGAAAAACATTCCCATTTTTAAAATGGGAGTACCTTTTAAAGTACAACTCTTTTTGTTTTTCAAACAGAATGGGGACTGCTGCAAAGGCAACCTCAATGGCTCTAGCTGTTGCATGAACGAAAAAGGAGATAATACAGTAAGTGCTTCAACACAAGGCCCTTTGTTCTTATCTCCTGCTATGTGGCAGAATTGCACAATCAAATAATAGATTGACAGGGCAATCCCAACTCAGGGATTACTAGGGGGAAGGGAGAACATTTGGGATGGGCAAAAAAACCACTTGCTCCAGCAGAACTGCCCTTATGAGGACCAAACCCACACGTGCTGGCTCAAATCTCTGTGATTCACTGGTGGAAGGATTTGTTCCCACAATTACTAAACTGGCTAGAGGTTCATCTGAGCTGACACTGACGCTGCTAGAACTCCACTGAATCCAAATAGGTCCCAGCAGATAATGTTGGAAGTTACGTAGAGTTACCTTTGCTCTTATTAGGAGGGGGGAGGGAAAGCAATGATTTGAAACAACTACTGATGAAGGTTGAAGCACAGAATACAAAAGTAGAATCATGGTTGAACATTAAGACGAGAATCATGACTACTAAAGAGTTGTATAACTTTAATATTGACAAAGAACAAGATGAAATGGTTAAACATTTTCTGAGTCTTGGTTCAATCATCAATCCACATGGACACCGTAGCCAAGAAATCAAAGGAAGACTGAGACTTAGGGGGGCTGCTGTGAAGCAGATTAAAAAGTTCCTCAAGTACAACAATATGTCAATGGAGACTAAGGCAAAGATAATCTATATTGTGGTATTCCCAGTTATTATGCTTGTATGTCAAGTGTCATCAAGTTGGAATAAACTAAAAGTAATTCAAGTAGGACAGTCAAAGTCAGTGAGAGATTTAAGGAGCAATTTTACCAGTTTTAATGCCGCAATTCTCCAGTGAGATTGCACAGCCAAGTATGGATTCAACACAAGGTATCCCAAGTCCTAAACAATTACTTTTAGGCACTACAGTACACTACCCTGGATATTAGTCACTGTGAACAGATTTGAAAGCTGGACAATAAAAAGAAGAAAAAGGTGGGAGTGGACAGACTCATCTGAAATGTGGGGTTGAAAGAAAGCCTTTTTAATTCCAGAGTAGAGATGGGCACGAATCAAAAAAATGGTGTTTTGTTTGTTGTTTGTTGTTTAGGGGGCCTGTTTCGGTTCGTTTCCGTTTTTCGTGAATTTTTGCAAAAAAATCGTTTTTGTTTTCGTTCATTTGTTATTGTTTCATTACCATTTATTTAAATTTTTGTGAATTTTTTAGCATTTAAAGCAGTTCAATGTATTGCCGTAACGAAAACGAAATGGACGACAAAATTTCTAGTGTTTCTGTTCATTTCGTTTCATTTTAGAGACAAAATTTGTTTGTCGTTTTGTCATGTAATGAAACAAAAAAACAAAAATGGAAACGAAAAATTGTTCGTTTTGTGCCCATCTCTATTCCAGAGACTAGAGATGGGAACAAATCAGAAAAATTCAGGAATAACAAATTTATTATTTTTTCTTATTAATTGATGAATTGATTTTGTGATTTTTGGTGAGCTTAAAACCCTATCAAATGGCTCTCAAGGGACCAAAATTGCAGGGAAGCTTGCCCTGACTGTCCTCTGCATGCCCTGCAGGTTTGGATTCTGCATGTCTGAGTTATGCAGCCCCCAAAAAGTCTCCTTCCAGGCACCAACATTGCAGAAAAATGTCTCCCAACTCTCCTCTACCAGCCCTCAAAGTCTGGCGATGAATCAACGAATTAGTGGTTTCTGAAAGAATTTTGCAATTGGTTATTAAATTCGTGGCCATCTTTACCAGAGACCAACAGATGGCAAATAAAAGAGTGTGAGATCATATCAAGACTGGACTCTCCCCAGAAGTTAATATGACTAAACAGAGGTTAACATATCTCGAGCATCTCATGAAACGATAAGAATCACTGGGAAAAACATGAGTGCCAGGAATTTTTAAGAGTAGCAGTTAAAAGAGAGAGACATGACATGAGACCAAATAAAGGAAACTCTAACTGTTAGCTTGCAAGACTTGAGCAGTGACAGGACCTTTTGGAGGTCACAAATTGAAAAAGTAGAAAATGCCTTGCTGTAACAGCAACAACCCTTGCTCTGGCCTAACCTTGTACTGACACTGTGGTTATGTCCCTGGCTCAAGGCAGGGAGGTCTGATGGCTCCCATAACAATGTGGTGAGGAATCTATTTTGAGTTCTATTTAAAATTTTGAAGGACCTATCAAAGGCATTGGTTCTGCATTTGTCTCTCCCTGTCCTCCTAAACTACGAGGAGTCATTTGGCAGCTTATTATTGTACTGTCAAATTAGAATCAGCTTTTAGAGACCCAATAGGGCTTTTGAGGGAAGTGAAGTACTGTGTTTCCCTGAAAATAAGACAGTGTCTTATATTAATTTTTGCTCCCAAAGATGTGCTAGGTCTTATTTTCAGGGGATGTCTTATTTTTCCATGAAGAAAAATACTGTATACATTTATTGTTATCTTATTATGGGGAGGCCTTATTTTCGGGGGATGCCTTATATTTCAATGTGGGGCAAAACTGTAAGTAGGTCTTATTTTCAGGGGATGTCTTATTTTCAGGGAAACAGGGTATTTAAGGAGTGGTTTTACCAGTTCCATTTTCCTTTGTCACTTTCAATGGTCAAATGGGGAATCAAACCCTGGTCTCCTGAATTTTACTCTCTCACTCTATCCACTACATTATACTGGGTTGGAAAGTTACACAATCACTATTACTTTAAAAATCACTGTGAGTCATGTTTCTGTTTTCAGCAAGTGAACATAAGCCTATTCAGTAAAAATGCAAAGAAAGAAAGAAAGAAAGAAAGAAAGAAAGAAAGAAAGAAAGAAAGAAAGAAAGAAAGAATCTGAGGGATTCACTATTTATTAATCTTTTGAGTTAGGGTATTGATGCTGAAGGTTGTGATACGGAGATATTTTACATGTTAAACCAAGAAAGAACACTCATCTTTAACATTGAGGAAAAGAAAAAATCAAGTAAGGAATGTCAATTCGTCTTTCATAGGGCCTGATATCCTCAACTCTGTTCACACCATCTGAATTCCAGCCTTTAGACCCTACACAGGAACCAATATTCCCACCAGAGTTGTTGGTAAGTTGCAGCTAAGTCATCATTTGGAGTGTGTGAATGTGTGAGCATGGGGTGTGCACATGGAAAGAGAGAGAGAGCGAGAGAGAGAGCAAGAGAGAGAGAGAGAGAGAGAGCATAAACCTCATCCAGGGATCCTGCACATTTCAATCCCTACAGATCCCTCACACAGTTATGTATAGGCATAAATATCTGCAAGTGAGGCAACAGTCCATGCCTCTGATGAACTGTGGTTAATGTGTATGCTGGCTGGGGGAAGGGATAAATGAGAGTATATAAGAGAGAAGCAGAGTGTGTTAATAACCACAGAAAAATGAAAGACTCTTGGTTTACCATTCTTTAAGTAAATAATCTTCCACACAACAGGATGTTTGTTATTCCAGAGAAAGAGTGTGAATAATCAATGACACAGTGTAATGGAGAGCTTCTGCAACACTTTGTAATTCCATGTTTGTGTACATTAAGGTCCTAGTCTTCAGGAAATGAATAAGGGGAAAGGAAGTATTGACATAGAGGATTTTTTTTTTTACCACATTTGTATAATTCCTCATGGAGCTCCTGAGTACAGTGATTGGAGAGATTGAGACAGTTCACAGCAGGATTCACAAAGGGTGGATTCCTCGGGTGTATCAACTTGATACCTGCAGTTTTTAAAATAAGTTTTTGTATTTTAAAATGTTTTTAAATTGCTTCTGCACAATTTTTTTTGGTAGCCAAGCAAAATATTTTAACTAATTGATCTTACCTAATGAATAAACTAATGGGTGTAAGCCTGGTCGCATACATCCCGAAGTGACTTCAGGTTCAAAAACTGGGTCAATAACTCATTCTTCTGGCACTTATAATGTGCTTGAGGGAACAAAAACACATTACGTTAAGCGTGCTTTTAAAGAGAACGTGATTAGGGCTGTCATTTTTATCCTGAAGGGAAAAGAGTTTCAGGTGCCAGATACGGTGATATATTCCTAAATAGGATTTCCCATTGAAATTCTACCTTTCAGTTGCCATCCTCCCTCCTCAAGTACTTCCCCTCCTCCCTGTAAATAGCAAATCTGAGGAGGGGGAGTGCAGCGGATTTGGGGGAGAAGACCCGTGTGAGCCCCTAGCTGGGATAAGAAGCACATATTCCTCTTAGGATCCCATGATCGACTGAAATTCAGAATAAAAAGTATTTAGGGTTTTTTTTTTAACAGCACTATAAACTATACTTGTGTGGAAAAAACCAAATATAAGTGACTTGGAGAAGCAGGGTTGCATGCTGCCCTTATTGTGTGATTAAGTGGACATCAGGACTATGTATGTATGTATGTATGTATGTATGTATGTATGTATGTATGTATGTATGTATGTATGTATGTATGTATGTATGTATGTAT
>JAHTLZ010000275.1:20470679-20490058 GCA_023846285.1 Phrynocephalus versicolor
GTGGCAGCAGGCCTAGGCCTGCCTGCCCAGGTGGCTGGCGGGGCTGTGGTGGCGGCCCGGTGACTCCAGTGGCAGTGGTGGGCCTAGGCCAGCCTGCCCAGGTGGCTGGCGGGGCTACGGTGGCAGTCATGGCGACTCCGGTGGTCGCAGGGGGGGGGGGGAGGCTAGGCCTGCCTGCTGGTCACTTGTTTACTCCTGCTGCGGCAGCGGCGGCTCTGGTGGCAGGCCTAGGGTGGCCTGCCAGCCACTCACTTTCTTTGGCCTAACTTGGTGGTCTCAGCAGCAGTGGAACACCTGCAGGTAAGTGACCATTTTACAGACAGAATGAAATTGTTCAGTTTAACGAAAAAATTTGACCGTTTCGTTTCTTCTGTTACGAAAAGCTGCTTCATCATTTTGTTTTGTTTTGTTTTGTTTCATTATGTAACAAAATGACGAAACAGCATTTCATTTTTCGTTTAGTGCCCATCCCTAGATTAGAGTTCCTTTGGAAAAATAAAGTGTGGTATAGAAATGCAAAAATGAATGAATGAATGAATAATTAACTAAATAAATAAATGCTATACAGGGTGAGGTTCGTACAGCTGTTTCCCATCTACTATTACAAGTTAGGTAAGATGCAAAAAGGTTTTAGAAGACTATTTGCCACTGAAGTACTGAACAGCATACCTATCTTGTGTTGACTTTTTCGTATAGCACATGATGTAGCTTTGCTTGGTAACTTTAGGAGTCATATTGAATGTCACTTTAGCATAACATTAATTTGTTATTGTATCTCTGTCTTGTCTTGACCTATAAACTAAGCCTCTGCTTACTCACTGGAAAAATAAGGGAAGCAAGATTTTGTTTTCGTCAGTGTGAAGCTAAATCTGGTTTTATCTCCACAGAATAACAATAATAAACTACAAAAGCAGCTGTGCTTCAAAGGTGAACGTGTGACGTGGTTTCAGCCCACAACCCTCAAGGAACTGGTAGTTCTCAAAGCCCAGTACCCAACTGCTAAGCTTGTTGTTGGGAACACGGAAGTAGGTAAGAGGAAGAGCTGAGTTTCTGTCTAGATTTTGCTTGGGATACTATCATGCTTAAAACGTGCTCTGGTCAGGCCCCACCTGGAGTACTGTGTCCAGTTCTGTGCACCTCAATTTAAAAAGAATGTTGACAATCTTGAGTGGGTCCAGAGGAGGGTGACCAAGATGATTGAGGGTTTAGAAGAAATGCCTTACGAGGAGTGGGTTAGGGAGCTGGGAATGTTTAGCCTTACAAAAAGAAGGCTGAGAGGGCTATGATAGCTGTGTTTAAATATTTGAAAGGATGTCACATTGAAAAGGGATTGGTTTCTTTTCCATGGCTTCAGAGACTAGGACGCAGGGCAACGGTCTCAAACTACAGGAAAAGAGATTCAACTTAAACCTAGCAGTTTGAAAGCATGTACAGTGGTACCTTGTATAAAGGAATTAATTCGTTCCAAATGAAATTATGTTAAGCACATTTTCCTTTATACAAATTCCCATAGGAATGCATTGAAAATGGAGTGATCCCATTTTTATGTTGTACGGATTTTCCCCATTGGTGATTATGTTAAGCAAATTTCCCCTATCTCCAGAAGTTTTATGTTGTACAAATTTTATGTTATACAAGCTGTTTGTTATACAAGGGTCCACTGTAAATGCAAGTAGATAAGTAGGTACCACCGTAAAAAGTGGGAAGGTAAATAGTGTTCCATGCAGCCATGCCGGCCACATGGCCACAGACTTGCACAACACTGGCTCTTTGGCTTGAAAATGGAGATGAGCACCGTCCCTAGACTTGGACATGACCACCACGCATGTGCGGGGGGGGGCACCTTTACCTTTACCTTTTTTTTTTCATGGACAGCAGCCTATTTCTTCACATCCAGCCTTCTGTCACCAGAGTGGACTACAGTCCTTCAGAGCTTATACAAAATTCAGTTCTTTTATTAGCACATATTTTTTTAGCCTTCTGACTTTAGTTACAGCATTCAGGAAAGCTTACAGTAAACCCTCACCATCATCAAACCAATTATAATACACTATGATGAAGGAATACAAGCAGGGTAAAAGACACAAGTCCAGAAGATTATAGTTTTTTTAAACAAAAATGAGAGCAAGCTACCAGTCCAGTAAAACATTCCTGCCTCAGAAAGTATGCCATGTTTTTAATTGCATTTCCTAAAGCATCCAGTATGAATCATCTAAAAGCAAGAGCATATGTTGTGAGGGTTGTGGGCTGAAAAAGCAACAACAACAAATTTGCTGCTACCTAACTTGCCACCTCCTGATCAATTTTTAAAAGTATAAATTTTGAATAGGTGAGAACTGCAAACTATGCAGGTGATGATTGTGACCAAGCCAATAATATTCCCTGAAGACTGTGACATCTAGCTTTTCAGTGTCTTTGTTGCAAGGATTTTCTGTTGTTTGCTTCTTAGTATGTTAGCAAGAATGTGGCAACTTTAGTTATGAACATGGGTAAGGGCAGTGCTTGATGACATTGCTAGATGCACAAGAAGGTCCTGGCTATCCACAGTCACAGCAAGCCTGCACATAATGCTGACTCCAATCAGACTTTTAAAAAAAGACTCTGGGGATCACTACAAATTCCAATAGAGGATATCAACACTGAAACAGTATTGGGTGGGTTGGGCCTTGCTATTTAACAACCCAGCCTTTCCACTGGTAGCTCTATTAATTCTGGCTGGCTGCCATGTCCTTATTGACCTCACTAGATTGTGTTTCCTTAAGGTATTGAAATGAGGTTGAAGAACATGCTGTACTCTGTAATAATAGCCCCGACTTGGATCCAAGAAATGAACTTCGTTCAGCACACAGAGGAAGGTAAGCAGCCGTGATTGCCTCGAGGGACTGGCAACAGGACCCTAAGGAGATACAAGAAGAGGCTTGTTAGCAATGCAAAACTTCAGCTTGGTAGGCGGTTCGCCACTATTTTCATCTCTGGTTTTTTACCTTGAAGACATGATGCACTGCTTGAGCCCACCTGGGTAACAAATGGGTGGTAAAGAAATCTAAATAAATAAATAAATAAATAAATAAATAAATAAATAAATAAATAAATAAATAAATAAATATGGAGAAATGAACAGTACAAGTTACATAAACAAGATGTTTGTTGCTAGGGATAGTCTCTTTTTCCATTACTGGGGTCAATGCTAAAATATTTAGTACCCTGGCTGCTCAAAATATTTTCTACCTTTATACGGATGGAAATGGAACTCCCGCCCCCCCAGCCATATAATTCCTGAGTTATCTGGAGGTGCATAACGCTTAAAGCCAACTAAATTAATTTTACAAACAAAGCAGAAAATATCACAACCACCTCTCCCTTTCTCTCTGGTGGCAAAAATGTCATAATAAAAATGAATAAGGATGTGCCATCAAGTCAATCCTGATTTTCCAGGGCTTTCTTAGTAGAGTATTCAAATGTGATTTATTATTCTCTTTTTCTGGGGAGGGGGCAACAAGGGATTGTTCATCTTGGCCAAGGCTAGAAAAGCTGGTTTTTCTCCTCCCACAAAGCACACTTGGGAATTAAACTGAGAACCTCTGACTTGGAGGTGCTGAACTGAATGAGAAGTAGTCTGGTGTGATGTATTTCCTGCTGATCCCTCAACCCATGAACAATTGTGCTCCAGCCTGACCTCCAAACTGTAGGGATTTTATTTTTGGGAGATGGGCTAGAGCAGTGTTGGCGAGCCTACAGCACGGGTACCAAAGGTGGCACTCAGAGCCCTTTCTGTGGGCACCCGACATTGCCCCTTCACAGCGACCTGTATTCAGGTTAAATTGCTGTATTGGCACTTTGTGAAAAATTAGTGGGTTTTGAATTGCAGTTTGGGCACTCGGTCTCTAAAAGGTTCGCCATCACTGGGCTGGAGTGATTCCTTGGCAGGTGGAAGGACCACTTAAAGAAAAAATCACGCCTGTTACTGGTGACCCTTTTTGGTGGATCAGGTGCAGGCCTTTGCAACCATCTGATGGCACCCTGAGGTATGCCCCCCCTTTTGGCGACTGTGAACCTTCTACCTGAGTCGGCTCTCCCATTTTGTCTAATGGTAGGACTGTCCTTGTTCACTGCTTTTAAACAACAACAGTTGGGTCCCATTGGTGGGAGAAAGGCAGAATAGGAATGCAATTAATGAGAGACCAAGGTGCGGAGGGACTTTGTTTTAAGAGAATACTGTATGTGCTTTCTGGAGGCTTCCAACAGAAGAAATCTCCTGTGTTCAGTGGGGAAAGCTGCATTTGGGGTGGATGTGCATTCTTTCTAGAAAGCAAATAGCTAAATAACCAGGGTTTCTACCAGTACAACTGAGGGGACATTTTTGTTTCTCCTCTCAATATTAGTTATTGTAATTAATGCAAATTAAAAAACAAAAGGCAAAGCCATCAATCTTGTATTCCTAAGGGTCATTTCCACTGAACTCCAGGCAAATCGGTGTGGCTTTACTAAGTTTTGTTTTTAAATTTTTAAGGACTGGCCGCTTAGGTCAAGAGCCTCTGACCACTCACAATTCTGCTTTTTTAGAATGGATTTTTTTCCCAGTGACCAAAGAACAATGTGGCTGTAAATAGACACAGAGTGTCTTGCATTTATAAAGCACTCTGCATGATTTAATATTCCAAGTCTCATCCATGGACTTATTCTTGAAGGTCCCATGTAACAGTGAGATGGAAATTAGCAGATGGCCATTTGACTCCTGGTGAGAATTTCTAGTTCTGCTTTAGGAATTGCCTGGTTTGCAGTTCAGAAGGCATTAGAAGACCAGCACACACACATACGCAGACACATAGAAACAGAAACACGCCTTGCAAAACGAGTCACCTCCCTCTGATTTTGTTTCAGAGGTATGAACCTTGCTTCTGTGCTGTCTTGCTGCACATGTGTATTGGAGCTGCACTGACACACACACCAGAGGACAAATGTAGCCTCTCCCCTTTTGTCTACATGCACACTGAGGTGGTACAGCTTTCAGGTCACTGATGGTAAACGTGGCACTTCTGAAATTATTTTCTGGCTTTGAGTTTTTTACCTCTGGCAAAAAGGGTCAAGTCCTGACATGCTGGCAACTTTAGCATGCCTTTTATCCTGGCCGCCTCTGCTGCCCCCAAAAGAAGGGAATAAAACCATCCTTTGGGCCCCGTGAAACAAATTAAATACATGAAATACTTCTGAGAAGCCACCGTTGTGGAATGAGTATGAAGCTTTCAGATTCTCCCCAGGGCAGCCATTTCTTCCTGGACAATTCCTTGTTTGCTACCGGCCAAATCTCTTTTGTATGATTTTCCAGGTATCCAGTTTGGCGCTGCCTGCACTCTGAGCCACGTGGAAGAGGTTCTGAGGAAAGCCGTGGCTCAGCTGCCTCCATATAAATCTGAGGTGTTCCAGGCTGTGCTAGAACAGCTGAGATGGTTTGCAGGACCTCAAATCCGAAATGTTGCCGTAAGTGTGCCTGGGCTGTTTTAGCTCAAGACCAAAGTACACATGGTGCGCATAGCAGGATTGCTTTGAACTTTTTAGGATTTGAATTAGGGCTTGTGGAAATTCAGAAAACTCTTCTGTTGTCAGCATTCATCTGCAGAAAGCAGAAGTCTGAAGAACTGGCAGGTGTCTCCTCTAGCTTCACAAAGAATGGCAGCTGAGGAAGGGGGAACCAACCCTTTCCCACTGATTCATAAATACAGAATGTTCTTTAGTACAGAAAAGGCACACATTTAAGGTTGAAGATGATTTATCTTGTAATTTTTAATTGAGCAGACGTATGTCAGGGGATTTAGGGGTGTGGTGGCTCAGTGGGCTAGAGCACTGAAAACTGTCGGTTACAAAGTCGACAGCTCAGTGGTTCGAATCCTGAGTGCCACGCTGCGGAGTGAGCTCCCGCTGTAAATCCTAGCTCCTGCCAACCTAGCAGTTTGAAAGCATGTAAATACAAGTAGATAAATAGGTACCACCATAAAAAGCGTGAAGGTAATACAATGATTCCTTACAGTCATGCCAGCCACATGGCCACGGATTTGCACAACACTGGCACTTTGGCTTGAATATGGAGATGAGCACTGCCCCTAGAGTCGGACACGACTAGCACATATGTCTGTGGGGAACCTTTACCTTTGCCTTTTACCTACATCAGGGAAATCTAAGAGGAGCAGACAATACAGTTTCTTTCACTTCCTTTATTGGATTCATATTATGGAGAGTCAGTTTTGGCCATCTGTCGCAGAGAGTGATGTGGCAAGCATCAGCAATGGCTCTTTGGGTGTAACAATTGTAACTCTCATCCTACCTTGTTGGTGGTGCTGTAATGCGTTCTTAACTGGGAATTATTCCAGTTTAATGGCCCTAAGAACATCCGATCTTGTCTGATTTCAGAAGCTATGCAGGGTCAGCCCTGGTTAGTACTTGGATGGGAGCCCACCAGGGAATACCAGGTGCTGTAGGTGCCTGGAGTAGGAACTGGCAAACCACTCCAATATTCCTGCCAAGAAAACTCCATGGACATGGGGTCATGAAGAGTTGGTCACGACTGTAACGATGCAGCACACATAATGGCAATGCAGTGTTCTTGGTTAGGTTATTTGCACAGGCCATAGGCTGCTTTGACACATCACCTCTTATGAATACCCAAGTAGGCCATTATGCTTGATTCCAGCCCTCTTGGTGTTTTACCAACATGATAAAGTACCCATATGATGAAGAGGCCGCAGCGGGGCTATGCTGCTAGACCTGGTTCTAGACTTTCCCTTGACACCCATGTCTTAATCATACACACCCAAAGCCTGTACACTCACATTGGTCTTTACTAGGGTTTCCCCCTAGAACTGTCCACATTTAACAATGGATATCAAAAGATAGTTGGGGGCACATAGCCTTGAAATATGGAGCCGATGCTTGGCTCTACTGCCTCTTGATCCCATAATACATAAATTGGTAATTTGTGAAGAAGGCATTTTCAGGGTGACATACATAAATAACACAGAATTCAGGTTGATCAAGGCTCTTTCTAGTGATGAGCCTGAAAAGGTTCCTTTCTTGGACTGCAATTCCCAGAACCCACCAATCAGTGTGACCTGTGCTGACTGGGAGTTGCTGAGAATTGTAGTCCCAAACTGTGATTTCCAAGATCTTTATTTCTCTTGAAGGAGAAATTTTGTCCTAAGAACTATTATTGTTTAAATGATGTCAGACTGTGCATTTGTTAATGTATTTTTAGAGTCAAATTTAATTATGGTTTATGTATTGGCAAATCACATTTGAATATCCTTTCCTTTGTTGAAAAGGAATGTGTCCAGCACCTTTGCTAAGTAAGTTAATTAAATCTGTCAAAACAAATTCAGCTACAACTTAATGTGTAATCAACACATCAATCACTGGCATAGTCTGCCAGTTGCTGTTATTTTGGAAAATAATTATCCTATGAAGACTAGCTTGCAAAATGCCATACGTCCCCCTCTCTACTCTTCCTACAAATTGGCACATATTAATAGGAAACCTCTAGTATTGCCTTTCGCCCTGCCCCCTTATCTGCTAACATAAGAGCAGCATTTTTAAAAGGTTTTCTTGTGATGCCTCTTGAGCTACTTATTCTAATCCATACAGCTATTATATGTATCCATTGTAATTGGAACCTTGAATGTGATGTGTAACTGGAAGTACCTTGAGTGCTTTGGAGAGTGACATTCAAGAAAATCCATGGGAAGAATGTAGTGTATTAGTTCTCCTGAATGTTCTGGGGGTTTCAATATCAACAACAGTGCATTTCTGGACTACTTGGATGGGTTTGATTATGGGAATGCTGCTTAGCAAGTTGGTTCCAATGCTATTTACTGAGAAATGTCTACTAAATGGTGCTGTGGGATTACTCTTCAATACTATAGCCACTGACCTTGGCTGTCACAAGGGTTGTATCTTTTCCCCCATGTTATTCAATATTTACATGAAACTACTGGGAGATGTCATTCAGAGCTTTGGACTAAGGTGCCACCAATCTGCCAATGACTCTTTAGCTCAGTAACTTCTTACTACTTAATAGCAACAAAGCAGTAAAACACCCTTGAACGTTTCCTGGAATTCATGAGGGGCTAGATGTGAGAGGAAAAATGGAAATAAAGCCAGACAAGATTATAGAATCCTAGAATAGCAGAGCTGGAAGTGACCCAAAAGGTCATAAAACCTCACATCTCTAGCTTCCCTGGGATATTTTGTTTAGATACATTGCCCCCACCACCACCACTCTGCGAAATAAAGTAGCATAGAAAAGAAATAATGATGTTCTGTATTTTCTTCAGGCTCTTGGGGGAAATATAATGACTGCAAGTCCAATCTCAGACCTAAATCCAGTGTTTATGGCAAGTGGGAGCAAACTGACTTTGGTGTCAAATGGTAAGCCAGTTTAAACTTTAACAGAGAAAAGTAGATGGTGTAAGTTGTATAGTAATTGCTTTTTGGCTTTACTCAATATAAGCCAAAAATCTTAGCTGGCACAATATATGCTTATGTTTTCTATGGAAAGAATAAGGGAGCACTGTAGGATGTTTTATTTCCAGATGCCTCCATGAGAAAGAGCTTTGCTAGTCAATTCTTCTTCTGTGAATTTTGTTGACGAATATTCTCAGATTAACTTTGCATGCTCAAACAACCTCTAAACATCATCTAGATATGTTTTTTCTGTGTTACATTCAAACATGTGATATTTGATAACTGATACTTCATAGTATCTGAGCGATGAGATGCGTTTCCATCCTAATTATAATCGAACATTTGACACTGTTGGTAACCAATCTATTGTGTAGACTACAACAGTTATCAAATTTTCCCCCAGGGAACATTTTCTCTCAATGAATAGTTCTATATCTGTCACAAAAAGCCCATGCTACTCCTGGCCTTTAAAAAGAATTCATCAAAGTGCTATAGGGGGAGCTCAACCCCTGGTCAACTCAGAGCGAGCCTTTAAACAGATATAAGAGAAATCCACATGGGGATGAAAAAGTACATATATATCAACTCTTAAATCTCCGGCAGACTTGCAACAAACGGGCAAGGATTTCTGACACTGAAGAATTATATATACAGTGGTACCTTGTATAAAGGAATTAATTCGTTCCAAATAAAATTCTGTTAAGCAAATTTTCCTTTATACAAATTCCCATAGGAATGCATTGAAAACAGAGTAATCCCATTTTATGTTGTACAGATTTTCCCCATAGGCGATTATGTTAAGCAAATTTCCCCTATCTCCAGAATTTTTTATGTTGTACAAATTTTATGTTATACAAGCTGTCTGTTATACGAGGCTCCACTGTATTATGGGCAAAGTGCTGCCCTCCTGAACTCACTGGCATAACTAGGGAGGGGTGGAAGAGTGAATTTGCCCTGGGGCATGCAGCAATCTGGGAGGGCCTGGAGGGGGAGCAGCAGCAGGAAGCCATGCGCCATCCTGCCATCAGTCCTCCTTTCACCCCGCTAAGGCTTGGTGATCCTTAGTTGGGGAAAAGGAGGAGAGGGAAGCAGGCAATGATTTCCCCCCAAGAAGCACCTCTGTTAATTGCTCCCCCCTCCTTCCCCCCATCCTTGCTAAGGCTTGGCGATCGTTACCCTGGGGGAAGGAGAAGAGGGAAGCATGCGACGGAGGTGCTTATTGAAAAAAAAATCCCATTGTCTGCTTCCCTCTCCTCCTTTCCCCTGGCTAATGATTGCCAAGTCTTAGCCTGGGGAAAGGAGGAGGGGGAAGCATGCTATGGAGGTGATGCTTTTTAAAAAAAACATTGCCTGCTTGGTGCTATCCGCACACTGCGGTTTGCACAGGATAGCCCATAACACCCTCTGAAGAGGGTGTGAGAATGAGGGACCTTTCTTCCCCTCCCCTGCTGTTCCCCCAGGATTGGGCACCCCTTGCTCGGTGAGTGAGACACAGCTGGGGTGGCAGGGGGTGGCATAAAAACCGACTTTGTTCCTGGGTGCTCCAAACCCTAGCTATGCCTTTGCCTGAACTTCCAGCATTTCTTAGCATTGGCTAAAGCTGTGAAGGGTCAGAAAGAGAATGCAGAATGTGGAAGTGATGAGCAAGTGTCCATAACTGAGCATTAGAATGGATATGGACATTTGTATTCACCGGGGTCAGGTCAAACAGAGGCATTATAACGGATTAGAGCATTTCCTGATCATATAGTCTAAATAGCCTATCAGAGGAAGCGGCATTGTCCTCGTAGGACAGCAGTTATTTTATTTTATGCATTCCTGCATGTGTTCAGTTGTTTACTTTTGATGTTTCCACTCTGAACTATAATAAAGTAATTCTGTGTTAATTTGGTGAGACCCATGATACACATACCCTGTGTGTTGGTGACTCTCCCCTTTCTGAAATGATTTTATTGTTTTATTACTGAAATTCACTCTTTGTTCTGTTTTGCAACATCATAGCCAGTGAACAAAAGCTGGGCTGAAGGGCTATCCTCCCCCCCACACCTAAGTAGGTCTTGCAGTCTTGGATGCTCCCTACCTCTGTCACAGATTACTTGTTCACTGTCGTTCTCTGTATCACAGAGGGCGTCAAATTATTTCCAACTGCTCTTTTGAGTCAGGAACACTTGACAAGGTTTTAAGGACCCAGAATTCCTTGGATGATAATTTGAATGTGACTGATATGTATTATATAAAAGCACTGATAGTTGATCTCAGTGATTGGGAATGTCTGTGACTGGTCTTTGCCTTGTGATAAGACATATCTACAAGGGCATGCTGTCCGTAAGATTGTTGACATTCCTTTTAGAATAATATCCAGGGGAACTTCATCCTGCAAAGCAGTGCTGTCCACAATAAAAAAATGACAGTACACAAGGTGGACAGTCAGTCAGCGCATGCATTATGTTCCATACACATTTCTGCAGTCTCTGTCGACTGTATGTGTCTTCACTTGTATGATGGTTACGAAGAATGCATTGCTCCATTGCTCCATTAGTGGTTGACCTTGTGAAGACCAAAGAGCAGTTAAGCCCTCAATAATGAATATTAACTTTCCTAAAATGGGAAATGACTTGTTTACACATATTGAGCTTACATTGCTCTATCTTCTTTACTTACAGAGGGAAGTAGGACTATTAAAATGGATGAAACATTCTTTATTGGTTATAGAAAAACTATACTAAAGCCTGAGGAAATATTGCTCTCCATTGAGATTCCCTTCAGCAGGAAGGTGAGTAAACATTGCTTTATGGTGGTGATTCCCATTTTTGGGTAACCCAGATATTCATGGACTTCATCTCCTAGAAGTGTACACCACTACCTGTGCTGGCTAGAGTTTTTGGAAGTTGAAATCCAAGAACATCTTTCAGAATATAGTTCTGAAAGTAACTCCCATTCAGGTGTCAGGTATAAAAATGGAACATGTGATACCTTTAGGCTACTAGAAAATTAACAAAAACTTTGCTACTTTTTCGAGGCAGAGCTATATTGAGCTTTCACTGAAGGCCTGTGTTTCAGCTGTAGCAATATTCCTAGGTTCTTCAGGAGTGCAGCAAAAGTAGAGAATGTGATGCAGCCTCTGTAAAATTCAGGTATCTCAGCATCCTAACTTTTATTTTTTCCAAGACTAATAGTTTTGAGTTTTTCGGGCTGTTTGGCTGTGTTCTGGAAGTTTTTCTCCCTGATGTTTCACCAGACTCTGTGGCTGGCATCTTCCGAGGGCAAGGAGCTCAGGAACAAGGAGATTTAGGAGCATAGAGAGAACTCCTAGATCCCTGGGCTCCTTGCCCCCCTGAAGATGATGGCCACAACATCTGGTGAAACGTCAGGAAGAAAAACTTCCAGAACATGGCCAAACAGCCTGAAAAACTCACAACGGTTATCAGATCCTGGCCATAAAAGCCTTTGAGAATACATATTCAAGACTAAGTTTCTAGTGCTTCTGCTACCAAGATGTTGTAAGTGTCTGAATAGTGCCCACGGAGGCCTCAGAAGACAAATAAATATCTGAATAAGTTATGGCGCCTTCAGTGCCCTGAAAGGCTCCTGGACATTTCCGAAATCTAGCAAAATCAATAATTATTATTAATTTGCCACACTGGGGATATCTAAATGTGCGCTGAAAACTCAACTTTCCCTGAGTCCTGATTATAATTCCAGAGATAAATTATATTACTACTGCACTCTTAATTGTGCCCCTGCCTCCCAGTTATTCCCTATCCCCTTGGGCTTGTCTGAAATTTGTGAACTACCCAAATTGTTTCTCCATCATCCAGCTATCCATATCACATTTGTAGATTAGCTGAAAGAGAACATGCTTAGAAAATGAAATTAAAAGCACAGTTGTGTATTTACAATCCATTTTCCTTAGAATATCCCTTCTCCTATCAGGGATGGGGACTTGAGTTGCAGGACTTATATTCAAATCAGACCTAAATCATACCAGTGACTTGAGTCAGACTTGATCAATTTTTATGTCCCGACTCTCTTCATTTTTTTTCTTGATGGAGCAGTTTTCTCTGCTGTATCCATGGGCTGGTCATCGGTATCAGGAGATTTTATCTTAAAATATTCCTTTTGTGCACATGTTATCCTAAAATATTGTATTTGTATGCAAAATATGCATTCCTACATGCAGTTGAGCTGCCTAGATGCCCTAAGCACATCCAATCTCGCCTGATCTCAGAAGCTAAGCAGGGTTGGCCCTGGTTAGTACTTGGATGGGAGACCACCAGGGAACACCAGGTGTTGTAGGCTCCTGGAGTAGGAACTGGCAAACCGCTCCAGTATTCCTTGCCAAGAAAACTCCATGAACATGGGGTCACGAAGAGTCGGTCATGACTGTAACGACACAACACACACACATGCAGTTGAGAGTGCTTTGTGAAGGAAGAACTGAGATAAGAAGGGGCACTATATGAAATCAAATTGCATCTCAATTTGTATTTCATGCTGGGAGGGACTGAGTCAGGCTGGTGTGCTTAAAAATGCAGACCACACACTATCCTAGTGTATTTTATTTTTAGCATCATGTAGACATTATGCTTGAAAATGTGAAAGGCTGTAATCATGGGGATGGATGGGGATGCCTGCATAAGCTTCGTTCCTACATCTTCATCCCATCTGGAAGTCAGACTGATTTTTCGCCTGTTCAGTATGAAGCTCAGTAGAGAAGCCTTTGGACATGTTTAGCTGAATGCATTTATAGCCAGAGACCCTTCTGATCATAACTGATTAGCTTCAAGCAGGTTCAGCTGTATTAATTTACAAGGAGCTCTTCACACTTTTGTGCTAATGTTTAATGGCTAAGTAGACAAAGGCTGAATAGCACCTGGTGGGGTATCCACTTCTTTCTTGCCTCCAGCATCCCCTCCAGATGACATTCAAGCCTTTGTGTGCTTAGCCATTGAATATTAGTGCAAAGGTTTGAAGAGGTGCTTGTAAATTAATGTTGAGGATGGGGATGGGGAAGTGTGGATGCACGTATGTCTTGTCCTCTAAGCTAGTGATGGTGAACCTTTTAGAGACCGAGTGCCCAAACTCTGATTCAAAACCCACTAATTTTTTGCAAAGTTATGATACAGCAATTTAACCTGAGTATAGTTGGCTGTAAAGGGCCAATGTCGGGTGCCCACAGAAAGAGCTCCGAGTGCCACCTATGGCACCCATGCCATAGGTTTGCCAACACTGCTCTAAGCTGTACATATGCATGCACAGTGCTTTGCCAGTTATGCTCAGTTGAGCTAGTGTTTCCTCTCATTTGCTTCTGGTAGCGACCGGAAGATGCCAGCCACAGAGACTGGTGAAATGTCAGGAAGAAAACTTCCAGAACATGGTGAAAGAGCCCCCAAAACTCACAACAACTAGCAGATCCTGGCCATGAAAGCCTTCGAGAATACAGTGTGCGGAATTTCTCACACAGGGGTTGGAGCCACTGCACAGCTCTCCAGAAAATTAGAGGGAATGTCTTTGTGCCCATCAGCCTGATATCAGTAACTACATGGAATTTTTGGTTACAAAAGGGAAAACATTAGAGGAGAATCCACCATTATAACATCTTCAGAAGGACCCTCTCACCAAAAACGATGACAGTTTATTCTGAGCTTCGACACAGAGATTGGAAAGACCAAATTCTTATATTCTTAATGATTACACTCAGGTAGTTTATTTGATCCTATTTCCAAGTGTCAGTGGATGTTTTCACTTAAATGTCGTTCACCACACGATCCTTGCGCCATCTGCTGTGCATGCCTTAAAATAATACCAAGCCCTGTGGTTTTTATGAAGTAGAGATGGGCACGAATAAAAAAAATGGCATTTTGGTTTTTTGTTTGTCGCCGAGAGGTCTGTTTCATTTTGTTTCCTTTTTTCGTGATTTTTTTGAAAAATTCGTTTCCATTTTTCGTTTTTTTGTTTGTCATTTCTACCCGCTTTTTGTGTGATTTTTAAAGCATTTCCGTGTGCGGGCGTCCCCCAATGCCCCAGACCAGAGGGAAAACACTAAAAAAATGGATGCTGGCAGAGACACAGTATAGACTAGGTATGCAGGGAGGCTGCAAAGGCAGCGGCGGGCGTTGCCCAGGGTGCAAGGCAGCCGCAGAGTGACTGCACTGCAGGGCAGGGGAGGGTACTCACTGAGAGCTATGCACACACGCACACAGGGAGGCTGCAGGACTGAAGCTCGAGTCGCAGAGACAGCAATCCCACCCTAACTCCCACCGGAGACTGCAAGGAGGACGGGGGCTGCCAGAGCTTTTTATGCCCTCTGTGGCTGCTAGACCTGCCCAGTCTGCAACCTGGGCATGCTGTTGGTTGAACATGATCCCATCCCATCACATGGCTTGCTTCCATTTTGTGGTCGGTGGCGACATCCATTTTGTCATCCTTAAAGGGAAAAGAAAAATACATTGCGATGGGAGAAGAAAAAAACAAACATTTTAAGGACCTCAACCCCCTGGTAGGTAATAATTTCAAATAATTATCGCATTATCGCTGCATTTTTATGGATTTCCAGGGCATTTTAATACCCAAGAAATCAATATTAGGCATCTGGGAGCCATTTTGGGTTGATGTCCCCTAACTCCCCTTAAAGGGAAAAAATACAGCGATCTGAGAAAAGACATAAATGCACATTTTAAGGACCCCAACCCCCCTAGTAGGTATTATCAGACAGTATAAATAATTATTGCTGCATTTTTATGGATGCCCAGGGTGTTTTTTAACATTTAAAACAGCTCATTTCATTGTGCGTCGCCATTAACGGAAACGAAACATAACAAAGCTAATTTTCGTGGTTCTGTTCGTTTCGTTGCATTTTCATCACAATTTTTGTTAGTCATTTCGTTACGTAACGGAACGAATAACGAATAACGGAAGTGAAAAAATGTTCATTCTGTGCCCATCTCTATAATGAAGCCTTACTCAAAAGGAATTTTGCACTATCTTGCAGCTTTTTGGCTACTCCCTTCTATATGGCACTGACAAGTACACATAGCAAAATTGCATGAAACTAAGAATCCTGTGTTACTTTTTCTTGATGGTCACAAGAACGATGGGGGGGGGGCATCAAAGCAGCCTCTATCTGTTCCTATTTCAAATATTAACACCGGCAGCTCTTCCCTAATCATTAAAATATTAGTGCTGTGCTGAAAATTCCTCATACACAAAATATGGCTATTCTCAATCAATCTGATGGAAAAGAAATATGACCCTTTGAAAGAAATAAGAAAAGTGGAGAAATGCTGCAGAAATTCTGATGGGTGAAGATTGGAATTCTTAAGCATATCTTAATGGGGTGGCTGAGGCCTGTATGTTAATGTCTTGCCTTTCACCTTCTTTGGGTAATAGCAGCACTTCTCCACCTCCTCAGTTGAAGCCTAGGAGATGATTTCATAAGGTAACACCCCAACTCAGGGCTTTTTCTGAACAAAAAGGGAAGCTGCAGAATGAAGTTGAAAGGTATATGGTGGCTGAAAATTATTACCAAAATAAATTCTAAAGAGCCCTGAGAATGAAGGAGGAAGACATTTTCATGAAGAGGAAAAGGGAAATTTCAGGACAAAAAGTAGCACACTGCTCATGAGGGCACGATTTTGGGAGGTGGTTTTTCTGTAACTTAGATCAGGATATTATCAGTCGTGGGATAGCACCCTTGGTAAACTTGTGAGAGGGGCTCAACTCTGGGGAATGAGAAGGGCTGAGCCAAAATTTCTCACTAGATTTATCTCTGAGAATCTCTCTGACTATCTCTTGTCTCCCCTTCCCTGAAGTAAAAGACCCCTTCCCAAAATTATTTGAGAAACTAATGGAGATCCCCCCCCCCCCCGGGAGAAATCTGGTGAAATTGCTCCCTTGGTTTCTTTTCCTACATAAAATTATGCACAGTTGTATTCCTGTAAAGGAATCAAGATAGTCATTAAAAGTGGATGAGTCTGTGAACAAGAAGAAAAATATTTGCCATGCTTTCACAATCACGAGTGACTGCATGGCAGTGCTTCAGGAAAGCACATAGAATAAGATGACAGTATTATGCCAGGACTGATGAGTTATATATTTGTGAAAGTAGGATAAGGCAGGGACAACAGAATGTGTTTTTCCTTCTTCCCTTCAAGGGAAGGCTGAGAGCCTTGTGGACATGAGGAATGCTTTGATCCACTTCTTGACAACGGTTGAAAAATGCAGCTTTCAAGCGCTGAGGCATAGAGCCAAAACTGCTGGTGAAGATAGTGCTGGGGGTGGAGTCGGAGGACAGTTAACAAAACATCTCACTCTTGTGATGGGTTGCATGCCTGGCTGAGCCTGCTCTGAGGCTAAGCTAGTCATATTTTGTCAAATGAAGTTCTCTAAAAAGAAGACATTACATAGCTATAAGGGACCAGCAAAACCTAGGAGACAGTGTGGAAAAGATAATTTGAAATGATGTATGAAGGAGAAATGTGATATATTTCTGAAACTGCCCCCCCCAATGATATGTTTAATGCTTGGGTAGGGCACTTTACTCAACCAGGTATCACTGTCTAAGAAATATAAGGCCCATCTAGTCCATCGCAGGTTACAAACTATGATGGAGATGTGTCATCTCCAGGCTTAAAACCAGGGTACTTCAAGGGCCAGATGCAGGGGAGTGGTATCAGGAGACAGATATCTAGTCTTGTGCGCTCCCGGTGACATTTGGTGGGGCCACTGTGAGATACAGGAAGCTGGACTAGATGAGCCTTTGGCCTGATCCAGCATGGCTCTTCTTATGTTCTTATGTTTTTAGATACCAGACATTGTTATCTGATTTTCCCCCCTGGATTTTAGATAGTCCCCTCATCAGAAAGGCAGGTTATAAATGAGACAAATAAATATTCTCTGTTTTTGTATTTATGCCTGATGTGCACAGAGAGGATTCAAATAAGGAATAAACATCATAGATCATTGATGGCAATTCTTCAGCACTCAAGATGTTTTGGACCACAACTCCCATAGTCCTTTGTCATTTGGAATTGCTTGGAATTCTGGGAGTTGTGATCCGAAACATTTGGAGTGCCAAAGGTTCACTACCACTGTCATAGGTGTAAAAGTGGGTCTTTAGAAATTGCTTTAGGGTTTGGAGAAGTTATTTTTTTGGCTGTAACTCCCAGATATCCCCATCAACATGAGTATTACTTCTGGAGAATTCTGGGTGTTGTAGTCCAGCAATTAATTTTTTCAAGGCTTAAACATACAGTATCTGAGAAAACCATTGGCTTAACGGCAAACATACAATGTTCTGCAGGTGCACCAATGTTTTTTAAACTGACAAGACACCAAAGCATCCCCCCAAATGCCTACAAGACAAATATTTGTTTCCTTTTCTTGTTCTAGGGGGAATATTTCTCAGCTTTCAAGCAAGCTTCACGGCGAGAAGATGATATTGCTATCGTGACCTGTGGGATGAGAGTCCGGTTTCACGAGGGTACTGATCGCATACAGGAGATTAAACTGAGTTACGGTGGAATGGCTCCCACAACTGTGCTAGCTAGCAAGACATGTCAGGAGCTCACTGGAAGGTAGAGGAGGCACTACAAAATGGGGGAACTTTTTTTTTACAATATTACCTGCAAAATGCAGTAGGTACACAGGAAACGTCCTGTAGAGGAACACACCGCTGTCAATTCCTGTTCATTGCTGGCTGGGTGCACTTATTTTGCTATGGTCCTCTTTTCTGGCAATGTATTTCGATTGGATATGAGGATAGTTTAAAGACTTGAGCCATGTGCACTATGGGGAATGTGAAATGAGTTTTGTTTTAACTTAGGGTTCATTTCTTGGCAGAGAGTGGAAGGAAAATCTGATTCAGGAGGCCTGCCGTGGGCTAGCAGATGAGATGAATTTGTCCCCTTCAGCACCAGGTGGGATGGTGGACTTCCGGCGAACTCTTGTGCTCAGCTTCTTCTTTAAGTTCTATCTCACTGTGCTTCAGAAATTACATAAGGAACTCAATGGCAATGTGAGTGCATCCATGGCTACGTTGGGGTAACTCTCCGTATATATGTGAAATTATAGAGCTTCCTTTAGAGCAGTGGTTCTCAACCTGTGGGTCCCCAGATGTTCCTGAACTGCAACTCCCAGAAATCCCTTCCAGCCCAGCGAGTGGTGGAGGCTTCTGGGAGTTGCAGTCCAGGAACATCTGGGACCCACAGGTTGAGAACCACTGCTTTAGAACATCTGCAGAGAGGAGTCATGAGAAATGTGCAGTTGGGTAAATGAAAACATTTATATGAAAAGAGTTGCCTTTGCCTTGACATATTGGTGCTAACATCAGTTTTTAACTATGTATTTGCAGAATAATCTGGGTGATGTGGTACCAGAACGGTATGCAAGTGCCACTGATTTATTTCACAAGGACCCTGTTCATAATGTGCAGCTTTTCCAAGTAAGTAAACAGAATCCAATGATAAAGACCCAAATGTGATGCCTGGTGGCTGCCACATACTTGTGTGGATTCCTCTCTGAATTCTAAAAGTTACCTATCCTCCTCCTCAGAGATTATTTTTAAACAAAAGCTGATTCCCACTTTTACTCTTTCTTTGTTTTTTCTGCAATTATATATAATTCTGTATTCAGTGGCTGAAATCCTGCTGTGCAGTGGTGATGATGTCAGCTGCTGCTGAAAGACTTCCTTTGGTCACTTCAGGTGCACACAACTTTGTTGCACTGTGTGTGAGTCCTGTGCACCCCGAAATCATCTTTAATCAGTGGTGATTTGCCTTTAATTGGTGGTAACTAATGACATCATCTGCATTGTGCAAACAGGGCTGCACAAGATGATTTCACCCAATGTAATTAAAACATGCCTATCTTCTTTTTAAACACTTGTTGTTGTTGTTGTTGTTGTTGTTGTTGTTGTTGTTGTTGTTGTT
>JAHTLZ010000275.1:20490068-20528905 GCA_023846285.1 Phrynocephalus versicolor
TTGTTGTTGTTGTTGTTGTTGTTGTTGTTGTTGTTGTTGTTGTTGTTCAGTCGTGTCTGACTCTTCATGACCCCATGGACCAGAGCACACCAGGCGCTCTGTCTTCCACTGCCTTCCAGAGATTGGTCAAATCCATGTTGGTTGCAGCAATGGTGTCATCCAACCATCTCATTCTCTGTCGTCCCCTTTTCCTTTTACCTTCAATTTTTCCCAACATCAGGGACTTTTCCAAGGACTCCTCTCTCCTCATGGGGTGGCCAAAGTACTGGAGCCTCAGCTTCAAAATCTGTCCTTCCACTGAACATTTGGGGTTGATTTCTTTCAGGATGGATAGGTTTGATCTCCTTGCAGTCCAGGAGACTCTCAAGACTCCCCTCCAGCACCACAGCTCAAAAGCATCAATTCTACGGTGATCATCCTTCTTTATAGTCCAGCTCTCACTTCCATACTTCACTACTGGAAAAACCATAGCTTTGACTATCCTGACCTTAGTTGGCAAAGTGATGTCTCTGCTCTTTAAGATGCTATTTTTGGCTGAATCCCATGGATGTTATGCATCTTAAGTTGTTCATACTCTGGGAGCTATGGTAGAATTCTGACATTTTGGAAGCGAGAAATGTCATCAGGGCTTTTAGTGTTGATAGTGTTGGGTTTTTTTTTTGGTTTTTTTTTTGGTCAGGAAGTGCCACCTGGACAGTCTGTTGAAGATATGGTGGGACGACCCCTGGTGCATCTTTCAGCTGCCAAACAAGCAAGTGGAGAAGCAGTCTACTGTGATGACATACCTCACTTTGAGAATGAACTATACCTAACACTAGTTACCAGCACGAAAGCCCATGCTAAGATCATGTAAGTATTATTTGTGGCATGGCAAGAATTTTTAAAAATCAGATACCCCCCAAGTCCCACCATTATGGTTGCGGAGGTGACCTCTTAGATATCTCTTATACTGTAAGGATTTCTCAGGAAGCACAAGGCATTTCTAGCTATTCCATTACATTTCCCTTCTGGTAAATATTTCAGAATAATAGGCACCCCACTTCCATCTCTGGACTTATTTTAAAATATGAAGGCATGGGAACATCCTTGAAAAAGTTTAGTTTTTCTGCAAGGGTGTGGAATCTCTTTCAAAAGGAGGACCAAAGATCTGTTTCAGATATGTTCTCTATGGCTCCATTCCAGGGCTGAGTCAGACCAAAAGCAAAAGGATGTATCAAACATTCCAGCATTTTAAGAAGTTAAACCTCTTACCACTAAGTCTCAGATTTACAATTTTGTTCGTTTTGTTTTGTGGGGGGAGACAAAGTTGGTGAACTATCAAACAATAATCTTATACGAATGGGAATGTAGCCATCTTGGGAATCAAATATGTCTGAATTGGGATACAAGGAGGGGCAGAAATTTCCCCAAGGTCTGTGGTTCTCCACTCTTGCTATAAAGATATCATAGGATTTGAGTTTCACACATATGTGTATACACACTGTGAACTTTGTCCAGAGCAGGGATGGGCAACTAACTCCCACAGGCCTGGAGGCCATTTTTCAATTGGGTCAGCTACTCAGGGGCCACCCTCTAGAAGTATGATTGGCTAGAGCGGAAAGGAATGTGGCCAAGTAGGCAGTGGGCAGGCCTTAGAGGAGTGATTCCCCCCCCCCCCCGATACAGACCAAACATTTTATATGGCTGGATAACACACAGTAACTCCCCCCCCCATTCTTTCCCCTCAGTTCTATTGATAGCATAGAAGCCCAGAATGTGCCTGGTTTTGTGTGTTTTGTCTCTGCTAAAGATGTCCCTGGGAGCAATATCACCGGGATTGCTAAAGATGAGCAGATTTTTGCAGAGGACACTGTAAGTAGCTTTGCTGTTTCATTTTCAAAGTAATAAGTAAGGATGGTTCACTCTTAGCAATGAAAAGTAATTTTTCTAATCTTAGCAAAGAGGGCTTAATAAAGTGACAAGCCTCAGTACTTCACATTATTGCCTGCTCTCAGAAGAAATTGGTAAGGAAATGTAATAGTGAATTTTTGTATTTTTTAAAAACACAAACACTTGTAGTAACCTATGAGAAAGTGTGGGGTTGTGCTTCTCTTGCAGTCCACTTGTGGATTTGCCATGCCTCTGAAACACAATCTTAACTATCACATCAATACATCAAGAACTAGAAAAGCAGAATAAAAAACGGGGCAATTTAGTCACAGAAAATGAGATGGAGTACAAACTTGGGCTTCAAGTATCTGAGATGATACATTGCAAGCAATATATGCTAAGATTTTGGTTGTATTCAACTTTTGCATGGGATTAATTTCCATCTAATTCAGTCACACTTCTGGGGAAGGCCGGCATACAGTTGTGACTAAAGTGGAACCAATGGGCTGGCCATTTTCTTTAGTTGTTTGTGTTTTGCGGAATGACCTCTGTGAGCATGCACTACTCAATGAGCAGCATTGAGCACTTTATTCCATTTCACTGTTATAGAAGAGCGTTTCTTCATTAAGAATCTTGCCTATCTTAAAAGGAAGCAGGGCTCAAAGGTAATTATGTATTTTGGCTCCTAGGTCACGTGTGTGGGCCACATTATTGGTGGTGTACTGGCAGACACGCAAGAGCATTCTCGAAGGGCAGCTAGAGCAGTAAAAATCACATATGAAGACATTTCTCCTATTGTCACCATTGAGGTAAGTTGGTGATACAAATGTGACACTTCTCAGTTCACGTTCCATTGAGGGCACCTCTTCAAGGTTCTGACACTGTTTAAAAACTGGCTAATTCGTTGATTTTAATGCCATAATTTGTTTAATTGTGTATATTTTATAACTTCTTCAGTTTTTGTGTCTATTTCTTTAAATCTTTTGTGCTGCTCTGAGTCTCAGTATTGGGAGAAACGTGAGGTATAAATCAACGAAATAAATAATTAACTATAGTAAAAATATTATGATTCTGCAGAGCTGTGTGAATGACTGACTGAAACTCAGTCATAAGTTGCAAATATATTCAGTCCAGTAAATCAGTGGGGATTTGGTGAGTCAGTTCCTCCCTAAGTTCAATAGATTCAGTGGGTCTACTCTAGTTGTGACTTTATACTTAATTTCAGCCAGTCTCTGTCTCTTTCTCCACCTGCCTGTCCCATAATTCATCATAATACGAATGCCCTTAAGACGAAAAACTCATAAGACAAATGTAACTTCTGGGGATAGGAAAAATTTGTAAGATGAATTTTTCCTTCCTGTTTACTTTTGTCTTATGAGGTACCATTGATCCTCCCTAGCCTGAGCTATTTGCAAGGGAACAGCCCAGGCTAGGTGAGGATCACAGGGTTGCCGACCAAACTAGTGGGCAAAACAGGGTTCCAATGATCTTTGCCCACTCTGTGTGGTTTGGAAGGGAAGCGGGGATGGTGATATGCCACAGCCACTTGCCTTGCAACCCTCCAGGACTGAGAGAACATCCGTGGGTCCATGCTCTGTTGGATCCTTCCAATCCCAGGGATGTGTGCATCTTTGGGTGGCTCAGGTGGGTTGGGGGGAGGCATGCCTCCCTCCCAACCCACCCAAGCCATGCAAACATGCACCGATCCCTTCCAACCCACCCAGGCCATGCGAACATGAACCCCTCCTGTCCTCCTCCTCTTCACCGGAGTCTCAGCGCTAAGACTCAGGTGAAGAGGAGAAGGAGGACAGCTGGATCCTTTTGAATTTCCTGCCACATGAGCACCCTCGCTGGTGCAGCAGGAAATTCAAAAGGATCCAGCCCTCCACCAATCTCCTTCTCTGCCAGGCAAGCATCCGCAAGCTGTCTCAACCCCCTCAATCAAGGGCAGCCGAAGGCTGATTTTCACAGCCCCGCCAGACAGCTGACTTTGACAGGTCAGACCTCTTGATTGAGGGAGCAGGCCTGCACCGATCTCCTTCTTAGCCAGGCATGCATCCAATGACCACAGACACATGCCTGGCTGAGAAGGAGATTGATGGAGGGCTGGATCCTTTTGAACTTTCCACTGCACCCACCTGAGCCACGCAAACATGCATATCCTATCCCGTGAATAGGTGCATGTTTGCGCGGCTCGGGTGGGTTGGAGGGGACACCTCCCTCCCAACCTACCGGAGCCACCCGAACATGCACTGATCCTGGGGACGTGTGCATGTTTGGGCGGCTCGGGTCGCACGTCTCTCTTCCAACCCACCTGGGCCGTGAAAACATACATCCATCTTGTCCTCCTTGTCTTCATCAGAGTCTTGGCGCTGAGATTTGGGTGAAGAAGAGGAGGAGGAGGGCTGGATCCTTTTGAATTGTCCACCGCACGAGCACCCTCGCTGGTGCATCAGGAAATTCAAAAGGATCCAGCAATCCACCAATCTCCTTCCCAGCCAGGCATGTGTCAGTGGTCATCAGATTCGTGCCTGGCTAAGAAGGTGATCGGTGGAGGGCTGCCCTCTCAATCAATGGCAGCTGAAGACTGCTCCCTGTAACCCTCCCCCAGAGCTGATTTCAATAGGTCTGACTTGTCAAAGTCAGCTGTCTGGCGTGGCTTCAGAAAGCAGCCTTCGGCTGCCCTTGATTAAGGGGGTTGAGACAGCTTTCCCATAGGAATGCATTGAAAACCTATTAATCCATTCCCTTCGGAATGAATTAATTGGTTTTCAATGCACTCCTGTGGGAAACAGTGACTTGTAAGACAAATTATTCATAAGACACATTGACCCATAGAACAAATTAAATTCATCTAATGAGACACCTCTCTCTCTCTCTCTCTCTGTGTGTGTGTGTGTGTGTGTGCATTCATATGGGAAGGTGGTCTCAACCCCCTCAATCAAGGTCAGCTGAAGGCTGACCTGTCAAAATCAGCTCTGGGGGAGGTTGCAGAGAGCAGCCTTTGGCTGCCCTTGATTGAGGGGAGACACACGCACGCACGCATACATGCACGCACACACACACACACACAGAGAGAGAGCCAATGCATGCAGGAGCCGTTTGATGTCTAGAAATCTGCCATCATCATGATAGTAAAGAACTTTCCATGAAGAGTCTTTTGCCCTTAGATTTGATCCACATAGCATATATCCTCAAGCGTGAAGGCAGATTTGCATAGCTTAACCAGCACAATGGTGTGTCATTTTAAATAAACCCTCGGTGGTACATGTAGTGGGTTGATCCTAGTGAATGAGAGATACTACTAAACCAGTTAAATAAAATAACAACTGGGCTCCTGAAGGCACAACACGTGCAGAATAGGAAATTGCATGATGTGCGGCTTTTAAAAAAACTTAGTGATCTGGAGGTCACTTCTGGTTTACCAGAAGTCTATTGCACCTGATCCTCTGAGACTTAAAATAGGCCAGCTTTTGTTTCTTTATTCAGCATCATTTAAATTGCCAAAATCTGTATCAGAGGGGAAAAACATACTTTCTTTGACAGCTGTGTACAATAAGCCAGCCAAGATTTTGCAGGATTGTCTGTCTATGATCTCTCAATAATTTCACAGGAAGCAATTGTGAAACAGTCATTTTTTAAGCCGATAAGGAAGATTGAGAAAGGAAATGTCCAGAAAGGGTTTGAAGACGCTGATCATATTGTGGATGGTAAGCATTCCTGCCCTTTCCCTCTTCTACCGAGCCTCGTGGTGCAGTGGTTAAATGCCTGTACTGCAGGTAAACTGTGCTCACGACCTGGGTTCAATCCCCGGTAGCAGGCTCAAGGCTCACTCAGCCTTCCACCCTTCCGAGGTCGGTAAAATGAGTACCCAGCTTGCTGGGGGGGGGGGGCAATGTGTAGCCTGCACTCTGTAATTAAAATTGTAAACCGCCCAGAGACTACTTGTAGTAGTATGGGGCGGTATATAAGCAGAACACTTTGCTTTCTAAGACAATATGTGATTTATGCTGCCGTTGCACAAAGAATATTGTTGCAGTGGACTTGGAATTTCTGTCACTGAAAAGCCATTACAGATGACCAAGATCACTGAAATTCTGAAAGCCATTTCATGAGCCAAACAGTGTATTTAGAGGCTAACAACATGAGATGGTGCTGCCTTCCATGAAAATCTGATGGAGAACAGGGTTCTCCAGAGGGTAGAATTCCTTTAACAGTCTTTGCAACCTTCAGACCCATCAAACAAACCCATGCCCACCATGTCCAGTGTTACTTAGAGATGGCATCTCTTTCACCATACACTTTTATGTTGTATGGTTTACTTCTTCAGACATATGCAGTGCTGTATTAGGTACATGAAAGTGCTGTGGAGAGATCAAGATGCAGTAAAATTAGATGGAGAAGATGCCGGTTGTATTATAAACACTGCCCATTATTGGCATAAGTATCGTGTGATAAGGGCAGGTTGATGAATTCAGCTGTACTCTTCTCCTGCAGGATGAACAACTTCTTGCATATTACTGATTGACACATTGCCAGGAAAGTATGCTATATATATGTAATTAGGTCATGATGACACTAATGCTGATGGAAATAAATCATGGGCATGGACCAAGCAGGAAAGTTCAGAGATCTTTAGCTTTACAGCCTGGAAAGAGTTCTTTGTTCTTTTGTTCTGTTTGTGGAGATGAATGGATGTTGCAGGTGGGTCTTTTCTGGTGCAATGGTAGCAGGCAAAGGACCAAGTAAGCTTCATAGTTGTGAGTAACTTCATCAGGACCATTTAGAAGATCAATGGTTCCCAACCTTGGGTTCCCAGATGTTCTTGGACTAAAACTCCCAGAAATCTTTGCCACTAGTTACGCTGACCAGGATTTCTGGGAGCTGTAGTCCACGAACACCTGGAGATCCAAATTTTGAAACATGAGAAACTATTTCATTTATTCTTGAAAAACCTCTGTGCATCCTAGCAATAAGAACACTTTCCACATCCTTGTTATAGGTGCAGTAGGTTATGGCCTCTGGGATAGTAAGATGTTGGATTGGTGTGCTGAAACCCCTGTTTGGTTTGGGGTGGCATTTTACAGGCACGAGCCATTAACCCAGGGGTGCCCAAACTTTTTGTAAGGAGGGCCAGATTTGGTGGCTGAGAATGTGTCAGGGGCCGGTTGCTCCCCAACCCTGCCACCCCACTGCAAGCCCCACCTACTTTCTTTTAAAAAAACATGGGGCGAAGGAGGGGAAGGGAGGGGTGGGCCAGCCAGCTTGTGGGCCGGATTTGGCCCCCGGGCCGGGCAGGCCTGCATTAACCAAAAGCTTAAAACCTATGTATATGCATAATGTGCAAAGAAGCCAAGACCATGTATCAAGCCATTTTAAGTTAACTAAATGGATTCAAATTTATCTTCTGGACACTCATATTTGCAGCACTCAGGAGAAGGGTTGGGAGGCCTGTGTCCTGTTGGGTTTCATGTGGCCTCAGCCCCCCTGCCTTGGACAGAGCCTCCCATTAGCCACAAAAACAATCCTCTGAGCTCAGTCAGTATATTTGAAGGAGCCATCCTGACCAGTGTTTCTCAACCCCAGGGGAGATCTACATTGGTGGCCAAGAGCACTTTTACCTGGAGACTCACTGCACAATTGCTGTGCCCAAAGAAGATGGGGAAATGGAGCTCTTTGTCTCTACCCAGAATCTAACAAAAACCCAGGTGAGCCCATCATCTATCTATGGGTTTGATTAGAGGGGTCAATGCGGCACATTTATATAAGGAAAAACAAGTTTATTTCGAATTGATATTTAGACTTACTGTTCCTTAATTTATAGACTCAGGGGAGGAATATCTCTCAGGGCAGGGAACTGAGGCAAAAACAGGGTGAAACCGTCTCTCGTGCTCACTCTGTCCATATTAATTATTAGCCTTTCTTTAGACTTTGCTACTTATATTCGAAGAATACAAATATTAGATTTCAAACAGGCAACTGTCAGAAAATAATGAGCGGTGTTTTTATTTATGCATTTGTTTGTTTGTTCCACTTATAATGACTCATGGCCTGAAAGGGATTTTTTTTAAAAAAATGGATTGTTGTGCTCTGTTGCTTTTAATGTATCTACAGTATTGTTTTATTGACCATTTTAATATAATTAATTGCTTAATTCTTTTCTAAATATGTGTATATTGACAGCTTTTGTTTCTTAAATATTGTCCTTTAATTGTTGTAATCCATCTGGGTTCCTTTGAAGGAGAAGGACAGGGCAAAATATTTTAAATAAGCAGATAATAGATTAATTAGCCTATGTCTTTCCAGTGAGCTCAAGGAGACATCTGTAGTTCTCCTTTCCACTATATCGTCATAGTGCAACGAGATTGGTCAGGCTGAGGGAAATTACTGGTCTAAGGTTATCCAATGAGTTTTCATGTCTTAGTGAAGGAGTGGCAAAATGTGACCTAGAGTGTGTGTGAGACCCCTCAGTGCCCTTTTTGTCCTTTCTGGATATCTCTCTCCGCCACCCCTTTTTTGGGGAAAAAATGAATTGTTGTTCCATAGACAGTAATAACTCTTTCAAATATCTCCCCACATATCAACAATATCCATTATTCTACACTGGAAGTTACTATTTTTGTGTATGTTTTTGTGTTTGCACATGTCTGTGATTTTGGAGAAGACTATGTAGACCAGGGGTGTCCAAACTTCTGGTCTCCAGATGTTTTCGACCACAACCAGAATCCCAGGCCTGTATGGCCAATGACAAAGGACTGTGGGAATTGTGGTCCAAAACATCTGGAGGGCCAAAGTTTGCACACCACTGATGTAGGTGGGCCATTGGGGGGGGGAATCCTCCTGGATGTACAGTACTGAAATTGCCCACCCTTGACTTAATCCAACTTGAATTGAGGTTTGTCAAGTCCTGGCCACTACTCTTTACATAGTAGTATTTCTGTTCAGAAGAGCCACCCCCCTCCTTGTTTCCAGAAACTCTGTTGTTGTCTCTAAGCGGAGGCATCCTTTTCTTTCTCAGGACTTTGTTGCCAGTGCCTTGGGTGTCCCATCAAATCGTATCATGGTCCGAGTGAAGAGAATGGGAGGAGGTTTTGGAGGAAAAGAGACAAGAAGCACTATTGTATCCACAGCAGTAGCAGTGGCTGCAGTTAAGTAAGTGCTAGATGAATGGGGCTTCTGTTTAGCCATCCTAGAATAATGTCTTGAGATGTTTCCCACCCATCAAGGGCCAGATGCAGGGGAGTGGTATCAGGAGACAGATATCTAGTCTCATGCACTCCCAAACGCATCTGGTGGGGCCACTGTGAGATACAGGAAGCTGGACTAGATGGGCCCTTGGCCTGATCCAGCATGGCTCATCTTATGTTCTTATGTTCTTACGATCTGCTTGAGAAATCCAAGTGAAGAATTGGAATTCACATTTAGACCTTCTCTATGTACTTTACGAAGATGGTTGTCCTAAATATTCGAAATTCGGCTGATATTTGTAGATGGTGATGGCTTTTCTGCATTGTGGAGGAGAGGATGTTTCCTCCTTCTGTTCCCCATCATGTACATAAACTGCTAATTTGTTCTACAGTGAATAAGGGGCTTTCTCTCCTTATCTTAGTTATTAAAAGTGCTCAGAGAAAGGTCTTCTTCTACAGATCATAAAAATATATATAATACATTTCAATTATGTCCAGACTGTACTCTTATTCTCAGCATTGTTTTGATGTTTTTAAAGGACTGGTTGCCCAGTTCGATGCATGCTGGATCGAGATGAAGATATGCTGATTTCTGGGGGAAGGCATCCCTTTTTGGGACAGTATAAGGTAAACAGAACAGATTTTTTTAGAACTGTATCCTCCCAACAAAGCTCACATTAACAAATGGAGGGCAAATGTACACACAAATGGTGTGTACAACAAAATGTATACACAAATGGTATGTACAAATAACTGGTCAGTATACTACAGTTGTTATGTGTTTTCACTTAGCTTTCAACATATAGCAGCCAAATGAATGGACCATTTGTAGAGGTGGGGACGAACCAGAAAAATGGTGATTTGTTTCTATTCATGATTTGTCAAGGCTGACGAATCACAAATAACAAATTTATGATTTTTTCCCTTAGAGATAGATGAACTGATTGCCCCTAGTACTTTGAGGCACTGAAATTGCAGGGAAGCTTCCCCAGACTCTTATCTACAAGCCATTCAAATCTGGTGAAGTTTGGGTTTCAGATATCTGAATTATAGACCCACAAAGTGCCCCACAAAGGAAATGCCCTTTAGCAACTGGCTTGGGGAAATCCAATCTTTACCAAATTTGGAGGGATTGTAGAGGAAACACAGAGGAAGTTTCCCTGAATGAGTTTCTAGGTGCTTGGGGGCCATTTTATAGCTCAAAGAATTGGCAAATATAAAATCACTAAAAATTCATTGATTCATGTTTGTTGGGTGTTATCAATTTGTACAAATACAAATAGACAAATTAGTAATATTTGAACAGAATTTGCAATTCATTTTTAAATTTGTGCCCATCTCTAATAAACTATCATTAATACCTTCATCTTTTGCAAACTCAAGGCTGTAACTCAGGCATGTCCAAACTTTGGCCCTCCAGATGTTTTGGAACACAACTCCCACAGTCCTTTGCCAGTGGAAATACAGGCTTGGAATTCTGGGAGTTGTGGTCCAAAACGTCAGGAGGGCCAAAGTTTGGACATGCCTGCTGTAACTACTTTTTTGAGTGAATCCATTTCTTATTTGGTCTTTGTTTTCTCCTGTAGGCTTCACCTTTTTCTATAATTATTTTCTTTTCCGGTGAATCTTGTCTTGCATGTGACCAAAGTACAAGATCCTCAGTTTAATCATGTTTGCTTCTTCGAAGAGTTCTTGGCTGGATTTGATTAACCACTTATTTCTCTTTCTGGTGGTCCATGGTAAAATTCTCCTGCACTACTGCATTTCATATGATTCTTCGCCCCCCTCCAGCTTTTTTTACTTTCCAGTTTTCACATCTAAACACTGTGATTGAAAACAGAAAGAATTTGTGCATGTAGTATTCAAAATGATCTTGCCTTTACAGTGGAATCTTATATCTGTTTCCTCCAATCATTTTTAGCAAGCAATCCTACATATATATATATATAAATTCAGTGTCGCCCAGTGATGCCTAGCTGGGGCAAAAGTTTTTTTTTTAAATTAAAGAGCCATATTCTGTTTTAGAGAACTTCTCAGGAGCTTCATTTCCGTGGCAACTAATCAAAACCAAATGCGTGACACCAAAAATACTTTAATCTACTTTAATCTAAAGATCTAATTACCAAGTAGTAGGCTTTCTTCAATATAAAGATCTTATAACTCATAAACCCTACAAACCCCAGCTCACAAACACAAATAAACATACACAGTATTAAAACCCAAATCATGGCAGTGACAGGAATGCAGAACTAAACTGAGTTAGGTGAGGTTGACAAAGAATTCTTCGTCTTTCTTTTCTACTTTATGGAGAATAAAAATACAGAGCTTTCTAGCAGGCAGGCATTGTCCAGTGTTCCTGTGCGTCTTTTCATGCTAGCTTTCATCAAGTAGTTAACAAAAAGTAAAACCATTTGCATGGGTTTAGGGATGATTTCATGGTACAGTTTCTGACAGGATCCAGGCTTCTTATGGGGATGTTTCATCTCAATGCATACGTGGACAATTTTCTGGGTGGCGAAGATATCTAGACTAGCCACAAGGATTTTGAAACTGTCTTCTAGCAAACAACTTCCAGCATTTGTGAGGAAAGTTGAAAGCTTAATGGTAGAGCATTCACTTGGCATTTAAAATATAGTATCTTGAGACATATCCAGACAGGAGGAGAGAAAAGTCCTCTGTAACACAGATAGCAATAGAGAGCGAGTCCTATGAATGGGTGTTAATACAACTCCCATTACCTCACACCATCTAAGCCATTGGTCCTATTGGGGGGATGATAGGTATTGTGATGCAGCACAAGTCCAACACAGGTGAAGGCAAACTGGCTTAGGAGAAAAAGATGAAATAGCTACTACCATCTCATCGGCAGATCTTATTCCTATCATCCGGAAAAGTCAGTGTACAGAGAATCAAAACATCAGTAAGTGGGAAAAGCCGACATTTGTGAACTTATTTGTTATTCCCCTGTCTCTCCTAGGTTGGCTTCAAGAAGAATGGAAGGATTACTAGTCTGGAAGTATCATATTACAGCAATGGAGGGAATTCTGCGGATCTGTCTCATGGAGTAAGCTAAGCAAACCTAGTCTGTTTCTTTGGAATTAATATGCAGCTTTAACAATAGGCAAGGCATTGAGCTGGATAGGAAATATGTGAAAAGATAATTATACTTTCAGCTAAAACAAGAGTGGTGGTAATTGGTAAAGGGTGTACTGTATAAATTTATGATTTAAGTTTATTAATGAGGCAATAGATACTTGCAAATTTTCTTGTGCAGCACAAAAATGTGTATCAATGAGAAAAAAAATCACAAACCACTGACTAATTGATGCACATACAAAAGCAAAAAGACCTGTGGGTTGTTATAGTTGTGTGTGTGTGTGTGCGTGTGCGTGTGTATCAGCAGAATTTGCTAAGAAAGTAACAGAATATTTTGCACACAACCTTGGATTTGTGCAAAATGAAAGATTTTGTGCAAAACCCACCTGCAAATCTTTTTTTAAACTCCTAAATGTGAAATATGTACATAACTGTTCTCTGATAGAATGAAAGCTTTAGGAGTTTCTCAGTATCACTTTAAACTAGTGAAGAGTTGCATCTCTAGTTGTACCTAGTTGGTACAGGAAATTTAGGGTAAAATCTTGTAGGAAAAAATACTTATACAGAATATAACAGCAATTTCAAAACTATTTCTTCTTTTTATTGAAATGTCTGTTGTGCAACTGATTGAACAACCATTGTGTGATCAGTCATGCAAAGAACACCTTATCAAAGAAGAATTGGCTTCCAGCATTATCATACTGTACATGTTTTTTACCAGCAAGATCCTAGCACTAGAAATGTAAAGAACCTGAACCTGAACTATGATTAATGAAACTCTAGGATTATCTGGCTCACAAATATTAGTGACACAAATGAACAACAGAACTTCATGGGAATCCAGTGATCCACCCTAGGCTATTAGGAACCCAAATGCTAAACAGCATATTAACTATAGAAATGCCCAGAATATGTAGTTTTAAGGGATAAATTAGGATGCTATGTTGTGAGCATTTTAATGTCTTAAACATTGTATATGCACACATCTTGCACCATGTTTTCATAATTTTGAGGGAGCTGTCAAGAAGCTTCATAGTGAGGCATTATCTCACAATAGTTCCCTTCTGAAATGTGAGGGTAGTTTTTCCTGCCTCCACTTCCAGTAGGCATTTGATGGCTAAAATCTTGTTGCACCGTTATATAAAAGGTGTAACATTTAGATAAGAATTGCTACAAATTAAGGAATCTCTATAGACATTGTCTGTTGCCTATTGAGCCTCGTGGCACAGTGGTTAAATGCCTGTACTGCAGGTAAAACTGTGCTCACGACTTGGGGTTCAATCCCAGGTAGGAGGCTAATGGTTGACTCAGCCTTCCATCCTTCTGGGGTCAGTAAAATGAGTACCCAGCTTGCTGGGGGGGGGCAATGTGTAGCCTGAATACTGTTATTAAACTGTAAACTGCCCAGATACTACTTGAAGTGGTATGGGCTGGTATATAAGCAGAACACTTTTGCTGTTTTGCTTTGCACAACCTGGTGTACAAGAGATAATCTGCATGAGATTTCTTAATTTATGGCATTCATTTTCCTAAAAGTAATGCTGTTTGAGTAACAGCACAACATGAGTTCAGCTGAAATAGCATGCTGTGATACCATTTTATTGTTTCTAAGTGACTTGTTTGTATTGTATATGTAAAACATTATAGTCTCAGGGATACTGATGACAACTGTTTTATTGTTTGCTACAACCAGTTAATCTATGGTTTCAATGAAGCGTTCAAATAAAATGTGTGTCAGGATCAAATATTTATTACCATTACTAATATAAAATTGTAAAGGCACATTTTATGATTAATATATGATACATAATGGGCCAGTTATAGGTTGGTGTTATTGCTTATGATTGTAAAGTTAGAAGAAGGAAAAAACAACTGCTGCAGACAGTTATGGAAGGAGGTGTTTGATTTGTGCTGTTCTTGTTGGTCACTAGGTCATGGATAGAGCTATACTTCACATGGACAATTCATACAACATCCCAAATGTCAAAGGCATAGGGAAGGTCTGCAAAACGAACCTGTCTTCCAACACAGCATTCCGTGGGTTTGGGGGTCCCCAGGGGATGATGGTTGCAGAGTGCTGGATGAGTGATGTTGCCTTGACATGTGGGCTTCCAGCAGAAGAGGTATGTCAGCAATGAAAAGTGCTTCTATAAATTATCCTCTTTCTGTTAAAAATGTGTCCTTCAGTCAACTGGTTTGTATATAAAAAAGCAAAGTATGTAATCTTTTGAACAGAGGCTGGAAACCCAGTACATTTAGAAATTTCAGAGCCTCCAGTCAATGATGTGCCTTTCCCAAAATACAGCTTTTGACTGGGCAAGCACTTGTAAAGCAGCATTTTTTGTCCTTACTTCCTTTGAAAAACGTGATCTTGGCATGATACTTAGCACTTGGAATATAGTGTGCTATTAAAGTTGTTTTGTTAAACCATCAGAGAGATGTTTGAGGTGTTAATGAAAGCTGTTTTTGTGCCCTTTGCTTTGGGAAGGTGCGGAAACTCAATCTCTATAATGAAGGAGACCAGACTCATTTCAGTCAAAAACTAGAAGGATTCACCTTGCGAAGATGCTGGGATGAGTGCCTGAAAAACTCAGATTATCAGTCCAGAAGGAAACACATCGATGATTTTAACAGGTTGCTGATTACCTTTCCTTTTAATTCCATGTGTTTTCTTCAAGCCTTATAAAATTATTGTTGTTACATTTTGGGGTTGTTTGGGATTAAATACTTGTACTAAATGTTGATGTTCTAGCTATCTGTGCCAAGAACCCTATGTTGTCCCACAGTGCTTCTATTAGTGCACTGGGACTGTCCCCTTTTGTATTCTCTTCCACAGCGTTCTCCAGCTTCAAACATCTGCTCTGGAGATTCTCCTTGCCTTCTCGAGCAGATAGTGAAGGCTTGGAAAAGGAAACAGGAATAATTCTGCTCCAGTTCCACTTGTAATCTTCCTTCTGTCAGTGGACTGTCACTGGTAGATCCCAGCCTCTGGCTTATTTTCATACTGAGTGGCACTGCAGGTTAAATCACTACACAGTGCATCTTGGCTCATATTATGGTCTTTAGAACTAATCACTGGGACTGAAGAAAGAAAGGCGTGATTTTGCTGCAAAAAGAGCAGCAAAATCATGACGATTTTTCTGCTCTTTTTGCTGCAAAAGACTGCGCAGCAAAAGATCGTGCCTCCGCTCTGAGACACAGCATTTGGGCACCCCAGCCGACCACGCCCCCGGAGCATTTTGTACCACCGCTAGGGGTTGTGTTAAAATACTTGTGTTGGTGATGCACAGTTTTTAATGCAGCAAACGAGGTGCGACCACTGAAAATTCGCACCAAATAAGTTCGTACCCCTTTTCCTGCCACTTCCTGTCGTTCTGCCTTGGTAATTGTTTGTGCTATTGAATTGGTGGTATACCAGCATGCTGGCACAATTTTTATCGGCTGGCCGCTGGCAATTACAATTGGTTTTAACTGGTTGCAACGCAGGTCTTCGCCACAATGGGAAGAAAAACAACTCAAAAAATGGGAAAGATGTGCAGTAATCAAGTTGGGACAGACGCAGAGAAGTAAAATACTCCCCTGTCATCGGGGCGCTAACTGCGCATCAAACGTACCGCGACAGCCCGCGAAAATAGTACGCATCACATTAAGGCGTGCAGTTAACAGTAGTGAGACCGGGGTCAAAGACTTCTGGCGGATGTGTGTGTGACCTTCTTTGAACAGCATAGCTTGACTGCTGTGTCAAAGAAAACAGGCCACAATAGCATTTAGCCATCAAGAAGAACAAGAAAACAAGGCAGGCATCACACATATGTGCCTGAGCTGGCTGATGGATACAGGGAGTTGCTGTCCATAACTTTTCCAAGCTCTGGGTTGGTGTAGGGGAATGGCGGTGAAAAAGGAATGGAACGTTGACCCTCTTCTATTCTCCCAGGCAGAATCGCTGGAAGAAGAGAGGCATGGCTATTATTCCAACCAAATTTGGGATCAGCTTCACAATTCCCTTTCTCAACCAGGTTGGCATGCTCTCTTAATTTTTTTTTAACAGTCGTTTAGCAAGATCCTCTGCTCACCCCTGGAGGTCTTCTCTGTGCCAAAATGCCTTGGCCTGTCTTTGGAAAAAAATAGGAAGTAGTTTTCCAAGCTCTGGTTGAAGGTATTCATCCAAAGACATGATGCTTCCAGGGATGAAGGGAAAGATGATGTCCATTGGGGGAAATATTTGGATTTTGGAAGGTTTTGATTGCAGTTCTCAGCATTCAGCATGGCCTGTGGTCTAACAAACAAATAATTCATAACCTTGCTGATGTATCCTCACATTCTATGTATCAAAATGGCAGTGTGTCTGTGTGTTGTGTCGTTACAGTCGTGACCAACCCTTTGTGACCCGATGTCCATGGAGTTTTCTTGGCAGGAGTAGTGGAGTGGTTTGCCAGTTCCTACTCCAGGCACCTACAGCACCTGGTATTCCCTGGTGGTCTCCCATCCAAGTAATAACCAGGGCCGACCCTGCTTAGCTTCCGAAATCAGGCGAGATCAGATGTGCTTAGGGCATCTAGGCAATTGTGTAGTCAAATCTTACTTGAACATTGGCAGTGGAATAGCATCACTACCGAATGTAAGGAGTTCAGGATGTATTAGGAGGGGTACAGAGCAGGGTACAAGGCACACACTGCTTAGCTTTCTTGCACCACTGCCTGAGGAGCTCTGAGGTGCCACCTCACTCTATATAATGGTAGGGCCAGCCCTGCATCTCACATATATTTACTGGATTTGTAGATGGGGTTACGGAGAGGGTAGACGTGTTAGTCTTTCCAAGAATTCCAGACAAAAATCAAAGAAAAACAAAACAAAAGATAGAAAAGACACAAAACACATGGCACCTTAAAGTCTAATTTCCTTATTTTAATGTAATGTTTTGTGGACATGTCCACTTCTTCAGACATATAGCAGCAGAATAAGGTGTGCAATATATATGTAGAGATGGGCACGAAATGAACAATTTTTGCTTCCATTTTTGTTTTTTCGTTTAATTACATAATGAAACGACAAACAAATTTTGTCTCTAAAATGAAACGAAATGAACAGAAACACCAGAAATTTTGTCGTCCGTTTCGTTTTTGTTACGGCAATACATTGAAACTGCTTTAAATGCTAAAAAAACACAAAAAATTGAAATAAATGGTAACAAAACGGTAATGAAACAAACGAAAACAAAAATGTATTTTTTGCAAAAATTTGCAAAAATGGAAACGAACCGAAATGGACCCCCCTAAACAACAAATGACAAACGAAACACCATTTTTTGATTCGTGCCCATCTCTCTCTATATCTAATAGAATATATGCTTCATACCAAATATTCATTGGCTGTTGTATATAGGCATATTTGCATGCAAGCCCAGTTGTAAATTCCCATAGAGACAGAGCTGGGGTGAGGGGGAATGGGGAGGGGGGGAGAGGAAGAGGGGAGTTGGCTTTGAAGGCATTTTATATGAAAGATTTTTGTGCCCAGAATATGACAGTAAGATGGCTTGTAGAGAAAACCTTGTTGCTGTGTGTGGACAGAAACAACAGAGTTTTGTGTCACTTAAAATAAACAAAAATGAATGGCAAAAGGTTTCAGGGATACTAGTTCAATTTTTCGTTGATGAAAGGTATGTCTCTGAAGAAGTAGGCTTCAGCTTTCGAAAGATTGTGCCAAATAAATCTTGTAGGTCTTTGCTGCCAGATTCTTCATTATTTTTCCAAGAGATGATGCAATGGAATTGTTGGCAAACCTTTTGATTTTCTATGCTAGGCTGGTGCCCTGGTACATGTGTATACAGATGGTTCAGTGTTGCTGACACATGGCGGGACTGAAATGGGCCAAGGCCTGCACACCAAGATGATCCAGGTAACTTAGGAGTTCATACACAATAGGCTGCTGCTATAACACATGCTTTTAAAAATAGACACCATTCTTTTTCCACTGCAGTTTTATGATGTAATTGTCTATGATCCAGCAAGCCCATTCCTTTAAAGCAGGCATGTCCAAAGTCAGGCCCCTGCTGGCCCCTCCCCATATTGGATAGCTAGACTACCTGCCCCCGGCTCCATTGCTGCAGCATCCTCCCCGCCTCCTTGCATGTTATAGAGACCTGTCCAAAGTCTGGCCCGGGGGCCAAATGCAGCTGAATGGTCGCCCCCCACACATTTTTACCTCACCAAATCTGGTCCTCCTTGCAAAAAGTTATGACACCCCTGCTTTAAGGGGATCACATGCTTAATTTACCAAGGACTGCAGTTCACAGCTAGGCCCTTTCGTGAGCGGATGCTGGCACCTCCAGCAGCTGATTTTCCTCAAGGAAGCTGCTTTGGGTTTTTTAGCAGTGCTGTATAGAATTACCTTTTAATAAAAAGGGAAGAAGAGGGAAGCAGTCCATTTTCATCTAAATTCTTCATTCCACTGAATTATGTTATCTAAATGCCTCCAAACCTAACAGAAAAATCATAACAATTGGAATGATTAATTGAATGTAGGCCTAAAACATCCATTTTGCTCAGTCTGGCATTTAGATACCTTAAAGATAACCATTGTTTTCCGCATAATAACAGTTACTTTAAGAGATGTTTCTAGAGCATTACACATTTTTTAAAAATGCTATCTCAAACATTTTTGCAGTACATTTCACATCAATCCCACTTTATATGCAAAGGTGTACCTTCTCACAACTGATGAGGGACATGCCATAAAAATGCAATGAAGGAAGGCACAGACATGCCATAAAAATGCAATGAAGGAAGGCACAGATTTTGATTATTTTTACAGCTATAAATCAGAGCAGTAGGAAGCAGCTCATTCCATAATTACATAATTGAAGAGCACAGCTTCCATAATCGGATGGGATATGACATCATTCAGAAGATGTTGGGACTTTCTGGGTTTAGAATGCGAATAAATAAATCCTAAAAACACGAGCAATAAAGACCACAGTGAAGAGCATGAGGGTGCATTGTTTCTTTGTAGGTTGCTAGCAGAAGTCTGGGGATACCCACCTCAAAGATCTATATCAGCGAGACGAGCACCAGTACTGTGCCCAACGCATCTCCGACAGCTGCTTCCGTCAGCGCCGATATCAATGGGATGGCAGTTTCAGTAAGGAACATTACTTACGTACTATGCAATCATCATAAGGATATAATGAGCAACCACAAATGCTTCCATCTTTGTTTTTTTAAATAATGACATCTTTATACATCAGATGACCTGACTGAAATATAGTGTACTCAGTGGCCATTTTTAATCTGTGCATGTGAGACAAAAGGCTGGCATCTTTTTGTTAGCAACAGCACTGGGGGTGGTTGGGAAGAACACTAGCTCAAATCCCTTTACCTGACCTAGAACAAACAATGTAATGTTTACAACAAATAACCCAGTCATTGAGCATGATGCTTTTCTCCTCTGTCCTTCTCAAATACCTATAAACAGTGAATGCAATACTTTAGGAGACATAGGCCCTTACTTCACGAGGCTTCGATTTGAATTCGGAGGCGGTCATGTGGCAGTCACGTGTTCTCGCTTCGCTCCCGCCCCTGTTTCTCAGTACTCACGAGCTGCAGTTTTAGGACCGATTCGAGCACAACCTCACCTGCTCCCTTCGCATTCGCATGCCACTTTTCAACGTTCGTTATTTCCCATCCGTCCTTTAAAAAAATTCCTACCGACGGCATATTGATGCATCGATACTGGACTGTCAGTTGCAATGGCTCTACTGATTTCAACTGTTTCCTGGCATCATTGGCAGCCCCCCCGCCGCCGCCACTACTCGAGCGAGGAAGTAACAGCGCAAAGCGATGAAACGATATAGCGATGCATCGATAACCCTGTTTGAATATTTTTTTAAAAAAACTTGAAATAAAAGCCAAAAAACGAGACCACACGCCATGTTGGGAGCGAAGCGAGATGCGAAGCGAAAATATTCCTGGCCCCTGGCAGGGGAACCACTCACCCCGGTTGGAGCACGGTAAAGGGGGCGTGGTCGGGGTGGCATCGCAGCCAAAAAGGAGGAGCGTGCAGACTGAAATGATCGATTCGCACAGAAATGAGGGCTTGCCGCGAAGCGAGCGGTTCGTGAAGTAACGGCCATAAATGACAGCAGTCCCTAGGAAGATAGAAATGTGCATGAAACTGGCCAGCATCCATCCATATTCTATCCGCTGATCTCTCCCCCTCCCCATGCAATTAAAAGCATTTTACATCCGAGAGAATTGAAATCAAGTACTGTACCTAGTAAGGGCTCAGCCTTGGTATTATATTCTTTCTCCTTCTAGAATGCTTGTCAGACTATCCTAAAGAGATTGGAACCCATCAAAGCCGCCAACCCAAAGGGATCCTGGGATGAATGGGTACGTGTGCATTTACTGAACTTTATTGATGGGATGTCAGCTGTGAATTTTCTGTCATTGGCATTTATTTATTTATTGCACTTATAAACCGCCTGATTTTCCCGAAGGGAACTCTGGGCGGTGTACATAAATATCAATCTGAAATCAATATTATATTATCAATGCTCAGTGCATGTGCTGTTCAGTGATTGGAACCTAAAGTGTTAATAAGTGCTCTGGTTGACATTCCAGCTGCCTTCTCAGCTGCGACAGATGCCCAAGAAGGAGGTGTGTGTGTGTGTGTGTGCTGTAGATCATCATGAGAAATTTGGGATTACCATATGCAATGTTCAATTGCTGCAGCTTTGAATTTATTTATTGGTTGGTTGGTTGGTTGAAAATATTTCTGTCCTGCCTTTCTGCCTGAAAGGACCCAAGGCAGCTTGAATTATAATGACTTCCAGAACTGCAAATCTAAGCAGCTTTCTTTTGGGTGACTTCTCCATCCCTAGTCTGTGCCCTGCTTTATCTTTGCACCACATAATCCTGACCTCTTACTGCAGGAGTTCAGGGAACTGATGATGGTGAATGTCACTGTTATACTGAGCTCTGTCACAGAATAAGGTGTTGCCAATACAAAGTCAGTTTCTCCATACACTTGAGTTAGCAAGCATGGAAAAAGAGTTGGTTGGTCCCCCACCTCTGTTGAGAGAGCAATACACACATGAATGGGTTCCTTGACTCTTCTGTTGAACCACCTATCTTCTCTGAATAATGTGTACATCCTCATCTTTGAATGAGTGTCCTTTGTACTTCAAATAAAGGTACACTGTTGATTCTGGTCTTAATGAGCCTATTCAGACCAAGGTTATGTGAAATTAAGGTGAACTATAAATTGGAGGCCTCGCTACTAACTTCACAGACATAAATGGGCAGCCTTTTAATGCTGTATAGATTCTTTGACCATTGGAATGTCCCTCCTCTGCTAAGTTTAATGTAATCTGTTTACAATTTCTGGTTCCCCTGTTGAGCAAGGGTAGAGTACACTTATATTTTTATAAATCCATTTGTTTTTGATCTTGTCCATGAAATGTTATAGGTGTTCTGCCATTCAAGAGACCTAACTTTTTAAAAAAACTCTACTTTTTTTAAAAATTAGGTGTTAACAGCCTACCAGAATTGTATCAGTCTGTCAGCAACCGGATTTTATAGGTAAGTCGGCAAAGCAGGCAGGTAGCCTTGTAAAAGTGCTCTAGGCATCTGGGTGCTTTTTTGATGTTCTTTCTGCTGGGCTACTTTTAAGTGTTGAGGCATCTATTAATACTAAAATGCATGATCCATCATCTCTAGCATGAAGGCTGTGTTTTGTAAACATGACATACTTGCTACGAACTTTCGCTTTTGAAGTTTCAGCCTTCAGTCTCTACATAGCCTATGATGAAATGAAACTTTTGTTTTATGACTATAGCTGAAAGGATAATTAAACAAGTTTCATGATATTTATTTATTTACTATGCAAGTGTTTATACTCTTGCCTAAGCCTGGGCACTTTGCTCTGTTTTAAGGCATTGTAAATTAAGAATGGGGGTATGGCTTGCAAGATTTGACAGAGCGTAGTCTGGATTATGTGCCTTGCAATATTTACCAAAGTTTCATTTCCATCAGACAAAAATCTCAGGACTTTAAGTTCTGTTTTAATTTAATTACTTAGATTCTGCCAAATCTGTCAAGTCTATTTACACCTTTTGGGCACTGCATCCAAAAAGAAGCAGTAGCTTGTCTGACTGCCATTTTGGATATATTAGTATATCATTTTATATTCTATATAATCCTTATATGATACCTTTCAGCCCCTCAAACAGAGGACCCATACCTTCAGATAGTGGACTGCCCACTGAGAGTAGGTCAGATGGTCACCTTATTAACTATTTTGAGGTGGTTCATAAGAATATAAGAAGAGCCATACAGGATCAGGGAAACAGTAACACGACCAATATGGTGAAGTCTATCAGCTGGATGTGAAAACAATTACACTGCCCTCCTGTTATTCTTGTTGCTTTAGTTTGCTTTGCAAGAATGCAGTGGACTTAACACTTGAATGGGTTGGAACTAAAGAAGGAACACAAACAAGGAAAAGTGGTGGAAGTGGGAATTTTGGCACACAACTCCCATCAGTTGCAGCCAACAGAACCACTTATCAAGGGATGATGGGTGCTGTAGGTTAAAATATATGGAGGAGCCCAGATTCAAGAAAGCTGCATTAGGAACAAAATGGACAAAATGGAGGCGGAAGAGCTAAAAATCTGCTGTGGAAAATCAAAGATAAAAGGGAGGGGGAGATGAATGAAAATGAGGTGGAAGCTGGCAGAGTGCATTGAAACAGTTCCCCTGCTCATTTCAAAATTGGTTATAACAGGCAAAATGATAAATGATAGCATTCTTAACTTGAAATTAAGTGATAATATCTCTACGGATTTAATCCTTTCCTCTCTTTCCTCTTCTTTCTTAAGAATTCCTGACCTTGACTATGACCCTGAAAAGAATGAAGGAAGACCCTTCTCCTACTTCTCTTATGGTGTTGCTTGTTCTGAGGTTGAAATAGACTGCCTTACAGGTGACCACAAGGTAAGCAGGTGAGGCAAGCACTTAAAGCAAAGGTGGGCGACGTGTACCCCTTGCGCCATGTGGCGCGCCCAAGATTGAAACTACATCCTAGCTCTCTGTGGCCCTTTTGCTTCCCCAAGTCCCCCATTTTGTTTTATTTTGGAGGGCTCAAAAAGTTGCTTTGAATGCTCCGCGTAAGACATTGTTTTCATTGCCCTTGGGCCCCACCGTTGTTGTTTTTAAAATGCAATGACTAGAGGGGTCTCTTTTATTTCTTTTTTTTAAAAAATATCATTTTTGTAAGTTTCCTTTTCTTTTTGGAGAATGAAAGTAGTTTTCCAAGGTCCAGATATGGACACCTGAAAGTTGCTCACAATGACTAAAAAGTTTCCCAATGTCTTTTTTTTTTAAGTGCTGTGTAAATGATTTTTGCCTGCTTGTGAGGAAGTTGTTTTTTCCTCACTCAAGCTTTGCCTACTTGAGGAAAGTTCTCTCCTTTTCTGTCTCTTCCTGTGTTTACCCATAAATTAATTATTTACAATATGTACCTAGGCAGATTGCACACCTGCAATACTGCTTAGGCAAAAAATACCTGAGAAGACTAATTCATGTGTTGGTCATGTTGCAGATTGATTATTGCAATGCTCTCTATATGGGAGTACCCTTGAAGGTGCTATCCTTGAAGGCAGCAGGTGCAATATACGATGGCTGGCTTTTCTTGGGGATTTTGAGATATGACTTATTTCCCTGGTCATAGTTTGTTTGCACTGCTTGCCTGTATGCTACTGTGATAAATTCAAAGTGTTTGTGTTGGTGTACAAATACTTGAGGTTTGGGACTTTGCCACTGACCTCAAATAGAGTGCCTCTATTTGAGATCAGTGACCTATACCACTTGCCCCCCTGCCCCCCAAGGCACTGATGTTATGGACAGCCAACCTGAGGGAGGCCAGGAAGTCCATGACTAGGAACCTGGCCTTCTCAATGGCGAGGCCCTCTTTGTGGAATGCACTACAGTAGAGCCCCAGCATCCTATGGTCCTATCTGGCCTCAGACAAATGTGTGCATTCATGTCTTGGTAAACTTCCAGCTGTTTGTCACAGTGCAGCACCTGCTATAAAGCTTATTGGCAGGCAATGTTACAAGATAATCTAGTTAATTATATGAGGCAAGCTCTGTACTTACTCTGCCTCTGCTTCTAATAATGTTTAGAATCTGCGCACAGATATTGTGATGGATGTTGGCACCAGTCTGAACCCAGCAATAGACATTGGGCAGGTAAGCAACCCAACTCATCCAAACTGTCTGGAGCTGAAGTGCATATGCATGCAAGCAAGTTGTTTACATTGGCCAGTGAGCAGAACAGATCAGACAAACAGTAGCAGCAAAATGGATTATTTTGGTGGGTGAAGTTATAGCTTAGGTTTGCTAATCCGTTTTTTGCAACCAGATACATTTCTGTGCACCAAAGGGGTTGGGAGAAAAGGTAAAACATGGTGTCTTTTGTTCATGTGGAATTTATTTCAGGATGTGCGTCCCAATGTGCTTTTAGGAAACTGAATGATTTCAGTAAGAAAATAACCAGTTTCAATTCCGGTCCAATAAGTGCTTAGACCATTTAGCAGAAGTTAACTGATGCATCAAGATAAGACAAGTTGAAAGGACATGCACGGTGACACTAGTTCAGAAAAGCTATAATAAGACTTTTCTCATACAGTGGACCCTTGTATAACAAACAGCTTGTATAACATAAAGTCTGTACAACATAAAAAATTTTGGAGATAGGGGAAATTTGCTTAACATAATCGCCTATGGGGAGAATCCGTACAACATAAAAATGGGATTACTCCTTTTTCAATGCATTCCTATGGGAATTTGTATAAAGGGAAATTTGCTTAACACAATTTCATTTGGAATGAATTAATTCCTTTATACAAGGTACCAGTGTATTTCTGGAAAGATCTGCAACAAAAAGTAGAAGCCTCTAGCAGAGCGAGAAAGGACCCACAGCATGTTCACCGGGTAAATGATTCACGAATGGCCATGTATCACATGACCCCAAATTTATAACACAAACTCAGTGGGGGATAGGAAGGTAACATTTGGCTCACATGACCACAACCTTAGTTTCCAAATATATTTTTTCCAGGGTACATACTGCACATCACAACTTCCCCATTATATCAAAACTTGATAGTTATTTTCAAGATATTATGAGATGACACAGAGTTTTTAATACTACATTGGCAATGTGGACAGCAGTTTGTTTCTCAAGATCCCTTTCAACCAAAAAGAGTGATTTTTTTAAAAAATGTTTGTAACAGCTTTTCCTGTGTTGAAGTTGGAATGCAAATCATCTGGAGGCCACTAGATTGGGGAAAGCTGCTTTGTAGCATTTATTAGCCACTTTGCCACTCACATGAATGCTCAAGAGCAAAATGCAACTGTTTCTTTGAGGTGAGGTTTTAATAGAACAAATCTGTCTCAAAGAGGGTGCAGGACTTCTCTTCTTTAAACACTGGTGATCTGCCACCCTCCCCTGTACTAGTCAGGCTAAACAGGCCCTCAAAAATATGTAGTGTGCCTGGCATGTAATTTTGACATTAAGCATAGCTAAATTAAACATCTGCAGGAACATGGATTAACCACATGCAACTAATTTGATATCTTTGTCTTCTTCCTAAAGTTTTCCTGCAGGTGCAGGGTCTGCTTTAATTTGATACCTTTGTGGAATACTGAATTAGAAATCTGTTTTGTGTTTAGCTTGCTCTCCAAAAAGTTTTTTTAAAAGAAGAATATGACCTGATTTGATTTACTTTTGCAGATAGAAGGAGCATTCGTCCAAGGAGTTGGTCTCTTTACTCTAGAGGAACTTCGCTATTCCCCAGAAGGCAATTTGTACACCCGAGGTCCTGGAATGTACAAAATTCCTGCTTTTGGTGATATACCAGCCGAGTTCCATGTGTCACTTCTCCGGGACTGTCCAAACAGCAAAGCCATTTATTCCTCCAAGGTAAATGTTTCAGCTGTCCCACAGAGGTTGTACATGCCACCTCAAATCAAACAGTTGTTAGGTGAAGTGAGTGACAATGCACAACCCAATTCAAGGTTCACTCACCCTTCCATCCTTCCAAGGTTGGTAAAATGAGTACCCAGCTTGCTGGGGGCGGGGGGGGGAATGTGTAGCCTGCATACTGTAATGAAACTGTAAACCGCCCAGGAACTACTTGAAGTGGTATGGGGTGGTATATAAGCAGAACACTTTGCTTTGCCTTCATTTCTACCCAGGAAATGGTTTCAGACCCCCAAGTTGTTGGGTTTTTGTTTTTGTTTTGGAGGTGGTGGGGAATGCCTTTATGATGACACAGAAGCAGAGCCTAGAGTAGCAGTTGCTGGTGGTCTGTGTTTGTGAATGAGGCACAGAAGGAAGAATTCAAAGGCCAAGGATGTAGCTCTGCCAAGGGTTTGCCTTACAGACCCTTTTGGGCAGACTCCAGGCAGCAGTGCTATATGGGGAGCAAGTACATTGCATTTGGATCTAGAGGCACAGTTTGGAAGCTCAGTGAGCTAAAGTGCTGAAACTGTCTGCTGCAAAATTGGCACCTTGGCAGTTCGAATCCCGGGTGCCATGCAGCGGAGGCAGCTCCCGCTGTTAACCCCAGCTCCTGCCAACTCAGTGGACTAAGGCACTGAAACTGTAGACTGCAAAATCGGCAACTCGGCGGTTCGAATCCCGCAATACAATATGTGATGTATTGTATTGCCACGCAGCGGAGTGAGCTCCCTATGATAACCCCAGCTCCTGCTAGCCTAGCAGTTCGAAAGCATGTAAATGCAAGTAGATAAATAGGTACCACCGTAAAAAGCGGGAAGGTAAAACAGTGTTTCCTTGGAGCCATGCCGGCCACATGGCCATGGACTTGCACAGCACTGGCTCTTCCGGCTTGAATACGGAGATGAGCCCCGCCCCTAGAGTCGGACACACTAGCATGCATATGCAGGGGGAACCTTTACCTTTACCTATAAATGCAAGTAGATAAGTAGGTATCACTGTAAAAAACAGGAAGGTAAAACAGTGTTCCATGTGCAGAAATGCCTTCAGCCATGCCAGCCACATGTCCACGGACTTGCACAACACTGGCTCTTTGGCTTAAAAGTGGAGATGAGCACCATCCCTAGAGTCAGACACGACTAGCACACACAAGCAGGGGAGGGACCTTTACCTTTACCTTACATATGTCAAGATGAACCTCCAAACCAGTTCAGGATTGCCTGATCCGCAGCATCCCATTCCCTGAGATTTCAGGGTCCAAATTTGAAACGTGGTAACCCTGATGCCAACAGATCCACATTTTATTCTTCAAACCCTTTCAAGTTCATGATATTGGGAACTGGGAACATGAGGTCTCTTTTTTGTTGTTGCTTAGGCCAGACTGTTGACAAAACCAGCTACCTTGTTTTAGCCTGTGGTTTAAGCAGGATCAACACTGTGCTGAATTGTGCCCCTGTTCCTGTTGTTCAAATGTGGTCTTTCTGTCTCTGTATTTCAGCTGGTCTCCAAGTCTTTTGCTTTTCACTTTTCTTTTTGTGGACTACATATCCACTTCTTCAGACATATACATGTATATCCCATCACATATTGTATTGCACACCTCATTCTGCTGCTAAATGTCTGAAGAAGTGCATGTGTAGTCCACGAAACATTACATTAAAATATGAAAGTTAGTCTTTAAGGTGCCACATGCTTTGTGTCCTTTGTTTTGTTTTGTTTCTTTTTGATTTTGCCTGGAATTCTTGAATACCCTCTACAAAACCTTTCTTTTCGTTTACGCCCATTTCTTCTGCTTGCATTTCTCCTTTCCATTTAAAAAAAAAGTAAAATAGAAAAGCAACAGAGGTTGGAAAAATTACCTTTCTGGACCATTGTTCCAGGATCCCCCTAGTCAGTGCTGGTTGACAGAATTCTGGGAGCTGCAGTCCACATGGGTGGATCTATGTGACCTCTGATTCTGAGTCACAACAACCTAGTAGCTGAAAAGGAATACAGTGGAACCTTGACTTACATGCCGCTTGACTTACAGCATATTTGACTTGCAGTAAGAAGGGTCCTGTTTGACTTGAGTCGCAGGCTTTGTCTTACAGCTCGGAGCCCCAGCGCAAGGCACCAGAATCTGGTGGCATCCACGAACCAGTATCGCTTCTGCCACCTCAAAACTGCTCCTGCCTTCTTCCTTTCCTCTGGCACTGGCAGCTTCAGCGAGGCCAGCTCCGAGCACCTGGAGCTGGTCCTCCGCCTCACCGAAGCCGCCGCTGCTGCCGAAGGAGAAGAAGGGCTGGGAGCTCAGGGCTGGCCTCGCTGGTTAGACAGTTGGCTCGGTCTTGTAAAAAATCTGGCTGCAGAATTCTGGTCCACAATGGAAGCATTTTAGTTGGGGAGCTGTACATTTATGGGACTCTAATGGTAAGCATAGGGTTGTTCAGAAGTTGGAAAGTCAGGTTAAAAATCAGTAAAACGTAAATGTTAGACATTGTTGCTATGAACATTAAAAAGTGGAGGAGTATAACTTGTGGGCTATAATTCCACTGCCTCCTCCTCTCTTTGAAGAGACATTTCATTTACATCCCTGGAAGGAATCTCCTATCCCAGTCAAATTTGTGTTAAATTGCTGTTTTCGGGTGTGTTTTTCATAGTCTGGAAGAGATTAATCCACTTTCCCATTACTTGCTATGGGAAAAGTTCGTTTGACTTAAGGCATATTTGACTTATATCTAGACCTCCGGAACGGATTAATGACGTAAGTCAAGGTTCCACTGTACTGCTTTGCTTCATCTTGACTAGAGATGGGCACGACTCAGAAAAAAAACTTCGTTTTCGGTTTCGGTTTCGGCTAGGGTCTGATTCGTTTCGTTTCCGTTTTTCGCGAAACTTCGCAAAAATTAGTCGGTTCGTTTTTTCGTTTTTTCGTTGTCGTTAGTACTGGTTTGGGGGGGGTAGCGGGCTCCTGGAGGCAGCTGCAGGAGTCAGCCAGAGCCACAAGTGACGGACTGGCAGACTCTTTGCACATGCTGCGTTTCACATACTTGTATGTAGTGTAATGCAAGTAGATCTGGCTTAGGATTAAGATGGGTTAGCAGTGCACAAGAGCTAGGGTTAGGCTAGTGACGGGTGAGGTTAGGGTGAGTATTGGGGTGCACCTCTGGGGGCCTCTCTGACCCACTTAGAAGGACAGTGTACTGGTGTATGGGTTAGGCTTAGGCTTAGGGTTCAGGTTCGGGCTACGATTAGTGGGCTGTTTATGCCCGATTGGCACATCCCAGAAGTCTCTGTGGTCAACCTGGCCAAGTGGCCTTGCGATTGGTGGAAAATTTGCATGTTGCACTCTCATGGGCGAGCCCATCATTGCGAATGCACAGGTGTAAAAAAATGAAATAAAATGAAATGAAATAAAATCAACGGAGTCGTTTTTTTGCAAGACAAACCCACTGCTGCTACTGTAAAAATTCAAGCATTTAAAATAGCTAATTTTCGCATGTTTCTGTGGTGCTTTGGTGGGGTTTTGGACCACGATTTAAAAAAAATATTGCGGCCGCCATTTTGGATCCCCCCGCACTGCATGGCAAATGGAGACGCCCTCCCAGCCTGGTTCAGTCAGCAAAACCTGGCCATGCGATTGGTGGAATGGCTCCAAGACTTTGCATGGTCCACTCCCATGGGCGAGCCCATCTTTGCAAATGCGCAGGTGTAAAAAAATAAAATAAAATGAAATAAAATAAAATCAACGGAGACGTTTTTTTGCAAGACAAACCCACTGCTGCTACTGTAAAAATTCAAGCATTTAAAATAGCTGATTTTCGCATGTTTCTGTGGTGCTTTGGTGGGGTTTTGGACCACGATTTAAAAAAAATATTGCGGTCGGCATTTTGGATCCCCCCGCCCGCACACCGCATGGCAAAGGCAGATGAGACGATCACCCCCCGCCTGGTACCAGCAGCGCAGCAGTAGCAGTAGCCAAGGAGGGGGGGGCGAGGAAACCCCCACCCCCCAAAAAAACCACCCTTCTGGCCTGGTAGGTGCCCTCAGACAGTTTTCGCCTGCTTTTAGGGCCGGGAATCGGGTTTTTTTTACTTTTAAAAACTTTTTTTCTGTGCCGCTTGGCATTGCGCGATCGCGTGACGTCACGCAAGTAACGAGCACGACAAATCAGACCAAAATTGTTCGTTCGTCGGTTCGAGCTCGAAGTCTGGGGCAGTAATTCCCGTTACCGTTTCCGTAGAGTAACGGAACCGACTAACGGAAACGGAAACGGGAATACCGCTAAGTCGTGCCCATCTCTAATCTTGACATGGTACTGCCCTCCAGTGGGTCGAATATGAACTGTTTCACTAGGCTTCAGCAATGCTTTTCTAGCATGGCAAATACTGTACCGTATATTTCTCTACTCTTATACCCTTGAACAGCTTTTATTAGAAAAGAATTGTTCTCAAGCCATGCACTTGTTTCACTGGCGTTACTGATGATAATATCACAGATGCTTCATTAAACTGGAATTCAGCTATATCTTCTGGTGCCATTGCAAAACCTTTTCACATACAATCATTAGCAAACATTATCCATCAACTGGACAATGTTTGCTTGGAATTCATCATGGGCCAACCATACTATAAGCATTTTCCCTTTAAGCTATGAAGTTGGCAGAAAATGTAATTTTCTTTTCGTTGTGCAGGCCGTTGGCGAACCTCCCTTATTCCTGTCGGCCTCCGTGTTTTATGCCATTAAAGACGCCATCGCTTCCGCCCGGGAGGAATCAGGACTAAATGGCCCATTCAGATTAGACAGCCCAGCCACGCCGGAGAGAATACGCAATGCTTGTGTTGATATCTTCACAAAAATGGTAGGTTAATTTATCTCCTCTCAGATGTTTAGCACTCAGCTCTCCACAAGGCTAATGGGAACTGGGGCTTCAGGCAGAACCTCTTTTAATTTGTAAGGGTTTCTCCTAACATGAAGAAAATAAAAACAACAGCATTTGAGATCTGTCTTTAGCCTGTGGCCTCCTGTGATAAAATCCTAAATTTTGAGCTGTAATTGAGACATTAGGAGTACTCCAAAGGCAGTTTTGGTTCATTTATTAAGCCGCTTGGGGTAGCTCAGAAATGCTCTGGAGAAAACTGGGATGTTGAAGTTTTTTTTTTTTTTACAAAAAATAAAAAATAATCAATGCAAATATGGGTAGACAATGTGAAAAGGTAGAGAGAAAATTAAAAGATGCAGATAAAGGTTGCATAACAATGTATAATGAAGGTGCTGAAATGCTTTGAGATGGTGAAAGAAGGGAGAGTTGCATTTGTTGGCTGACATTTTCACTCCACAGGGAAGGGAAAGAGTCTTCTCCAGCACTGAGCCACAAGGTCATTGTGTGCATAGGGATCCCTGTGAGTGGGAGTGGGGCTTTATATTGTCTTGCATGCTGTGTTTCTGGTCACTTTGGTTAAGTGCTAGTTAGACCAGGATAGGTCCTGCATTGATTTGCTCGTATTTACCTCCAGTATGACTTACTGCTGGATTCAATGTGTGTACCTGCACAATTTATTGGGCACTTATGTTCTTACAGATGCTTTGAGGGACTAGATTTTTTTTCCTGAAAAGAGAACCAAATTCTCTTTCTGAGGTTGACCATATTGCTCAGCTTTTTTACCTTTGTGAGAATCCTTTTAATTTTGGCCATTTGAGTTTTTCTGTTCAGAGAAAATGGAACTACAGAGATCTGCATATTTAAATCATGGTGTGTATCCAGAGTTTGGAGCAAACCAAAGATGATCCAGAGCATTCTGAACTGAACTGGGTCCTGGTCCAAAGCACTGCATTTGCATGCAAGCTGTCTTCCCCCTGAAGAATTCTAATTTGTATAGCATTTCCAGTTTGTTCAGAGGACTTAATGTGTGTTATCTAATGGTAATCCTTGTAAGAATCCTCACAGGCAAATTATCTACTACTGTTCATACTGCAGATATCTAGACTGGGGTCATGGAAATTCCTCAATATGTGGAATTTCATGGAAAATTTATTTATTTATTTATTTACACTTATAGACTGCACAGACTTTCCCACAGGGTTGCCAGAGCAACTGGGTATTCATCTACATATTTCCTTTCCCCCTCATTTCATCTTTTCATCCCCCCCCCAGTTTCTCAGTTTTTCTGCTTTTTGGCTCACTTCCATAATTTTTGTTGGCAAAGCCGCACTTTTAAAGAAGAAATGCTCATGACTGTAAATGCCAGATAGCCAACTTTAGTAACCAGGCTGGCAATTTTATTCTAGGCAGAGGACTAGTAAATCTGAAGAGAACTGTACTCTGTTGCCTAGCAACTGAAATATGCCACATCTGGGGATGGGCCCAATTCAAGTGTTTCTTGCCTTCCTTTTTCAGTTATTTCAATCTTTTTTTCCTGTGCAGTGTCCACCGGCTAAACCAGGCACCTTCAAGCCATGGTCTGTGAGGGTATGAAAGAAGTAACTTCAAGGAACCCATCCCTGGTCATTAAGTTGGTTTTACCTCAGAGGACCAAGCACTGCTGAAAACATATTTCTCTTCCTACATCTGACTGGCTGATTCATGAAGCTTTGTAATTCAATTGGTAAATCATCAGTTGCCTAAAATAACTGTTATTGTTGATGGATTACTATTGCGATGTGAATGTAATGAGGAGAAAAATGAATGGATTTTCCTTCTGTGTGAATTTGAAACCCTTAACAATGTTCATTAAGGTTGCAGTTAAAATGGGAAGGACATAGGATTCACTGTTTGTGAATATGTTTTGTCTTGAAATGTAATCCCATCACTCAAAGAAATGCTGATTTAGCATATTTTAGTGCAGACAATCCTCCACCTGATATCTGATTTCTCCTTAATTTTTGGTTTTTTGTCAACAGCAGGTCACCACTGTAGCTTCTCTCTGCATAAGAAGGGTATGGGATTATGGTAAACTAATCTAACTGATGAGCTGTCAGTGTCAACCTCTGCTTCTAACTTTTCTTTTTAATTCAGTAAAATGAGTCTGCTGAATACATTGGCATAAAACACTTCTTGGCACAATGGTTAATTAATGTTCTGATCCTAAATAAATATATTTACCTGAAATAAAGAGATATGGATTTTGGTTCATCTGACTTCCAAGTAAGCATGCATGGAAGGGAAGTGGAAGGCTGCAATTTTAGACCCACTAATTTGGGAGTAAGCTTTGCTGGATACAGTAGAATGTCTTAGTGAGAGGTTTTTTAAATTAAAAAAATAGAATAATCCTATAACCAATTTGTTGATAAGTCATTGAAAGGCAGGCTTTTTGCATCTTATGGTGCATTTTCTTTTACTTAATTTTAAAATGGCCTATATGCTGATGATGCAGCTGTGTTCTATGGGCAACTGTACTTTGTTATGCTTTCTAAGGATGACTACTTTGCAGGACTGTGAGGTTCAGTGTAACGCCCCACTACATGTCTGGTTTTGGTTTTGTCAGCCCAGACATTAGAAAGTACTGAAGCCCATTTTGACAGCTACAGTATTTATAGAGATGTTTAGTATCGCATTCTGTAGTCACAATGGTCTCATGCAAATGTCACAAAAGTTTGAATTGTACAACCTCTAATGAACTGTAAGGCATTAATTGTCTCTTAAGTGTCCTATAGAGTGAAGTATTGCTATTCTTAAATAATGTTGGAAGGAAGAGCCCTAAAATAACCGACACATGAGAAAAACCCTGAACAGCTGGCCAGGTCTGATCCCTTAAGATGTGCCACTGTATAATATGTTAGACATGCAATTTAGCTAACCATGTAACTCTTTTTTGCATAGCCTGTGCTCCATGGCTACAAACAAAAACACTCCTCATTCACTGTGCTAAAATATCTCTCTTTTTAAAGAAATAATACCGTAAATTGTGTTGACAATTAAATGCAGAATTATTCTAAGCATGTTCAGAAACCAGTGAATAGCATCATTCCAAATTACTGATTTCAGGTCGTGCCCTTGGGATATAAATTTTTGTTATTACTCATGTAACATGGAAACAAATTGTGTACCTTCCTTAGCCACAATCTAGTCATTATCCATTAAATGTTTTTTCTCCCTTGCTTGTCACTATAAGAAAAGAGCATGACAAAAAGGGATATACACTTGAGTTACTTGCTGCTTAGACATTGAAAGATTAGAGAGATACCAAAGAGCAGTAAAATCCTTTGGATCTAACTTAAGTCCCATTGATGTTCCTGGCTCTTCTCTTAGTATGACTAGGGTCTGGACCCAAATAATTTGTTTTACTAAAGGACCTCTCGGTTTATATTTATGCTTCTCGACTAGAGACATTAAATGCTAATTTTTAATAAGAAGGTCAATTATTTGGTTGTTGCTTTTAATAACAGCATTCCATGGCAATAGGCAATAATTTTTTTTAAAAAAATTACCACTTCTACTCCATTGTTGTTGTGTGGATCCTTGTAGTTTGTACATGGAATGGGAAAATCACAATAAACCCATAGTATAGTGATATGGCAATACAGAACATGTATTTTCTGTAAATCTTCTTCAACTGTTATTTTCTAATCTATAAAATCTGTTGCTCTAAACCTACGGTATACTCCTTCCATGGTTTTTCTATTTGCAAGTGGAACTAAGACTGCCATTTACTGTCTACTCTACCAAGAATCATCCTAAACAACAACACAAATTAAACAAATATACAGCATGCTATTTTGTGAAAATGGGTATATATTCTTATTAATAAGCTTTTGTAATTGTGGAGTGTTCTGAGTGAGCATTTACCTCAGTTTTAATTGTGTAGCTTTTAGAATCCTTTTAATGACTTTTCTTATTGATTGACGACTTTGTGATCCAAATGTATGAAAATATTTGCAAAAGAATGCAAAAATAAATGTGCCCTTCATAGTCTTTGGAGATTTATTTGTTTATAATTAGCAAATAAAATAAAATATTTTTTAAAAAATCCCCTTGCTGTTAAGATGTGATATGCATATGGACAGATCCTTCACTTCTTGCCTGCCATCACCATACAAGAAAGTCTTAGGTACAGAGAGCAAGTATTTCCGGCTCCTCCGTATCATCTACAGCTTACTACTTCTTTTCCATGGAATGAATCTCAACCGTGCACTTCAAAGAGCTGCCTTTCAAATCACATAAACAAGGAGCAAAATCTGTTCCCTATTTCTGATGATCTCATCTAGCAAGAATCAAGTCTGCTCTTGTTGGCTTTCTCCCATTTTTTCATCTATTCTGTCTAGTCCCATGCTGGTTCTTGGCCACTATCTGGATGCTGAGGCAAATAATATTAGGCTTTAGCTTATATGTTCATGTCAGCATAGAGATGAAAAGCACATCCAGTCAAAACCTTGCTAATGCAAAAATATATATTGCTGCAATATCCCTTTAAATCCCCTCTCTCTATACTCTGAAGCTTGACAGTCATTTCTGAGTATGTCCCTATATGACTTTAAAATCAAATATTACCACAGGAAGGAAAAGAAAATGAGGAAGCATGTGTCCATTAAAGTATATTCCTCAAAAGAACCAAATGGGCACAGAGTGAAAAATTGTAGGCATAAGGTGCTCATTGTGCTCCATACTCCACAATCACAGGAACGCACAAGCATGTAGGAACTTGTCTTCTGCTGAGTCAGTCTCTCTAGCCCAGTATTGTTAATGCTGACTGGCAACATGTTTCTAGGCTCTCAGTCAGCTCAGGATGCTTTCCTAGCCTCATCTTGGAGATTATTTTACCCGATGACTTCCCCATCCAAGCATGAACAAGATCCAGCTCTGTTAAACTTTCAAAATCCAGTGAAATGAGGTATATTGGGAGTGATAGTCTATAGTAAGAGGAACTTGAATGTTTTGAGTGTAATCCAGCTCTGGTAAGTGTTGCCCAGATGCAGTTTCTCATTTAGAGGTGAAAGTGGTGGGGAGAAATGACAAGCCAATAAATTTTGTTGGGAGCCTACTTAACTGGTTTCCGGAAATTCTGCCTCCCCCCATTTTAAAATATCTCACTATACAGCAACCACGGATATTAGTCAAGAATCTCTATTGCACAATAAACAGCCTAGTTCACCAGACTAGCTCAATCATCCTACTTTCATCTTTTGGATGCTGTAAAAATTTGTGGTCCTTCTTCCAACCAAAGTCACCCTAGCTGCTTCCTGAAGTGCAAGCTCCATCCCAGAGCATGCTGAGTGGAAAGCGGAAAGCAGCAAAGTCCAACTGGTAGAAATAGCAGAGCTGCTTTGTCTGTGTGAAGGAGAGTTCACGAACCATCTCCTCTTCTAACCAGCTGTAGGCCCACCGGACTTTGGCATCTATGAACTCGGGTATCTGGATGTTCTTTGGAAGCCCACTTCGGAGAATTAAGTGGTGCACCTCTTTACCAAGTAACCCAAACATTAGTATATAATCGTAGTGGATAAGGCATGGATGGCACTGGGTCACCAGTGGGCTCCATTCAGCTCTGTGTTTTCTGGATCTGCCGTTCAAGATGTTCTGAATAAACTCCTCAAAACTTAAGCCATCTCCCAAGCCATGCAGGTAGGCCGAGATAAGTCTCTGGAAAGGTTCCCTGATGAAAATCACTTTTGTGTAGGATTTCAGCATAATCTCCATGGATGTTAGGTTATAGAGACTCAGTGCTTTTTGGTTCCCAAAGTGGTGGTGATGGGGGACTGGCATCTGCAATGTAACCTCTTCTTTCTCCTGCAGCATCTCTAATAACTGTTCCCAGTCTTCCATACCAGTGGCTGGTGTTTTGCAGTAAAGGATCTGTAGTTTGTTGTTCACCGCAATGGAAGACAGCAAGCGGGCAGCTTCATTCTGGGTAGAAGGAAACTGGACATTTTTACCTTTTTTGCTGCAGAAGGACCTAAGTCTCTTTTTCCTGAGCTGCTGAATATGGAGAAGCATATCAAACATAGGCGGGAGATCTGTTGCTTTATTCATAATGGTCAGATTCTCTGCAGAACAGGGTATGAAGAGAGGAGTTGCAAAGAAGACATGGAAATGATTTGGGGATACATTTTTCCAACATGTAAGGCAATAATGCACAGTTACCTGCTTTGGTATCTGATAATACTAACAATGAAATTCTGAAATAGATTTCAGAGGCATTAGATGTTTTTTGTAATGTTGTGTAGAACTACAGTACATAAAATGTTGCTGTATTAACACGATCCTGTTGAAAAAAAGAATGATAATGAACATTTATATATACCTGCTCATTTTGATTCAGTTCTTTTTAAGATACAACAGCATTTTATATTGTTTTGCACCTAGTTACAAAAAACAGCAAATACTAATAAATTTTAATCATTTATTCTTAGTATTATCTGATACCAACACCAATGAATAACTGAATAACAAACAAATAGAATAGTTTTGGTACTTAACATTTATTTTTAGAGTGTTATAATTTACTTATGTACGATATTTATATATGTGTCACAAATATAAGTACCATATTTTTCCATCTATAAGGCACCCCATGTATAAATCAACTCCAACTTTTCTAATCCAAAATGAGTTTCACAACCATGCACACCTCTCCTCTGCTTACTTTTATGTGTAAGACATATAATGTTTAGTCTAACAATTTTAGACAAAAATATAGTCTTATACATGAAAAATGTATGCACAAACATGTCACACTACACCATAGTTTATTTTAATATGCATTACACAATAAATATTGTATGATGTATGTCACAACTATACTATGGTATAGCATAATAATACTCTGGTACTGTAAAATGTTTCAAACATCTGAGAAAGATCCTCTGGAAAGCCAGGAGAAATTTCCAAACATCACAACTCAGGGGATTCTACCAAGTTCACCAATAGCTCCTATTTCTCAACACTTCCAGGGAACTATTATTCTATTAGGTATTTAGGGCTTTGTGACAACACACATGGACATTCACCAAACTACAGTTTCTAGGGTTTTTTTTTTTTGGAGGAAACTGCTACAATAGTGACCCTCAACACTTGATTTGTTTGTTTTTTGAAATATTAGCAAGGAAGGGGTTAACAATGAAAGCTATGGGGCTAGAGATGATGTTATAGAGTTGAAAAAAGTTGTCATTTGTTAAAAGCCCACTCCCCATCAACTATTAAAGGTCCCTTGTCATATAAGAACACTCAGTTGAAACAGGGACATCAACAACTTCAGGACAAGAATTCAGTTCAAAAATCAGGTTAGTGGTCCTTTACTCCTTTTTCAAACTGGGGGGAAATACCTTACCTTGGTCTCTCCAGAGCCGATGACTCCAAAACAAAAGGAAAATGAAACCAAAGAAAGCTAAGATGAAAACTCGAGTGAGGAAGCGCATTGTCTGGTCTGGTCTACCAACGGAAGCGTTAACTAAAGAAAACTGAATAAGTAACCTAAAGCAACGTCAGCAAAAATGTCCTGGATGTTTACTTTGGGAAGAAGTGACCGTCAGGGAGGAAGGTTAAGGCACTGTTTGTGCATGGGTGACTTTGGCTTACCGTTATATCTATAGACAAAAGCCAGGGGAATACAAATTAACCAAAAGAGTCTAATATCAAAGCTATTTCCAGAGCTTGGAAATGTTACTTTTTAGTATAAAATTCCTAATACTTCACAGTAAACAAGCTTTCTGCTTCTTATATGACTATGAATGAAGCCAGAGGAAGCTGGAA
>JAHTLZ010000275.1:20528915-20547869 GCA_023846285.1 Phrynocephalus versicolor
AAAAAAAAAAAGAGGCGCTGGCTTGGGCCTGCACCTCAAAAAGCCTCTGCCACAGGGGTTAGGATCGCTCCACCATCATTGCTGCCATCGCTGCTGCCTGGTAAGGATGATTGAAGACGATGATGTGGATGAGGATGAGGATGCTGCCATCCAGTTTGTGCAATTGTTGTCAATGTCTGTGTTTTTTTATTTTTCTTTTGAATGTTTTTTCCTGCCCACGCACTGTCAAATGGGTTAAATAGTGCAAAGCAAGAAAAAACGAATAATGAATCAACAAACCAACAAAATGATTTTTTTAAAAAAAACTTGTTAAAAATGAAATGAAACAAACCAAACCCTAAAACGAACCGAACCAAAACGAATCACCATTTTTTCGGTTCATGCCCATCTCTAATCCTGGGTTCAAATAATTGCTGAGCAGAGACTACTGGACTTCTCTTTGTGTTAATCCCCCCTCTCCCAATGCTACCTACTTGAAGGGTTACTATGAGGAAGTTGAGGGGAAACAAGTATGTTACCCTGATTAAAATAAGGTAAGCAGTAAATAACTGCAAAATGTTGTGTGTGTACGGACTACATATTATGTTTCTTTTATATGAATCTATAGGATCATACAACTACTTATAATCTTATGTGGTTACTGGTTACATTGACACTATGTTAGTTTCCATCACTCATAACTTTACATGGAAATTTACTCTCCTTTTAACTGCTTGCATTCTCTTGTAGCTTTAATGTAATATTGTCTATTCATGCTGTAAGATGTTCCTCAATTCCCTGTTCTCAATACTTTAACATGTCTTAATTGTACTGCACTGTATATTGTCCCTCATTACTGTAAGCCTCCTTTTCAAAGGAGAAAGGCGGGGCAAAATTACTCTAAATGAATAAATAATAAATGAAATTTCAGTATAGCATTTGAGTTAAAAAGTCAAAATAGTCATGATAGTCACTCAGTGGCTTTTAAATTGAACAGCCACTACAACCTCACTGATCTTTCCCTTATACCCTTATGTTTCCTCTAGAGGGTGCTAAATTCATGATAAACAAGAGCAAACGACTATGCAGATAAAGGTAAAGGTTCCTCCAGCACATGCGGTGCTAGTCGTGCCTGATTCTAGGAGCAGTGCTCATCTTTGTATTCAAGCCGTAGAGCCAGTGTTGTGCAAGTCCGTGACCACGTGGCTAGCATGGCTGCAAGGAAACACTGTTTACCTTCCCGCTTTTTATGGTGGTACCTATTTATCTACTTGCATTTACATGCTTTCAAACTGCTACATTGGCAGGAGCTGGGATTAACAGCGGGAGCTCACTCAGCTCTGTGGCACCCAGGATTCAAACTGCTGAGAGCTGCCGACTTTGTAGCCAACAGTTTTCAGTGCTTTAGCCCGCTGAGCCACCACGCCCCTTCACCACACCTATGCACATACAGTATCGATAAATGTATCTCATTAGGAGAGATGGTTGCGATGGTGGTGTCAAGGAACACAGCATATCATTCTTGTTATTAGAATTTAAAAAGCAGAGAGTTCCTCTTCTAACAGAAATATTAGCCCCCAGTAACAAGGTAAAGGTTCCCCCAATGCGTGCTAGTCGTGTCCAGCTCTAGGGGTGCTGCTCCTCTCCATATTCAAGCCGAAGAGCCAGTGCTGTGCAAGTCCATGGCCATGTGGCTGGCATGGCTGCAAGGAAACACTGTATTAGCTTCCCGCTTTTTATGGCAGTACCTATTTATCTACTTGCATTTACATGCTTTCGAACGGCCAGGTTGGCAGGTTGGCATGTAACCTGTTGGCAAATCCAGAGTACAGGACTCTGCATTGGGAGCATTCTTCATTTCTCCTCATGCTCCTGCAAGCTGGGGGTTGTCCTGTTGAAATCAACAGGGATTTTCATTTTCAGAAAAGTGTGACAATTCCCCCCCCCTTTTAGGGTGACAGTTAATCCAACATGCCGCATCTATCTTTTGCCAGTTTTATGGTGGGAAGTTAACTGAGCATATATAGAACCATTTCTGACAGTGTTTACCAATGTTTTAACCAACATATTGGGTATGGTAATATAAAATATCAAGGCACTACATATGGGCACAAACCACCAACTTGGCCGTTTGTGCCAGTCCGTTTAGTGGCTGTAAAAGTGTTTGGCCCTTCAAAGGCCTGTCTCCACTGACGTGTGCCTATTCAGACTCAGACTCGACAACACAGCTTCCTTGCCCTGCCTACTGGGTGCCTGTGAGCAGATATAGGGCTTTGAAGTGCTGAACACCTGTTGGGCCACTAAATGTTGGTTCATTCCCGTCTCTACCAGGGGCATGGTATGGGGAGGGCAAGGGGGCCGGGTGCCCTGGGCACAGCAGTTGGGGGCCACCTAATCACCTACTGCCCCTGCTCCACCCACCCACCATCTCTGAGTCCAGCTGCAGGCAGGCAGGCGTGCGAGAGTGGTGGCTGCGATGCCCTCCTCCTCCTCCTCCTCCAACTCTTCATTGCCACATGTGGGAAAGGTAAGGCACATGTACACCCATGCTCCCCTTGCCCGCAGGATTGCTGGGTGGATGGGATGGAGTTGGGGAGGGACGGAGGGGCGCAAAAAACTAATTTGGCTCCAGGCGCCCCAAAACCTTGCTACGCCGCTGCTCTCTACAAAGCACCTTTAGGTGGAATCATTGAATGCTGTTGAACCTGAAAATAAATCATAAGCAGTCTTAATTTTTTTAAAATCATGTTCTCACAAGGGGTTCCAAAAAAGTTTAATATGTTCACTGAAAGGAACTAATGAGACACTGCAAGAATATCTAAACACATACAGAATATATATTTCTCTATATAATGGTAATGCAGAAATAAGTTGGCTTTGGTTCCCCATCCCCTTCAGGTCTATGAGGAATGTAGTTTCACCTTAATTAGTTATGTGCTTTCAAGTCATAAATGACTTGCAGTGACCCTCATAAGGTTTTCAAAGTAAAGGGAGCTACTTAAAGAGTGGTTTCATCAGTTCCATTTTTCCTGTTTGAATTTTTGTTGCCAAGTGGGGATTCAAACCTTAGCCTCCAGGGTCCTAGACGGTCACTCTATTCACCACACTACAGTGAGCAGCCCAGTTTCACCTTAAACACCAGCAAAATAAGACTTTGGAGAAGAGACATACAGTGGAACCGCTTGTATAACAAGCGGTTTGTTTAACAGAAAATCTGCTTTAAGAAAAAAATGTCCAGAGATAGGGGAAAATTGCTTAACAGAATTGCCGATGGAATGAATCTGTACAACAGAAAGACGGTCGCGATTAGGGATTAATCTGTTTTCAATGCATTCATATGGGAAATTTGTACAAAGGAAAATTTGCTTAACAGAATTTCATTTGGAACGAATGAATTCCTTTATACAGGTACCACTGTAATTTGAAATGAGTGGAAGCCAAGGAAGCTGGAAACAGCTTGACTTTGTTTCATCGGTCTGCTTAATACTTAAAATATTTATTCTAGGGATGAACTGGAAGTGAGTGTTGGAAGGAAAGAGTGGACTACATATTTGGACTACAGCTGCTAGAAACTGTCAGTCAAGTTGCTGGAGATTCTGACGGTTATAAGATAAAAGGTCCTTTCAAAACACTGCATGATATTCCAACCTCTAAGCTTGACATACCAAGGATAGACATGTTCTATACAGAATCTATAGATCACAGCCAATGTCACTCTTTCAATCCTTACGATTACAGTACTTTCTTTTTATCAACACATATATGGATGAAAGGATGCTACCTAGGTACAATTAATTGCAAATCCAAACAAGAAATTACTGGACTGAGTTCTAAGCCAAACAGTGACCTCATATGTCCATAGGTATACCTTACGTTTACATATTTTGTTTCCCAATCTCTTCACATTCTTTCCTAGTGCCCTCTCACTCTACTAGCTTTCTCTTAGATGGAGGGATGAGATGGACAGGCAGCTCATTGGGAAGCTCATGGCCTTCTAACTTGACCTTTATGAGATGATTAGCCAAAGCAAACTCCTCATCGTCTAACATCCCATCCTTATTGATGTCAGACAATTTCCATATCTTGCCCAACACTGTGTTAGGAAGCTTGGACTTCACCAGCTCCTTCTTGGCATTAGCCCCAGTTATTTTTCCATCAACTGGTGACAATGTGTAGAAGATCTCATCATACATGGGCTTATCTCTGGCCACCACCCAGTTTGCATCATCAATTCCTTCTCCTGCTCCTTCGCCATATCCATGTCCAAATGGGCTGTGCAGGGTGCCTTCAAAGGCTCCTCCTTTCACCATTTGGACAGGCCTGTGGGACTCTTCCTGGCGTACCAGCACCATGAGCTGTGCAATGTCATTGGCCAGCATATCATCTACGGCATCCAGCAACCTGCTCTTTATAGGCTGGAACTTGCTGAAATCCTGAGCCTGCAGCTGCTCCTGAAAAACACACAACAGGCAGAATAAGGTAAGAATTTTGCTACCATTCTGCTTACTAGAGGGGGCCAAAAACAATCCAGGGTCATCCAAGGTCAGCATGGAACCATGTGCTTCAAATTGATTGCAACCCTCAAAATGCAATGAGTACTCGAAATTGTAGCCACAACTCTGATTTATCATTAGGTTTTGACCATGGGTGAGCGGAATGCAAACACTATTTCTTACCAACCTTAACACACTACTGTGATAAGCAGTGTAAGGGCTGGCCCTACCTTTGAACTGGCTAAAGCTTCTAGCAGATGATGTACATTGTCACAAAGAGGTGGCAAACAATTGATCATTTTATTTATTGCTCTTGGCCAGAATTCTCTTGATGAATTATTTATGCATATGTAAGGGCAAAAATGAATCACAGAATTTTCCAGGCAAGAAAATAGCTTTCATACTCTAGGCCCATCATAAAAAGGCCAGAGTCATTGGAAAAGACAATTCTAGAAAAACACGAAGACAGTAGGAAAGGGAGGAAGACCATGTTTGAGATACATTGAGAGCATAAAGGATGCAACAACCTTGAGTTTAAAGAACCTGAGTAGGCCTGTTAGAGACAGGACAATTTGGATTTCACTCTAAGTCAGAGGAGACTTGACACCAAATGGAAATTATGCAAATGTTCATGGCAAATTGTTTTCCTTTACAAACATGCTACTTTTGCTCCTGGGAAGGCATGGCTTTCAATCTTTTCTCAAAGTGACATGCTGAACATTCAATGATCTAAGAAAGCAACCCATATTACTGGTGTTTTTTTTTTTTTACAAAGTAGTGCTAGAGGTGGGCACGAAACAGAAAACCGATGGTTCAGTTCATTCTGTTTTGCTCCCCCCCCAGTTCATTTTGTTTCATATGAATTTTTAAAACAAAAATTCATACGAACCGAACCAAAATGAACTGGTTCAGCTTACCTGGATCACCGGCACAACTGCCACCGCTGCCACTGCTGGGGGACCACCAGCGTTGCCACTGCCAGGGGACTACCGATGCTGACGCCCCCCGGCCCCTGGGGCTGGCTCGGCACTTATTTTATTTTAGTTTTATTTTTACAGAGCCAACAATGCAGCCCCTGGGGACACCGCTGCCACTGCCACCACGTGGCCCTAGGGGCCGGGTCAGCACTTTTAAACATTTTTAATTTAATTTTTTTATTTTTACACTGCTCGCCCCAGGGGCCAGGTTGGTGCTTTTAAATTTGTTTTTAAAACATATTTACCACCCCAACCACACAGCCCCAGAGGCTGGGGCAGCACTTTTTAAAAAAAATTTTTTTTTATTTTTATAGCACCGACCACGCAGACCCAGGGGCAGGGGCAGTGCTTTTTATTTTTTTATTTTTACTGTGCCGACCATGCGGCCCTAGGGGCCGACTCGGCGCTTTTAATTTTTTTAATTTTTTTTTAATTTTAAAAAGTCCCCGATGCTGGTTCCCCTCTCCCCACAGCTGAGAGGTGCTAGCTGTTTTATTTTTTTTTCAATTTTTTTTCAGGCCAAACCGTCTGGTCCATGGGCCAGAGGGACATATTTATTTATTTATTTATTTATTTATTTATTTATTTATTTAAAAGTCCCCAATGCAGGGCTTATTTTTTTCCTCCTGGTCCGCTGCTGGAGTTCTAGGTGAGGAGGCTGGCAGCGACAAGGTAGGAGATGGGGGACTGAATGAAATGAAATGGAAATTTCCATTTTGTTTCATTTTCCTTTAATGGCTTCGTTTGTTATTTGTTTTGTTAGTGAACAAAATAAATAACGAATAATGAAACGAATTAAACTTTTGTTTCATGCCCATCTCTAAGTACAGTAACCCCACACCTATCGCGGGGGTTAGGGACCCACCCAACCCACGGTACATTAAAACTGTGATATGTGGGAGCGGGTTGGGTGGGGGTGGGAGGTGATCAGAGGGGCAGGTGGGGGCGGTGGGGAGCGATGTGATCGCTCCCCCCCACAGGTACTGCAATCCCACAATATAGTGGGACCTCAGTACCTGAACCGCAAAATGGTGGGCGGTGACTGTAGTGCTATTAAATTTGAGCTCATTTCATCCCCATTGGAAAGAATGAACATTTTTGAACATTTCTCCCTGTTGGATAAGCTTATAAGAGCTTTTGCCCACATTTCTCAATTTGATATTAATTTTGTGATAAACTTCAGATTTTTTTTTTTACAAAAATCTTGTCTTTTGCACAGAAAATCATGTGTTTTGCATAAACATACAATTTCTGAATACAAAAAACAAACTTTTCATACCTTTCTAATTTGCAAATGCTACTCTTCATGAAAGAAGTGTGGAACTTTTTCTTATTTACAATAATTGCTCTCCCCCTCCCCCACCCACTGTCCTAATGTGTCATGACATCCTTTTAAAACTAAAAATGAGAAAATCTGTGGGTGTGCCTTCTGTTACTTGTCCAGAAAGATCAGATTACAAATTACCACAAGGAAAGGCAAATAAGGACATGCTAAAAAAGCTACAGGAAATGGCTTTCTAAATTGCATGCAGCCAATTTCACCAATTCCACCCACCAATGGTCACTCCCCCACCCCACTCCACCCTCCACTCTGTTTGTTTGTTTGTTTGTTTATACACCAACCATTTGGCCAGCAGAGCCACTCTGGGTGGTTTGTAAGACATAACAATAAACAACATCATATTGTATAAAAATACATTAAAACAATGAAAACTAGCTTCCTACATCAGGGTTAAGAGCCTCCTGAGACATAACAGCATTTTCATTCTTTTATAAGAGAAGCATTTTCCAGTCAGCAATGGCCATTTCCTTCAGTACAGCTACAGTGATTATTAACGTTAAGAGGGCTTATGCCAGATTTAATATATTGTTCTGTGAAGTGCCATAGGACACAGATAGTGTTGCAACATCAGGCAGCCATGGTTAACTACCAGTCCAGAATTTCAAAGTAAAAACAATGTTTCCCTCTCCCAAAAAACTCAGGTTTCTCCTTTGCAAAAACATTCTTTTTAAACTGGAATGTGCTAGCATAGGTGGCAGCAAAGTTCCGTTTATTTAATTTGGTTAAAAAAGAAGAGTCTCTACTGTTACTGTTCAACTGTTCTCTATTGCTTCTGGCACTTACTTGCATCTTCTTCAGATTAGGAAAGTCCCCCGGTGAAATCTGATGCTCCCGTTCAATCCGGCCATAGATCACACCCAAGTTGCTCACAAGTTCTTTCTTCTTATTGTCTTTGCCAAACACTGATGGCATTTCCTTCTTGAGTGAGCTAACGATATATGCATGAACCTATAAGTATCACAAAGACAGAGGGGAGAGAGAGAGAGAGAGAGAGAGAGAGAGAGAGAGAGAGATCCATGGCATTGCTAGTACATCATATAGCCAGACATAATTTACACTTCATATATCAGATTCACATCTCAACCCAGCTGTGACTTCAGTGAATTCAAATCTCTGCACAATTATGACTTCAAGAACCATGCAACCTTCCTACAATGAACGTCTAGTTTGTTTTTGACGAAACTATTTTTAATTTTTTGAAAAGAATTTTTGTGCACTTTTGGGGTAAAAATTATAGTAGTATAAATACAATAAAGCCAATTAATGAGATAATAAGGCAGCAACAAAACTGTTGATAAAATAATCAATATTCTGAATAGGAAAATGAATCCCCAATTGACTGTGGGAGGATGCCAGTAGGCAATATCATTTCATATAGTGGGAAGAGAACCAAGCAAATAAGTCCTGTTTCTATGCTGCAGTTAAGTGTGTCTCACAAACCCTTATTTCAAAAGCAGGTCCTCTGCTCACAATGTAAAAATTTCAGAAATTACAGGCCAGTAGAGAAATGTACCTTGGCTAGCCTTGCCCGTTTAATGAGATCATTCAGTTTCCGAAGGGCTGCGTTGCGGGGCAGGCTTTGCATATCTCTAAAGAGATCTTGCTCCTCTGCCTCAAAGAGCTTCCGATTATCTGGAATAAGCAATGGGTGAGACCAGAAGGAGCCAATGTACACCCTAACCACCTCAGGGGTGTTCACGATCTTCCCCAGTGACCACATGAGAGCACCATAAACCCTCATGAGCTGCTGGGTCTCAATCTGGTCTGCTTTGTTGAGTACTACCCTCATTTTATCCTCATGGTTTTTCAGGGCTTTGATGACCTCTGAGAATTCATCTGAAATATCTAACTTGTGGGCATCAAAGAGGAGAATGATGCGGTCCACTCTTTCTGCAAACCACTCCAGGACAGCAGCAAAGTCATAGCCTACGGGGAAAGCAAAAGACAAAGCGCCCATAAGAACAGAAACAATGTAACTTAGGATACCTTTAAAGTTGCCCTTGGAACCAAATGTTTTAAACCAGGGGTCTCTATGGCCTGTGAACTGGATCAGGCCCACCAGGGGCCTGAACCTGGCCCGCCAGCCATTGCAAAAAACCCCACTTAGATGGATGGATGGATTGGGAAATGAGTGAGAGGCAGTGTCATTCCTAGAGAGTCCTCCTGCAGAGGAGGGACAAAAAGGGGGCAAGTGGTGATAGAGAGGCAGCCTCATTCCTAGAGAGCCCCTCTCCAAGAGGACCGCTTCTGCTCTCTTGCTCTCTCTGCGGTGCAACCTCTCCCCCCCCCAGAGCCATGCAAATATGTGTAAGAAAGAATGGAGCGGGTTGTTGTCTTTTTTCAGATTTAGAAACATAATAATGAGACAAGGAATTAGTAAAATTAAATTAGAATTCATCTACTTGATCAATACACTCTTTTTATCTGAAAAACAATGCTTGGGATAGGGTGTCCTTCCACAACCTAAACCTATTAGAGCTCTCATCATCCCTTGCCATCATTGCCTATGAACACATGCTGGTGATGGTGGAAAATGGCATTCTAGCATAATATGCTGGAATGCTTTGCAAGATGTGATTGGATGGTATTTATTGTAAGAGTTAACTGACACCAGCCTTATACCTGGAGTCAGTCTCCCATTTTAAGGGCAACTGTAACAAAACATATTGCATTCTATAAGTACTCTCAAAGGGTGTACAGTACATAATTGAGCTCATCAGGGCTCCCCTGAACTAGATTAAGAACGGCTAAGACAAACAGAGAGCAAAAGGGACACAGTGTTGGCTAAAGCCAATATTTCTAAAGCAAATAACTTCCCACAGCAGTGCATCTGTACTATTTCCACAGCCAAGAAAGATAGGCACTTATCTGATTTCCAGCACTAATATTTATTTTAAGACAAAGCAACACTGACCACACTCCAGTTTCTGCATTGGTCAAGTGCTTAGTTTACAGTAAAAGGGAATGGACAGAGTCAGATCTCTTTACATGAAAGCATAATAGAATTTGACTGCATAATGAAAGTAATTTCAGCTGGAATAATAGAGTCACGCAAAGCAAGTAACAACTGGTTATACAAGAACAGAATGGCACTTCCAAGTTCCCAAGTCATATCTTCAGTATTTTAAAACATGTTTCCAGGAACTAAACTTCTTTGTAGGAGCCATACTAATTAAAGAGATAGATCTCACAGGTTTACAGTTCCAAATGAGGTTCAGCTGACATTAACCCTATAATGTCTGAATATAGATCTGGCCATATTCCAACACCTCATTGGCTAATCATTGTGCTGTATGTTTGCACAAATCTCAAATGTGCACATTACCCTGTGGATAACTTTTACTTTGAAATACATTATCAGATGTGTCCACAGATAGTCGGCATGAACCCAGGAAAGTGTGGATTCAGGAATACAAAGTACGGTGGACTGTCATATAACAAACAGCTTGTTTAACAGAAAATCCGCTTAAAAGAAAAAAAAATCTGGAGATAGGGAGAAATTGCTTAACAGAATCACCTATGGGGTGAATCTGTACAACAGAAAAACGGTTGTGATTAGGGATTAATCCATTTTCTATGCATTCCTATGGGAAATTTGTACAACAGAATTTCATTTGGAACAAATTAATTCCTTTATACAAGGTACCATTGTACTTGCAAATCATATGTGGTTCATGAAGTGTGGATTTCTGGAAGTCTACATCAATAGGTTATCACAGCAGATTCCATACCCATCTCTAGCCTAAGCCAATCCTGGGATGAAATCAGTAGCACTGTACACTGTGCTTAGCAGAACCTACTCAGGTTGACTGCTTATTATAAGGTTTGATAGGAAAGTTAAACCAGGAAGAAGCCTCTCCCCAGGCCATGATCAGAAGCTGCTTCTTGACTTTACCTCGGCTTATTCTTTGTTTCTCTCCAGACAGGATTCCTGGTGTATCGATAATGCTGATACTCTCTAATACCGGGTTTGGCAGTTGAGCACATACAAATCTAGGAAGAAAGCAAAGGATACAAGATGATGTTACAGTCAAGAGGGGATCAGGTAAACATTGAGGTTAGAGTTTTGGGATGATCATTCAGTAAATAATTATTCCAAGCTCTCATTCAGCTAATTCTTTTGGAACGTTGCTCTGTGAACTACCTCTCAACTACTCAGTGGGTGCAACCATGAGAATGTGTAAACAGCATGCATGGAAGTTCATTGTCTAACTGCTGGTCATGAAAAATGTAGAGTGTCACTGGCCAATCTAATGTCGCTCAGCAGGTATAGTCTACTGCAGGCCTGTGTATTAAGGTTAGGATTGAAGGTCAGTCAAAATAGATGGCAAAATGACAAATGCAAGGGTGAACTGCCCTGGAAGGGTACAAAGGGCAGAATTAGTACAGATAATGTAATGCAAAAGTTCTAGCAACTTGCATATCCCAGTACAGGTAAATACACACAACTCCTTTTAGGCCTAGTTTTTACCAGGATGTTTATTCCCCTAACTAGTAGAGATGGGCATGGAACAAACATTTTTTTCATTTCCGTTATTCGTTAGTTGTTCCGTTATGTAACGAAACGACAAACGAAAATTGTGATGAAAATGCAACGAAATGAACAGAACCACGAAAATTGTGGTCGTTACATTTTGTTTCCGTTAATGGCAACACGCAATGAAATGAGCTGTTTTAAATGTTAAAAAACGCCCTGGACATCCATAAAAATGCAGTGAAAATGTGATAATTATTTGAAATTATTACCTACCAGGGTGGGGTGGGGTCCTTAAAATGTTTGTTTTTGTCTTCTCCCATCGCGATGTATTTTTCTTTTCCCTTTAAAATGGATGTCGCCACCAGCCACAAAATGGAGGCAAGCCATGTGATGGGATCATGTTCAACCAATAGCAATCCCAGGTTGCAGACTGGGCGGGCAGGTCTGGTAGCCACAGAGGGCATAAAAAGCGCTGGCAGCCCACGTTCTCCTTGCAGTCTCTGGTGGGAGTTAGGGTGGGATTGCTGTCTCTGTGACTCTAGCTTTAGTCCTGCAGCCTCCCTGTGTGTGTGCATGCTGCGTACCTCTCGGTGAGTACCCTCCCTTGCCCCGCAGTGCAGTCACTCTGCGGCTGCCTTGCAACCTGGGCAACTCCCGCTGCTGCCTTTGCAGCCTCCCTGTGTACCTAGTCTATACTGTGTCTCTGCCAGCATCCATTTTTTTTAGTGTGGGGCATTGGGGGATGCCTGCGCACGGAAATGCTTTAAAAATCGCGCAAAAAGCGGGTAGAAACGACAAACGAAAAACGGTAACGAAATTTTTCCAAAAATTCACGACAAATGGAAATGAACCGAAACAGACCTCTCAATGACAAACGAAAAACCGAAATGCCATTTTTTGTTTCATGCCCATCTCTACTAACTAGATTGTACCACTTCAGACTGCAAATACAGCCTGACATGACTGAATGCTCAACAATAACAACAGTGTAGAAACAGCCCCTCAGTTACTTGTGAAGGGGTTATGTTGTTCTGCATTTAAGGGAATTATACGAGGTACAACATGAAATCATGTGAAAGCCCAGGCTCACCTTTACCAATTAAAATACTAGGTTACAAGCCACCATCAGAATCCTATTACTGATGCATGTTCATCGAAGGGAAATTTCATAAACCATGGCTGCAAAGTGCCATTCATTCCCTGTGTCCTGCTTGTCTTCCTGCCTATGACCCTGATGATACAATCAATGCACAGCAAGAATGCAATCATCATTTTATTAATGGGCAGGAATTTGCTGCTCAGAATTATGTGATTTCCTTTATGGCAGAAACAACACTATAGGATTCTGGCTGGGGTGTTTGTGCATGTGTTTTAATTCTTCTAACCCCAATTTATTTATTTATTTATTTAATATACTGCTCCATCTAGCTACTCTGGGTGGTTTACAGACTGAACAGAAATCAAAACCATAAACAGAAAAATACAATATAATATATAAGCACAAATATATAGATAAAAACGCAATAACTAGTAAATAATATATAACAAAAACATCGAACAGGAGCAAGATGGGCTACAGATAAAAACAAAATAAATACACAATAGCAATCATTATTAGAACAGATTAATATCCAGGCAAAGCCTTTTTAAATAGCCACGTCTTTAGATGCTTCTTAAAGACTGGGAGGGAAGGTGGCAGACAGATCTCAGGAGGAAGTTGGTTCCAGAGCCGAGGGGCCGCCACGGAGAAAGCCCGATTTCTCGTCAAAGATTTTACAGGTCTCCTCCAGCGACAGCACCTTCAAATGTCCTGCCTGAGAGTATCGGGTGTTATGGGCTGGTTTAACAGGCAACATAGAGAATGCTCCTGTATATGGAGCTTCTGAAATAAAACCAGGCATCATAATGGCTTAACACGAGCCTGTATTGTTCTGAATGTTTTGAAAACACTGCAGCAATTATTTTATTATCTACAACAAACAAATTAAACACAGGCCTCACATGGATAACATGTGAGGACTACCTCTCAATAAAGTAGGCCGTGGAGAAACATGTTTTCATGTGCCAGTTTAGGTTTCCTTGGAAATGTGTTTGTTTTTCCTTCTTTGAATTTCTCCTCTGCAGGAAGCTGACCTTCAGTCATCTTAGCGAGCAAGTATCTAAGAAACAGCATTGTTCTAATTAAATGCCAGAAGGTCAGAAGGCAAGTTTGGCCACTAAAAATCATCATACAGTACCCAAGCTTTCATGGATCAAACACTATTTTGTTGGGGCTTGTACCCTTGTGAAGAAATTCAAAGTCCAAAAGTTCACGGCCAGAAGAATTTTGCCAGGAAAGTTACTCTTAGATGTAAAGATCAATCATTCTCGGCATGATGGATTGTACCAGACCCATTTTCCTTAGAAGTAGATCGAGAGTGGTGCAAGAAGCCGTAATGCTGTTTTAAGGTTACAGCCAAGGCAGCTGTGGATTGGTGCCATATTTGAAAAAAAAAGTTATGGAGGTCCTATGAGGACTGAACAAATAAAGAAGCATTTGCATTTCCATAGAAAGTGATTATGTAGGAAGATGTCACTTATTCAAGGACAACTGTGTCAATATCCAGGACACCAGATTCCTCGTTAAGAGGCTCCTTTTCACATCAGGGCAAAATAGCGTTCTGATGACTTTCCCTGGCCAAGGTAATTTTGAAATACATACACTTTTGCCCAAAAACAAAGAAATGGGACACAGATAGATTGAATTAGGGCCAATTTAATTTTCACCCTACAAAACCAGATCTGGATGGAAGTAATGGATAGCTCAGTGACTTAGAAATCTGGCTGTGGAGTCAGAGGTTGGGAGTTCAATTCCCCGCTGGGCCTCCTTGATTTTAGTTGGACTTAGTGATCCATAGGTTCCCTTCCAGCGCTGCAATTCTAATGATGTTGGTGGTGGCAGCAGTTTGAACCAACCTCCTTAAGTCGCAAAGCAGCTGAATCCAATGTACTTGGGCAAGTCCAAAGCAGAATTTAATTCTTCCTTTCCTAATTTATACTTCTCTTGGTGAAGAAGCCTGCCTGGGTCATCCCACACGATAGCCCAGTGTTGGCCTTCAAAGGGCCATGGGTCCGGAGGATTTGAAATTTACCCATCACCTTTAAAATGCTCTGGGTTCCTTAGATAATCTCACCCCTACCTGGATCATTTCCCACACATTGCTGCCACATGCGATGAATTAAAACCACACTTAGCAGTAACACGTTCCCAAATGTAAAGCAGGAAAAACCACCACTGCCCTGTCCAACATAGGCAATTGATGGACAAGCAAAACATTTCTACTTCGCCCCAAGACAAGCAGCTAATCCAGAGTAAACAATTTGTAACTCTCCAAATATTGTTGGACTGGCAATTTCATTGGCCTTAAACTGTGCAGCCAGTTACATGGGCTGATGGGGTTTGCAGTCTAACAAGTGCTGTTTGTTCAACATTGCATATCATTGAAGAAAACTCTATCTTGAAAATTTGGGAGAGAGGCAGGATTATTGGAGAAACCAAGTGCAGGATGATGGGGTGGATGTGGAGTATATATAGCCCTCCCCCTTGCTCCTGTTGGCAGAATGTTTCTATCACTAAGGAATTGTGTAAGCAATGCGTGGGATTTTTATTTCTCGTTGGTTTTGATCAGAAGCTACCTAATTTTGCAAAATGTGCAAAAGGAAAAAGGAAAAGTAGCAACTGGACCGAGCTCTAAGAAGACAAATTAAATATTCATACCTCTCATGAAAAAAGACAATGTATACTTTTGCAAACATCAGTATTTTAAAATGAAGTATCACAGAGCCCCACCTCCAGTGTGGATGGTGAGAATCAGGATATCAGGAGGAAAGAGTAGTGGGTGGCATGAAGTCTCTTTAGTGCCTATGCTCAGGAAAAGTGACAGATGGTCTCCAAAGATTGTTGGACTACAGTTCCCATCAACCGTAGCCAGTGTAATCAGTGGTGGCAGTTGCTGTCCAACAAATCTGAAGGCCACACAGTATGTAACTTGTTTATAATGTCAGTGAAATATCCAAAATACAACATATTTATATAAGCTGGTATTTTGTTCAGCAGAGTTCTAAAAGCAGCAGGTTCCATGCTGATTTGATGAAGTGCCAGCTGCACGCAACTAGGCACATGACTAGCAGCTGGTTAGAGGAGCACAACAGTTGGGTTTCTACATGTGTAAATACTAAACACAATACTGGCCATAGCATTTTAAGCACTTCTCAGCCTTAGTGTAGAATCAGTTTCTCCAAGTTGTGTACCCATGAATTAAATTAAATCAGTGGGTAATGTTTGTTGTTATCGTTGTAGTTGTTATGTTGGATACTCAGTGGTTTAGGTATCCAGGAGCAAAGCCTGAGGTTGGAAGTCCAATTCCCCACTGTGTTTCTTTGACAAGGGCTGGATTCAATTATCCATCGAGTCCCTTCCGATTCTGCAATTCTAAGATGATGACGTGCCATCCAATCAGGCCTGACTTAACAGTGACCCTAATAAGGATTTTAAAAATAGCTAAGATGTTTAAGGAGATGTCTTACCAGGGCCGACTGCAACTGGGGTGGGGCAAGTGGGATATGTTTTCCCAATGCTGTGCTGGGGTGAGTTTCCCAAAATGACAAAATATTACAGCTATAGTATTCGTACTTTGTACTATTCTGCACTCTGCTGCTGGGGGCAGGCACAGAATCCATGCTTGCCTGGGTGACACAAACCCTAGTTGTAGGCCTGGTGTTATCAGTTCTACACCCAGTGAATTTTCCCAACTGAGCAGGAATTTGAATCAGGTCTCCTGGGACCTAGGCCATAACTCTAGCTATTAAGCCACAGTGGGTATCTAGGCCATTCTTACTAGGGAAAAAACCTTTCTCTTAAAATGTGGCTGTCCATTTTGAGTACTGAGAAACAGTGTATGGCTATCTTGTTTTCCATTTCTTTATTTTTAGGAGGCAGGAATTGTTTCACCTCTGTGTGTCCCACCCTCATCTATGGAAGGCTTTCTGAGGATATATATGTGAATTTGTCACCTCAATTTATTGATGGGACTATTTAAGGAAATTATAGTATACAATTTCAGAGCATAGAAGAGTTATTTTACTGGACAATAGCTTCAAGAATTCCAGGGACCCTCTTGATTCGAGGATTCTTCAAGTTGTGTCCCACAGAAATAACCTTTTCGAACTCTGGTACTGTTCAGGTTGAGAGGGAATGGAATTCAATTTCAGACCCTCTTTTATTCTCCCAGTGTTAATCTTTGGATGCACAGCCATTATCCCAACTATGTCTGCACCCAGCTGTACAACTGCCATTTTGAATCATGTTGGCAAGCAGTCAATTATTTGTTGACTTTTCAATGGTTGGAAGAGTTTACAGGTGGCATCAGAGGCAAGCACAGTAGTCTGTGGAGCCCAAGTTCAACCCTCTCAGCTCACTCAAGGACAGAGAGCCCCTGCTATAGAGGGGCTGAAAAATGGTGAAGGAGAGGGATGGAAGGAAGGAAAAAAGTGGAGATGATTGGCTGATCCCAATGATTATGTCCAAATACATTTGTTCACCCCACCTCACCCCATTTTGTTCAGTTGGCCAGTTGGTATCCTGAACCCTCCCCAAAACTTCTCACAATGATGTTCCTAGGCAACTGCAATGCCACTTCTGATATCCATACTTGTTCTGAGTACCACACACTTCAAAATAGGAAATGCCCATTAAAACATCTGACAGCCGCTGCTGGCAAATGAATGCTTCCTTCTTCCTCTTGTGAACACCAGTAGAATATTTTTGGTTGACTCACAATCCACATCAGACACCATAAATCCCTTTTCTGGTATTGGGTAGACTGAACTGGCTCTGGGGAAGGAAATTTTGCATAAGTAATATTATTGCTAAATGCTAGTTTATCACCACAATTTGGTTATTTTGTAGTACATGTCACTAATCCTCCTTCTCAGCACACAATATGTCTTCTCTCTCTTCTGGGATTTAATGCTGACATAACTAACTTGGTCAGGTATCTGGGAAGTTCCAAGGTTTTATTTCTAGTTGTGGCCTCCAAGATAGTAAATACAAAATACAACAGTTTTGAAAGCTTGCAATAAACCATCAGCCGCACCTCCTGAATCCATGGATATTATATCGGTTCACATGCAACTGGCACAGAGAATTGGACCTGGACCACCGAGCTCACTGTGATTTCATCCCTCACGTAATGTCCCCACTCAGTGAATGAATGCCCGGACTCTCCTGCTTCAAAGAGTGGAGGTATAGAAAATGTGCAGCTTTTCAGAAGTTGCGGAATCACATCCGTCATCAGCCGTAGACAGCTTAGTCATCAGTGAGGGATAATGATGATTTATTATTTATTTGTTTGTTTCATTTATATACCGTGCTATCTTCCTACAGGAACTCTAGGCGGTTTACAAGATATTGCATTGCATTGCAGATAAACAATATTTCTCCTCCTTGAACCGGAGTCTCTTTTCACCAAGTCCTAGCCATAGCTCACTCAATATCCCACCCCACTTCCATTGACTGACAGATTCTCCAGTCACCCAGACATTTAGGCTGTGATCAGAAAGTCTCCCCCATGCATTCCCTGCAATACCCCTCTCTTCTAGTTGAGAGGAACATCTATGAAACCCAAGAAGCAGACCGCTGTTTGTCTAACCAGAATGTATACTTAATATGTTTTTAGAAGCAATTCTCTTTCAAATGAGGAAAGGCACATACAGTGGACCCTTGTATAACAAACAGTTTGTGTAACATAAAATCTGTACAACATAAAAAATTTTGGAGATAGGGGAAATTTGCTTAGCAGAATCGCCTATGTGGTGAAAAATGCTTGCGATTAGGGATTATTCTGGTTTCATTGCATTCCTATGGGAAATTTGTATAAAAGAAAATTTGCTTAACAGAATTTCCTTTATACAAGGTACCACTGTATTTGTCATAGCACATGATTTTCCTCACCTACATAGCTAGCATTCAGTGTGCTTTCCTCTGTGAACTGTCACTGGAAAGTGAACACTCGCCATTCTGATTACCAGGGCACAAACTACTGAGGAAATCCCATCACAGGAGGGGAAACAGGTGAAATAAAAGAAGTAAGCATTTGCCCAACCAACAAGTAGCACATAATATGTGCTCAGAAAGTCATACTGACCTGTTTAAGAAGGCATTGCCAAAGGCATTTAGTTTCCGGAAGGGCTTTTTGGGATCTACCACCAGCGCATTACCAGGTACAATGCCCTCGACATCCCCCTGCATCACAGCTATGAAGGAATCCGTTGTTGGCTCTGGCCCGATCCGCATCCCAGGGAAATCTTGTTCAAGAAGGTATCTAAGTGTGAACATACACCCCAAGATGTATCATAGTTTCATTTAGCTGTAGGAGATTGTTCACCTGAAAGCTTTTTATCGGTTGCAAATCTGAAGCTGGATGTTACCTATTACATTAAAATAGTCAAAAACAAATTAAAAATGCCAACATTTTTTGAATAATACTTAACACTCCATATTAATTAAATTTTGTGGCGGGGGTTGAACCAGAAGCCTGATCATAAGTCAGGATTTTCAGTTGTTGGGGTCATCATAAGTCAGGGTACCAGTGTCTGTCTGTCTATCTATCTATCTATCTATCTATCTATCTATCTATCTATCTATCT
>JAHTLZ010000275.1:20555215-20588780 GCA_023846285.1 Phrynocephalus versicolor
CTGAACTGGCTGGAATCCAGCATTAACATCTGGCCTCCTCGGACCATCTGAGCCAGCCGGCGTAACCCTCGCTGGGCCTCCTCAAGTCCTGTCAGTGTGCTTCACTGCTTTTTTTTTAAAAAAAGTTTTAGATACAGTGCAGATTTGAGGGGGAGGAAGAGATGGGCTGATGAGGTCAAATTGTTGGGTGCTTTTGTTTTGGGGTTTTTGTTTGTTATTGTTTGTTTCTTTGTTTTTTGCCATTAGGTGTAGGTGATAGGGACCCACAATGGAACTGAGGGAACAGGAAGGGGGGGCAATGGAGGGGGCAGCCATTGAAATTGTGCTGGGTAGGGGAAGGTATGGTGGTAGGAGTGGAACATGCCCGCGTAGGAGAAGAGGGGTTAGATATCTTACATCTATCCCCTCTTCTGGTCCCACTCCTAGCCAGAAGGAATCAGGTAACCATGTCAGCGAGCCCACAAGCCACACGGTGTTGTTGTTAAATATCAGGTCAATACAAAATAAGACCGCCCTCATCCATGATGTTATTCCGGATGAGGGTGCTGACCTGGCATGTATTACTGAGGCTTGGGTGGGATAGGAAGGTGGAGTTCCCCTTTCTCAGCTATGCCCACCTGGGTACTCAGTCCAGCACCAGTGTCGCCCGGTGGGCCGGGGAGGTGGAGTTGCTATAGTCTACAGGAGTTCGATCTCCTTGACCAGGCTTCCTGTCTCTTTGGGAAAAGGTCTAGAGGGCCTGTATTGTGTGTCGGGCTCATGAGACAAATTAGGGATTCTGTTGGTGTACCGCCCACCCTGCTGCGTACCAACAGTCTCCCTGCCTGAGCTGACAGAGGTGGTCTCGGACCTGGTGTTGAAGACCCCCAGACTGTTGGTACTGGGGGATCTCAACATCCACGCCGAGGCTACCTTAACTGGAGCAGCTCAGGACTTCAAGGCCACCATGACAACTATGGGGCTGTCTCAACATGTCATCGGCCCAACACACCAGAAGGGCCATACTCTGGACCTAGTCTTCTCAACAGGACTGGGGGATGGTGGTTTGGATGTGGAGGGGTTGGCTTTGACTCCATTGTCATGGTCAGACCACTTCCTGTTCAAGTTTAGGCTATTAGCTACTCCAACCCTCTGCAAGGGTGGGGGATCCATTAAGTTGACTAATGGATCTGGACGGTTTCCTGAAAGCTCTGGGGGATTATCCAGCTGACATGGTTGGTGCTCCTGTCGAAGCTCAGGTCACCTTATGGAATAGGGAGATGACCCGGGCAGTTTACATGATCGCACCTAAGCGCCCTCTCCCCCTACGCAGAGCCCGGACAGCTCCTTGGTATACATCTGAGTTGCGGGCAATGAAGCAGGAGGGGAGACAGCTGGAGCGCAAGTGGAGAAAACATTGCAGTGAGTCTGATCAAACACGGCTTAGAGCCCACTATCGGGCCTATTCCGTGGCTATACAGTTGGCGAAAAGGCAGTATTTCGCCAACTGTATTGCTTCCTCAGAGTGCCGTCCAGCGGAGCTGTTTCAGGTGGTCCGGGAACTTCTTCAGCCAGGAGATAGGCACACTGTGATGAGTTTGCTGTTTACTTTGAGGGAAAAATTGCTCAGATTCGCAGTGAACTGGACTCCACTATTGGTACAGTATCAAGGGATGTGTCCAGTGCACCGTGCTTAGGTCCAGTGTTATTGAATGAGTTTCAATTGTTGAGACCCGAGGATGTGGACAGGGTGCTTGGATCTGTCCGTTCCACCACCACGCTGCTCAACCCTTGCCCTTCTTGGCTAATTGAAAGATCTGCCAGGGGGGTTCGCACCTGGGTCCAGGAAGCTGTAAATGCCTCTTTAAGAGAGGGAGTGGTCCCTGCTGCCTTAAAAGAGGCAGTAATTAGACCACTCCTAAAAAAATCTAACCTGGACCCAGGACTGGTGGTTAACTACCGACCAGTAGCGAACCTCCCTTATTTGGGCAAGGTGTTGGAGCGGGTGGTGGCCGGACAGCTCCAGGTGCTGCTGGATGAAACGGATTTTCTAGATCCATTTCAATCTGGTTTCAGGCCAGGTTTGGAACAGAGACTGCCTTGGTTGCCCTGTACGATGACCTTTGCTGGGAGAGAGACAGGGGGAGTGCAACCCTATTGATACTCCTGGACCTCTCAGTGGCTTTCGACACCATCGACCATGGTGTCCTTCTGGATAGGCTGGCCAGGTTGGGAGTTGGAGGCACCGCCTTGCGGTGGTTCCGATCCTTCCTGGCTGACCGTGTCCAGAAGGTGGTGCTGGGGGATAGTAGCTCTGCCCCATGGCGTTTACGTCATGGGGTTCCACAGGGCTCAATACTATCCCCCATGCTGTTTAACATCTACATGGAACCGCTGGGAGAGGTCATCAGGAGGTTTGGGCTGAGGAGTCAGCAATATGCTGATGATACTCAGCTTTACCTCTCGTTCTCCACCAATCCAGGTGAGGCGGTTTCTGTTCTGAACTTGTGTCTGGACCAGATAATGGACTGGATGAGGGTTAATAAATTGAAACTCAATCCAGACAAGACGGAAGTGCTGTTAGTGGGTGCTTCGTCAGACAGGCTAGAGGGCCACTTCCCTGTCCTGGATGGGGTTGCACTCCCCCTAAGGGACAGGGTCCGTAGCCTGGGGTTGCTCCTGGACCCCGGTCTAACTCTGGAAGCCCAGGTGGACTCGGTGGCCAGGGGTGCCTTTCTCCAGCTGCGGAATATATATCAGCTGTGCCCCTACCTAGATGAACGGAGCCTTATGACAGTTACGCATGCACTGGTAACATCCCATATTGATTACTGCAATGCGCTTTACGTGGGGCTGCCTTTGAAGATGGTCCGGCGATTGCAACTGGTTCAGAATCGTGCTGCACGGCTGGTGAGTGGTAGGGCCACCAAGGAACACATCACGCCGATTCTCTATAACCTTCAGTGGTTACCAGTTGCTGCCCGAGCCCAATTCAAAGTGCTTGTTTTGACATATAAAGCCCTAAACGGCTTAGGACCTAGATACCTGAAGGACCGCCTCCTTCCATATGAACCTACCTGGCAATTAAAATCTAGTCAGGGAGCCCTCCTGAAAGAGCCATCCCTTAAGGAGGTGAAGGGGTGGCCTGCAGGAATAGAGCTTTTTCAGCAACTGCCCCCAGACTATGGAATGCCCTCCCAAATGAGACTCGCCTGGCGCCGACGTTAATAACATTTCGGCGCCAGGTAAAAACCTTCTTGTTCCAGACGTTTTTTAACTAATGATTGTGGGTCCTGATGGCAATTTTAGTGATGTGTTTTTAATGTATCGTATTTATTGCATTTACATGTTTTTATTGTTCTAATTTTGTTGTATTTTGATGTTTTAATTGTCCATTTTGATTGTGAGCCGCCCAAAGACCTTTGGGTAGTGGGCGGCATACAAGCTATATAAATAAATAAATAAATAAATAAATAAGAGACATATTTTAAGAAATTAGACTATGCCAGTATCTCTTGTGGAGCTGAAACAATACAACAGAGATGATTACACTGGAAGAAGCAGATTGCTGCTAATGAAAGAGCAGGGGACACATGATGAGACGAAGCTGTGCACATCCTGAAATTAAAAAAAGGGACTCTCTTAGTAGTAGTCTGCCACTCCCAATGATGAAATACCGGTACTCACTATACAAGAGGATAATGTTCTGTATAATACAGTACCTGTAACACCTTCTCCATTAAATGTCCCAAATATAAAATACGAATAGGGCCAATTCACGATACTTTGCTCTGTACAGCAAATGGCAAGATGATACTTGTCCCTCCATTGCATGTGTAGAAGCTGAAGGGATGGCAACTGAACCTCGGTTCATTGTCAATACTGGGTTTTCCACCATTCCTGTGATCTCCAGGTTAACTTAAGCATTGCAGGACAGGCCATGGCACTAGAGATGTACAAAAAAATTGAAGCTCAGGAAAAAAAAAACCCTGTTTTTTTCCAACTCCCTGCAAAAGGGATCTTTTGGGGAAAAAATGAAAAAATACATTAGCACTCCTCCTCCCCCTTTTGCAGCTTGAAAGTCATTCTGTTACTTTAGGGACATAACATAAATTTATCACAACTAGCATATTAAAATATAGTGTATCCAAACAATTATTACAAACAGAATTTACTTTTTATAAACTAATGTAGCTAAATGATTTGATTTTCTGGGATCTGATCAATGTAAACTCTAACCTTTTTAAGTTGTTAATGAATTTAATTAAATTAAGTACTGTATATACTTTCTGGTTCTTTTGTTGCTCTGTATTTTCTTCCAGTGCTTTGAGGCCTAGTGAAGAGGGCAGAATGGAAGCAAACATACCCACACACATGCAAAAACAAAAGTAAAACCCTTTTCTTTTTCTTGTGACAATAGCCGCACCACCGAAAGGAATAAATGCATCTTGTTCTTGCATTGGATAGTTCAGTGTGTAACCTAGGACTTGCTTGTCCTCAGTGCACAGAAATTAGAATAATCTGGTACTATGCCTATTTTTAAAGGAATGATTTGGAAAATATTTGAACATCTTGTCTTAAAATATTTTATTCATCCCGTTAAAATAAACCAATCCATAATCATTTTTTTTCTTTTTTCAGTTTTTCTAAAAAATTTTTAAAGGCTTCAGGGGAAAAAATGAGAAAAATGTCCGTCCCCCCCCCCCAATTTTTCCTGGGTTTTTTCTGGGGCTTCACATCTCTACGTGGCATACATAATTCTTGCCCAAGGGGAAAGATTAGGTGGATATGATGTATGGAACAAGACACTGCTCCTTCCAGCACCCACTGACTCTGGCTAAGGGTAAGGTTGTCTCTTTTCATAGAAAACAGTTTTCATGGAGATGAATTTGCTATTTCTGAAGAAGCACCAAAGAAGAACAAGTGAAGGCGTGAGGGTTACAGTATGAAAGTCTTCTTCTGCAGCTTTACTAAATTGCAAGGATGCCATAGAAATTAAGACAGCATTAGGATCATTATCACAGCTGGCATACAACTATGGCTTTGCTCCTGAGAAGGAGATCAAAGGAGGAGGGCAGAAGACCAAAATGGTTACTCCCTTTGTGTATGGCAGGATGATGAACATTCTGGCAGCAGTGGCACTGCCTGGATGGGGAAAGATGAGAGTGATGGTGGGAGCATCCCTCCCCAAGAAGGAAGAGGAAGAAGTAGTCACATTGATCAGAGGCTGGCTGTATTTAGCAAGAAGCTTCCCTGGTACCCCATGCTTTTGAGGTCCTCAAAAGCAGAACTTATAAAGCATGACTAAAAAAAAATTGCTCATACTACACCCTACTACTTGTGCCAGTTGCCTAAGAAATGCTGATGGTAGGGATGTCTTTCTCAGATGATGATTGTGTATGTGTGTACAGGTGCGCTTGTGCAATGCAGTGGCAGAAGTCATGGCAGAATTCAGACAGAGGCATTTACCAATGACCGTATGATATATTTTGCTGTCTGAAAACACAACAGTACTTGTTCCTTCTATGCACAAAAGTGAATTTGGCTGGCAGTGGAATTTTTCTCTGATACTGGACACTCAAGCCCTCCACGAAGGACATTGTGGAAGCATGACACCCAGATTTTCTACTTTCTAAGTCAGAGCACCAAAGAATAGAATACAAATGAACCCCCCCCCCCCCCGAAATATGCATTATCATAGTATGGTGTCCATGGATGCATGCATGCACATTGATTGATACAGTTGTGTGGTAGTTCATTACCAAAGAAAAATAACAAGCCATCTGGTTTTACCTTATGAAGGTGGTCTTCCCGGTGGAATACTGCCCCACAAGCAGGACCATGGGCTTGTTGTCAAAGTCTGCATTCTCCAAGGCTGGTGAGTGAAACTCGTGGAATTTGTAGTGCTCTTCCAGAGGGAGAAGCTTGGTCCTGTACAGTTTCTTAAGACCCTCACTCACCGTCTGAAACACTTCAGGGTCTTTCTTTCTCCTTTCATCCAGACCCAGCCAGCTGAACATTTTGCAATGAGGGAAATCTTGTTACTGATAGCTCATTTTGCTTGGCAGAGGCCAGTCATCAAGGAGTGGGAAAGAAAAGCTCGCACTTCGGATGGTTTGCTAGCACTTGCTACAATTCTGAAATTTAGTGATTATATGTCTTCCTTCCTTCCGTTCTTCCTTCCTTCCTTCTATGTTTTTTTTTTAAAGAGAAAGAGAGACAGTCGCTTTATTGATTGCTGCCGCATCAGTGTGTAATACAAAACAAGACAACTTAAGAAACAGCAGGCATGGAACTGACCTGTTTATGCACACCAACACCGCCACATTTTTTCTACTGGAAGAAAAGCAACAACCCCGAGCATGCGGTACTAAAAGAGCCAGGAGTAAACTCCCTGTGCTCTTACTGTGAGACACTTAAAAAGAAAACAAAATGGGCCACAGTGCTGGGCTTGCGTCTAGCTTTTTAACTGTTGAGCAAGAAACTGTTCTCATCACAAGAGAGGCAGATGAATCACAGCATCTTCCCTTCTTTGCGAAGCAGCTGGTGCTTAATAGCCTCTCTCTCAAGGAGCTGACCGGGAAACGGAAATTGTACAACTACAGGGGGCAATGTTCAAACTGATCAAATTATGCCCAGGAGAGTGATAGCCAGTGGCTGGAGCTTTCAACTGTCTGTCCAAGTCAAGATCCAGGGCAATGGGTTGTCAGATAGGGGGTCACAATCATGGGTCAAAAGTTGTGTTAATCATAAGATGCAGAATCAGCAACAAGGTAATCAATGAACAGAATCACACTGCAGATTTCCTGCACCTCCTTCAGAGAGTTAGAAATGGCGTAGGACCACAGGACAGGAAAAAACAGAACAGAGACAGTCAGGAAGTTGTGAATGAGTGTACAGTCGACACTGACTGACAATGACCAAAACACTGAAGGGTATATAGCAATAGGCTTGAGGGGACTGAAGAATTTTCATTTTAAAACAATCATTTATTTCCCATGTTTGGTAATGCTACAAACTACAGACAACAGAAATCTAAAAATAACCAGAAGATAAATCAACATAATAGTAAAAGTCAAATAGTGTTTCAATAAAATAACGTGCAAACAGCAATCAGGAAAAAAGGACTGATGATGGTGGTCAAATTTGCTTTAAAATTGGCATCCAAATGGGAAGGATGCTGGAATAGGACAGTACAGTGGACCCTTGTATAACAAACAGCTTGTATAACATAAAATCTGTACAACATAAAACATTCCGGAGATAGGGGAAATTTGCGTAACATAATCGCCTATGGGGAAAATCTGTACAACATAAAATGGGATCACTCTGGTTTCAATGCATTCCTATGGGAATTTGTATAAAGGAAAATTTGCTTAACATAATTTCATTTGGAATGAATTAATTCCTTTATACAAGGTACCACTGTATTAAGTTCCTACTGAAAGGTGAGCAGTGACCTTGAGTTAAATGAAGCTCTTCGAGAATAGCTCAATTGTTATTTGTTTAATTTACTGTGCATTTATTCTTAAAAAGCAGTGCATTTTGGTGCGGTTTTTTAAGGATTGTTTCATTGCCTTCTGAGTGGTTGTATGGGCCAGGAATAGGTGGACTTTATGACTGTCCCTGTGTGCCACTGCACACAGGTTGATGGTTTGTCCCAGCTTGGGCCACCTTCTTGTTTTTGGCATTGTGTTGTTCCTTGCTTTGGTGAACATTGCCTCTGTGTGTGCCTGTGATGTGCCCCTTTCACGCACTGGGTTTCCACTCACTGCCACCACCAGATTAACTGGACACTTGTATGTATTTGAGAGAGAGAGTCACACCAGGATATATAGTTTTAAAACAAAACATGAAATGTTTATTAGTTTACAATTAGATGATCAGTATTATGATAGCTTTACCCAGTGTTATTGTATTGCAAACATGAATTCTTATAATAATGTATTTCCTTTATAAACCAGACCCTTTTCAGTGGCAGGATCTCCCACCTGACCAACTGACAATCTAAACTGACTCTCAGCTCTCTTAAATGAACTGAACTGACCTCCCCTCAACTCTAACACAAACTGAACTCCCCATCACCCATTAGGTTCCAATATATAACATTCTTAACCACTCCCACCAGCTTGGTGATTGGCTATTCAAAACACACTCATGAATATTTATCCTTGTTTCACCCTTTTCGCCACAGTGCCTTCCTTTTCTCTCTCTCTCTAGTGCTACCTAAGTATTGGAGATCTTTGTTGGATCGGTGGTTGCAGATGATTTTTAGTTGCTTTAATGAGAGAGACACCTCTTGTGTTACTATATGAAAAAAACTATTTATTTAACTAGAAGGGAAGGGTACACGAGAGGTTTTCTAACAATAACTATTCTAACAGCCGTCTTGCTTGTCTAGGAACATGCTGCTTTTCTTTCTAAGAATACAAGGCACACCCTATAAAGACAAAAGGGGTCGTACTTCTACTGGAATATTCCAAGTGGTGTGATCTCAACAACCCATAGGCTTTCCTCTTCACATTCACCCTGTAATGGCTGAAATGTAAATCTTGCTAAATATCCCAACACTAAGCCTACAGAGTCTTTGTTGTACTGTGTGGGTGGCACTGAACTCATGTGACCCCCCCCCAACGTTGAAGTGATTTATTGCTCTTTGAATTATGTAGTTGGTGAATGAGTGAGGTATTTTTAATGTAGGTCTGGTGATTATTTTTCTTTTGTACATACTGTTGCCTGCTTTTGGAATAGATTGATTCCCTTTTGCCTTTCCCCTCTCCTTTTCTGGAGTAGTTTTTAAGAGTTCAGTAGGGTTTTTGGCATGATAAGAATCTTCTTGCATGAAAGAGAAACCAGAGAGGTAAATAATCTGAATGAGGGTTTTCTGTTTCATTTTCAACTAAAGCAGTGGTACCCAACCCATGTGGGGGGGTTGAATGACCATTTCCCAGGGGTCATCATGAGCCAGTGAAGAAAAAGGCACAAGGCTTGGTTCTGGAGGAGGGTGGGAGGAAGGGTGGAAAAGAGTGAGTTACAGCTTGATAGGTTGGAGGGGATGTCAGTCAATGGCACCGGAGGCTGTGATTGGCTGAGGGTGCCTGTAGAGGGAAGTTCTCTATGGCACCTGCAACTGTGGCCTGCCAAAGGGAACTTCTGGACTCTTCCAAGCAGGGCAAGGGGTCACCACCACATGAGGAACTGTATTAAAGGGTCACGACATTAGGAAGGTTGGGAAGCACTGAACTAAAGGATTGATGCAAAAAAATATATGAAAATATAAGAAAAATGGAAGAAGCACTTGCTAAAAACCTAAAATGGAAGAACAAAAGTGTTCATGCCACACATGATGAACTGACTTCCATCAATTTATCTGTTCCTTTAACTCTGTCCAAATTGTCAGCCACCATACTGAGCCACTGAAGTATGTGTTCAGTGAAACAGTATTTCCCTTTAATCATCATCACTTATTGTGACCATTCTCAGTGTTTTCTAGCTAGAGAGTACTCAGAAGTGGCTTAACATTGCATTCTTATGGGGCATTCTGTGACTGTGTAGCTTGCCCAAGACTACACAGGCTGGCTTTTTTGGAATGTTCAGTGAGGAGTTGAATTCCCATACTGGGTCTCCACTAGAGATGGGCACGACTTAGCGGAATTCCCATTTCCGTTTCCGTTACTCGTTTCCGTTATGGAACGGAAACGGTAACGGGAATTACTCCGCCAGAACTCGAACTTGAACCGACAAAAGAATAATTGGGTCTGATTTGTCGTGGTCGTTCCTGGCATCGCGGCGATCCCACGATGCCAAGCGGCACAGAAAAAAAGTTTTTAAAAGTAAAAAAAACCCCGATTCCCGGCCATTCCGGCCAAAAAAGCAGGCGGAAATATGCCTGCCTCTGAGAGTGCACCTACCAGAGGGTGGTTTCTGGGGGGGGGTCCCGGCCTCCCCCCTCCTCCTGTCCTGTCCTGGGCTGCTCTGTGGGACTCGCCGCCGCAGGCTCGCACCAGCAACGGCGGGCGGGAGTCTCGCCACCGGCTGCCGCAAAAGCGGAAGCGGCACAGAAAAAAAGTTTTAAACTCCCCCCCCATTCCCGGCCAAAAAAAAAGCAGGTGGAAATATGCCTGTGCATGTGCAGTAGTGCACCTACCAGAGGGGTGGTTTCTGGGGGGGCGGCCTCCCCCCCTCTCCTGTCCTGGGCAGCCGGACTCGAGTCGCCACGCCATGCCATGCGGTGCGGGCGGGGGATTAAAAATGGGGCGGCGACCGCAATATTTTTTTTGAAATCGTGGAGTGGTCCAAAAACACACAAGCACCACAGAAACATGCGAAAATTGCTATGCTGCTGCCAGAATTTTTACAGTAGCAGTGGGTTTTTCTTGCAACAAAATGTCTCCTCCGGCTCCCCTGTCCATTTATTTTATTTATTTTATTTTTTTTACACCTGAGCAATGATGGGCTGGCCAAGTGGCCATGTGGGAGTGGACCATGCAAATTTTTGGAGCCGTCCCACCAATCGCATGGCCACTTGGCCACTGAGACTTCTGGGATGTGCCAAAAAGCCCACTAAACCCTGCCCTAGCCCCCTAACCCTAACCCTAATCCTTGATTCCTTACCCATATGCCACAGTACACTGTCCTCTTAGTGGATCAGAGAGGCACCCAGAGGTGCACCCCAATACTCACCCTAACCTCACCAGTAACTAGCCTAACCCTAGCCCTTGCGCTAACCCTGTTTCTACCCTGATGTTTCACTCTCCTCTCTCTCTTCTATCTTTTTTCAGATGGATTCCATGCATCCAAGGCAGGAAGCAAAGTTGCCCATCTTTGAGACTCCAGAAGACTTTGTTGTGTTCTCTGCATATAGACTAAAAAACTAACTTAAAACCTGCTGTGGGTGATCAAGTTAATATGTAACATCATAAAGATTTGCCAAGATTATATGAAAATAAACATGCACAATTGTGCTAATTTAGACCCATAGCTATTTTGACTGTAGTATGCAAGACTTGAAGCAGTATCCTTTCAAGAGCAAAATTGGAATAAAAAACATGCATGCTAGTTGTGTCCGACTCTAGGGGTGTTGCTCATCTCCGTATTCAAGCCGAAGAGCCAGTGTTGTGCAAGTCCATGGCCATGTGGCCAGAATGGCTGCAAGGAAACACTGTTTTTCCCTTCCCGCTTTTTACGGTGGTACCTATTTATCTACTTGCATTGACATGCTTTCAAACTGCTAGGTTGACAGGAGCTGGAGTTATCAGCAGGAGCTCGCTCCATTACGTGGCACCCGGGATTCGAACTGCCAAGCTGTCAACTTTGTAGCAGACAGTTTGCAGAGCCTTACTCCACTGAGATACCGCGCCCCTTGGAGTATACTTGGTATTAGAGTACTATTTGGAGTATTGCTCTTTGATTCAAACTGATGATATTCATGAAACAATGCATTCTCCCATTGCACAGTGAAGAAATATTTGTGAAGATTGTCAGTCATCCAGTTGAGGTTATTTGGAAGTTGAGTCATGGCAACTGGACTTATTTTCTTGTGAGTAGCCATTTTGCTACTCATCCAAGCAACTTTGTCAGTGAAGAAATGTTTCTTTTTATCAACCCTGAATTTCCCACCACTCTAAACATCTTCCTTCCTTTTGTCCTGTTGGCAGTGGTTTGCCAACAGTGAAATGACCAGATCATTTCATGATGTTCAGAAGTATGCAAACAGTGGTTTGACTGGAATCTCGTGTTCCTTATGTCTTTGATGAGCTAAGTGGATAGTGTAATGGTGGGAGTTGCCTTTTTCTAAAGATGTCATACATATTCAGGAAATGCACACTGGAAGACTGGAACAGTATCTTGCACTGAAAGAATAAAGGCAAAAACAATCCTAGGAAAATGGGGGAGTGAGTACAGTATATATAGTATATGTGGCAGCCCATATAGAAACTAATTTGTCATGTACACGACCCCTAAACTCCGCCGCAAATGGCTCCCAGCTCCGGAGCTTAAAATTGTTTCCCCTCCAGCTCCGGAGTTTACAGAAAATTAAGTGCGACAACACCCACCTAAGCGTGTCCCAGCTCACTTTTCAGGTACCTGCTCTCGGAGGGTGAAAAATCCCAAATCCGGATGTAACCTCGCACGCCCGGTCTTTCCTTCTGTTTCTTTTTTTTTTTTTTTTGCCCCCCACCCCTTTAAGAGAAGGAATCAGGATGACAACGGGGCTCGGGGTGGCTTGGACCGGCAGACGGAGGTGAGCCTGCATTCTTTTGTCCTTTTTTTTCTCCCTCCCCTCACGCAGACAGGAGCAAGGAAGTGCGGAGGGGTGGGGACGCAGGAAGAGCAATGAACCCCCAAGATCTCTGGTCCGAATTTAAGTGGCCAGCGGATCTTAGGGGTCGTGTGAAAAGGCCCTAAGAAAATGTAATTAAAATTTGTTTTAGAGAGCTCTTTTGAACAATTAAAACACTTCATGCTCCATACGAGGTTGGGTAAAATCTACAAAGCTTTATACAAAACTGAGAAATTGAAATGTTTCGCTACTGATCCAAACAGCTTCATCAGTCTGATGAAAGTGGCAAGTCCTCCAATTTATAGTTCACCTTGATTTCACATCAACCTGGTCTGAATAGGCTCATAAGTTGGACAATGGTTTGAATAGGCTCATTGGATAGACCAATGTTGGTGAACCTATGGCATGGGTGCCAAAGGTGGCACTTGGAGCCCTTTCTGTGGGCACCCGACATCGCCCCTTCACAGCCATCTGTATTCAGGTTAGATTTCTGTATTGGCAGTTTGCGAAAAATTAGTGGGTTTTGAATCGCAATTTGGGCACTCGGTCTCTAAATGGTTTGCCATCACTGGGATAGACAATGGCTTAAATAGGCTCGTTAGGTGGACAATGGCCCAGGGTGTGTGAAAGTCCCACCTATGCAACCTTTCCCAACACCCATTAAGTATGGGTTGTTAGCTATGGACTTGCTGCTGGGGGTGTGAAGTGCTTCTGTTTTGTCTGGGGATTGATGAAAGGGCAGCTTGTTAAGTAGCAGACAGATTGTGCCTGAGCCCCCCACCTCTGTTGAGAGAGGGGTTTTCAATACACACATGAATGGCTTCCCTGAACCCTCTCTTGAACCACCTATCTTCTCTGTCTAATATGTTTCAGGCAAAAATCAAAGAAAAGCAAAACAAAACAAAAGACACAAACATGTGGTACCTTAAAGACTTACTTTCATATTTTAATGTGATGTTTTGTGCACATGTGCACTTCTTCAGACATATATAGCAGCGGAATGAGGCGTAAGATATAATATGAGCTGAGAGCAGAGGAGGGGCGAGAGAAGAGGAGGGACAGTTAATTAGTAGAACTGGTGAGAACATTAAATGGTGAGTTAGAGCTGTATAATTTATGGCTTTATGGCTCATGCCAGCCATAATTATACAGCTCTAACTCACCATTTAATGTTCTCACCAGTTCTACTAATTAAGTGTTCCTCCTCCTCCCTCCCCTCAGCTATACACCCTCCCCACCTCTATTTGCTACAGCCTATCATATCTAGGCCACAACCCATGAATATCTGCTATGAAATGTATATCTCAGCTCATATTATATCTTACACCTCATTCTGCTGCTATATATGTCTGAAGAAGTGCACATGTGCATGAAACGTCACATTAAAATATGAAAGTTAGTCTTTCACATGATTGTGTCTTTTGTTTTGTTTTGTTTTGTTTTTCTTTGAATTTTGCCTGAAATTCTTGAAAAGACTAACACGGCTACCCTCTCTGAAACTTCTGTCTAATATGTGTACATCTTTCATCTTTGAATGAGTGCCCTTTATTCTTAAGTGGAGGTGTACTGCTGATTCTGGTCCTGAGCTTTGCCCTTCCTATGTTGGGCCATCCCCCTGATTAATGGCTGTGTGGTTTCTCTAGTGTAGAGATCTGCACACTCCTCACTGCATTGAACCACATATGCTATAGCTCCTCTTGTGTTTGGTGTTGGGTTTTTTGGGTGGACGAGTCTCTGCCTTAGTGTGTTTGCGGGTTTGAAGTAAACAGGGATGTGGTGTTTGCCAAAAATTATTTTAAACTTTTCAGATACTCCAGGGTGTCGTGAGATAAAGTTGAACTATAAATTGGAGGACCCACCATTAACTTTCTTCAGACTCACAAAGCTGCTTGGATGAGTAGCGAAACATTTTGATCTCTCAAGAAAAGTTGTTGTCATGACTCATCTTCCAGATAAACTCACCCGAAGGACTCAGAATCTTCACAGACTTTATAAACAATAAAACTTATTACAGAGCTTGAATACTTATATCTATGAATAAAAATAGTCTAAATTGTCTTAAATTTGGTAATTGAATTGTGCTTATGGTACCTGTTACTTCAAACACTAACATTATCTTATGTAGAAAAGTAACATATATCACTACATTCTAGAATGACATAAAGGGACAGGAAGTGCTTGACATGGTCAACTAGTTAAGAGCACTAAGTGTTAGGTTGCTTCAAGGGTCCATTTTTGTGCTGAAGGAATGCTACATAAACTCATTATGAAACAAAGAGGCAACAGGTGGTCCAACAAATCCCTTCGCCAAATTGAGTGCTATGGATTAGAGATGGGCACGAAATGAAAAAAAAAATAGTTCCGTTATTAGTTATTTGTTTCATTACGTAACAAAATGAATAACAAAAATTGTGATGAAATTGGAACGAACCGAACAGAACCACAAATTAGGTTTGTTATGTTTTGTTTTCGTTAATGGTGACGTGCAATGAAATGAACTGTTTTTAAATGTTAAAAAAGTCCTGAATATCCGGAAAAAACCCAACAATAATTATTTATTTTGCCTGATAATACCTACCAGGGGGGTTGGGGTCCTTAAAACGTGCATTTATGTCTTTTCTCAGATCACTGTATTTTTTTTCCTTTAAGGGGAGTTAGGAGACATCGACCCAAAATAGCTCCCAGATGCCTAATGTTGATTTCTTGGGTATTAAAATGCCCTGGACATCCGTAAAAACGCAGTGATCATTATTTGAAATTATTACCTACCAGGGGGCTGCGGTCCTTAAAATGTTTGTTTTTGTCTTTCTCCCATCGCGATGTGTTTTTTCTTTTCCCTTTAAGGATGACACAAAATGGATTACAGCCACAAGATGGATGCAAGCCATGTGCATGGGATCATGTAAATTCTTGGACAATTTCAACCAATAGCATGCCCAGGTTGCAAACTGGGTAGGTGTGGCAGCCACAGAGAGCATAAAAAGATTTGGCAGCTCCTGTCCTCCTTGCAGTCTGCAGTGGGAGTTAGGGTGGGATTGCTGTCTCTGAAACTCATTACTTTAGGCCAGCCAGGCAGGTGTGTGTCTCTGTGTTCCTGTTGGCTGCATCCTGGCTCTTAAGGGAGAGAAAGAAGAGATTTCTCTTGCAGCCTCCCTGTGTGCGTGCATACCTCTTGGTGAGTACCCTCCCCTGCCCCACAGTGCAGTCACTCTGTGGCTGCCTTACACCCTGGGCAATGCCTGCCGCTAGACATGGGCATGGAGCGGCGAAGTTGTCATTTCCGTTTTCGGTTATCATTTCCGTTACGTAACGGAAGCGGTAACGATAATTACGCCACTCCAGCTCGAACCCGACCTGAAAAAAGAAAAATTGGGTCGGGTTTTTCGTTGTCGTTAATGGCATCGCGGCGATCGCGCGATGCCAAGCAGCACAGAAAAAAAGTTTTAAAAAGTAAAACAAAAAACAAAACAAAAACAACAACACCCGACTCCCGGCCAAAAAAGCAGGCGAAAATATGCCTGCCTGAGGACACCTACCAGAGGGGTGGTTTCTGGGGTGGGTGGGTCCCCCGGCCTCCCCCCTCTCCTGTCCTGGGCTGCTTGCACCAGGCTGGGGGGGGGGTCATCCTCGTCGTCTGTCTCGCATGCCGTGCGGTGGGGGGGATCCAAAATGGCGAGCACAATTTTTCTTTAGAAATCGTGGTCAAAAAACACACCAAATCACCACAGAAACATGTGAAATTTATTTATTTTAAATGCCTGATTTTTAATAGTAGCAGCAGTGGGTTTTTTATAGCAATAAAACGTCGCATTGATTTTATTTTATTTTATTTTATTTTTTATTTTTTTAGACCTGCCCATTTGGGCTGGGCATGGGATGTGACCATGCAAATTTTTTGAACCATTCCACCAATGGCATGGCCAGGTTTTGACTGACACTTCTGGATGTGCCAGAGGGCATAAAAAGCCGAAGCACCTTCCAGAAGTCACAGTTGGGTCTTGGATGTGGAGGGTGGAGGGCTGTGTGGCTGGCTGCTGCTGGCTGATTGGAGGGAGGCTGGAGGCTTTAGATTTAAGTTAGGCAGGCAGGGAGGGAATTGAATTTAGAAAATAATTTCTTTGATTCTCTGCAGCTTTGTCTCCTGAAGGGAATAGCAGTTTATTCTTTTTTTTTCCTCTGGTAGTTTGTGAGGATTTTTTTTTCTGATATTGGGTAAAGGGGGAGGTTCAACTGGGAGGAGGTGTGGATTTATTCTAAAAATATATTACATTGGGACGTCAAATCGTGGTGGAAACAAGAAACGACAAACGAAACGACGAAATGACAAATTTTTGAAAAATTTTGTGACAAACGGAAACGACCCGAAACGGACCCATTCCGACAAACGAAAACTTGAAACATCATTTTTTCTGGTCGTGCCCATGTCTACCCGCCGCTGCCTTTGCAACCTCCCTGCATACCTAGTCTATACTGTGTCTCTGCCCGCATCATTTTTTTAGTGTTTTCCCTCTGGTCTGGGGCGCTGGGGGACATCAGCGAACGGAAATGCTTTAAATCACGCAATAAGCGGGTAAAAACAAAAACAAAAAAATGAAACAAATTTTTTTCAAAAAATTCACGAAAAATGAAAATGAACCGAAATGGACCCGCAACAAAAAATGAAAAACCTAAACGTAATTTTTTCTATTCGTGCCCATCTCTACTATGGATCTGGTAACAGGGTATCTCTGTATTTGGAACTTGTTTGTATTCTTGCTTTACATTCTAAGATCCAAGCCAAAATCTTCATTAACTTCAGATTTCCTACTCCCCTCCCATGGTCTCCATGGGTTCCAAATAATAAAAGTACAGTAATTACATGGGAACTGTGAGTTTCTGGTTTTCTTGTTCTATACATGAGCATTCTTTCAAGCTTAAGGTAAAGGAGAAGGAGAGCTGAGCCTGCCAGTCAGAACAACATTAAATGACTCTCAGAAGAGCTTTTTCATTCCTTCCTGGCCAAACAGACATTAAAAAGAGCACATATTTCTGGAGCAAACATTGCTTTTTTCTTGTTTGTGGTTGGAGATGCTCTCAAAGCAAGGTTTATAGAGTTTACACACAAATAAAGCTTGGCCAGTTTACCTATGGCTATGTTTACCCTGTTTACCTTCAAGTAAGGAGATTGCAGCATGAGAGGAGAACATTGGAGGGAAAATTGGGTAGACAGAAGAGAGTTAATCCAGAGCTCCCCCCTCAACAGGGGCTCTTTATTTAAAAAATAAATAAACAAGTAAAGGCCAACAGACATCTTTTGGAAAGTGGACACATCATGTCCATAGAGGTTTTGTTCTGATATAGCTTTTCTTTTTCAGTTTGTGTGATTCACAAAAAGTGTTTCAAAATTGGAACATACTGAAGCGTCAGTATGGCAACATTAGTGTACCTGAAGAGTTAAAGGGTGTGTATCTTTCTCCATTGTACACAATGTACCTACTCACATATTTGCTTCATCATTTCATACAATTCAAAACAACCTTCAAAATAATTTGGCACAGAGGAACTACAGCCACTTCCAAGCTGTTCTCACTTTGGTCTCTTCCCAGTAACCATAGTACAGATTTCTGACATCTTCTAGCACTTAGTAATTCTATATTTGGAGAATTTCTGTTAGAATTTTTGCTCAGTGTATGTATATTTAAACTCTCATTTTATTTATTACAGAATTCTTGAAGCAGGCTTTCTTTGGCAGAGGATATTCCTTCTATGTTGATGGAGATCACTGCCAGACTGGGCCTGAAAAGGACCATTGTTTAAAGTTGCTCATCCTACTAGAACTATATGGTCATTTCTGACTGAAAAGATCCATTTGGATTGAAAGGATTAGCTGGCGATGAACACTGTTGCCCAGGGAATGCCCGATTGCCAAAAGAATACAATCTTGAGGAGGTTCCTTTGATATCCTTGAATGTGTGTTCAACTGCACATATTAGATCTTCTCTACTAGACCTATATTACTTTGTAGTAACTAGCCCTGTTTGGTATACACCAAAACACACAAAATGGATGGACATGGTCTGTGATTGGTTACAGGGTATTTAAAACCAACCTCAATATAAAAGCTGCATTAATCAGGTGACATTTTCCCACCATAATTCCTCTGGGAAAGTGCTGTGTAGAAAGAGTGGATCAAAATCACACTTCTTATTTTGTCATCAGCCACCAAAGTAGAGACTGAAATCAAGGTACTGTATATAGTTTGATCAAAACCTCTGCTCCTTCCAACAATTAGACCCACAGACCTTCCTAGAATTATGGTAGGTGAGCAAGGAACTATTGGGTAACTGGGAAGAACCTCATGATTGTCCACTGCTTGGCCAAGAACAACCATGGACTGTCTGGAAGTCATTAAACAGACTGTGTGCCTGGGATGGAAGATCAAAGAATCTGAGAAAATTGGGCTTCCCTATAGAAGATACCATGTGTGAATGTGGAAAAGAAGAAACCATTTCTAGGGATAGGCACGAAATGGAAGAATAGCATTTTGTTTCATTTCATCCCCCCCTGCATTTCCTTTCATTTTGTTTTGTATGATTTTTTCCAAAAAAATGTACAAAACAATTATTTTATGAAATGAAACATGGGGGGGCTGGAAAGCCCCTTCCCAGGCAGCCCACCTCCTCCTGCTGCCCTGGGCCACCTACTTACACCTCCTCCTGGACTCTTGCGCCAGCAGGGGCCTTTGGCAGCAGCGGGAGCAGCAGCGGCACGGTCTACCAACAGGCCGCTCAGCTTCCGGCCAGCCAGGGCCTTCAGTGGTGGCGGTGGCAATGTGGCCTACTGCCAGGTCGCTCAGCCTTTGAGACTGGCTGGATCATGCGGTGGTGGCAGAGGAGGAGGAGGAGGCCCAGACTGGCCTGCTCAGCCTGGCTGGGCCCCTGCAGTGGCACCTGTGGCAACGATGGAGGAGGAGGAGGCCCAGGCTGGCCTGCTGGGTCCACTCTCACCCTCTCTGGCCTGGCTGGGCGGTCTTGGCAACAGTGGCACTGGCAGAACACCAGGAGGTAAGGAACCGGTTTACAGACGGAACGAAATGGTTTGTTTCAACAGAAAAAAAACCATTTCATTTTGTCTGTAACAAAATGCTGCTTCCTCATTTCATTTCGTTTCATTTCGTTTCGTAACGACACAATGAAACAGCATTTTGTTTTTCATTTTGTGCCCATCCCTAAGTCCATTTCACATGTGTTATTATAATGCATACAACGGTTTTCAACATGCACAGAGGAAAATCTTATGTTGCCAAGAGCAAATGCATTTGATGTGGCCCTGTATTGGGTGAATTTCATCTAGGTTTTTGTTTAATTTAGTTTTAAAAATCGCATTAATTCATTATATCTTTTAATATGTAATAATTTTATTATTTATATTCTGCTTAGTAGAGCATGTTTGTCAATATAATTTTTGGTGCTTCTGACATGAGTAAAGAAAGAACTCCCATTTTTAAAAAGCCAAATAACATAACGATTTTTAAAAAGTTTACGAATGTGGAATATTGTGCTTCTGTACTCACCTCACTACCATTCAAACTTGTTGAAAAATAGCCCTGACAATTGCTTTATGTTTGGGTGAGAAGATGAAAAAAGGACCCAGCTTCTGGGATTTTCCTTTGCATAGTGGCACTTTGTGAATCTTAGTGAACAGAAGATGATCTCCTGAAGACCATCTTGACTGCTGCCATTGGTGTTGTGAATATTCACGTTGTTCTTTGCTTTGTAAAACCTGACCTCTTTTTTATCTTCTGGCAATGCGGACATGATGCCATGTAGGCCATTCCCTGGCTTTTTGCATTATGGGCACAGAAGTACAATATCCCAGTTTAATAAACTGGAAAGGTTTTTTTTTTCCAGAGAGAGAGAGAGATTGAATTTATGTTTATGTCAGCCATTTACAGTACATGTATTATCCTGCTTGTGTATTGATTGCCTCAGCTCATTTGTCCCTGCTGGCTCAGTGTGGGCTTCAAATTAATCAGGAAACGGGTCACTCTGGCACCCCACAGACACCAGTCTACCTGCTGATGTGTTAGCTGGAGTTCTGAAACAAAAAAATAAGATCGATTAATATCATATGATATTCCAGGAGTGTGACCTTTACTTCAAGATTGTTACTCATACACTGTAAACAATCCAATAGTTGCAAACACCAACATGCTACATGAAGCTCTGTGCCTCCTCATATGATTCTTTTTGGTATTTAAGAGTAACAGAGGAGACCCTTCTCTTGGTCCAATTGCCAAGGCAGGAACACTTAAGGGGGACACAAGAGTGGGCCTCCTCTGTGGCAGCTCCCAAGTTATGGGATGCTCTCCCTTGGGAGATCAGGCTGGCCCCCTCCCTTTTGTCCTTCTGTGCACAGTTGAAGGCCCAACTTTTCAGGCAGGCAGCCATTTTAATGATAAGATAATTTTAAATGTTTACCTGATTTCAATTATTCAGTTGTATTTTAATTTGTGTACAGTTTAATTGCTTTTTAAAGTCTGCCTTATTTTGTTTTCAATTCTCTTATTTTAATATTGTGAACCACCTTGTGTCCCCTTATTGAGTAAAACGCAGCAACAAACAAACAAACACAAATTGACATTTAGGGAACCCAGTAAACTACTGTCAAGCAGTTCTTTCACTATGACTGGAAAAGTCAGATATTCCATTTTGAGGTATATGCAAGTATGGATTTTACTGTTAACATTTGTGTAATTCATGTATCTTGTGAGACTCTTCTGTGTGAATCCTCTTTAGAACATTTAAACTCAATGGGTCTCAATCTCAGGTCTTCCAGATGTTTTGAGCTACAACCACCAGCTGCCCCTGCTTTGTAGTGTTTCTCAGGGCTTGAAGTAAACATGTAGGGACCCAAGACTGAGAACCAAAGGTTTAGATAACAGGAGAACAAAAAAGAAAATCAAAAACCAATAAGCAAGCAAGGCAATGCAAAAAGGCATTTTCAGAATAATTTCTATAAGCAATTTTTAAAAAGGTTATTTCTTGCCTATACCTTTTCCCCTAGAAATAATACCTATAGCAGTTCAAACAATTGAAAAAGAAAACTATTTAAAACAACAATTCAACATAAAAACTCCTTTCGGCAGTGTGTACTGTATCACCTTGTACAAGTTTCCTTGCATATTCAGGTGGGCGGGGAGTGTCTTCCATAGATTCCATCACTTCCATAAGCACAAATGGTGAGGACTTGAGAGAGGGCTTCTTCTGTGGCCACTCCCAGATTATGAACCCTCTTCCTTCAGTTTATATTCCTTCCCTAGATCCCCCACCTCCCCCTTCCCATTTGTTTCCTTTCTCTGCCTTTCTTCTCCTTTTACCCATCCAGTGCTCATTTGCCCTGTTCCTCTCCTTACTCTCCTCCTGCCATATACAAATTTAAAGGAATTCTTTCTTAGAGAATTGAGTGGCCAAGAAACCACAGTCACCCTATGATATTCCAAGTCTTTCTCCAACTTCATCTTTAGGGAAAATTAAGGGCGTTCACCAGCTACGGATGCTATTGTAGGCTACAGACATTTTTTTTTTAAAAAAAACATACGTCTATCAATCTATTTAAATGAACACAAAATAACATTGGGAGGCACATTCCCAGCATTCCTAAGCAGGGCTGGCCCTACCGTTAGACAGACTGAAGTGCAACAACCAATTGACCCCCCCTTTTCATTTTCCCACTAGTATGTCTAATTGTTAGTATAATAAGAGGAGTACTAGTTTCCCTAAACCCCTTTCTTCTCCCATTGTCTGCTTATTTTCCTTTATGTAATCTTTTGACCTCCTTTATTCCCATTTATGGTTCCTCCTCACAGCTAATTAATCATCCTGGTGATCTTGTGCTCCTTGTTTATGAACACAGGGAAGCATTTGATCCTGTTGTGTTAATTGCAGAAGGTTAAAAGATGTCATAAGAGAGAGAGAGAGAGGAAGAGAGGGGGACGTTAATTGGGAAAAGTTGAATCAGCTTAAGGTTTTACACCAAGATCTGTCATAATAGAACACATTATTTGGGGGGGAAACTATATACTGCAGTATCACAGGTACATCACAGCAGTTTTACAAGAAGGATGGTGTTTAAAGACCTTTTCACACGACCCCTAAGATCCGCTGGCCACTTAAATTCGGACCAGAGATCTTAGGGCAGGCCTGCCCAAAGTCCAGCCCGGGTGGGGGGTGGGGCAAATCCGGCCCGCCAGGCTATTCTGAGTGGCCCGCGGCTGGCTGGCCCACCCTGTTTGAAGTCCTCCACCATAATTCCTGTACCTAAAAAACTCATATCTCCAGTCTTAATGATTATCGACCAGTTGCACTTACTCCAGTGGTGATGAAATGTTTTGAAAAACTGGTCCGGAATTACATCACATCACTTCTCCCCCAGAGTTTTGATCCCCACCAGTTTGCATATCAAGCAAATAAATCTGCAGAGGATGCTGTAGCTACAGTCCTTCATGCTGCATTGTCACATCTGGACCAGCGGGGAAGCTATGCAAGACTGCTTTTCGTGGACTTTAGCTCAGCATTTAATACAATCCTCCCTCACAGACTGGTGGTTAAATTAGGGGATTTGGGATTTCCACATTCTATATGTATGTGGATAAATAGTTTTTTGTCCGGACGTAGTCAGAGGGTTAGAGTAGGTCAATGTACATCTACGGATCTGAGTCTTAGTACTGGCTCTCCACAGGGCTGTGTGCTGAGTCCACTGCTCTTTACTCTTTATACTTATGATTGTATTCCCGCCTATCATAACAACATTATAGTTAAGTTTGCGGATGACACCACGGTAGTGGGGCTTATCTCAGCAGGAGATGAGTCTGCTTATAGGGATGAGGTGGAGCGGTTGATTGAGTGGTGCAGAGAGAATAACTTGCTTCTGAACACATTAAAAACTAAGGAGCTTATAATAGATTACAGGAAGAAGAAAACAGATCTTCAACCACTATTCATCAGTGGGGACTGTGTAGAAAGGGTGACCGACTTCCGCTTGTTGGGAGTCCATATTGAGGAGAATTTAACCTGGAGTGTAAACACCTCTGAGCTGCTGAAAAAGGCCCAACAGAGACTGTACTTTCTGAGAGTGCTCAGGAAGAATAACATCACTCAGAGACTATTGGTGTCCTTTTATCATTGTGTAGTAGAAAGTGTACTGACGTACTGCATATGTGTGTGGTATGCCAGTTGCACGGTGGCTCAGAGGAAATCGCTCCAGAGGGTTATCAATACGGCACAGAAGATCATCGGATGCCCACTCCTCACATTGGAGGAATTACACAGCTCCCGCTGTCTTAAGAAAGCTCAGAATATTGTAGGAGATATTTCTCATCCTGGACACTCTCTGTTTGTACCATTACCATCAGGCAGAAGGTATAGATCTATTAGAACAAGGACAGAAAGATTCAGAAATAGTTTTTACCCAATAGCAGTAACCATGCTAAATTCTGTTAAAAATTAAATTGACGGGTAATATTAGTGTTGAATGTGTTATACAGTGGTACCTTGTATAAAGGAATTAATTCGTTCCAAATGAAATTATGTTAAGCAAATTTTCCTTTATACAAATTCCCATAGGAATGCATTGAAAGCAGAGTAATCCCATTTTTATGTTGTACGGATTTTCCCCATAGGCAATTATGTTAAGCAAATTTCCCCTATCTCTGGAATTTTTTATGTTGTACAAATTTTCTGTTATACAAGCTGTCTGTTATACAAGGTACCACTGTATATTGTTATGGGGGATTGTGTATGGCTGTTGTTGTTTTTAAATTGTAGTTTTTATAGATTGGGTATGAATGTTGCCAGGTGAAAGAGTGTAGGGCTGTGTGTGTATGTTTGGTTTTTATGTCAGTTTTAAATGAGTGTAAGTGATGTTCGGCATGTGAATGTTGGAGTATCTGTATGGATGGTTTGTTCTTAAATTGTAGATTTTACGTCTTGGATTTTGTGCTGGGTTGTGTGAATGACTGACTGGATAGCACTTTTAATCTCGTTGTATTTATACAATGACAATAAATTGCATTCCGATTCCGATTCCCTCCCCCTCCTTCACCCCATTTTTTAAAAAGAAAGTGGGTGGGGCTTGCAGTGGGGTGGCAGGGTTGGGGAGCAACCGGCCCTTGACACATTCTAAGCCACTAAATCTGGCCCTCCTTACAAAAAGTTTGGGCACCCCTGTCTTAGGGGCTTGTCGCTCTTCCTGTGTCCCCACCCCTCCACACTTCCTTGCTCCTGTCTGCGTGAGGGGAGGGAGAAAAAAAGGAAGAAAAGAACGTGGCTCACCTCCATTCTGCATCTTGCTCTTGAGGCGGCAACATTCCAGTCTTTTAAGTAGCTCTTAAAGGGGCGGGAGCCAAAAAAACAACAAACAGAAGCAAGGAGAGCCCCGCACTCGCTACCGTTACACTGCATCAAAGAATTTTCACCTCCAGAGAGCAGGTACTTGAAAGGTGTGCTAGGACGCGCTAAAGTGGGCGTGGTCGCACTTAATTTCCTGTAAACTCCGGACCTGGTGGGGAAACATTTTTAAGCTCCGGAGCTGGGAGCCATTTGCCCCGGAGTTTAGGGGTCGTGTATAAACGCCCTAAGATGCATTTGAAACCACACTAGTTAGAATGACAGTGGTGCCTTGACTTATGAATTTAATCCGTTTCAGATGCATGCTCGTAAGTCAAACTACTCTTAAGTCGGGGTACCTATCGAAAAAATTGAAAAAATAAGTTAAAAAATCTAAAAAATGAAAAAAATATATTTGTAAGTCGAGCAGACCATATCTAAAATTTGTAAGGCGACAGTTAAAACGCCAACAGTTTTCCACTCTTAAGTCAAATTTCTCGTGAGTCAAGCTGCTCTTAAGTCGGGGGTACCACTGTATTAGTAAAATATGACACAGCAAAAGTTTGATCTTTTCAGTAGAGATGGATGAATGCCTTTAACCAACAAACCACACATTGGTTCATCAGTTTGCCGTTTGTTTCTAAACCCAGGTAATCCTGAGTGGTCTCTCAGAAGGGAATCCCCCCCCCACTGCATTAGTGGTGGCATTGGTGGGGGAACCAATTCCAGTAGCCCAGCCAAGGTTGTCTTATCTATGCAATCGGTATCTGATTGCATAGATAGTGCTTTAACTATTCAATGGCAGACCAATCACATCAATTCATCAGTTTGTTGTGTTGTGGGTTTTTTTTTTCAATCCCAGGCAAGCCTGGCTGGTCTCCTAAAAAAAAAAAAAAAAAAAAAAACCCGAATTGGGGGGGGGGGGAAACCCTTCTGGAGCTCACCTAAGGTTGCCTTATCTATGTGTTTTTTATGCCACTGCATAGGCAGGACAAATGAGACATAAAAAAGAGTAATAGTAATTGCTTCATATTCATCAAAGTCTCTGACGATAAATACTAAGCAATGAATACTAGACAAATCAGCAATTTCTGATGAATATTTTGATTCCTCCCTTCTAATTTTCAGTCATCATTATGGGAATAATTAGACTGCCACTCTTCTTTAGGGAAGAAAATGTAGCATATTTCTCAGTCATGACTGGCTTCCTCCAGGAAGTTAGGAACACGAATCTTCTAAGCACCTCTCCCATAGTGACTTTACCAAGGAAGATGCCTGGTAGCCTCACATGCCCTGGTGTGGATTTTGTGAGAATTGTGCAGTAAGTCAACTTTAGTCCTCTCCATGCAGCTGACCTAAGCTGCTACTGCCCCTCATTGTCATCCAAGTAATCAAGGACCACTGGTCTTTAATGTAGAGCATCTTCTACTCTCCATGTTTGTAAAAGGAGGATTGCAACCACACCTAGAGTTTAAGAGAAGGACCAGGACTGTGCAGTGCTATCTCCAACAAAGACAGCAATTGGAGCAGGAGGTGGCAAGAAGGTAAGCCACCTTCTCCTGCTTCCAACATTGTGCAGAGAAATTCAGTGCTTCTTCCTTCTTCCCATTGATGTTCAGCACTGTGTAGGAGGTACTTTTTCTATGGTTACTCCTCCTTCTTCCTACTTAACTTCCCTGGTACATGAGTTGCACTGCTGGGCATCATTGTTGGCTCCTGCCAAGCCCCCAATCCATGGACATTATGGTAATGGAAATGCCATGTCTGTGGCAGCCATTGTCTTTTGGCTGCAGCCACAAGTGCCTGTATATCCATCTCAGCCTGGTCACCCCCAGCAGAAGTAGCTGCCACACCATTTCTGGGCACAATTTAAAATCCACAGTTTTGACCTAGAAAGCAAAGCCCTCAACAGTTTGGATCCAATCTACGTCACCAACCAGACCTCTTTATGTGAGTCTGTTCAGATTCTTAGACAAAGACCTTTCTCTTCAGATAGGTTTTCTTTTAGTGATATGCTTCCAAAGAGAGATTTTTTTAAAACTGTAGCAGTCATGTTTCTGTTGTTTTTAATGTGTTTTAGAAACTATAACAACTGAGCAGTTTAAATAGTATATGTGTTTAATTCTTGTTTCAATACTTAATGCATTGTCTTTTAGTTTGTAATGCTGTTTATTTTAATATAGGCTTGCCTAACCTGCATGAGTTATGGACTTCTTATTCATACTTGGCATTGCAACACAGTTCCAGACTGGATTCTGCAAGGATGACCAGTATTAGGCTTGTATCATTTCCAAATGCATGTTTGTTGCAGTGCACATGGAAGCACATGGCATAGTTCTACCCTTTGGAGCAGAGGCAGATGGTATGTGGACCACCATTGACCCAAAGTGACTGAAGGTCATCAAGTCAATTCTGACTTATGGTAAGAAAACCTTTCTAGGTAGAGCAAGGCTTTGCCATTCCCTTCCTCTGAGGGCACGCAGGGACTGTGCAGCTTGTCCATTACTACATGGGAGGACCAGTGGGCAATCAAACTCCCAGCCTCTGGCTCTGCAGCCAGAGACCTAGAGAGCTATCCAGTGGGAGAAGAGTGGTCATAAAAATATGTGAATATTAGAGATGGGCACGACTTAGCGAAATTTTTGTTTCCGTTTTTGTTTTTTCGTTTTCATTACGTAACGAAACGAAAACGAAAAACGGTTCAAAAATGGACCGAAAACGGAAACGAAACGACTAATTTTGAGCCAATTTTCATTTTTCGTTACTGGAAAAGCACTTAATGGAGCTAAATGGGAAGAAACGAAAAATTTTTCGTTTTCGTTTTCGTTTTTCATTTTCATTACGTAACGAAACGAAAACAAAAAATTTTGAAAATTAGCTCACGAAAACGGAAACGAGCTGAAACGGACCCCTAGACGAAAACGAAAATGAAAACAAAAATTTTTTCTGAGTCGTGCCCATCTCTAGTGAATGTATTCGCTACCTCTCATCCCTATTGCTTCATGTGGCCCTCAGGATAATGTTAAAAGCTCACTTCAAGCAATCTGCTTGGGGCTCTGATTAGAGTGGCCTACCTCTTCATCAGAGACCCACTCTTGAGGAGAGAGAGAGAGAGAGAGAGTGAATAGAAAAAAGAGGAGGAAGAAATGAAAAATGTTGATGAGAATTTTCTCTTTTTCAGAGGTTGACAGCTGTGTTTCCTCATTCCCAGATCACAGACAGAACATGCTGTGTGCTTCATAAAGTCTTCCTTTTATACTAAACCATTTGGTGAGCTTCCTCATTAAATACAACACTTAGAAACAGACACAAAGCTTTATCAAAATCTATATTCCCTCAAAACAGTGGTGACTAACTGCTGATTCACTGTTCGCTTATCTAGAGGGCTGGTTTACTTTTACCAGTGCTTTGTGATTAGTCACCTCTTTTCAAACCAAGAGGAAATATCAGTCTTTACCAAAACAATTTTATTGTGGATGTTCTTGTAAAGTGGTGGCATTTCTACAGAGGTGGCAAAGTGAGTTACAGAGTACAGTATCTGCTTTTGGTGGCCAAACGCAAAACACACAAACGAGTACATTAAAAAGAAAATTCATGAAATTTGTGATGGAAAAGTGGCTGCAGAAGGTTTCATTATTAACTCTGATGACTTCTGTCTCTTCCGTGGGCAATGGGAGGTCGTAAACACCTTTTGGCAGTGACATAGCTGGCTCCATACCCATTTTGTATGCTTTCAAATGAATGATCATTGAAGCTACCAGGTAAGCTGGCCTCTTTTTACCTGGACAGAGGAAAATTTGGGGAGGGCATTCTGAGCCTTGGAGCTCAAAAAAGCCACTTCACCAAGCTCTGCCTTTATCCAGAATTCTTTCATCTAACATCATCGCTTGTTTTTGTCTTCCTTGCTTCATTCATGTCTAAGGGCCTTTTCACACGACCCCTAAGATCTGCTGGCCACTTAAATTCGGACCAGAGATCTTGGGGGTTCGTTGCTCTTCCTGCGTCCCCACCCCTCCGCACTTCCTTGATCCTGTCTGCGTGAGGGGAGGGAGAAAAAAGGGGACAAAAGAATGCAGGCTCACCTCCGTTTGCCGGTCCAAGCCTCCCCAAGCCCCGTCATCGTCATGATTCCTTCTCTTAAAGGGGCGGGAGGCAAAAAACAACAACAAACAGAAGTGAGGCGAGCCGGGCACTCACTCCTTTACATCCGGATCTGGGATTTTTCACCCTCCAAGAGCAGGTACCTGAAAAGTGTGCTGGGACGTGCTTAGGTGGGCGTGGCCGCACTTAATTTTCTGTAAACTCCGGAGCTGGTGGGGAAACAATTTTAAGCTCTGGAGCTGGGAGCCATTTGCGGCGGAGTTTAGGGGTCGTGTACAAATACCCTAAGGGAAAGATTTGGCTTTTAAAATTCTCATTCTCTTTTCTCTTATCATTCTGCCCTTTCATTGATCCCCAGACAAATCAGAAGCACTTTACACCTCCACCAGGAAGGCCACAGCTAATGACTCATACTTAATAGGTGTTGGGAAGGGGTGCATAGAGGGGACTTTCACACATCGCAGCCATTATAACCTAGCGAGCCCATTCAGGCCATTGTCCACCTGACGAGCTTATTCAGACCAGGGTGATGTGAAACTAAGGCGAACTATAAATTGGAGGCCTTGCCACCAACTTTTCTCAGACTGATAAATTTGCTTGGGTGAGTAGCAAAAGCTTTTGATCTCACAAGAAAAGAAGTCCAGTTGCCATGACTCAACTTCCAGATCATTCCCTGTGGCACTTTGGAATGGCCTTCCACTAGAGATCCTACAGGCCTTCTCCTTCCAGAGTTTTAAAAGATAGGCACAAACTACGCTATATAAGGAAGACTTTTAGGGCATTCCTCCCCATTTCCCTGGCCATTTGAAGTTTGTAGCAATCACTTTGTCTCTTTGGGTTGGTTTACTACATGGTTTGTTTTATCAGATTGGGGATAATTTTTATTTATTATACTCAGGGCCGGTGCTAGGTTTTTTTGCACCCTAGGCGAGGGGGTGGGGTGGGGAGTGGGGGGGTGGGGGTGGCGCAGGGGTTGGGGCGGTGGGGCAGTGGGTGGGCAGGGTGGTGGCGGGCGGGTGGCGGGGCAACAGCGGGGTGGTGGGCGGGGCAGGGGGGTGGGGGATGGGGGGTGGCGAGGCGGTGGCAGGGTGGCGGATGGTGGGAGATGGCGACAGGCACAGGGGTGGGGGTGGGGGTGGGGGTGGCAATGGGCATGGGGGGTGGGCAGCGATGGGTGGATGGCAGCAGGGGGACAGCAGGCTGGCCAGCACCCTCTCTCCATTTTGGTGCCCTAAGCAAGTGCCTAGTTCGCCTTAATGGAAGCGCTGGCCCTGATTATACTTGAGATATGGTGTGAGGGGGGTTAGGGTTTATACCATATGGTAAGTAGTGATCCCATTAAATTGAGAGGACTATAAATGTTATTAATAAATATCAGCTCTCTTCATTGTTATTCTTATATAGAACATGCACATTGACATGGGGGAACCTATGGCCCTATTCCTAGACTCACCTTACAGTGCACACCTGTTCGCTTTGACCCTTTGGCACTGTACATGCCCAGGAGAATGTATGTAGGTGTTCCAGCCACCTCATACAGACTCAGCTGCTCATGCTTCAGCATCCATGAAGCTGTATGGTTCTTAAGCGGGTCTGTCAGTGCATGTGACATCACTGAGGAGGGAGAATGGTCTACACATGTCCATTGTCCACGTATTTGTTGTACTCATGTCTAATGGACAAGGAAGGGAAAGGATAAATGAGGGGAAAGAGTTCCAGAGAGTTCAACTTGTAATCTTGTTCCACGGATGTTAGCACATGCTCTGTGCAAGTTGTACTTTATTTAAGCTTTATGTTGGATTTTCCTCCTTTTCTTTCCATATCCTCAGTATCTTTTCTTGGAAGTGTTTCTTTAAATTTGGGGAAATCTTGTGTCATGTGTTTGTGTGAGTCTCAGACTTAATCACTGTTACTTCCTAACTACCTTTTGCCCTTACGATAGAAATCTAGGTTTAGTTTACTAGGCCCCAGTTAGATAAGCACATCCATCATATAGTGGCATGGGTGTGTCTGCCTGATGACGGAGACACTTGTTTGTGTTTTACAATTTGGACTGAAAAATAAGACATAAACTGAGGAGGAAATACTTTTTCTTTTATGGAGTTGGTGTGTCATCTTCTGATGAACCGACCCGTCCTTTCAGGCAAGCCAAGGGTAATGGCAGAAATATGCCTACAATTGCAACACTTAATCTACAGTAGAAACCTATTTTGTTACAGTTTTCCTTCCTTGAAGATATGCCTGGTAGGTGGAGATTAACTGTTAGATTTGCATAAGCAGGCTGTACATAGGCATTAATGTTTAGAAGAGAGAAGTCATTATTGTCTTGCTATCTGTTGGATAAGGTGCCCGTGAGACCAACGTTAAGTTATCTGCCAGGATTTATTACTAATCTTCTGAGAGCAGAGGAAACTAGGTGGAACAAGGTAAGATGTTTCAATGCTCTTTTTGTGTACAACAATTAATCTAAACTCTAAACTCTAAAAAGTTACAGTTTCCCTACTTATGATATTTGGGGCTCCAGTACACATGCTGGTTTCAGTCCATTGCCCAGATGAATTAAAATGGTTAAACCTTAAATAGACTAAATATCAAATGAAGACATTTCTCTTTAGACAAGCTTTCCCTTAGTGACTAGCTGTCTGAGAGAGGGTTTTTAATGAATCGTTGTGTCTTGTTGTTTTGTATATGTTTTAGGTGTTGATTTTCTTTACCATTTTAGTGTGGCATTTGCTTGAATGCTTTGTATTATACATATACTTACAATTTTAAGCTTTCAGATATTGTTTTCTATTGGTTAGGTTCTTTTTAAGGAGAATATTTTAAACAAATAAAATAAAATAATTCATTACTACCCGTTTCAAAACAGCTTGACTACTAGCATGAATACAGGGACGTAGAGTGCCACCATGTCAGGTTTAGATGGTCTACTCCATCACTAACCCCCTCACTTAGTATGGGCAGTGATACTATTTTTACATGAATATTTTCAAGCTCTGGAGACTGCAGCAGTGATTTCAAGAGGAGTCCAATCTGGTACCTAATTCTCTGTTTATTCAAACTAGATATGACAAAGATAATTAACTGGATCTTTCTTTTTCAAATGTCCATGGGAGGCTCACAAATGTATTTCTGTGTGTCTATATGTGGGGTCTGTGCAAGGATAGAGTAGATGGAAATAAGAATGGATCCTTTCATCTGAACAATTTTCACAAGTGAAAAATTATCCATCCCCCTACCTTGCTGTTTTTGGAAAGCAATGTATGTTACTTTGGATTAAGGCAAATGTTTTTAGAGTTTCTGTGCATTTCATTTGGGCGAAAATTACTAATCATGGCCCTATGTGATTTGGCCCTTGGAGTGAGAATAATCTATTGGGCCAAACTATATAAGATTGTTTTATTCATCACCTGCCACTCTATGTTCAGAACAAAGCTGAGTTACTGATTTTTACCTTCACAGTTTCCTCGTTTATGTGAATGGTGCGTAGTTTTTATTTGGTCTTTATTTATTTATTTGACGTTTATTTGAAATGAACATTTAAAAGAGTTTGTTTTTTTTAATTTGAAGATTATTTGGTTTAGTGTGATTGCTTATTTGGTTTAATTTTATTTATTCCCTCCCCTTAATGTTTTGCTTTGTTTTGTAATTCCATTAGGTTCAGTTATTTCTTTACACCTGTGGCGTTTTGTTTTGTTTTGCATGTGGTCTTACAGTTTATTAAACCAAAGAAAACTGTTTTTAAAATAGTTCAGAAAATGAAACCTCACATAGTTAGATATCAGCAGAAAAAGGGGCAAGGGGCATATACGTCCAAAATCATATACAGTGCATCTCAATGTCCACCCATATTAACCATGAAAGGTTATTATCCAGAGGCATGAACATGAGCACATCTGTCAGTTCCCGCTATTGAAATTCTCTTCCGTTTTCACTGGGTGAATTAAATAGTTACAGCCATTCTTGGTATGTAGAGGATGATTAGGCACCTGGATGCCACACAGGTGTAAAAAAACTGAGGTATATAGCCTGTCAAAGAAAAAGAAAAGACAGCCAACATTAACAGAAAAGGAAACAATATTCTAATACCCCACAGTTTTAAGTTTAACCATACAAATTCTGGACCTGCTTAAACAAACTTGTGTAGGTTCTTCTAAATTTCATTTTTTTATAAAAAAAATCAGGTTCATCCAATCTGAATATGCAGAACTTGGAGGATGTGGTTAAAATCGTTTTTAGGCTGGAGAAAAAAAGAGCAGGGAAGTAAAATAATGGATAAGAAGAGAATTGATTGCATCTAAGAAGCTGTGAAATTGCCATTTAAAGATGTGGCCAAGAGCTGATTTTGTGCACAGTGCTCAAATTGATTTAGAAATTATCAAAGGAGCTTCCTGAAGCAATATATTTGCCACTAAATGAAACTGTGGGGGTAGGGAGGTGAGAACATAAACAAGGACAAGACCAAAGGACTGCAGACTGTATTATTTCAGTATCTCTGGGAAATGTTAGTTTAGGAATAATTAATTAAGGCAGGATGGCTAAATGTTAGAGATCATTGCTTTTAAAAATCAGGTACAAGTGTTTATATTGCTGTATATTTGCAGTTAAAATGAAATAAAAGTCTGTAACATACAAGATCTTCAGCAAATGAAATGACATCATCCTGACAACACCCCAAGAAGGATCAGTTAATTTTCAACCCCGACCAGGGCCAGCGCAGGCAAACTAGGCAGTTGCCTAGGGTGCCAAAATTGAGAGAGGCCGCTGGCCAGCCTGCTGCCCCCTGCCACTCCCCCACCGCTGGCCACCGCCGTCTGTCCCCCCACCGCCCGCCAGC
>JAHTLZ010000275.1:20588790-20603964 GCA_023846285.1 Phrynocephalus versicolor
GTGGAGGGATAGACCTGGCTCTACAGACAATTACAGAATTTATTTAGGGTCCATGTAGGTGAAATGAATTGAAAGGAGAACTGGAGGAGGAGGAGAATAACAAGCATGCCATGAACAGTAATAGTCAATGACAGAGGTCCCAAAACCCCAGGCCATGAACAGGTACTGGTATGTGGCCTGTTAGGAACTGAGCAGTACAGTGCTACCGTAATAAGGGCAGGGAGGGAGGACCCTCCCAACTTCCTGCTGTAGCCCCCTCTGTGGCCAGCAAGGTTCCTCTAAGGCTCACACAACAGAACTGGCTTCCGGGGTGGGGGCGGTGTCGATAGCTGTGTTTGTGCACAAGAAAAAGGCCCATGCAGCAAGAGAAGAAGAAGAAAAGGATCATCCTGAAACCCCCACCACCTCTGTTCTGTGGAAATACTGTCTTCAATGAAACTGTTCCCTAGTGCCAAAAATTTAGGGAACTGATGATCTATGGGATCTTACAGGCTGTAAGGTGCCTAGGCAGTTGATTTAATAGGATGTTCCGTACCATATAATCATTTGTAATCTATCTTACATTTTCATCTAACATTCAATACTGTATTGTGACTGGAGCGGAGCATGTGGTGTGTGCCTCTCCTTAGTCTACGAGCTGTCTCTAAAATATTGTAAAAACTGATTAAAAACAACTTTTACAGCTACTTTGAACTTGGTGGTAAACAATTGTATTCCTTGTACACGAGTTCCAGATTCACAGACATGGGGAGTAATAATATAGACCAAGCAATCAAATCAATAGGCAAAGTATGTATCAATGCTACATGATTGCTGTTTCTTGGGGTTGGAGGCACGGGTCACCCAAAGAAACTAAGGCAGGGTCAGGGATAAATATTTGCAGCACACCCTATGTTCAGAATGCTGCTGGTTTTTGTGACTCTGGAAAGGCACTCATGCAAGTAGGGCCATCTCCATCTGTTTGTTCTGCCCTGCTTGCACAATCACTTGCAGAGGGGAATGTGCAATGGACAATCTGTTGCAGCAGAAAACCACCCACAACTCTTCTACGCATAGTAAATCACAGCAGAATTTTGGTGTGTTAATTCATAGATGCGTCTCCCTGGCTTTTTAAAACTTGGATTTTATCCAACACGAGTCCATCTCTATGCTGGATTCAAGAGTAACAGTAGAATGGAAAGGGTCATCTGAGGTAGCTGTGATTCACACCCCTAGCTAGTTCCTGTCTGAGACAATCACTTTTCTTTGCCAAAAAGGTAGGGCCAGTCCAGCTGAAGACTGTCCAAACTTGTTTTGATGACAATTGCCTTATGGTATAATATCCAGTGTTCTGATTTTGTGTTCCTTATTTTCTTCTTTCCTTCTCCCTTTCCCCTGTTTATCAAATAGTTGATTTTATTTTTGCTTTTAATTCTTTAAAGGATTGTCCTATGTTGCATGGGACCATGACACAGATTTAAATACATAAACATCCAATGGATGTTGGCTAGTTTGTCAAATGGAACACGCCCACACCTCCTCCCATTGAAAGTGGGAGGCTGCGACATACAGAGTGGGCTCTGGGAGCAACTGTGATGCCCCCTGATCCCTTCTCATAAATGTTCAAGCATGAATGTTCACTCAAACAACTTTGGAACTTGTTGAGGCAACCTTGTTTACTTCTTCGAAGACAGTACAAGTCAGTCAAGGAATGATCTTGCTAATGACATACATTGGGGAAGAATTTCAATCTTCCTTGTGACAAAGGTTGTAGCTGTTGTCTCTCTCATTTCCCCAGTAAATTATGTGGGCTTTGAAAGGCTAAAGTAGTAACTCGAATAATAGTACTTCCCTAAAAAATAAAATGAGGGTGGATAGTAGTGTTTGAGCAGGACCCAACAGATAAAGGAATATCCCGCTAACTGGAATAGGTTATCAGAAACACCTAAATTCTCCATTAATCATTATTTTGAAAATTTAATCCAAAATACATTACAATATTGATATATCCAGACCTAGCAACTGTAAGAGAGAGAACACATAAATTCATCAGTGTATTTGTTTAAACTTGTCAGGTTCTTCTGTTCAACTTTGGGCTCCGATTTCTGGAAAACTGCCAGTGTGTGCTAACAATAAATTTATTTTCTTGGAAAAATCAAAGAAACCCATTCATCACCTGGCTCATTCAGCTTCCTCAATGGGTGCTCTTTCATAGAGCTTCATGTCATGAGTTTTTGCTTCTACAGTACAGAACTGCTTCATAAATACTCAGTGTTTCATTACATCTTGTGACAAACTGAAGAAGTCTAACCTGTTTGGTATCATAGTAAATTATATCTCCTTTTCAGTTAATAACTCCATCTGTCCTCAATGATCCCACAAATATTTACCCTGAACATAATTATATTCGGAATTCTCCTTTCACAACCCAAAGAAAGACTGCTTTTCACAACAATTTTCTTAAAATAGAAAGGGGATGTGTATTTGTTTTAGATTTTTGCATCTTGCCAAATTATTAAGGTAAAGAACAGGAAACACAAATATTTGTTTCTGGTTCACCCATGTAGTTGAGGCATAAAATAGGCCAAACGTTTTTAAATTTTCTTTAGAAAGACGGCTTGTCAGTTTTGTCCAACTAGTTGACTAACTCCTAGATAAGGGTTACATGATGATAGCAGGACTGTGTATATTACAAGCTGGTAGGTTTAGTCTAATTCAATCCAGTTCTCAGAAACTCTGTGCAAATGATTATAGTAGGATCCCCATATCCTTAGGGAATCCATTCCACAATCGACTATGAATGCATAAAACCTCAGATAATAGCAAATCCTCGTATATACTGTACAACAAACCAAGAGGTGAGACACAGGCCACAACGGGATGGGACAAAGATCATAAGGCCCACCTCCTTGTATGTTGTGCATAGGGCTGCAGTAAACCAAGGATAACTGAAATTGTGAATACTGATTGTATTGATCCCTAAGATACCTCAGAAATTGGACAAGATGATGTGTTCTTCCCCTGTTAGTACTGAGAAGGAAAGAGAGGAAGGCAGGGTTGAAGACTCATCCCATTTGTCTCTCTGGCCATTTCAGTTATCATCATGTAACCCTTGAGCATCCACTCGGGAGGAAAGTTCCTTACCCCTGGTTACAAAATTATTTGACAAAGTTTGTTTTTTTTGTTGGAAGAACAATGTTTTGTTGGAAGTATGGTCAGAACTACAAATCTCGCTAACTTTTGAGGCTATGAAACTCTGTTGGGCTATTAAGATAAAGGCCCAGGCAGTTTTTAGATGCATGCAATTAGATTAAGTTATGAGTTTAGATGTGGACATGAGGGATGTGTATGTGTTCTTGAGGGAAAAGCGACAGCTTCAAGGGCAGGCAAGAGTGAGGTTCTCAAAGCGTGCATGCAGGTGACCCAAGGGACAGTCATGTATTGATCGAACAGTCTATATAAGGACTATGATCTCTGGCAGTCATTGGATTATTTGGATGCATGTATTTGGATCTGTATTGTATGTATCATGCTTGGTGGAGCCATAACAAAGTTTGTTAGTTGGAACAGAGCTGGATGAAAATTGGATTCAAAGGAATTGCTGATGTAAGTGTAAGCAACTATATTAAGATAAGAAGCAACCGTGAAGAAAAATCCTGTATATATACTGTACTGTACTTGTAAATAGACTGCAAAAACTAAGAAACACACTCTGTCATTACTTTCTCTATTGTGCGCTGTTGCTGCAGGTCTTTAAAAAAAATCTCTACTAAATTGGGAATTACACGCCGTCAAGCTCTCTTCCAAGGGAGTTTCCACTGGGCCCCCTCACAAACTTTTTGCCAGTATAAGGAGAACACTTTGCTTTTTGTTAAATAGGTCTTTGTCAATTGTTTGTTAAAGGGTTTCAGCAGATAATCCGTACTATTTCACTGTTTAATTAAAATTATTGGTATTTTAATTAAGACATTTAAAATATTTTTTAAATTTTAATGAGTTTGAATTTTATATCTGGGATTAATTATGTTTTAATATTTATAGCATATTGTGATTTTATTTATCCTTTTTGTTATTATACAGTAAGCTGCTTTGTGTTCAGTACTAAGAGAAAGTTGGAAGACACATAATGTAAAAATAAATAAATATTTTGGGGACACAGAGAAATCAAACAAGATTTCTGTTCTGATGTGCTAGCCATGGTTCATTTGTTCCCAGAAAGTTTTATTCTTCATTTACAAATTTGTTTACTTGATTAGAACTTTAATTTGGGTGGATTTGTGTCCCAGTCATGTGATGTTTTTAAAAAACAATAACAAAGCAAAAACTAACAAAGTACATATACTGCAAATAAGTTGAATAAATAAATAAATAAATAAATAAATTTAAAACTAAATAAAGCAACATATACCATCCCTGTACACCCAACTCCTCAGGACTAGTGAACATTTATATTTTAAATTACATTCTCTACTGCCCCATTTCTCTCCAAAATTGATTCTTCTCCAGGAGATTTTTTGAGATCACATTGATTCTTCTCCAGGAGATTTTCTTCCTTCCTCGCCTTAATCTATGATTGTATTTCTTGGTTAATTTTTCAGTATTAATCTTACCAGTTTCTTTTGCTCTACCTATTCTTATATAATAAAAACAGGAGCATATTCATTAGCCCATGATGTTAGTAATTTTAGTAAAGAAACAGAACAAAGAAAACAGTATACAACCCAAGCTATATATCTTTATTCTAATACATTATTATAATCGCTGTTATTTTGTTAATACATCCTATATAATTTCCTAATCATAGTTTCTATCTTGGAAAGAATACAAAAATTACTGATCTGTTCTTCACTTAGTTTTCCCACTTCTTATCTAGATTCCACAAACCTATAGCTCCATACTTTTCTATTCCACCTCTCACTAGAGCTCTGCTTTATTAGCTACTTTGGCTACTCTGCTTTATTAGCTACTTTGGCTACCTGTGTAGAACAGCGAGAGTGGATTGCTGTAATTAACCATGTAGGGCTTGGTTGGCCTGAGTCAACCTCAGTGACTATTGTGTAGTACATGTTCTCTTCCAAATCCACATAGTGCTGCTTCCCAGAATCTGAATAGCATGCTAGTCTGGTAGTGTTTCACTATAGCAATCCTTCTACAGCTCCAGAGGTAGTCCCTTCATTCTGTTCATTTTTGGATTCTGGAGACAGAATTCAATGAGTTCCAGTCCACAGGAAGCATTGTAGCAGGAAATTATGCCTAGAAGAAGCCCTCTGCTTTTTTCTGGGTGAGTGAAATGTAGATGTTGGTGTGTCTGTGTGCTGGACTCCCGGAATTTTGCAGGGGGAAATTCTTGTATAATTCTGGGATCTGAAGTCCAGAAATCCTGAATGGCATATGCCTAGTAAAGAAATAAAAAATAAAATAAAATAAATTGAAAAATAAAAAAAATGTAAGTAGAGCAGACCGCCACTAAAATTTGTAAGGCAGCAGTTAAAACTCCAACGGTGTTCTGCTCTTAAGTCAAATTGCTCATAAGTAGAGCCACTCGTAAATAGAGCTACCACTGTAGATACAGTAATTGATAAGAATATTTCCCTCCAGTGACAGAATTTCATCAGAGATACATGTATTAGCAATCAGACTTTCAAATTAAGCCTTTGTTTACCTTCCAATGACAACAGAACACATGAAATGCAAAAATATTTAAGTGATGAAAAATCACATACTATGACAAACAGATTCACCACATGAAGGAACACAACTTGAAATACGTTTTAGTCCAGTTTCACCTTTTGGCAGCAAATTCTCTTCCTTCTGCACATCTACAAAATAACAGGATAGGCTGTATTAGCTGCTGCTTTGTCCTGCCAGTCACTCATCATCATAGTGGTTAGGGGAGGGTAAGTTATATTAGCATAACTTTTGCACACAATATGTGAGCACCACACAGTCCAATTTCAAACATTTTGAGAAACAAAAAACAAATATACACATAGAGCAATGGCTACTTTACTCCAGATCTTTTGAATTTCAGTAGCCAAACATTCCAGCCAGCACGGGTGGTGATCAGGGATTTTAGGAGCTAAGTCCAAAAATTTTGGAGACCAAAATTGAGAAACATAAACCTCAAGGAATAAAAGTCACTATGATTGATAGAAAAATAATTTATCTGCTTATGTGCTGTACTTGTTTTCTATTTTTATTGCTTATAGAGCCGTCCTTCTTCAATCAGAAATAATGTCTGACCTCCTGTATGGATTTATGCCAATTTGGTTTCAGCAGCTTGTTCTACTACTTTCTGTATAATTAAGGCATGTCTTAGAATCAGTATCAAACAAAATGGGATCTCAGGAGCATAAGTCAGGATGAGACTCCACAGCAGGGGAAATATGCTTTCATCCAGTTTTTCAGATGGGTTCCTGTTAGGTTCTGTTGGTGGAATCACCATCCAAATGTTTCAAAGGAATCAGCAGGGGGAGAGGCAGAGAAAGGTGTTGAATGGTTTTGCATGGAGCTCCAAGGGGCAGCTGCCTTTCATCTGATGATGTACCAATTGGCAGCTTCCACTGAGAGTACTCCTTTCCCCTCACCTGAGGTGATCTAGCATTTCATTTTAATCAGTGCCAAGTTGAAAGCATTTTTAAAGAAAAGACATACTGTATGTTTCCATGTATAAGACTATATTTTTATCTAAAATTGTTAGATTAAAAACTGAGGGTCATCTTATGCACTGAAATAAGCCGAGGACAGAGTCATGCAGTTGTGAAACTGCCCATAGCTTGTGTCTGTGAACAGTTGTCTTATACATGGAGATGTCTTATACAGTGGTACCCTGACTTAAAAGCAGCTTGACTTAAGAGCGGAAAACTGTTGCCGTTTTAACTGCCACCTTACAAATTTTAGATATAATCTGCTCGACTTACATTTTTTTCTTTTTTTAACTTTTTTTTCTTTTTTAACTTATTTTCCCCCAATTTTTAAGATAGGTACCACAACGTAAGAGTAGTCCGACTTAAGAGCATGCATTTGGAACAGATTAAATTCATAAGTTGAGGTATCACTGTACATGGAACAATACAGTATTGTGTGGAGGCAACAGACATTTATTTGAGGGGGAATCAGCACTTCCATGAGTGCTCCTTGGATTCAGATCAGATGATTACACAGGGCAGAAAAATGAAGAAAAACAACACCAGCAAACCAGAGCAAAATTAAATTGCCCCTGCCAAGTTAATCACAACAAAGAGTCCCAACTAGAGGTGGGCTGAAATGAAAAATGAGATGCTATTTCGTCATTTCATTAAGTAACGAATTACTTCATTAGGTAACAAAATGGTAGGATGAGTTTTGTTTCATTTTGTAACAAAACATACTTTTTCCTGTAGAACACAATGATCTGCCCTAGAGGAAATGGCAGGGGAGCTTCCTCATGGTCTTCCCTGTAAGCCCCCCAAATTTGGAGAGGTTTAGAGACAAGAGAGCTGAGATATTAAGCTCCAAAGGACGTGCCCCTAGGGAAAAAATTCTAATTGAATCAGGAGACCACAGTACCCCCCCCCCCCGGCAGGCGAGCAATTAGTGCAACTGCAGCTTGGCTTCCAAAGTTCAAATTCCAATTAGAAAGATTTTTTTACTAGGGGGACCCCCTTTAGAGCTTCATAACTCAGCCCCCTGATCCCAAAACCTTTCCAAATTTCAGGGGCTTACAGAGAAGAGCTTGAGGAAGCTCCCCTGCCATCTTTTCTCAAGGTTGAACTTGCCCAGTTCTTTCAGCCTTTCCTCATAGGGCTTGCGTTTCAGTCCCCTCGTCATCCTTGATGCCCTACTATGAGCTTGTTCCAGTTTGCTGGCATCCTTCTTAAAGTGTGGTGTCCAGAAACCATGTACAATGTGCAGATAGCATTTATAATCTAAATAGATCAATGAGTGGAACAATTAATCAATGTTTGACTTCATGATAGTTTAATAATTAGTCTTGTTCTGAAATGGAGCCATTTTTCTGCAGATCTGTCTGGCTTCTAAAATGTGACCTTGAGGATTCAGTCTTTTGCTTTCTTATCACCCACTCTCTTAAACCAGGAAAAAAGGAGGGAATGAAATTCATTCTTCCCTTCTCACAATGTACTAATCTTAAGCAATATTTTATGACAGGTGCACAGTTATACAGAAGAAAGTCCTTTCTCCACCAGAAGAAAGTGGGAACTAAATTCCAAGAACTCTGTGTAGTCAACCGTCTTCGTGCCCGCCCTGCCTACAACAGCCATGCCTTTTCTGCAGCTCCCCTGGCTCCTTCGGCGGAAGAAAAGGATGAAGCGACAGCCCCATCTTTTGGACAGAAAACGGGCCATTCAGAACCCCAGCAGCCTTGGACATCAGAATTATTATGCTTTGCTGGAGGAGTGCTTGAAGAACGAATGTCTGTTTGAAGACGAGCTCTTCCCAGCAGATGTCAGGTCCATTGGGGCAGGGCCATTACTTCAGAAGCTACCTCAGAAGATCCAGTGGAAGAGGCCATATGTAAGTGATGGAGTAATTACATATACAGATAGCTTCAATAGCTGTTTACCTAAAACTCCCCTTTATCTGCAGCTTTAGGAATATAAGGGTCCAGTAGCTCAGGGACATGGTGTATGCTTTCCAACTTGAAAGTCCCAAGTTGTAACTCTCGATTTACCACTTAAAAGAACAATCTGCACCAAAGAACAAGCAAAGGTTGTTGAGGGAATTGTGCTTGAGTGATATTGACAGAGTAGGTGATGCTCATCCTAATGCCCTTAATGGCCAGATTTGTATATGCATACTTCTGACGTGTCTCATGGACTGAATGAGGCGGGATGCAGACTGGCATATCTTAAACAAAAGTGTAAGCTGTTTGCTAATCTAAATAGATGAGCACAGCTGGTAGAATTCAAATATTGTTTGTGTGGGTTGTTTTAATTTTCCCAATAACTGATACTGTTAAGTTACTTTTCTGCTTGGTGTCTCTTTTCCATCCCTTCCCCAGATGAAAAACATTCAGAGATAGCTTTAAAAAAAATAACATCTTGGACTTTCTCCCAGTTTTCCAGACTGTATGGTCATTTTCTAGATTCTGGCCAAAGTGGTCCACCCTTAGTGTTATTATGTAATGCTACATTGGTATAGAAGACTGAATGTTGCAATACAATGGGACAGGTTTTTTCCCTATGTAGCTCTGTTAATTTATTTTTTCTCCTCCAGAGTGATGGGAAACCAAGCAACATAGAAGGCCCCAGCAAACAGGGGTACTTGGTAGAGGGAGTGGGAAGGTTGGGGGGTCAAAAGGGGGGGAGGGGCTGCGATCGTGTACAGGGATTCTTATCATGTCAGCAGGGCCTCGACATTGGTTAGCCAGGGGTTGGAAGTACTTCACCTGTTGGTGGGTCAGCGGGACAGATTTGGCATTGTGCTGGGTTACCGAGCTCCCCGCAACCCAGGACAATCCCTCCCAGAGCTCACGGAGTTCATCGCCGCTGCCCTGTTGAAGTCCCCGCGCCTTTTGGTGGTGGGTGACTTCAACGTGCATGCCGGCGGTGGACTTTCCGGTGCTGCCCTGGAGTTCATGGAATCCATGGCTTCCATGGGTCTGTCCCAGCATGTTTTATGCCCCACCCACAGGTCCGGTCATACCCTGGATCTGGTTTTTACCTCCATGTCGGGGGACTCGTGTCTGGAGGTGGGGAACATTGTTTCCCTGCCTGTGTCATGGACAGACCACCACCTGCTCTCTTTTTCCCTGGCGATTCCGGCCCCTCCCCGCGGGGACCCTCGGGCCTCTGTTTTGGCCCACCCCCGGAGGCTCATGGACCCTCAGCGGTTCGGTGAGCTCTTCGGGGGGTTGCCTGGTGGTTTGACTGGCGCTCCGGCCGAGGTTGTGGCTAACACTTGGCATGAAACAGCTGCCCACACCATAGACCGGATCGCCCCCAAGCGCCTCCTCCGTTGCCGAGCCCGGCCTTCCCCTTGGTTCACCGGGGAGCTTAGGGCAATGAAGCAGGAGAGGAGGAGGCTAGAGCGCAGCTGGAGGAAAACCCGGACGGCGTTGAGTAAGGCTGCCGTTGATGCCCAGTCTAGTCGCTACACCATCGCGATAAGGGAGGCTAGAACATCTTTTACCTCCCTGAGAATTGCTGAGGCCTCGAACCGCCAGGCGGAGCTTTTCCGGGTGGTTCGTGACCTCAGCAATCCTAGTCTGGCCAGGCCTCCTCCTACTGATTTCAGTAGCGAGCAGTTCGCAGCCTTTTTTCGAACAAAAATAGAGGCCATCCGTGCCGGCTTTGACTCCGGTTGCAGTGGTCCCGCCCTGCCATCACCAGTTGCTGGTCCGCCTTCGTCGCCTCGGTTGGATGCGCTTGGGCCTGTTTCTGCTGTCGAGGTCTCCAGGGCTGTGGCGCATTGCCGGCCTGCCTCCACCCCTTTCGACCCTTGCCCTGCCTGGCTAATTAGAGCTGCCAGAGGGACCATGGCCGAATGGGCTTCTGCCATCGCCACCGCCTCCTTCAGCGAGGGGGTTTTTCCCTCTCGTCTGAAGGAGACGGTGGTTAAGCCCATTTTGAAAAAACCCGGCCTTGTGGTTGACGATTTAACAAACTATCGCCCAATCGCCAACGTCCCGTTTATGGGCAAGGTGATCGAGAGGGTGGCGGCGGTCCGGCTGCAGTCATACCTGGAGGATCGGCAGTGCCTCGACCCATGCCAGTCCGGGTTCAGGCCCCGTCGGGGTACCGAAACAGCTTTGGTCGCCCTGCAAGATGACCTTATCCGGGCGGCCGACAGGGGTTGCTCTACCCTGTTGGTCCTCCTGGATCTGTCAGCGGCCTTTGATACCGTCGACCACGGTATCCTGCTGGACCGGCTCTCTGAGGTTGGGATCGGAGGCTCTGCTCGCAGATGGCTCCGTTCCTTCCTGGAGGGCCGGCCGCAGTACGTTCAGCATGGGGGGGAGTTATCGGCCCCTTGGATTCTCCCCTGTGGGGTTCCACAGGGGTCGTCTCTGTCCCCCATGCTGTTTAACATCTACGTAAGGCCGTTGGCGGGGGTCATCAGGAGTTTTGGAGTCTGCTGTCATCAGTACGCTGATGACACGCAGCTCTATCTCTCCTTTTCCACCTCTGCTGTGGAAGCTGTTGAAGTTCTCGATGGGTGCCTGGAGGCCGTACTGACCTGGACCGGGGCGAACAGGCTTAAGCTCAACCCCGAGAAGACGGAGGTTATGTTCTTTGGGAGCTCGCCGTCGGGGTACGGTGGCCCCCTCCCCTGTCTGGGGGGAGTTTCCCTCCAGCTCGCGGAGAGGGTGCGGAATCTGGGCGTGCTCCTGGACCCGGCGCTTTCCATGGAATCCCAGGTGGCGTCGGTGACCAGGTCCGCCTATTACCATCTCCGTCGGATCGCCCAGATCCGCCCGTACCTCGACGCGAACTCTCTGAGAACAGTGGTCCAAGCACTGGTGATCTCGAGGCTGGACTACTGTAACGCCCTCTACATGGGGTTGCCCTTGACTCTTCTCCGGCGTCTGCAGCGGGTACAGAATGCGGCGGCCAGGCTGGTGGCTGGCGTGCGTCGGTATGATCACATCACGCCAGTTCTGGCCCGCCTGCACTGGTTGCCCGTTGCAGCCCGGATTAGATTCAAGGTCTTGGTTTTAGTTTATAAAACCCTCCATGGCTTGGGACCGGACTACCTGACAGAGCGTATCGCTCAGCGATCCACCTCAGCCCGTCCCGTTCGGCAGGTGCGAGCGCACTTGCTGCGGGTCGCCACTCCCCGAGAAGCCCGGAAGTCGAGTACTCGGGCCCGGGCATTCTCAGTGGCGGCCCCTAGCCTTTGGAATTCCATCCCTCCTGAAGTGCGCTCTGCAGAGTCCCTGCTGGCCTTCCGGAAGGCTTTAAAAACCTACCTCTTCCGGGAGGCCTTCGGCGATTCCTAGGTTTTTTTTTTTTTTTTTTTACCCCGCCATCGCCATGTCTCTGAATGATATTTTTATTAGATTTTTATTAGATAGTATCAGGAACACTATCAGGTTTTTAACTATATTAGTTTGTTGTGTGTATCGTCTGTTTGTTCAATTGTGACTATCTGTGCCAATTGTGGCTTTGTAAGCCGCTTAGAGATCTTTGATAATAAGCGGGATATAAATACAATAAATAAATAAATAAATAAATAAATAAATTCAGTTGTGTTAGAAGAACCAATTTACTTTTAGAAATGTTTACCTGATAAAATTACTTGCCCATTAATCATATGAAATATATAAGCAATTCCATCTAGTCTTTATTGTTGATTGTAACAATGATATTGTCACTACTAATCAGCGGTGCCACTATTCACAATATATAGATATTCCCTTCAGTGCCGGAGTGTGTATGTATGCCTTACCAAAAGTTTGCGGGAAAGCACAAACGGTGAGGAGCTATCACATTGCTATGACTCATGATGCATTGATTACCAGCATCAGAAATGGAAAGGTGAAGTTGTTTATACATCCTGCTGTAGGCGTGCCATAGGCCACTGTAAAAACAAGTTATATTATACCTTTGAACTAGATGTTTGCACCCGTTTGGCAGGGGCTCCTATAGTGATGATCTCAGACATTTCACTCCAATCTTTCTATTCAGATAATCAAGGTGACAAATAATAAGGTAACAACTGCTGCTGTAATAATGGGGAAAAACTTGTGCAGAAGATTGGTTGAATTCCCTAATGTTATTTTCTACTGCTGTGTGTAATGCTTAAAAACCTTAGCTCAAAGGCTTAAGAATAAGACTGGCATATAATTGAGTAAAACTGCATTATGCTCAGTCTAAATGTAGTTCCCTTCCTGGTCATATTCTGGGAAATTTCTAGGATTATCTGTGGTTTATCTGCTGTGATTGGTGTTGGTGAAAACAACATTCTACTTCTGATTTCCCCTCATATATCTATATATGTATGTGGTGGGGACACAAGGGAGGGCTTTTTCTGTTGCTGCTCCCATACTTTGGAACTCCCCTCCAAAGGAAGTCAGACTTGCACCATCTCTGCTGTTTTTCCACATGCAGGTGAAGACCTTTCTCTTCAGGCAAGCTTTCTCTCTGTAACTGGTAGCCTGAGTGGGGTTTTGAATGAATGGTTGTGCCATACTGTTTTGAATGTATTTTTGGTGTTGCTTTCATTTGCCATTTTTAGTGTGAAATCTGTTTTATTCTTCTTAATATTTGTATACTTACTGGTTTTTGCTTTTAATGTTGTCTTTTAATTGTGTGAACTGGGTCCTTAAAAGAAGGTGACAAAAAAGAAGAAAGGTGGCATAAAATATTTTAAACAAACAAATAAGACTAGAAGAAAGTGTTTTATTTTCTTACAATGAATGCTTGGTTATATGGTACTGGTAGGTCTGCTGTCTATCTGAATACTATATTGAGAAATCTAAATTTTGGACTCCAACTCTCAGAACCTGCTAACCAGAGCAGCCACTGGACAGAATGGCTGGAAGAGTCTGGTGGTCATAGTCTGGAAAAGTAATTTTTTAATGCTCAGTTTCAAGATGCAGCCAACAGTCCCATCCTAAGCACCCAAATGTTCTAAGTCGGTTTCAGCACTAAGGCTGAGAGCTAGTGGATGCTAACAAGTATGGTTGCACACTGTAAGCCATTTTACTGTTGTGCAATGTCCGTAGCTCACAGGATTTCACAGGAGTTTCAGAGGATGTATTTGTAGGTGTTTGACTGAGGTAGGAAATCCAGGCTTAGCATTTTATTTTATTTTATCTTATATTAATTTATTTTCTTAATATTCTAGGAGCTGTGTAAGATGCCAGTGTTTTTTTCAGCAAAAAAGAAAAGGATTGCATTGTGCCAAGGAGTGATAGGTAAGGAACGTTGTGGTTAGTACCATCACATATTTAGATTGTGACGTAACACAACTGACTCAGTATTTGCTGAAACTTGAAATTCTAACACATTGCTGGATGGTAACTTCCACTGAACCAAGTAGGATTTGATTCTGAACAAATATCTGGAGGCCTGCTCTGAACCGTATACTTCCGACTCTGATACCTACTCTCAGCAAAGCTTAGAAAAGTTATTTTGTTGGACTACAAGTTCCATTATTTATTATTTATTTATTACTTTGATTTATATAGTTAGCAGCCCATTACTGCCTAAGTATTCTGTGCCATTTACAGCCAGTTAGAACCAGCCACATAGAGTAATAAGCCCTAAATGCAAAATAAATACCAAAAGCACAATCTAAAAACTTAACAGCCGAACTCACAAACCAATTTTCATGATAAAGTAAGATGGGGGGGGGCAAGGCTTTCAACTAGGGTCCACTTCTCTGAAAACTAGAGTTTTTAACTGCCTCGTGAATGAATAGAGGGAGGGTGTCAGGCATAGCTGCTCTGGGACTTTGTTCCATAATGTTGGTGCTACCACCAAGAAGGCTCTGCCTCTGGTAGATGACTTTTTGGACTATCTCGGGGTGGAGAAGCCTGACCTGAGAAGTTCTGGTGGGTCAGACAGATGAAATTGGGGAGAAGTGATGGAGTCCCAAACCTAGGGGTGGAGTTGAGTGATAGGCCTGAGCTGATTCAAGCCCGATCTGGATTCAGCTACATTATAAGAATCCCAGCCAGGGATTTTGCCTAGGGGGTTCTGGGAGGGGAGTTATAATACAAAAACATACATTCCCAAGGTCATTTCATGAATCAAAAGGTCCATTTTATCCAGTGCCAGCATTCAAGACAAAAACTATTTTCTGCCATACAAATTTCCTTAGTGATTGAGAAGGGTTTTTCAAATTTCATTTCTCTGCTCTGTTGCTTTTAAATGTGTTTCTTGGTGTTCATTTTATTTAGTGCTTTTTATATAATATTTGTTTAATTCTTTTGAAATATTCATATAATTGCTGGTTTAAGTTTTTAAATGTTGTCCCTTTAATGAGGTAAGCTGCCTTGGATCCTTTTAAGGAAAAAGGTGGGAAAACACACACACACACACACACACACACACACACACAAATAAATTGTGTGTGAGATGAACGGATGTAGGTCCACATAATTTTGTGTAGAATAGATAATATGCATATTATGTTATGTTATGTTATATATCATATAAGTGTCTGTGTATGTCTCTGTGTACTATTTTATTATATATATTGTACATATTCATCAATGAATGGAAATAGGGTGCTGCCATCTGCACA
>JAHTLZ010000275.1:20609761-20638321 GCA_023846285.1 Phrynocephalus versicolor
ATATTATATTATATTATATTATATTATATTATATTATATTATATTATTTTTCACCTGCATGTGGACCACGAAGGGGGTATCATTTTCCCCTTTACATCAAGCCATAAAAGATCTTGGCTGTACGGTGTTTTTTAGAGGTTTTGCAGCCCTTGCTTTAAATGACTGAAGACGATGACACCATCTAAATGGTTACTTTCTTGCTTTTACAGCCTCACTGGCTTTAATGGCATGAATAAAATATACACTATAATAGCTAGGCCCTTGTGTAAATCAAAGACTGTAATTGATTCATGAGGCTTTGCTTGTAGCAGAACCCAGACATGCATGCAAAACTAAGCTCAGCTGAATTACTTTCATTGTCACCTTAGATAAGCTTTAAAGAACAGAGTAGATTTGAATATCCCAAAAGGGGGTATTGTTCACAAGATGGTAGTCTCTAATTGGAGTTTGGTAATGTTACATTTTTTGATTACAGCTCTCTGAATCCTCCAGCCATACTCCAAAAAGTAGCTTTTGCCTCTCTGGTTGTTCTTCCTTTTGTGGTTTTTTCTGCCACAGGGGTTGAAATATAGGCACTCCACTATTGGATTTTCCCCTAAGAGTTTGCTAGCTTCATACACAAGTCAGTCACCTTCCTTTAAAAAAATGGAAAAAAATTGCGGTATAGTTTATCCCATCTTGTCTTCTTTGGGGGGAAAGGCTGGGTGAAAATGAATGAACAAACAAACAAACAAATGAATGAATGAACGAACGAACGAACAAACAAACAAACGAATAAGCAAGCATTTTTGAGCAGAAGTCTCTCAGTACAGTGGTCCCCTGCCCTTTCACGGTTCATAAACTGTGGTCCTGTTATAATCGTGGGACTGCAGTATATGAAAAAAGCCCCCTGGGGTAAGGGGGAAAGGGCCTGTTTCAAGCCTCCTGTACTTACCCCAGGACTGGCACTGCCCCAGATGGGCCTCCAAGGGGGGTCCTGGGCTTCTGGAGGCCCCAAAAGGGCCTCCCTGTGAACCGGAAGTTCCAGTTCCCACGGAGGCCCTTTTAGGGCCTTCAGAAGGCCTGGGAAGGCCCTCGCAAGCCAGTTTGAGGTAGCACCAGGCTGGGGGTAAGTACAAGAGTCCCCAGCTAGGTCTCCCTACCCAACCCTGCCTGCATCTGCATATCACAGATTTTCAATTATTGCAGGTCAGGTTGGGTTCCTAACTCCTGCGATAGGTAGGGAGTCACTGTAGGGCTTTACTACTCAGTCTGATCAGAGTGTACCAAAGGACTGAGGGGAAGATATATCTTAGGTAGAGTTACTTTTTTTGGACCACTGTAGTCCCTTGGCCTGGATGGCCATGTCAGATAGAGGATTCTGGGAGTTGTGGTCTTAATTCTCTCAGACCCTGGGAAAAAGATTGAGTCTTAGAAGTGTTTGGAGAGTGTTCCCCATCATTCCATCAAAGGTCCAAACTGGCCTGTTGAATTCCATTCAGAATGTTATAGATTACCAGAGATACCTTATGTTAAAAAGTGGTCTGCTTATATACCACCCCATACCACTTCAAGTAGTCTCTGGGCGGTTTACAGATTTAATTACAGAATGCAGGCTACACATTGCCCCCCCCCAGCAAGCAGGGTACTCATTTTACTGACCTCGGAAGGATGGAAGGCTGAGTCAACCATGAGCCTGCTACCTGGGATTGAACCCCAGGTCGTGAGCACAGTTTTACCTGCAATACAGGCACTTAACCACTGCACCACGAGGCTCCTTAAGGTTAAGGTTATTTGTTTTTGTTTCGCCCAGGTCACATGCAAACACGGGCCTGAAAATTTAGTAAGACTGAGAAATCCCTGGGGAAAAGTTGAATGGAAAGGTGACTGGAGTGACAGGTGAGTGCATTTGAGGGGAAAACAAGTCAGGGTATGGAATGGATGACATCATAATGCTAGCTTCAGGCAGGGATTAATTTATACAATCTCATCTGAAATACAGCACGGCTTTCACGGCATGTGATGATGTATTTTCAAAGCCCTAAGGTTTAACTATTTTAATAGATCAGGCAGTACTGATGCAGAGGCAGACATCTGGGGGTGCAACAAAAAGGTGAGCCTGTAACACTGGAACATGGCATGATGATGAGATAAGAAAGATATATTGTGTACACCTGCCTTCAGGTGTGCTTAATCCAAGCCACATGACAAGACCCAAGCAGGGTGGGTCTGAAACATTTTCCTGCTTGAGGTCGAGCACTGAATGGTGTCTGCATTCTCATCCATGACACTTTTAAAAAAGTATTCAAGGTCAAACGCTGCCAGCAACTCTCTTTGACCTTGGTGTCAAACTTACAAACAGTTGGCTACCTTTTCCTGGTACCCCAAATCTGCCACCTAAGGCAGCTACCCCAGTCTGCCCCATTTTATGGTTCTCTTGAAAATAATTGTGCAGAAGGGAGAATATTAGCTGCTGGGAATGGGTGGGGAAAAGTCCCTTGTGCTGAAACTTTTTGTTCAGCATGATGATGTTAGCACAAGCATCCACCTATTCTACTGCTTTTTGGCTGGACCATTATATGTGGCCATTATTTATTTATTTATTTATTTATTTATTTATTTATTTATTTATTTATTTATTTATTTATTTATTTATTTATATACATACATACATACATACATACATACATACATACATACATACATACATACATACATACATACATACATACATACATACATACATATGTGGTGGCCATTAATTTCAAAAAAACATGTGCAGAGAAAACAGGCCTGCCACAGCTGTGATCTACAATGTAACAAAACTGTTGACCCTTGTTCTGAAACAAGTTCTTCTAACAATTTTCCTCAGTTCTGGGAAATGGGAGCTGCTGAGCCCAAAAGAGAAGATTTTGCTACGAAGAAATTCGGATGATGGCGAGTTTTGGTACTGTAATCAAATGATACTTCCCAAAGTGGATTTCTGTCTAAATCTTTGAAATGCTCATGTTATATGCAGACTACAAAGTTGGCTGAGATATCCTGGAGATGTATAATCCTGAAAGGAGGTTATTTCCAGTTTTGTCTTCTGTTCAATATCTCAGCCAATGCAGGAATTTTCTAATTTTTATAAGCCTGCTTAAATTAACAAATTGCCCAAGACTTTCCTTTCCTCTTTCAAACACACACACACATACATGCCTTAGGAGCTTTTGGGCAGCTGGTAGCGGGGTAGGGGTGGAAAATTAGAATGGAGACAAGACATCAGCAGCTGTGACAAGCAATCTTAAAAGTCTCTACAGGGAGTGTGGACTCCCATGTTACCTTCTGCACTTTCCAAGTAACCATACATGCAGTTCTGAAGGGTGTGGGTGAGACTTCCTCTAGTGAATCTGAAAATGGAGTTTCCTCACGTCCAGTCGGAGAGGACAGATTGGTTCCCTGCCATGTTAGTGCAGCTAGACTTTCCTAACGCATCTTAACCAGCCACTGTATGCCCTTTGTGATTAAAACCAACCAACCAACCAACCAGTCTTTCCTTACATGGATACAGTGCTTTTGAACATGCATAGATGCATAGATGGGGATTAATTTAAACAGTGGTGATTCATCATTGTTTGTGATTCATTGGGGCTGACAAACTGACAAATTGACAAATCGACAAATTGATGAATTGACAAATTTCCAGTGATGAATCGACAAAGCAATGCATTGATTCACCTCCATTTTAAAATGCTATAAAATGCTATATCAGGCACCTAGAGACACTAAGTTTGGAGTGACACATTCCCGGATCCTCTTCTACAATTCCTCCAAATTTGGGGGAGATTGGGTTCAGACATCTGAGTTATACACCCACATTTGGGCCATCCTAGGAAAGTGCCTTTTAACAACTGGGTTGGGGAAGTCCAATATTCACCATACTTAAAGGGATTATAGAGGAAAGTCAAAGGATTCTTCCCTCCAAATTTGGTGTCTCTAGGTGTCTTGGGTTGACATTTTATGGCATGATAAAGTAATAAATCAAAAATAGCTAAAAGTTCATCCATTCATATTTGTCAGGGTCTCCATTTATGAGCAACACGAAGAGATGCAGTCTGATGAATTGGCCAAATTCTTCAGAAATGTGATTCATTTTTCAATACACTCCCATCTCTAGTATAAAAGCATCATATGTAAAGGAGCAGGAAGTAACGTTGCTGCACATGCTCTCAGAGGGCTATTTCTAGTTAAACATGAGGCCTCTCCTCTTCCTAGCAAGCCCTCTGTGTTGCTAGTTATTTCCTTCCTTTCTGGGAAAAAAAGTCTTTTGGTGAGAGGAGCAATTTGAACTTTTCTGGATTACAGATTGAGTGGACATATTGGCTGACTAATAGAAGCATTAAAAGTGAGGCTAGATGTTTTTGGTTTATATATCAATAAAAATGAAGCTAATTTACACATTGCAAACCCCTTCCCAAATTATTCTTCAATTATCTGAAGTAATGATCCTTCAGTTTTCTCACTTCTACAAATTTTATGGTGCAGTCCCTCTATTAAGTGAAGTCTAACAAAATGACTAGGTTAGGCGAAAGTCTTATACAAAGGGGAAGAGCTTATATTAAGGAAATGTTCACACAGGTATTTGAGTGCACACACCAGGGATCTTACTTAAATCTTTGGTGTGGATGAAAAAACACACATGCTCAAACAAATATGAAAAAAAATCACAAGGTGACACAGAAACCGAATGAAATGGGTCAGTACTTCAAAAGAAACCGAATATTTCAACAAACAAAATAGATCAGATAATTATGTTGGGCATATTAAAATAAAATCAGTCAGTTTTTTTAAAAATCGGAAGACGCTCGGTTCTGGTTTATAATAAGCTGAGGTTTTCCAAAGTGTGGGGAATTTGTACTCTGAAATCTATTCATTCTGAATTTATATGCATACATATCTGTGCTTTAGGTTTAAAGACATCTAAGGATAATTTTGATTCAGACTGGCATTAGACGAGAACTCATATAAGCTGTTTGCTGTCAAATAATGTACAAATATTTGGTATCACTGGAAGTCAGATATCTGAAAAACCTTAAATAAGTTAATATATGCCAAGTACCCAATATCATCAACTTTTTATATTACTGCATGTATATTTGTAGAGCATTGGTAGAGAAGGATTTTTAGAAGCCAATTCATTTTAGTGGAAGTTTCAGCTGAAGAACTAGAATGTAGGAATATTATTTATATTTTATTAGTGGCCACATTGGCTGGAGGAGTCTGGGAGTAACTTTTCCAAGTTGTAGGAAGAAGCCATCCTTGGGCATTTCTGCTCTTCTTTGCATTACTTTCTTACTTTGGGCATAGTTAACAGGAGTGCCCACTTTGACCTTACATGGCCTGGAGTATCTCAAATTACTCTGACAGGGTAGGAAAGAGAACCAGTGCAACTGAGGAAACTAGGCCAAGTCAGATTAGGATGCTTTTGGATTTGTGTACCTCCAATATACTCCAGTTTTAAAAGTCCCTGTATGGAGGAATATGTTTGCTTATTAAAAAGTTATTTGTGAAGGCTACCTTTGATTTTAGATGTCCACTAGAACTCAGGATACCTGGGTTTGATTCACTGGATCTGGTATGGAAACTCATTAGGGGCACGGAACGGGTAAATCAACTCCTTAATCACCTCACATACCTTGAAACCCCCATTAGTGTCTCTATAAGTCGCTTCTGATGTTTTCGGCACACAACAGTGACAACCGCTGATTTTACACAGAGATCACATTTCCGTGATCTTGAAAATCACTGTTAGAGTCACCATGATTTGGCAGGGCATGAATGGCACAAAACACCAGAGTTTCCATTTGCCGCCAGGTGGCACTGTCAGCATACACTTTAATTCCACATTTGCTTCTTTGGCTCACAGTGTTTCTCAGCTAACATCCCTTTGCAATTGCCTTTTTGGTTGTTTCTCTTCACAAGATCGCTGCTTACGCCTTGGTACGTAACATGTGTTTTAGCACTAACTTTGTCAAGTAGCGTACAGGACACAAATGTGACAACAGTCACTTCGGCTTGTTTTGCAAATGTCTCTGCGGCCATCGTTTCCCCCCTCAGGAGTGCAGTAATGCAGACCTTCCATAGCTGTAACTCTCTCTTTGTATCACTGTATAATGAAATACCTTTAAGTGCTTTAGGTGTTGCACTTTTACTTGAATTTTTAAAAAGTCCTTAGTCTCTAATCCCAATTTTTTGAAAAAGTCCCCCCCCCCCCCCATTTACCCTCTAGGGAGTATGATGGATTTTCTCCAGTACCCATTGGGCACCTATTAAATTATCAATTAATTTAATAATTAATTTTAAAAATTAATAAAATTAATTGAAATTTTGTTTTGAACAGTAGAGGGCACAAGGGTGCCTTGTCTGTTAAAACAAAAATGCACGGTAGCAACATTTGCAGTACATAATCTTGCATTTTTTAAAGTTAAATAGTCAAATTAGGGAATGCAGACAAATCTGAAAATACCTCTCAGCCTGAGAGGTACTTTAATGGCTACCTAGTGATAAAGCCTCCATTAGTACTAGATGCAACAAATCATATGAAGAATGACTAAAAGAACTAGGCATGTTTGGCCTGACCAAGAGAAGGCTGACTGCAGTCTTCCATTACCTGAAGGGTTGCCACGGGGAAGAGGGTGTTGATTTATTCCCAATTGCATCTGAAGGCATGACAAGAACCAATGGGTGGAAACTCATCAGAGAGTCAACCTGAAAATAAGGAGAAACTTCCTGGCAGTGAGAGCCATTAAACAGTGGAACAATATTGTAGGTGCCCCATCACTGGAGGTTTTCAAGAAGATATTAGACATTGATCTGTCCAAGGTGGCAATTAGTTCTCCTGTCTTGCGCAGGGAGTTGGACTAGAAGATCTCCAAGGTCCCTTCCAACATATTTTTTGTTGTGAACCGCCTGGAGTTCCTCCGGGAAGATGGGCGGTATACAAGTTTAATAAATAAATAAATAAATAAATAAATAAATAAATAAACCCCACAATGATTCTATGATTCTGTGATTCTATGATTCTATGATTCTATGATTCTAGGGATGGGTATGAGTTTTGCTTCAGTTTCTTTATTTTGTCAACATTTAGTCATTTCTTCATGTTTGGGATGGAGATAACTCAAGATTTTAAAATTTTCAATCATGTAAAAGGAGACAGTTGTACATCTCCTGGCACCCTGAAAATTAGAGCCCAATGAGCAATGTTGGCATCTGGGGAAAGGTACACCTGATCTTCCTCTCCCTTTTAGCCTGTCGGCCAGTTTGGAAGCTCATCCCTAGGTCTCTTGGTCCTTTTCTTGCAGGATGTCCTTACCAGATTTTCAAGCCCATTTTGTGGACCTGATGATCTGTAAACTAACTCCTGATCTCATGAGTCAGGAAGCTGGGAAGAAGTGGATGTGCTCCATGCAGTTCGGTAGATGGGTCAAAGGAACTACAGCAGGTGGCAGAAGGAAGGCCCACAGAGGTGAGGCTCGGTTGGCTGGGTTGGCTGTTCCATGAAGATCTTTATTTTAAAAATAGTACAGTAGGACCCCCATATCTGCTGATTCACCATCTGCGAATTCACTTATCCGCGGATGGTGATTGGCAGTGCAAGGGTTTGCAAAATCGGGGGCATAAGAGGAGGAGACTGCACAGTTCCAGAGCTCCCACCCACACAGCCACCTGTAAGATCGGTGGCGGCAGCAGTGAAGAGATTGTGCAGCTTGGGAGTTCCCGCGCACCTGCCTGCCCACTTGCTCGTTCGCTCGCCCACCGACCAGGCCACACGCCTGCTCAACCACTCACTCCCTTGCCCACCCGCCCACCTGCTCACCTGGAAGTTTGCCTGCTTGCCCGTCTGCCCGCCTGCCCACTTGCACACTCGCTCCTCCCCCTGCTTGCCCCCCTGCCTTCCCGACTACTCACTCACCCACCCGCCCACCTGCCTGGAACTTCACCTGCTCACCTGCCTGCCCACCCACTCACCTGCCCACCTGGAAGTTTGGCCACAATGGTGGTGGCGGCAGTGAACAAAAGCTCAGCGGTGGCAATGGAGGAGGCAGCAGCCAGGGGAGCTTGGAGAGCCTGCCTGCCCCCAAATCAGTGGAGGTGGCACAGAGGCATGGCGGGGTTCCCTAGGATGCTGGCGGACTCTTCCTGTGCCTTTACTCCTGGCACCCTTGAATAACAGTGTTTGATCTTATCCACGGATTTCATTATCCACGGGGCGCCAGGAACCAATCCGCATGGATATAGGGGTCCTACTGTATCTTGGTATAGTGAATTAGATGTCTTTTCCACAGGAATGGAATGTTGTGGTTTAAGAATTTTTTGCAATACAAAACAGCCCGGGAAACGAATTAAGTACTTAAACCGAGGTACTACTACTTGTTAACTTTCTCTTTTTAGCTTTTAAATATTGTCTTTTACTTATGTAACTTGCTCTGGGATCTTTTTAAGGGGAAATGAAGTGCAGAAATATTTTAAATAAATAAAGGTTCAAGGTCCTTGTTTTGATTTTCAAAGCCCTCCACGGCTTGGGACCAGAGTACTTGGTGGAGCATATCTCTCAGAGATCAACTGGGACCAGACCCACGAGATTGGCGCAGGCGCGCTCACTGAGGGTGGCCACCCCCAGAGAGGCGCGGAAATCACATACGCATGACCGCGCCTTCTCTGTGGTGGGCCCCACACTCTGGAACCATCTCCCCAGTGAGCTGCGCCTAGCAGAGTCCCTGCCCGCCTTCAAAAAGGCCTTGAAAACCTACCTTTTAAAGGAGGCATTTGTCGACCTTTCTACTTAAGTTATTGTTCCCCCCCCCTCTCTTTGCCCACCTGCGTCATCCCTTTGGGCTTTGCTTCTCTTTCTTTTATTGAATTGTGGGTTTTTTTAACTGTACTTTGTTTTATTGTTAGCCGCCCAGAGTTCCTTTCTGGAAGATGGGCGGGATACAACTGCAATAAACAAACAAAAAGTAAACAAATAAAAATAAATAAATAAATAAATACAGTAAATGCTGCCTTTCTTCTGATTGAGAAGAGGATACGTGGAGGATACATGTTTAGCAAATGCACTCCTACTGGAGTGATTAAAGTGAGGCTGACGGTGGGGAGGAATGTTCCTTTAATTTCTAATCATATTTTTAGCGATGCAGTGGGGGGGGGTTAAAGTCTTTCAGAGTCAACCCCCCGGGGCAAAATGGGCAGTACATAAATTGAATGAATGAATGAATGAATGAATGAATAAATAAATAAATAAATGCTTTACTTACCTACTTAGTAGTGTCTTCTAATCACAGCCTTCCTCCTGCCACAGTTATTTATTTATTAACAAAAAATTTACCCTGCCATTTTCCTTAAAAGGATTCCAGAAATATTTTTACAAAGACATAAACATGGTAAAAGAAAAATAAATGAATTATTTGGATGTAAGATTTAATATCGCAGACTATATATCTTGTAATGCACCATAGAGCATATGGTGTTGTGTTACATCGCTATGTGCTTTTTTGTTTATTTTATACCAGATTGGATCAATAAAGTAGCCAGCAGATATTCAGGGTGTTCTTTTGAGGCAATTCTTGTCCTGTTTACTTGTTGTGTTGCTTCTAGAGGCCTTTTCTGGTTGCAAGCTTTCCAATCAAATACGGAGCAGGGCTCAGGGAACATGGGCTCACACATCTGTTCCCTTGTCCATTAGGTACATTTTGGATGAATCCCCAGTACCTGCTGAAAGTTCTTCAAGGCAATGGTAGCAAAAGGTCCCTTTATTCCTGCAGTGTGTTGGTGTCACTGATCCAAAAGCACAAGAGCACACACCGGAATCGGAGGCCACATCTTCACATCAGGCTCTCCATCTACAAGGCAAGTGGAATGTGTTCACTCAGGGGATGAGTAGCTGTCAGCTGTTATATAAGAGGCCCTTTGCCTTCTCTCTCACTCCTGAAACACAGACTTTCCAGGAGGGCCTAGGTTGGCTATTTTTTGCATCACTGAAACAGAGAATGAGACAGGACAGAGGACAGCATGAAATGAGCACTGAAAATGTATAGGTATATGTCTAGGTATAAGTGCAAATTGAGAAACAACAGATTATCACACATTAAATAAGAATATAGTACGTCTCACCATAACTGTGGCCACATAGTGTGCCTACACAGTCCGCTATCCAGGTGCTGCCTGCTGATGGATATTTTTAAGGCCCTTGCCCTCTCTTTCCAATATTGTTACAGTATCCTCCTGCTGTATCCGTATGTAAATCCCATGGAGTTAATAGGTCTACTAGCAACACAAGGGTCTAAATCAAGGGTCCTCAGTCTATAGGCCCATGGGCCAGATCCAGTCTACCAAGGTCCTAACCCCGGCCCGCTGGCATGTGCAGAACCCCCTCCCCCTTAGTGGTGGAGGCCAGGCACGGGCCCACTGCAAACAGCCAAGGCAAGGCAAGGCAAGGCCAGCTCCTCTGGGAAGGAGCCAATGGATGGGCAGGTAGAGGAGCCAAGCTACCTCCTATCCTTTCTGGCTGCTTTGTGAAATCATCTCAGCCAGTGGGGCAGAGGAAGAGGAGGAAGAGGCTTCGAGGAGCCTCTAGCCAGCCAGACCAATTGCAGTGCCTGATGCACTCCCTTGCCTGTTTGACTGTTTCCTGGCTCTGGAGGTGGCTTCAGGGCTTGAGTGCACCAGCGGGGGAATTGGGGGAAGGAGGAGAGGAGAGTGGCCCAAGCAGTAGTGGTGGCTTCTTGGAATGACTACTTCTCCCAGCATCCTCGACACCCAGTGTTACCCTCCCGGTGTGTGTGTGGATTGGAGAAGGAAGAGGAGAGGGTAACGTAGGGTGTCAAGGATGCTGTGAAAAGTAGATAGGCAGCACCTTCTCTGCCCCAATATTGTGGGCGGGTGCTCCTGCACCACATGTCCTGAACCTCCTCTGCTGCCAATCTCGTAGGTGGGCGCCCCTGGCCCAACACACCCCTCTGCAGCCACTTCTGATGTCCCAGGCAGCCGCCCCCCCCCCGGCTGCATGGCCTCTGTAGCTGCCACTGCTGTGCTGCCAGGGTTACTCACTGCTGGTGAGCGAGGGATGGGAAGAGGTGGCTTCGGTGGTCTGGGTCTCCTTCACCGCCCCACCCCAAATAACTCAGGTCTTAGGCCAACTGTAGAAGCAACGGTGGCGGCAGCCCTGACTCTCCCCCCCCCTTTCCGCCCCATTCATATTTTTTAAAACTATAGTCCAGCCCCCAATAGTGTCTGAGAGAGAGTGAATTGGCCCCTGGTTTAGATTTTTTGAGAACCCCTGGTTTAAACTAAAGGGAGTAGCCTCAAGGCACAGAGGTTAAATCGCTATACTGTAGCCCAAACTCTGCAGTTCAATCTGCAGGTTCAATCCCAGATAGTTGGCTCAGGGTTCACTCAGCCTACCATCCTTTTGAGATGAGTAAACTGAGTACCCAGCTCGCTAAGGGAGGGGAGCAATGAGTAGCCTGAATCATTAAAGAGTAATCTGCTCAGAGAATGCTTTAAGGAGCACACTTTGCTTTTTGCTTTTGTACAGTTTAACTAGATTTGAATGTAAAAGAACACCTTTGATTAGTGGATTCTGAAGAATAAGGAATCTTAACACTAGTTTCCCATATCGAGAGCTGAACTTTCCAATAGAGATTGTTACAAAAATAAGGACTTGGGTGAACTAACATTGCCTGTGAGCAATGTAGTGCCCTTTTGTGTTATATATGCTCTCACTCAAACATACAGAGCACCTTGCCTCTCTACCTTCAGCCCAGTCTCTTGTATAAAACATAAAAAGAAGCTGATCAAGGGTCCAAAGCTACCCTACTTGCACAAGATAAATGAGTCTGTCTGCAGTGTATTTTCAAATGGGAAACTTAGGTGCTTTTACAACTGATGGCTCCTTCGTTTGTTTTGATCACCTGTGAATTTCTGATGTTTCAGTGAGTTCACTGGCTAATGAATACTCTTTTTTTCCCCTTTCCCTTTCTTTTTCCCCTAGTTGACCCAAGAGGTATGTAGCCTTTCCTTCATTTATATGCCTGTACCTTAATTTTTGAACATGTCCTCTGCCTACTCTTTTTATTCCGAGTCAGTAAGGACAAAGGCAACTCCTCAATACCGTTGAGGAGCCAGTGTTTGCAAGATTGGTTCCCCACAGTGCCACAGTGGTAGAAGCTGGACCTGACAATCTGTAAAGTCTCTCGCAGCTCTGCAGTCTAAAATTATCATTATCAGGAACAACAAAACATCTGAACATTCACCATTAAGTGGGATTCTAATCTGAATGGGAATTCCGTTTGATTGGACTGTGAATCTGACAACTGGAAATTCAGGATCTGAGCTGGTTAGAGGAGAGCCATTGGAATAAAGGGTTGCTTTTGCTTAATTACAAGTAACTTATCTGAAAGCTTGGTCCTACTGACAAAAAGAACCACTGTTGTACCATGTTCTGTTTTTAAAAATGTTTTAAATTAAGATGTCTGTATGATGTAAATGGAAAAATGGATTTCCCCCCATAGAAGTATGGTTTTTTGTTGGAAATGCTGTTCAGCCATAGGGTCATTTAATTCAGCACACATGTAAAACTCATTTTATTTTGGTTGTTTCTGCATGTGTACATCCCCATTGCACTGCAAACTGTGCCTTTGGGTAACCAGTGGAAGTGATGGGAGAGGCAGCAGGAAGGAGAGACAGAGGGATACAGGAGAGGGAGGGTCTGCTTTCAAAGCTGCTTGTCCCTTAGAAGAGCCATTCTGGATGAGACAAAGAGCCCATCTAGCCCCGTTTCCTGTATCTCATAGTGGCCCCGCCAAATACCTCTGGGAGTCACAAGACTACATAACTGTCTCCTGATACCACTCCCCTGCATCTGGCCTTTGAAGTACTCTGTTGTTGTTTTTTAAACCTGGAGATTACACACTCCCATCAAGGTTTGTAATCTGAAATGGACATTTCCTCCAGGAATCTGTCCAATCCCCTTTTGGAGGCATCCAGGCCAGATGCCATCACATCCTGTGGCAGGGAGTTCCCCAGACTAACAACACGCTGGGTAAAGAAGTATTTTCTTTTGTCTGTTCTCACTCACCCAGCCCTCAATTTGAGTGAATGTCCCCTAGTTCTGGTATCTATCCACTTCACTCATGCCCTGCATAATTTTGTACATCTCAATCATATCCCCCCACTCAGGTGCCTCAGATTAAAAGGTTTAGGAATCTTGGCTGCTTCTCTCCTTTTAAGAATGCTCCAGCTGTTCTCTGAGAGGCAGAGAGAAGGAGAGCACACGACCAGTCAAACAGTTAGTGGGCACAATCTACCTTTCCTTACTTTTTTTAATCTCCATATTTTCTTTTCAGCCAGCCTCCCATGGACCAAGGTTAAAAATTAGAACCCGGGAGAAACCAGTGGGGATGCTTGGGAAACTGGGTAACTGATGGATGCTTCAACACTCTTAGAGGGACAGAAGCAGCCACACTTTCTAAAAAGACTAGGAGCTTTGCCTCAACACCCTCTCTTCTCCCTTACCACAGCAGCAGGGGTTAGTGGCCAGCAGAAGGGTAGGGTGGACAGGAACAGGCCATAGCTCCCTCAGTTGGGATGCAACACCCAATACCAGGTGACTACCACGTGGTTTCTACATTGATTCCATACAGAATGAAGCTTATGGCAGGGCAAATGCAAATGTAAACAAGCCCTGACTGACCTTAGCTTGAATATTATAAGCACAGATTTTTCTGGAAAATGCTTGTGGGATGACTTTGTTTTCAAACGCTGAAATCGCATTCAGACCGTGACCCTAATCCCTTTTGTCTGGAAGCTGCTATTGTGTGTTCAGTGCTATCAGTATCTCAGGGCGTTAGGAGTACAGGTTGCCCAAATATGAATAGAGTATTTGGACTTTGGATGTTTAAAACTCACTTCAAAGAATGTGTGTGTTCAGTATTCTTTGTAGCTTATTTTAGATCTGCTTCTTAAGGCGTTTAGAGGGGGGAAATGATTGTTAATGCCAGCGCGAGTCAATACATTTCAAGATAATGCATTTTTATGGCTTAATTAAGCATTAATGGTGTGTTCTTGAGCTGTGCCCAGAAGCGGCAGGCAGGGCCAAGTGAGAAATGTTTTTATTATATCTCCCTTTTTTAAAAGGCTGTAGAAATTATAAATTCCAATGGGACATTCACTTGCTTTTTTGGCTTATTCTTGGGGATTATTTGCCGATACCATTAAATCGATACAAGCATTTTCATCCAGAGAGTTGTTGTTGTTCAGTCATTCAGTTGTGTCTGACTCTGTGATCCAGTGGACTAGAGCTCGCTAGGCCCTCCTGTCTTCTGCTGCCTCCCGGAGTTTGGTCAAATTCATATTGGTTGCATCGATGACACCGTCCAACCATCTCATTCTCTGCTTTTCCTTTTGCCTTAAATCTTTCCCAACATCATGGACTTTTCCAAGGAGTCCCCTCTCCTCATGAGGTGGCCAAATTACTGGAGCCTCAGCTTCAAAATCTGTCCTTCCAGTGAACATTCAGGGTTGATTTCTTTCAGGATAGGTTTGATCTCCTTGCAGTCCAGGGAACTCTCAAGAGTCTCCTCAAACACCACAGCTCAAAAGCGTTGATTCTATGGCAATCAGCCTTCTTTATAGTCCAGCTCTCACTTCCATACATCACTACTGGAAAAAACATAGCTTTGGCTATCTGGACCTTTTTTGACAAAGTGATACAGTGGTCCCCCGTCCTTTCGCGGTTCATATACTGCAGTCCTACTATATCGCGGGACCGTAGTATATGAAAAAAGACCCCCTGAGGTAAGGGGCAAAGGCCTGTTTCAGGCCTCCCACACTTACTCCTGGACTGGGGCTGCCTCAAATGGGCCTGTGAGGGCATTCCCAGGTCTTCTGGAGGCCCCAAAAGGGTCTTCCTGAAAACCGGAAGTGATTTCCATGTCACCAAAAATCATTTTTGAGGCCTCTGAGGGCCTTCCTAGGCCTGATAGCAGAAAGTGAGGAGGATTTAAAGAACCTGCTACTTTGCTGTGACACATACAGTACTCTGGTATTACCAGTAAGGAAAATGCAATGTAACCCCGACATATGAAAATAATGCATTCTTAGAGAATGGTCATAAGTCGATAATCTCGTAAATTGGGAGAAGCTGCTGCGTGATTTATCCCCCAGCCAGTGCCAATCCTCCCAGGGCCATCTCCACTGAAATGCATTGGCTCACCTCTTAATGAGGGTGAAAGAGGAGAGTGAAAAAATGGGCTGAAGGTCATCATCAAAAGAACTAAGACCATGGCCACCGTTCCCATCACCACCTGGCCGACAGAGGGGAAAGAAATGGAGGCAATGTCAGTGCTTACTTTCTTGGGCTCCTTGATCACTGCAGATGGTGAGTGCAGCAACAAAACTAAAAGACACCTGCTTCTTGGGAGGAAAACGATGGCAAACCTAGGCAGCATCTTAAAAACCAGACACCACTTTGCCAAAAAAGGTCCAAATAGTCAATGCCATGTTTTTTTCCGTAGTAATGTATGGAAGTGCGAGCTGGACTATAAAGAAGGTTGATTGCCATAGAATCAAGGTTTTTGAGCTGTGGTGCTGGAGGAGATTCTTGAGAGTCCTCTGGACTACAATGAGATCAAACCTATCCTGAAAGAAATCAACCCTGAATGTTCACTGGAAGGACAGATTTGGAAGCTTAGGCGCCAGTTCTTTGGCCATCTCATGAGGAAAGAGGACTCCTTGGAAAAGTCCCTGGTGTTGGGAAAGATTGGAGGCAATAAGAAAAAGGGACAGCAGAAAATAAGATGGTTGGATGGCGTCATCAATGCAACCAACATGGATTTGACCAATATCCGGGAGGCAGCAGAAGACAGGAGGGTCTGGCGTGCCCTGGTCCATGGGGTCATGAAGAGTCAGACATGACTTAATGACTGAAGAAGAGCAACAAAGCTACCCAAAGGCCATGCATGCTCTGGTGATGTGTGCTCATATGAGGCTGGGGTAGAGATGGGCACGAAACGAGCGATTTTTCATTTTTGTTTTTGTTTTTTCATTTCGTTACGCAACGAAAATGAAACCAAAAAAAATTTCAAAACAAAACGAAAACGAAAACGACCAATTTTGCCGTGTTTTTTGTTTTCGTTGCAGCAAATGCATTGAACTGAAAAGAATGCTAACGGAACAGCAATTTTTCATTTTCGTTTTCATTTTTTCGGTTCGTTACATACAAAAATGAAAACGAAAAATTTGCAAAAAAAAACCCCAACGAAAACAAAAACGAACTGAAACGGACCCCTAAATGACCAAACAACAAACAAAACACCATTTTTTTTTTAGTCATGCCCATCTCTAGGCTGGGGCACTGAGATTTCCATAGTGGTGGAAATGATCAGCTTTGGAAATGGTGTAATGTTTTCACTGGTTTAACCTCTGCCATTTTGTACCAGTTGGGAGCATCTTAAAATGTTTGCACATGGCCTAAAATTTTATCCAGAAGTCACTGAAATGTCAGCCTTTGTAATATGTGATAAGCTGATCACATATTTTCCATCTGGGTGGGAAGTTATTCAAAGGTGTCTGAGCAATCAGCTCTGCAAATGAAGCCCGTATCTACTTTATGAAGATCATTCACCAAATGGATACAAGTTAATTTGCAGCAAGCAGAGGATGAGGAGAGCTGTATAGTTGGATCAGCTGAGGTCTTTCATCTCTTATGAAAGCTCAGCCAATGCCAACTTTTAATTTGACACTGTCTAGCCAACCACAATGAAAGATGGCAGTCAGATCAATTTAACTCAGAATGCTATAGATGAGTGATCAGAATCACCTGGCACTTTATGTGTTATGAATAAGGGATATGAAAGTCCACCCATTTTCATTGTGCCTTCAGAATCCCACTCACGGTTTCATCCCATCCAGCCCAGTGGTTCTCAACCTGTGAGTCCCCAGTTGTTACTGGACTGCAACTCCCAGAAGCCTCCACCACTCGCTGTGCTGGGAGGGGTTTCTGGGAGTTGCAGCTCAGGAACATCTGGTGACCCAAATGTTGAGAACCACTGATCCAGGTTATATAGCACATTGCAGGACTCTTTCTTCCCATGCTGCATGGAAAGCCACCTCTTGCCATAAGGTGGTTGCCTCAAGCTGTAAGATGTTAAGGAGATGGCAGCAAAAGGAGAAGGATTTCTGCCATGCATTTTGTTTTGCTCTTCCTAGCCTACTTCTCTGCCTTCTGGTGGTGGGAGAGAATGATGCACCATAACATGTTGCAGAACGATTCAGTTACCATTGAAGTCTTTTCTTTTCTCCTGCCTCCATAGAAATATCATGGCTGTGGACCTCTCATTCTTATCCTAAGCAACAAAATGGTTTGATTTCATCCTGGTGGCATTTGACACTAGAGATGGGCACGACTCAGAAAAAATGGTTTTTTGTTTTTCATTTTTCGTTTAGGGGTCCGTTTCGGCTCGTTTCCGTTTTCGTGAGCTAATTTTCAAAATTTTTCATTTTCATTTCGTTTCGTAACGAAAATGAAAAATGAAAATGAAAACGAATTTTTTTTCGTTTTTCCCCATTTAGTGCCATTAAATGCTTTTGCCATAACGAAAAACGAAAATTGGCTCAAAATTAGTCATTTCGTTTCCATTTCCGTTCCATTTTGGAGCCAATTTTCGTTTTTCGGTTCATTTTGTAACAAAAACGAAAAACAAAAACGGAAACAAAAATTTCGCTAAGTCGTGCCCATCTCTATTTGACACATAACAAAAATATCAGGAGAAAAATCCAACCAGTTTATCCGAAGTTCCATTACAGTTGAAGATTAATTTACACTTATAAAGGGTGATCGATTTCAATGCCCTCTGAAATTTTGTTTCAGTTTATGAAGTGATGCAGTACATGCATATAACACACATTGGTACATGTTTTATGGCCCATATGTTTAGCAGAGCTTGGGACATTTTTAACGAAAAGTAATATGTTACTTGTTACTTGAAACCAGTTATGTTGTTAGCAGTGCTTGAATGACACCACCCATCTTGACTTTACAGGGAGGCAAATCTTTATTAGGATCAATGAGAAATGCATAAAACATGGAAATATTTGAGGTCAGTAGAACTTTTCTGTGTAAAGGCTACAGAGCTTCAATGCATACACATATTATGCATTTATAGTTGATCCTAAAAAAATGCATTGCCCATTTGTGGGCGTTGGCTCTGGTTTTACTTCTGTACATCAATGAAAACTTATCATTTGGCTGAAATTCTTATTTCTAGCATATAGCTTTCTTTTCCTTTAATAGATACGTGTAAAGTGCAGAAGCCCCAAATCCTCCAAAATGAGCCTCTAAAAAGTAACATTTTTGAATTAATAATGATACTAGTTATTTTGCTTTGTAAAGTTGGTAACACTGGTAACATTCTTACCCAAAATGTAAATCTTTACCTGTAAGATGTTATTTCTAAACTCAGCATTTTAAAAATATTACCCAAAATGTTGCCAACATTGTTTCCCAAAAATGTCACATGGGAACATCATTACTTGAAAAACATTATTCCTCATCTTCAGATACTGTTGTGTTTTATTATCTTAAAATTGATCTGTGCTGTCAAGTCAAAAACTGATTTATAGTGAAAGCCTCTTAAGGCTTTCAATGTAAGTGGTATGTTTAAAGAGTGGTTTTTATCAATTTCACTGCCCCATGAGTTTCCATGGTCAAAAAGAGAATTGAACTAAGTCCTAGTCTGGCACTCTGTCCACTATACCACACTGGGAAGCCAGTATAACTTTGTATATACTTTGCTGTGACACCTACAGTACTCTGCTATTACCAATAAGGAAAATACTGATGTTACAGGATCAACAGACTTGTTGGGTTCAAATGGCAATTCCCCCAAGTGCAGGTATAAATCATAAGGCCAACCCCCTGTCTGTGTGTAGTGCCAAAACCAAATCTTGCTTTGATCCATGGACCAGTTGATAAATGTCTTTTTTACATTCAAGCTTCCAGAATCTCAGAGCTGGAGACTGCTAGGAGGTAAATTTCAGACTTGTATTGAACACCAAGATTAATATAGTGGAGTACACAACCAAGACCAGTTTTAGGATTGGAAATGCAATGATTCACTGCATTGACCAAGACATAAAAGTGTTGCATTTAATATATGATGCATTCTATAGAGTAGCCCCACCCTTTTAGAAGATGATCGATTGCTGCATTAGTAGAAGAGAAATACTATATGACCAAGAAAGCAAACGTATTTCTGCAACTGACTGTTGTGGGCAAGAAAGTCCAGAGGAAGGCAAAATGTCAGGGTTGTTTTGAAGAATGGCCAGCTCAGACAGGCTCCAGTGTTCTTAGCAAATGTAATTATTGACAGTCTGCCCACCGGATATTCTGTTATTGGTTCATGAGTAATGGGAAATGCTTAATAAAAGCAATTTTGCCTTCATCATCATGTCATCATAATGGGATAATAGTATTGTCAAAGACTGGCAGTGGATGTAATTCTAAGCATCGCATACATACGTTAACCTCACTGAAATCAATGGGACCCTTTTGCTCAAAGTGAATTTGAGTAGCATCTGGATGCAGATTATATTACCAGGAGCCCTGGTGGGTAGAAAGGCAATGAAGAAATGCTTTAAAGAATGAATAAAAACTAATTAATTTCAGGATCCTATAGACCAGTGGTTCCCAGTTGTGGATCCCCAGATGTTCTTGGACTACAATTCCCAGAAATCCTGGCTAGCACAGGTAGTCAAGTTTTAGTTCAATAACATCTGGGGGTCCCAGGTTGGGATCTATAGATAATGGGCGTGTGACTATATTTAAGGAAATATTTGGACCCATATGTCTGTTACATGTGGCTGCATCATAATTTTGCTAAGAAGGTATCATGCAGAATCACTGACAAATTTCATCTGAGTTTTCTGTGACTGCCAGTCTATGTACAGAATGTGTCCCTGCCTATAACCAGAAGGAAGTGTTCAGGGACCCATGTGCTCCGATCAACAAGAAGTTTGGGGTGTGTTTTTTATGGTTTTTTTTCCCCATCACACTGCTGACATAATACCAGCAAACAGGAGGCTAAGGGAGTAGTGAAGAGAACTTGGGATAAAGTGGCAGCCTGAAGGAATCTGGAGGTTATCAATTTAGAAAGTAACTTTCCCCCATAAACCCAAGTTCTGGGTTTAGGGAAATAGGTAAGAGAAAAGTAGGCAAAACTGGCCTTAGCTGGTTCTGAGAGAGCACTGGCAAAGGAGAGCAATTTATGGAGGAGAAATGAACGTTTCATGCGTTGTTTGCAGCCTATGAAGCTGCATGCGAAGTCAAGTTGGTTTTATTTTTGTACAGTGCCTGGTAGACATCTTATAAAAGACTGCTTATTATCAGTTTGACTAATAGAAAGGGTAAGGCTGTTCAAGGCAGAGATGGGGTAGGTATAAACTTCCCGATGTATTGCCAAATCTGGCAAAAAAAATCAGTTTACATACACACACACACATATATATCTGTGGATTTTCTTTTAAAGCACAGAGAAGACTTCTAGTGACACATTTAGCTTACTTATTTTTATTTATTTATTTATTTATTTTGATTTATATACCGCAACCATCTAGCAAAAAAGGTACTCTGGGTGGTTTAAAAACATATACAAAATACAAAAAAAAAAACAGGTTAAACAACTTAAAATAGTAAATAAAAACTAATCAATCAGACCAAATAATCAAATCATCATAAGAAAAAGAACAAATAAGCAAATAAGCGCAAATACAATAAATCGAAATTATTTGACAATTCAAAATAAGAACAAATGGGGGGAAAAATAACTAATAGAAAACTAACATAAGGCTCCGTGTCTATTCTTCTCCTTCAAAATCCTTTTTGCCCAACCTCGTATTGATTCTTGTGCTGGATAGCATGTACAAACATTATGATAAGCTGTACAAATATTGTGATGACCCCAAACATTACTGTACTTTTCTTTTCATAAGGCTATTTATAGGTGGTGGTGGTGGTGGTATTTAAGTCCTAAATCAATGGAAGCTTCTGAATCTAGGTGTTGGTTTGTTTCAGCTCTTATTCCCCTCTTTTTCAGTGCTCCGATAATGATAAACTACCTCCTGCCTTCTTTGCTGGGAATTTACCTTTGAACTCTCCACTTTTTGTGAATGAACGAGAAGTCACTCAGGATTTCCGGCTCCTACCGGGATCGTACATTATTGTGCCCTCCACCTCAGAATCTTACCAGGAATCAGAATTCATTTTGCGGGTCTTTTCCAGGAAGCACAGCCTTCAGTATGTATTGTGGTTTGGCTTTGCAATTGTTCTTGTGACTCAGTTCCCTTGTTCTGCTGTAACTTGACTGCTACTTCATGTTACTTCCTTGGTTTAGCCTCTCTTCCGCTCCTTTTTTTTAAAAGAAGGTTGAGGATTTTTGTACAGACTTTTCCTACTGCCTCTAGTGCATATTTTTAGAGGCAGACATTATCCAATGTGTTGCATTTTGTGCACATTTTTTCTAGCAGACATATTATTAGTAGTGAATAGAGGTCGGCATGAACTGATTTGGCCCGGTTTCTCTGAATTCATTGTCATGGCACCGCAGGTGCTACCCATTCCTTCCCCTGCCCGCCTCCCAAGCCAGCTGCTCCACTTACAAGCTTCTATGTGCTGGCCATCTCCTCTTCAGACATGGGTGTCCAAACTTTGGCCCTTCAGATGTTTTGGACCACAACTCCCAGAATTCCAAGCCTGCATACCAATGACAAAGGACTGTGGGAGCTGTGGTCCAAAACATCTGGTGAGACAAAGTTTGGACATGCCTGTGACCTCAGACAAGGAAGCAGGGCGGGAATTTATTCCCCACAGCCGTTGAGAGGAAAGCTTCTGGAGGAGGCAGGGAATGGAAATTTCTGTTCCTGTCTGGAGTGGGCTGCCACCTTAGGAGGGGGCCCCAGCCAGTGCATGGAAGCTTGTGAGTGGGGCAGCTGTACAGGGGGCATGGGAGGGAATGCAGGACACCTCTGGTGCCACACTGACCAATTCAGACAAACCAGGCTGAATGAATCAATTGGTGCCCATCTCTGACAGTGAGCATGTTTCTAATATACATGAGAGCTTCTGAGCATTTTGTTGTCATTCTTGCTGCTGAAATGCACCTTAGAAATGGTTTTCAAGGGAAGATTATATTTCATCTATTGCCAGTCTCACAAACCCCTAGAAACACAGAACTGTAGACTAAGAATGGACCCCAAGGGTCATGCAGCCCAACTTCCTGATGAAGTGGGAAATTCCCACCTAATGTGCCCCTAACAGATAAACAGCTATTTATTTAAAACAATAAAACCTCCCATGAAAGAGTGTTAATCCCTCCAAGGTAGGCCGTTCTACTACAGTATCAAACAGCTCTTATGGTCAGAAAGTTATTCCCAAGGAAATACAAAATGGGTATTTTAAAGGGAAAATGTGAAGCCAGTGAATTTTCTTTCATGTTCTTTCAGCTACCACTGAGTTTTCCAGGGCAAATAGCCTTGCCATAGATTGGGATTAGAAAGTTTGACCCTGCCTTTGAGGGGGGTGGGAGTCTGGTATTCAACATGGCGACACAAGAATGTCTGAAGTGTTCTGTAGGTTGCAAGAGCAGAGTATGTACAGACATGTGTCCTACTTGTTTTGATGGGATTTTGGTAATACTAATTGTACTGCTAGTAGGCCAGAGAATCCACTTGTAGGGGTACCAATAGACCACCCAGCATTCCAGACCGCATTGTGCTACAGAGCTGTCAGCTTCATACACGGGGATAGTTTAGTAGCTGTTCTAACATTCGCTAGGATTGTGGAGTAATTTGGCCAGTTCACGTTAGAGGTAGATATCACATCTGCAGTTCTCAAATCATTACATAAAATGGCATGCAGCTATCCTTCCATTAGAATAAGTCTCAAAATTTTTGATAGTTGTCAAAATAAAAAAAATCTATACAAAATATGTGGAGAAAAGTGTGGACAGGAATTCTATAGGAGGAAATAACTTCATGTTGGGCAAAATTATATATAAAAATATACAGCATAGCAGAAACCTCTGCTAAATTGTAGTTGCCACCAATGTTCATTAGGAAACTATGGTATTTTGGTATTTCCCTCATTTTGTGGATGGATTTATTCAATGAGATGGTTCTACTCTCTAATTATGTTTCCTTTGTTTTTGTTTTTTAAACAAAAGTGAATTAGGTGGAGATGCAAACAGTGTCCTTTCAAGGGTGAGTTCAAATGAAAAGGAAAAAAATTCATTACTACATATTCCTCATACCTCTCTGCCACTGTTCCTCTTTATGTGCTCTCAGAAAGGCAGCTTCTATCACAGCTGCACCAATCAGTTGAGGATGACAGGCTAAGCTTATGAATGGAGTTTTGGTTATCAGCTGACTTGAAGGTCTTCTTATGGATCTGAATGGCAGCATCAACACTGAGAAAAATATAGGTATTCCTGCCCTGTGCTTTAATGGGGGTACCAAAGGACGTGTAACTCGCATTGTAAGGTAGTGACTGCTCCAGAAGATGGTGGCTTTAAGAAATGACATTATTTATGTGCAACAAATCTTTCTGTGGAATGGACACCTGTTAGCTGGTATTTAGTACACCAGGACTGAAATCATAAATTCATTGCCAGTTACTGTATCTCTGTGCAGATGGCCACTTGTAAAGCAACTTGGAAAGGACAGAAATTGGAGAGATGGGGAAATTATTCAGTTCACTATCTTTTGCAATTTAACCTTTTCATATGAGGTGGCTCTGTCACGCCCCTGGGGGGTTCACCCAAGTAAGGGTCCCTTTAGGAGCAAGAAGTCTTGAGTCAACCCCTATTCACAGTGTGTCCTAGAATTAGACTGCGCCTCAGTCTTGGGTGGTTCTTCCAGCAACAGCAGCTTCAGTAACAACGTATGAGTAGCTCACTCGCAGAAGCCCAATGGTGGAACAAACTCTTCATTACAGCTTGAACTCTACTTTCCAGGCCTTGCTGGTAGGCTCTGTGTTGCTGTATTTGATTGTTCGTCATTAGGCTCTGTGTTTCTCTGCCTCCTCCTTTTGTTGTCTTCGTTGACTAATCATCACCCACTGTTGACCTTTTCTTGGCAACTGTCTGTTTTAGCCATGTCACTATGTGTCTTTCTTGGCTGCCTATCCAGACTACATACTCTCTTCCTCCTTGAAGCCATGCCACTGGTTGCATGCTACAGCAACCACAACGAGGGGGAAGCAGAACAGGTCCTTTCTATGTGGCATAGGTGGTCTGAAGATTCTGACAAGTTCTTGAAAAAAAAAAAACCAAACAAAGTTGTGCTGGCAAGGGTGAAGCTTGGAGGGGACCATGTTGTACCTGCTTTCTATACTTGTGTTAAAGAAGAATTACATTACAAAAAAGGTTAAAGAGATAGAAGGAGAGATGATTACCCTAATTTGGCACTAATATGTTTGAATACATATAGATTCAAAGTGTAGAGAGTTCAACATTTAATGCTCAGAGCCATGGGCCTGAAGAGATACAGGTTTATTGATACAATGGAAGGCATTTTTGATGTATCAATTCAATTTTGAAGATTCAGATCATCCTTCCCTGAAATTAATACTAATTTTGTTTTTCTTGACTGCAGGAAATTATTGACAAACATGAAGATTGGGAGGACTTTTTTGCAAAGTACTTTCTGCAGGTGAGTGGATGCATTTATGTTTTTGTCTGTTTGTTTGTTTTTGACAAAGAAAAGTGTCAAACCTGTTTAAACTGGCTTGTATGAACCAACATTTGTATGTAAAAGTGGAACCTTGAGTTTTGGAAAACATGGTTTTACAATCCAGCACAAACAACAAAATCTTGATGATTGAACTGGTCATATGATACAGTGATCAAATATATTTAAAATTCTCAACAGTACCATCAGAAACTGCCACAGATAAGCACCTGAAACACTTATGTGAAACAAAAAGCGTAACAGAGTAAGAGGGTTGGAAGAATCTTTGTGGGTCATCTAGCTGAAACCACTGTTCAATGCATACTAGAAAAAGTTACTTTGGGGTGGAAATGACACTTAGAGTTCATCAGTGACCAGGACATTGATGGCTGAAGAATTTGTGGAGTTGTCCTCCAAGTATGTAATGTTTCCAGACTCTTGGCTGACATTTGTGTCTCGCTAGTGAAGGAGAATGCCATAGTTGAAACTAGACATGGGCACGACTCGGCGAAATCCTCGTTTCCGTTCTCGTTCTTCGTTCTCGTTACGTAACGGGGAACGAGAACGACAATTACTCCGCTCCAGCTCAAACCCAACCCGATAAAGATAAATTGGGTCTGATTTGTCGTTGTCGTTCATGGCATCGCGCGCCGGCGATCGCGCAATGCCAAGCAGCGCAGCACAGAAAAAAAGTTTTTTTTAAAAAAAACCCGATTCCCGGCCATAAAAGCAGGCGAAAATATGCCTGCCTCAGTGAGGGCACCTACCAGAGAGGGGTGGTTTCTGGGGGGGGGGTCCCCGGCCTCCCCCCCTCCTGTCCTGGGCTGCTGGACTGGTACCAGGCTGGGGGGGGGCATCCTCGTCGTCTCCATTTGCCATGTGGTGGGGGGATCCAAAATGTCGGCGACCACAATTTTTCTTTTGAAATCGTGCTCCAAAAACCCACCAAAGCACGACAGAAACATGTGAAAATTAGGTATTTTAACTGCCGGAATTTTTACAGTAGCAGCAGTGGGTTTTTCTTGCAATAAAACGTCTCCATTTATTTTATTTTATTTTATTTTTATTTTTATTTTTTTACACCTGTGCAATGATGGGATGGCCATGGGATGGGACCATGCAAATTTTTGGAGCCATTCCACCAATCGCATGGCCAGGTTTTGACTGAGACTTCTGGGTATGCCAGAGAGGGCATTAAAAGCCCACAAACCCGAACCCAAACCCTAACCCAAACCCTAACCCTAACCCATATGCCAGTACGCTGTCCTTCTTAGTGGGTCAGAGGCACCCAGAGGTGCAGCCCAATAACCCACCCTAACCTTAAACGTAACCGTAAGCCTAGCCCTTACCCTAACCCCACCAACCCTAACCCAGATCCGCACGCAAGTACACTTTCCTTCTTAGTGGGTCAAAGTGAGGAAACCAGAGAGGTGCCTCACAGAGCCCACTCACTCACTATCCCATTCCCTAACCTGTACGCCAGTACGCTAGTATGCTTCCCTTCTTAGTGAGTGAGTCAGAGGCACCCAGAGAGAGAGGTGCCTCTGCCACTTACCCCCCCCAACATATGTAAAAAATAAATATGTGGCGGCTCCGCGAAACGCTTCCCTTCCCTTCTTAGTGGGTCAGACGTCAGAGGCACCCAGAGAGGTGCCTCCCAGAGCCCTTACCCTAGCCCCAACCCCCAAACAACCAAACAACCAAACGACAAATGGAACGACAAATTTTTTGAAAATTATCATGACAAATGGAAACGACCCGAAACGGACCTGCCCTGACAAACGACAACTCGAAACGTCATTTTTTCTGGTCGTGCCCATCTCTAGTTGAAACGCTTGTAATTTCGAGAGTATACTAGTGTTCAGGATGCAGTCTTTGCTCCTTTTGAGTATGGAAAGTACTGTCTCATCTTCTGATCCATCTCAGACTTTTCTTCTTTCAACTAAATCTTCCCAGTTCTTTCAACTTTTTCTTGTAAGGCTTGTTTTTCATGCCCCAAACTACTTTGTTGCCCTCTGCTTCATATATTCTATTCTGTCTATTGCATACTTAAAGTGCAACACTCAGAACCAGGCAGGTTCTTAAGGGATGGTGTTCAAAATCAGTGAGGGTTCAGCCAGCACAAGCTGTCTACACAAAGAGATTTCTTTGTGTAGACAGTTATTTTGACATTTTGGAAATGTCCATCTCTCATCTTACACTATTACAGTTCCATGAGCATTTCTTCTGAATTCATAGTTTAACCCTCAGCAACAGATACTGCCCCAAAAACATTTGCACAGGAAACAGAGATAATTTCTTGGCTGTGCTTAGAGTTGGATTACATATATTAATTCACTACCCAATTAATTGCCCCTTGCATAAGGGCTTGCGGGCAACCCTGTTCAGTGAGCTAGGTCTTGTACCCAACAGACCAGATGCTTATCTGATAAACTTTTTTTGCTGGGGGGGACTGTGTACCATGTATTTCTGAAAAAGTAGGCTATTTTGCCTTTAGAGCATCACTTTTAAGAAGGAAATTTTTTGTTGATAAGGATTCTGCTGTTCAAGTCAATTGAATTTTATCCTTTTGTATTAGCCATGGTCTGTTTGTTGATGTATAACGTCTTTGCTTTAAACAACTTGAATGTGTTTGCAGTGGCTAAGGCCACATAAATAAACCAAATAAACCCTGATGTACATACAAATTTCGAATAAGATATAACATTACTTATAAAACGCTTCACAGTTCAACCATCAAGACACTGCAAAATGTATTGCTCACTTCATGGTAAATCCCCACATACGCACTAATTTTTTAAAAAAATGTGTAGAAGTAGCCTTTTGTAATTCTCCACTAGGAATTCACACTGGAAAGGCTTCAGGGTTTCAGTTTCAATTTTTAAGGTGCTTCATTAGTTTTTCTGTGTTTTGTATACCAGTCATTTCTTTCAGCTTGAAAGGGGTGATTTCTTTGTTTGTTTTCATTTGGGAGAGGAGAGTTTCCCCTTTGTGTACTGTCTGGTTCACATCCAAAATTTTAAAGAGCTACTGCAAAAAGCGGGCAAGGCAGGCAACAGAGTATGAATTGAAAAGCCTGAAGAATTCATCAAAAGTCCATTAAAAAGTAGGGACAAGATCCACAGAAAATTAACCAAATATTTTTACAAAATCAGTCAAACAGACAAAATGTCTGTCTCCACATATATACAGTAGAAAAACCCCCCAGCTAATTCAAAACACACATTACTTCCTACTCTTTCGACACCCTTTCAAGAATGTAAATAAAGGGGGAAATACAGTTAAAATGCATCCCCAGTTACTACAGTATGAGAAGGTTTCTCTACACTTGACTACTGATGCCTTGTCTTTCTTTTTTTCTTGCATCCACCATTGGCATGCAGCAGCAGGTTGCAAAAATAAGCCAGGAAAAAGAAAGAGATAAGGAAGAGGGGAAAATTCTTTAAAAATCCAGAGGGAGCAGCAGAATTAAGAAAACAACAACACAAAGATGTATACTGGCACCACAGGCAGGCTCTCCAATGGCAGCGGCAAATATAAACCTAAGAAATGGGGCACATGAGATATTCTTGAAAAAATATCTGGGGGAAAAAACACAAAAAAGAATAGCAGGTTTAGACAGAGAATCAAAGTGGAAGGCATGACACAGCTCAGCAGCACACAGATCCCACCAATGAAAGGGAGTGTAGCAAAAAGAACGCTCTTTACTGGGTTCCAGCCAATGCAAATCCTTCTACAATTCAAAATTTCTCTCCCTCCCTCACTTTTTTAGATATTCTGATTGGCTGCTGAGAACACACACACACACACACACACACA
>JAHTLZ010000275.1:20638331-20659794 GCA_023846285.1 Phrynocephalus versicolor
AGAGAGAGAGAGAGAGAGAGAGAGAGAGAGAGAGAGAGAGAGCTATTTGACAAAACAGTTCTCAGCCATTGGACAGTCAAGAGTCGAAGGAAAAGGCAAACAAAGAGGAAAACCAGGAGAACCATTTCTCCAAGGGAGGGGGAAATTGTCCCAACAATTTCACAGTTGTGCAGCTATCCCTAAAATCATCCACCCACTAGCCTAAAACAACTGGATCACGGGATTTGCTATGAGTCAGCTTCACGCTTTTAGCAGTAGGCGAATATTCAGAACATACCCTTGCCTAATAGGTAGAAAGGGATGGACAATAACATGGTTGATACACAGGCATTGGGTTGATGATGATTATCTTATTAGGTAAGCATCTCTTCATGATAGCAGGCATGAGAAAGCTGTATTTCTTTCTGAATTTAAATATGTTTCAGAACTGGCATTTCCTTCGTGGAAAAAAAGTGTTCTTGTGAATTTCTGGCATCAGAGACACTTATAAATCAGATTTTGTATATATTTGTCTCTCCTGCTTTAGTTTCCTGAAATAAATGCTATCCAACTGCAGCGGATCCTGAATAATGTGACCTGGACAAGTAAGTTTAGATGGCATTTATTTCTTCCAAAGAGCTTAAGGATGTACATGTTGCTTTTCATCCCTACTCTATCTTTACAATAACTCTTCAAGCTCAAGCTAAGAGGCAGTAAGTAACCCATGGTTTCCCAGTGAATTCCACTGCCTAGCGGGAACTAGTCTCAGGATCTTCTGGGTTCCAGTAGTAGCTAATGTATTATTCCGGCTTCAGAATATGTATTTATATTAATAAGAAGCACACTTTCCAGTACCTATTCCAGCCACAAAATCCATGCTGCACCAAACAGCCTGAAATAGTGACTTCTGATAAGGACAGCCTATGAAATCCACTGGTTCCGTCCAACTAGCGGGGACTGGTGCAACCAGCCACACACCATCCCCAGGAACAACATTCCAGTTCGGGGCAAGAAAGTGATATTGCATAGAACATCCCTGAATGGTGATTCCCAAGCATGGCAGCCCAAAATGGGCTGTTTTGTACACCATGAATCTTCTGCCTGGAGTGGGTACTGGAAGGATTTTCCTACATATTTTTTATGACTGGTTGCATCAGTGAGTTGTGGGGGGTGGACTGTCCTGCTTGCAAGTTGCTGTTTCTGGTCTGTTTCTCACAGTATTGGTTTTATGTCCAGAACAGGCTCTGGCAGAATGGTTTGTGGCGTGCTGTATCCATCTCATCAAATCACACATGATTAATGAATTTGGTTGGTTTATTCACTTGGAAGCTATTGCTTTGGGCCATTGTGTCGTGTTCCATCCAGGTTTCGGGCATGAAAGGGCCAATGAAGGAGTAATGTCTACTGGATCCATTACATTCCGATAGTTTTGGCATCAGTTTTTTATTAACAAAACATATTTGCTGCTTATAAAATGACCCAGAGCACTTAAAGCACTCTTTGGGTGGTTTACAATTTGATTATGTGTAGGCTATGCATTGCTCACCACTGCCCGCAGTGAGCTGGGGACTCAATTTACTGACCTCAGAAGGACGGAAAGCTGAGTCAACCTTGAGCCTCCTACCTGGGATTGAACCCCAGGTTGTGTAAGCACAGTTCTGACTGCAGTACAGCAGTTTCATCACTGTGCAACAAGGTTCTTTTTTAATGAAACAGCCATAGGTACAACCAACAAGTACCCCTTCCTGCCTGTTTCGATTTTCACCTAGTTCCAGTGATGAGCTGAGACCTTGATGGAAGTGATGTGTCTTTGGAAATAATGTGGTTCTGTGGAGGCACAATGATTAAAATATCTAGCTCACAGCTGTAGTCTTTTTATTATTTATTAAAGGGATTGCACCAGCAGCTGCAAAAAAATAGCTCCAGAAATATGCATACTTAGTTATTCCAGTTTATTCCTACATATCCTTTTGTTCCCATCCCACCCACCTGGCACTGCCCACCAACTGTTGCTTCCCTCTCCGGAGGGGTGGAAAATGGTTGCTTATTCATTTCCCTTTAAAAATGTCAATTTTGCTCCTCCGAGGCCGGCAATTGTGGCTCAGCAAGCAATGTGCTTCTGAGGCCTGTGAAGCCTTCTGGTGAGGAAAATACATATAAAACTACACAAACATTTGGAAACATTCTCATAATTAGATATTTTTAAATTAAACATGCAAACGATTGCCTATGAAGAACATGCACAGTGGGAAAAATACAGGGCAAAATTAGGGGGGAATGCAGAGCAAAATATGCATGAAAGGGTAGAGATAGGGGAGGCTGTATTCAGTATGGACTCTTGATGGGCCAGTGAGTTTCTGAGGAAAAACAACATCTTTTCATGTCCCTGATTTGCCAAAAATGACAGATTCTTACATCCCTAAGCTGCTTTTCCATTTAAGATAATAACAAGTTTAAAAAACCATCCTCTATTTAGGTGGCCTTTTGACTTTCTGGTGGACTTTTTAATATTTATGCTCTCCACAGGTTAGTGTGCATGCCTGTGGCATCCATAGTTCAATTTCTTAGGTGTATCTCTAAGACACTGCAAGGCACACACCTAATAATAATAATAATAATAATCAGCATTTTGAATTTGGTGTTTCATGTCTGCAAAAAGCTCATCACTTGAGAACAAACCGACACCCGTCAGTGAGAAAAAGCAATAAATAGGGTAGGTGGATCCTAATTCTTAAATGGGTAAAATCTGGAACTGTTGATGAAATTAATGGAATAAAAGCTTTCATGGCACAGGTCCGAAGCAAGGAAAAAGCACAGCAAAGCAAAGCCTTCACCTCTTTAACAGCTGCCCGTCCTTTTTGGTTCTTCAGGAAGGAAGGCAGAGGGCTATTTTGTCTGCGCTTGAGCATGTTTCCAAAGTAACCCATCAGGCCTCGGGAAATCTATAAGGAAACTAACCAGGCTGTGCGGCTCATCTTTTATTCTTCATAGGCAATCAATTTTAAGGCTTTCATTTCCAAACTTTACAGTGCATGATTCATATTTAATAAACAGGGCTATAATGAGATCAAAACATCGTCGGTTTCTGTAGAGAAGGAACCAGTGAGTTATGATCCTGGTGCTTGCTCCATGGAAGTCTGCAGGCAATCTATAATAGTGATTTGCAATGAGATTAGGCTCTCTTTCTGTTTCATTTCTTGTCATTCATGTTTTGATAGGAACATTTGGCTTGGTGCTTTTAACTCACCTATCTTTCCTCTCTCTGTATGAGGCACAGAGAAAAGGCAGGGGTGGTGGTGGAAGGAAGACAGATTTGTCTATGTCCTTGTTGCACTGCAACTAGTAGAGCTACACAGGGGACAAATGAAGCACAAAGAGGTGAAAAAGCAACTTCTCCATCCAGACACTCTGCTTAGCATGCTTACTTGGAACTTGTGTTACACTGAAAACCACTGGCCAAGATCCTGTTGTGTAGCTACTGTGTACCAGCATAAGTCAGAGTTTTGCAAGCAGCTGCAAAAGCTGCACAAAGTTCCACAGCTGTGTAGCCTCTCGCAGAACTAGATTCTGATCACCACAGAACCACATTTTCCTTGGTTTCATTCCCTAGCAATGTCTCCATGTGCATATTTATGCCCTGTCAGTGGCAATAGGAATTTGGCTGCAGTAATGTAAGCCAAGGCCTCACAAGCATGATTTTCCATTTCATTGAACCAACATTTTTCCTCACCCCAAGTGTCTGTGCTAGGCACATGAAGCATCTTTGGACACATGCGCAAAAATGGCTGGGATGAGAGTAATTGGTGTAATTTGGGGGCATCTAGGACAGAGCATGGAGCAACTGTTCATACGCAGGGTGGAACAATGCCCCAACAGATCCTTTGATAGACAAGCAGCTGCCAAGGGGACAAATATGTTTTAAAGTGGGAATGGGCATGGAGCAGCAGTCTGGATTTTGACCTTGGCGTGTGAGTAGGGAAGTTGCACCACTTTGATCCTGATTATAGTTTCTTATTTGCTTCCTTTTTCCTTTTCTTTGGCAGATCTTCAGAATGATGGGCTGAGATTCAGTCTGGATGCCTGCCGGGGTATCCTAGCTCTCCTTGATGTATCCTGACTTCCAGTTTCATTATGTCTGTTTGATACATACATGCCAGACTCAAGTTATTGCACCAAACAATAGGATTTGGGAGACCCTTTCTTAATTAATTTCTCCCTGATACCTTTTGGCCCCTCCCTCAACAATGTCTCAGTAACATTTTTGTCTCTTTCTTTTGCATTTTCTCAGTAATAATTTCTTTTATTTAATATTTTCTCAGTTTCAATGCTGTTTCTTTTTTCATTCATCCATTCTTTATTAAATGGCCACAGACCCAAAATGAAACAATAAAGGAGTAAAAACAATTAAAATAATTGTTAGAATTTCTCCAGCTTTTGAAAAGTAAGTTAAAAGGTTTTTGATGATCTCTTATTTACAACAGAGAACAGGAACTTAGCCTCAGACACTGTAAAAGTTTGCTGGAAACCTGCTAGCAAATAGTAAGCCAGCTTGTTTCTTTTTAATTGTAGGACAATAAATAAGTGGAGAGGAGATAAGAGTGAATGACTTCTGAGATCCTCTGTGTGTACGCACACATGCTTGTGCATGTACATGTGTGCGTGCACATGTGTACATTTGTGTGCCCACACGCATGTATCGCCTAGCAGACAACTCTTCTCTGATGTTAGGCAGTCTTAGTGCATTTGAAAGACTCCATATAGCTACCAATGAGCCTTGCAGCACCTTTAAAATCCAGGGAATATTATTTGGCACAAGTTTTTTTATACTCTATCCCACTTCTTTAGATTGAAAGTTCACACTGGATAAAACTTGTTTGCTTTTATGTTGCCTTATATTCCTTAATTTTTGCACAATGGACAACAGGGTCACCCCCTCCCCTGGAAATTTTTGTATAGTATAACCCAAGTCACTCTTATAAATAATTGTCCCATCTGTGTAAAGAGAGTGTGTGTAATTTTCATCCCACGAACACAGGGTTGGTAGTGTGCTTTTGAAGTAATGGAATGATGTAATGGAATGAAGTAATGAAATGATGTAGAACACAGAGATTGATTTTAGGAACATGACAAACATATTTCGAGGAAAGGTTTAAAGACCCCTGAAATCAATATATCCGTGCCTTTATTTGCCCTTCTTGCCTACATGTTTAGGGTAAACAACAAAAATGAATGATCACATCTTTAGATTGTTTAATCAAGACAATTTGACTTTGTTGCTTATTGGTTGGACTGATATGTATTCCTCCCATGATGTATTATCCCCTTTTCCTCTCTGATCCCCTCCCCAACTTCCTTTGAATATTATGGACATTGACAATGCAATTCAGCTGAACAGTACCGGTACCTTGAGCATTCAAGAATTCAGATTCCTATGGAAGAAGCTGCTTGTTTATCAGGTATGGCAGAATATGTCTAGGTTTGTATTTTACACTGAAAAGGATCCCCCACAAATATGTTTAAATTTCTGGTACCCACAGGGACTGGCACCATTCCCCTGGCAAGAACTAACTTCTGTTCTCCTCCTCCTTTCAATTTCTTTTGTTCTTCCTTGGAATCCCCCCTTTTTGTTGAAACTCTAACCCAAGGGAGCACTTTTGAACTATAGTCATTTTGAACTAAATTCAAAAGTTATAGTTTCTGCTCAGGCCCAAAGACTTTGTGTAGAGGTACAAAGTTAAGCCTCTGCACACTCAAATGTTATAGACTTAGGATGCAACTACACTGGGAAGCTAAATCAGAGCAATTTGGCTTGGCTGTGATTTGATTCACAGGCTGTATTGTGTTTGAAATAGCAGCCAGCCAGCACTCATGCAGCGGCTGCTGATTGATTCAGGCGTTCACTGTTCATACTGTGTGCAATGTGATTTGCATTCTAGCCTACAACCCCTCTTTTTTCCTTCCTTCTTTCTGGTCCTACTTTTGCTGATCCTTTTGTGGGGGATAAAAAGGGTGACATAAAACTTGCAGTGACCCAGAAATAAGACGACTAGGTGAGATACAGTGAGATACAGGAAACTGGACTAGATGGGCCTTTGGCCTGATCCAGCATGGTTCTTCTTATGTTCGTATGTGATCAAACACTAAGCTCGTATATGTAAGAATATTTTTTTTAAAAAATCAGGAGATGGTCTAGAAGTGGTGGCGGACCTTTGGCACTCCAGATGTTTTGGACCACAACTCCCACAGTCCTTTGTCATTGGAAATCTAGACTCGGAATACTGGGGCTTGTGGTCTAAAACATCTGAAGTGCCAATGCTTCACCACCACTTGTCTAGGGAATAGAAATAATGGGGGATCCCCCCAAGTCATGGCTCCAACTGCCTACATCATGGAATTAGCAACTACAATTATGTCCCCATCTTTAAAAGGAGATATCACAAATATTCACAAATAATCATCAGCCCATTCAAATCATTCTGGATGGAAAAAGTAGAAGTTCCTCATCTGTGAAGCAAAAACAAAACAAAACAAAAAACAAACAAACAAGCATTAGGAGCTGGGCTGATCTGAAGCCGACTTTGCATAATGTGGTCAGTTAAAAATACTTTGAGTTTACTGTTTTTTTTTAATAGCACTAATCCTGTGGTATTTGACCAGTTAATTGCAGTCTCTGTGCCCTCCTGGAAAGATCAATAAGTCAGGATTTTTCCCCATCTTTGATTACTTTGTTGAGGAAACTGGGGTGATTTGCCTTTCAGTATAAATGAAAGGTGGTCGGGGAGGGGTCCAGTTTGTGATAAAAAAGGCAAGAAAAAGAGAAATGGCTCATTTTGTTTCTCCACAGAGAGGCAAGTGAGAGTCATGCAATGAATAACATGTGAATCCCTCAGTCTTTTTGCAAGACAAAATAAATAAATAAATTCTGGAAACCTTGTCACTTGTGTGGGAACAAAAAACAAAAAACAAAAAAGGGGGTGCCAGAGGGAACTGCAGGTAATTTTCTTTTTCATTTTAAATTCATTTCAAGCTCTAATCCAGATTTCTCCCCCAAGCTCCGGAACAAATCCCACAGTGGAACCATTTTGAAGGTGAAAGAACCTGTGTAGAGGCACATAGACAGTGTGCATTGTCCCACCACCTGCTGTACTGGGCCCAGCCCAAAGCTGCATACTAAGACTGTGCACTGGAGTGGAACAAATCCCCAATTATTTACCCAATCAGCCTAATTTAGACCAATTTCCAAGAGGCCTGGATCAAAGCAGAGGGCCCAGCTTCATTTCCAGGATGAAGTGAATATAATTTACAAATTAATTGGTATCCAGAGCACAAATCCAATCATCCTGGATTTGAATTGCTTCAGACTCCTTTCGTTTCCTGTCTCTGTCTGTCTCTGTTTCTGTGTCTTATGTGTCTATGAAAAGCAGCCCTTAAAGGCATGTAGTAGACAACACTGAAGCTAACTGTCTGAAAACTGACAGCCTTACTCCCCTGGATGGGCTCTGTCATTTCTCCAGATTTCCTCCAATGCAGTCAGTGGAAGGCATAAATATTGATTGTAATCAAGGGCACAAATCAAATTGTACAAATTCTCTGGAAGGAATTTAGGTACAAAGCCCCCCAGTTGGCTATCAGAGAAAGGATCCATGCACGGGCCTACTCTGTATCCTTCTCTTGACCACCACAGATGGGCCTGGATATGTTTGATTGAATTTTCCCGGCTTATAGTGAATAATTGTCCCCATAAGTGACTAGGCAAAGATGGTCTACACATACTAGGTTTTGTGTATTCTGCATGTGTGTGTCCCTGTGCAGGTGCGTACACACACATCCTTTGTCAGCTGGAAATTAGTAATATGACCTTGTATGGATAGACTGGCCTAGTTACATCTCTGAATTTGTTTGCAAGGTGGTTCTTCATTTTGGAATGGGTTACATCCTTCAAGATCCATTTTTCTCTCTCAACCTCCCTCAAGTGGGAGCAGCATTGCTGTACCCTCGGCATCTGAATGAAAAAATATAGTGGTGATCAAGGCAGGATGAGCTGGCTGGTGAACCTATTGGCAAGACTATAAAAACTTTAGTTTGGCTCATAATATTTTTTAAAAAAACTTTTCTCTTCAATATTTCTGGACAGGATGTTTTCCAGAAAAATGATATTTACCAAACAGGAACATTGGAACATGAAGAGTTGTATGCTGCTGTGCAAGAAATAGGTGAGCTGAAACAAAGAGTTGAACTAGAGAATGTGTTTTTTATGTTTATCATCTGCTCCCACAAGAGGTAAAAAATAAAAAAAATAAAATCTGCCTTTATGATATTCCTGACCCACATATCTTGCATTTAGTGTCCTTTCTAAATGCTAATTGGAAGGATTAATTTGCAAGATTGAAAACTAACCTGTACACTTTTGAAGAATCCTGTTACGGGAGGAATAATGGGTAAATTTTAGAGAATAGTCATGTCTTCCAACATCTGGTATATCTCAATTTTCATAGCATTAAGGGGAATCTAATACCCAACTATCAACTGCCATGTCTTACTTGCAAACTAGATGTAAAGTGACAAGGTTGCAGGACTCACCCAAAGAAACTCTTGAGCAGTATTGATCTTTGCCCTTCAACTGGTCAATCTACCTAGAGGGAAAACAAAAAGTGAGGATTGGAATATGCTTCCAAAGGAGAAATGCTCAAAGATAAATCAGTTGCCTTAGTCAAGAATCGCAAGCTAATAGTTGAGAAGAAGGAAAAGAAAGGACATCTTTCCTTCTGAATGGATGCATTGTTTAGACTGATCAAAAGTCTGCTTTTTAAGGTAGTCTTTCCAGAAAAAATTACAGTAGGGCTGAGGTTGTAAATAATGGATAGGCCACATATGGCCCATAGCCACATGTACCCCTTGTTGCTGACACTCCCATTTACTGCCACTGAAACACTATACAGACCCCATGGAGACACGAGAAAACCCTTCTGACATTATCCCAATCACTTGCTGAGTGTATTGTCCAGGCCAAGCAACTTTGAGTTGGGAAAGTTCTGGTTGGTTTGCCCCACATTATAGGTCCAGACAAGATAAAAATCACATTGCGAGATTAAATAAAACAAGATGACTGGCTTGTATCTCGATTTCTTCATTTCTTTCTTTAATGACAAGTGCAGAAAGACCTGATCCAAATCAGGATTGCCAGGTGCTTTTACTTTGGGCTCCACAGCCATCCTGACCTGGATCCCACAAGAGAGAGGCTGCTAATGGCACCAAAGACAGGTTTCTACCTCAAACCAATAGCAGTTGTCGGACCTCCCCCCTTCTACCAATCAGAGCAGAGCACCAATGCTCCTCTACCCTGCCACAGTCCCAATCTAGGTTTTTCCTTCTGCCTCCGTGAGGGGTGGGGAGAAAGAAATTAAGATTAAAGAGAGAGAGGAGAAACTGAAAAAACAATCATGGCAGGATGGATAATGTATTTAACTTCATCATTTCATACTCACGGTGGCTCATCAGAAGTAATGGCCAAGTTGTTAGCACTGATAAAAACTCTTTTTTGTAAAATCTTCCCACCTAGTTTGTAGTCTGTTTAAATTGAATCTCTTTTCCTGTAGTTTGAAATCACTGCCCTGCGTCCTAGTCTCTGAAGCCATGGAAAACAAACCAGTCCCCTCTTTGATATGACATCCTTTCAGATATTTAAACATAGCTATCATATCCTCCCTCAGCCTTCTTTTTGTAAGGCTAAACATTCCCAGCTCCCTAAGCCACTCCTCGCAAGACATTTCTACCAGACCCTCAACCATCCTGGTAACCCTCCTCTGGACCCGTTCAAGGTTGTCAACATCCTTTTTAAATTTCAGAAAAAAGGACTAGGGGGAGATAGGATAGTCCTCTTTAAATCCTTGGAAGGTTGTCATACAGAGGAGGAGTCGGATTTGTTCTCAATCATTCTAGAATGCAGGGCATGCAACAATGAGTTCAAATGACAGGAAGCTAGATTTTGGCTGAAAAGCAGAAAAAATGTTGCAGCAGTGTGACAATGGAAGCAATTACTTATGGAGCCAGTGAACTCCCCAATGTCCAGTGTCTTTCAAGAGAAAAAAAATGACAGCCACCTGTCAGATATAGAGATGGGCAGGAACAGCTGAAGTGGATGTTTGTGCCAGTTTGCTTTTCTGCTGAACAGGTATTTGACACTTCCTTGCCCCACCTTCTCCAGTAGGTGCCCACTCAGAGGCAGCACCCAGAAGAGGCAGGGTAGGGAAGCTGACACCCTTCTTTGAGTGGGTGTGTGGTGGAGGAGGTGGAGCTGGAAAGTACCAAATGTCTGTCTGGCCAAAAAACGGACCAGTATGTTGGGAGTACTGTGATCAGGGTTCTGGCATGGCAGGGGATTGGACGGGATGGCCCTTGAGGTCTCTTCCAACTCTGTGATTCTATGATTCTATGATTCACAGACCTCACATAACAATATTTTCAACAAACTGGTGTTTTAAAAATGTACAAAAATAAACAAAAATAAAAGACCCCCCAAAGTAATAAATATAAAATTTAATATTAATAACATCTAGAAGACTCAGTTGTTGAAGGCAGTTTTGAAAAGTTCTGTTTTTAACAATTTTCTGAACATAAGAATGGAATGAGCTTCAATAACTCACATTCATTTGTGTACATCACTCAGTAGATCCCTACGCAAACAATATTTGTTTGCCAAATTATCTCTGCAATTTTAGATGATACAAGATAAACTGACATTAAATCCATGATTAATCCCTAATGAATGGACCTGTTTTCCCCATTGGGCTTCTCTTTGAAATAAAGAGAATCACAAGATTAATTTATCCTTACACTTAGGGAAATTTGATTTAAATGCCTGCTAGGTAAATGGTTATAAGATGTTATAACAACTTCATTGTGAAATGAAATTACTGCAGTTTTTAATGATACTGAGGCTGGAGTTTAATTAACTTTATTTAGTCTGAAATTAAGAAATCATAAGTATGAATGTTACAGCTAAAACTGTATGGAAGAAAAAATGACATTAGAATTCATTGCAATTCATTCTGTATGTCTGAAGATGACAATTAACCAATCATAACTGAATGTACAATGCAATTTAAGATACAGCATTTCAAATATCAGCTGAATAATTAAATTAAGAAAGGTCTTAATTTAACTGATTTCAGTATATATCAGTTATAGATTCTGTTGCTCTTAACAGATACTTAAATCCCATTGCTTCTCAATCCTTTATTGGTTGTCTTCTTCATGGCACTAGTTTCTTAAATATGTGACATGCAAACTGTCTGGTAACAAAGGGGGGTTAACATTCACTTTCAAATGTGCAAAACAGCCACCAGCTTTTATCAGTATCACCAGGGCCTTTGCTAGTGGTGGATGTTCACTATGACAGCCATTTTCCTGAAAAGAATCCAAACAAATCCACACAGACGCCTGTGCTAATCTATGTCTCCCTCTTGGCTCACTGAAATGGCAGAGGAAAAAACTGTTTTAAGGGTAAAAAAGCTTGAACTGATTTTAATCAATCTATGCATCATGGGCTCAGAGAAAAACACTGTGAATTTACCTATTTTATAAGTAGAGCAAGTCTCACACTAATTGACCTTGTAGTTGCCGTCTCAGCTGCTGTTACTATGGCATGTGTTGTGGTTGGAAAAGCCAAAGGAAAACACAAGTAATGCCCAGTCAAAAGTTCGCCTGCTAGGACAGATGCAGCTGGCTGTGATAGATCCAGAGCTGTTATAGGCCTCCGCCTATAAAGAGATGATGTCAGAGGCTAGAACCAGAGTCTTGGTGGTAGGGGTGGACCCATGTTCTTTGACATCATCTAGTCGAGGACTGCATCCTGGAAAATTCTGCATCAGCTGAACTAGAAATGGTGCACTGCATTGTATTGGTTAGAGAACAAACAGGGTTGGACAAAACATCGGTTGTGATCTACTGACAGATCTCTTGGGTGATTACCATTTCCATAATGATTGGATAAGGAAACGCTGATCAGAAAACCTCTTGTCTTTCTTATCTTTCCAAAGGAATTTCCCTCAGCAATGAACTTTGTAAGCTGTTGACATTCCCATACGGAGACCCTGACCGGAAGATTAGGCTTGAGAACTTTGCCTGTTTCATGCTGCGTGCAGAACTCATGATGGGTAAGCAGGATGCCTTTGACTCGTTCTTTATCCTGGGTACATTTCACTGCCAAGTCCCCCCCTCCCCGCCCACTGCTCCCCATAGTGGGGCTAGATATTTCAGTGTGCAGAATCATTGAAATGTAAGGTAGATGAACAAATCCATCAGTTACGCTTTCACTCACCTCCGGGGGTTTTCATTTTGTTTTAATTCAGAAGTTTATGAAGAGATGTACGTATTTTGTCAAGTTCTTGTTTCTACAAAGAGACCAAAGGGTATGGTCTGTCATTTGAAGCTTATACTTTCAACTCTCACTGCTAGTCCCTACTTCTAACCTATTTCCCTGTCTTAACAGACAACTGTGCCCTATCTCTCTAACAGTTTCTACTAGCCATTCCCTAACCAGTCCCCTACCCAACTGTCATGAGATCACTTACTTGCTTTTATATACCTTAGCCCCACCCACAGGATATTCTGATTGGTTCAGCGCCATTCCGGTACACCTATTCATAAATTTCACCACAGTTGCCTATAAGGATAGCATTTTGGGAAATATAAAAATGAGGTACTTATAATAAAACAAAAAGTTCCAACTACCACTCACTGAACACAAATATTTCCAGATCCTTTTACCTTTCTTGACTTGGCAGTAGGAGTAAAGCAGCAACAGCAAAGCAACCATCCCAATAAGATTCTTTTCTTGGGATGGTTAAGGATTTAAAACACAAAAAGCCTATCTTTGATCATATCTGTGCTACTGAGTGTGGCATGCCATCCCATGACTAGAGTGGCTAGTTAGGCAGTTTGGGATTTGGATTTGTTCAAATTTTGTGCACAGCCCTTGTCAAAAAAGGGAAGAAAGGAGGTGACTCTTTCAGGAAAGTGTTTTTAGAGGTTGGTGGCCATTGCTGAGACAATATCCTATGTGCCCACCTACTGCAAATAGGTGCAGAACATTAAACATGTCCTCCTTAAATAATCACACCTGTGGGTAGGTTCTGTTTCTCTACTAATAAGCAGTGAAACAGTGGTAAATTCTGAAAGAAGGAAAGTTCCTATAGCCATGTATCTTAAGGCGAGACAGATATTGAAGAAAGTTCTGCAATCTAGTTCTAGAAGATCCGTAAGCTAGTTCTAGAAGTGTTAATCTCTACCAGGAACAGGTATTTTGTAAAGTTAATGGATTTTAATTAGCCATTCCAAAGTAAGCCCCCTCTACAACAGTGGTAAGAATGTGGAAATTGGAGAGAAACTGAAGTTCCAAATAGGTATCAGATAGATTAAAATGTTGCAGAATTTTGAATTCTGTTTAAATTCCTCTAGCTGCACAGCAGAAGTTCAGGGATTCACAAAGCGGAAGCTTCAAGTCCCCCAGTTTAGTCAATCCCCTTTTCTCATCACCTGGCACTTGCAGTCTCAACAACTCACTCTGTGATATACGTAGGAGAAAGAATAAGGTTTCATTTACTTCAAGTTGAACTGATCTACAGCAAATTGAACAAACATAATGACTGACTTTTAGTAACAGAATTCAGCAGGCTCACTGACTTTCAACAGACAAGTAAAGAGGGAAATAGAGAAAATAGAGGTGGGTCTCTCTTTGACTTCAGAGGCAGGGAAGGAATGATTGGTTAGAGCTGGGTAGATGGACAGTCACCCCAGCCCACAAAGGTCCCTTCCAGCCACATATACTAAAGGCATCAGATGAGATTGCAAAAACTCCAGCATAAAACGCTTTCCCTTTTTCTGAGACCCACAACCTGCTTTTTCTGAGAAACACCTCCCTCAAATGTGAAGCTCCCCTTGCTTTAGAAAGCGGAAGGTAGTGGGGATTATCTCTTTTTGCAATCCATTGTATCCATTTCTCATACATGACTTCTTTCTTCAACAGAGGCCTTCCATAACATGAGTAAAGATGGCAAAGGGATATATCTCCAAAAGTCTGAGGTAAAGTCGCACTTTTAGTTCAGTAGCACAGCTCAGTCTGTTGAGAAGACACAGTCTATTTCCCTTCTAAGGTTTTTTCACAAACGTTTCTGGATATGTTTGGACCAGGGTTCTCAAAAAGAGGCTTTCCAGAGAAGCTCCAGTGGACAGCCCACCTTTTTGCTTGTAGCTTCATCAGCTTTGCTTTTGTACATTTCTTAGTTGTGCTGGGATGCAAAGCGCTGAGGCCTTTTGAAGCACCCAATGATATTCCAATCAGCGTAACACAGAGGTGGTTGTATCATTCCCCACTGAGAGGACAATACAAGAACCCTTTGTCTTTGCTTCCATGTGGAACCTTGGTTCCTTGAAGACCACAGGAAAGACCTGCCTGATACAGGCTCCTTCCTTTCCCCATTGATCCAACCTCAATGCAAAGGCCTTTATTTGCGGCAGGCTCAGAACTAGAACTTTGTGTCTTCCAAAGGGATGAATTGGTGGCTGTAATCCAGTAACTAGTTACAGCTGGAGTAGACTTATTGACACAGTGGAACTTAAGAGGTGCTGGCTCACCAAACCACCACTATTTCAATGGGCCTACTCTAGTTACAACTTACTGCTGGATTTCAGCCACTGAATGAATTGTGTTGAAAAAAGTCTCCTTTCCTATAAACACAAGTGCAAGGACCAAGTGAAGCAGGATTGTATGTCTGCAGTATTCTGTTTATGCACAAAAATTGTCATATTTTATGTGTTCTATCTGGGGGCAGAAAGGGATGTCACAAAGCCAGTCACAAGCTCCTGCTGTGTAAATCATACACCATCAGCCATTAAGGATTTTCTTTTTTTAATTATGTGTTAACCTATAAGGTCAGTTTCTGTTCTGAGACAACCCAGTCACATTAAATTTCTGACCTACAACAGGATGAAACAACCAATGCTTTTCTCCTTGTTGTTCTGCAGTGGATGATGATGACTCTCTATTCATGAAATGAAGCAGAGGAGGATTGGACCAAACTACAAGGACATTCAGAAGGGCATTTACATCCTTGACATTTTTTAAACAGAATTTGTATTGCAAGAGTTGTATTCATTATGAGTAGCTACACCATTGCCTTTACCCTTGTTGTAGAGCCAACATGAATTATACAAATGGACAGAAATCACAAGATCATACACTCAGCATTATGGCTGAATCATCACATAGATTTCTTAAAGAAATGCTATCCTTCTAAATGTAAAATTGAATTACAGGGATGGGGGGATGAGAACAAAGACCATCTCTGTTAAGTTGGGCAACACTTCAAATTATTGCTGGAGAATCTGCTGTTGAACAAGAACACCTGTCATTATAGTTTCACTAAAGAAATAGAGAGCCGTCAAACTCAAAATGGCCTAACAGTTAGGCCTAAAAGGCCTAACATCAGTTTATTATCACCAAAGCCCCCCTTTTATATGGCTTTTATCGGTTTAAGATTGTCTTTGGTAGTTTTTCGCTGCTCTCTATTTTATTGTCACGGGAAATGAAGCAAGCAACTCCAGCAAAAGCAATACTAGGAATGGGAATAAAGATCTGCTGTTTTTCCTCTCCAAGTGTTTTTAAAGATCTACTGAGATTTTTTGTTTTGTTTTATGAATTGTTGCTTTTAAACTAATAGTTTTATTGCTGCCTTTGATTGTTTAAATATTGTGTTGATGTTCAAACTAATTTATCTTTGTATGGTATTTATGACTTTTATTATAATTGTATTTATTGCTTTTTATAAGTTTTACATTTCCATGAGAAAAGAGAACAAGTATATTTTAATGACTGATAAATCAATCTAAGTACTCAAAAGGCACTGTATAACATTATGGGATGTGTTCTGTAGGTTTGCTGTACTTGCGCCTTTCCAGTTGGCTTCTGACCCTTATCTTTTGATATTAGGCAACAGGCAGTGTCACCCAAATCCCTTCCTGTTTTGAGAAATGTGCTGCTAGAATTAAAAGTAGCTGGCCTACTTCGGTGTACAATGTTGTTATTTTTAATAAATTGACTAGACGATGTCCAATACATGATGAGAGAAATATGCATGAAAAATGAACAATCTTTTGAGGAATGGAAGAAGTAGCCAGAAGATCAGTATTCTTCCAGATTCTTCCCAATAAGCAAACATCTGAGGTCCTATACATTTTTTTTTGTTAAGGTCAGTGATGTGGTCACTATTCAGTTGCAGTTGCCTGTATGAGTTGCTTCCGTTTGGATCTTTGTTTCAAGGCCTTCTTAATCCATGTAGCTGTGTGTGTGACTGTGATGGAAAACATCCTGTATTTTGCTAGGTTTGAAATTTTATCCCACAAGAATAATTCTGGGTATAGTTTTGAATACTAGTTACTTGTGAAGACTATACAGCTCTCTCAACCAGCTTGGTCTTGGCCAAATTGTTTGGAGAGTCTGGAAATTCTAGTGCAAAAAGGTTGTTTTCCAAGTTCTGAAATATTAGACTTGTTTTGAAGGAAGCTCCATATGAAAATGGCTGTCGTCAAGGTAATGTGTGTACTGTGCCTGGATGATTTTTAGCATCCAATTGCTTTGTATCTGTTTATACACTAGCTCCTGTTAGCACAATACACTGTAATCGTAGCAATATTATGTAAGTATTGATTATTTACTCACAGAGAATTTATCTTTCTCAGACATCAATAACGTTTTTATAACTAAACAACACAGAGTTATTTTTGAATACTCGCTGTTCCAAAGTTTTGGAAAGGTGTCTTACTGGAATCAGTGTACCTCACAACTAGGGGGCATTACACCCACCTCCCACCCCCGTGAGTCGCAAAAGAGCTTTGGCACTGTTGTGTGTGAGGACCTTTCTGAATCTTTGCTGCATCTGTCAGAACATGTCTGTCTGTACTTGTGAAGAGATGGCTCTCTCTTTTGGTGAATACACAATGGAAAACAAAGCAAGTATTGTACATTTAGATAAGTCCAGAGATGTTTACACGAGGTTACATGCCTTTGGCTAACAGAATCAGGTGGACTGATATTGTTACAGAACTAGTCAAGCGGATGAGAAGCATTGTGTAGAAAGGCTGGACTGATGTGGACCAAAGATAGGAAAACTATAATATGATAATACTGTGAATAATAACTATGAAGAGAGAAAGAAACTGATATCTCATAACATGAAAGCTTATTCATCCTTATTCAAGGATAAATTTATCAGGTTCTTGATTGTGTATGTATCTCTATACATCCTGAGAGTTAATAAAGTTTAAAATGCACAAGGAATTTGGAAGGGGCATATATTCTTTGGATCCAGGCTACTTCAATGATCCATCACCAAGATTTCCAAAGACAGGGGGGGAAAGCCCCACAATTTGAAGTGAAAATATATAGTTAAAGCTTCTACCACCCATGCACAAATCAAAGATCACCCCCACACTCACATGTTCATACTGATAAATATACCTTTATTGTACCTTAAAGTCTGCTCCCTTTGACAGTCTTGGCGTCAACAGTTGATCTGCATAATTCCATTCTTTACTAGTCCAATCCACGTTGATCCATATTTGGGTGAAAGAAGCTTTATTATGGGCTTAGTCATAGATAGCAGCACATTTTTCTTTTCAGGGAATCAAAGAGTACAACTTCCTTATTTTGTTGACTTGAAATATGAGCTAAGTATATCAAGGTGCTCACACAATGTGTGTCTTTCTCTGTGTGTGGCCTGTGGCCTGCACATCTTTGATTTTTAGGTATATCTTCTAAACCTTTCCCTTAAAAGTTTTTTTTTTTTTTTTTGCTGGGGAGTTTCCTGCTTTTTGAAATGCACTGCTATTGCATAGCAATCAATGATGGGAAGAGAAAGTCAGTCTTTTCAAAGCAATGTAAAGGAGGGGAAATGTGCAAACCACTGCATTATTAACAGTCAAAAGCAACATTAAACCCCAGATTCTCTGATCTTCATGAGCACTACGGAAATCACATCCCCTCACAAAGCAGAGGATGTTGCTATTTCAGCTGACACCTTAAAAGAGGCAGGTTCTCTATTCTGCTCAGAGTTTGAAACACACTTCAGGATCTGGTAACTTGTAGGCCCTACTCAAGATGTGGCAGGGGGTGGGTTGGGGTCTGTGAGCCATTTGGAAGATAAATTGCCATTCTATTAGGGTGATGGAATTCACAACTTCTGATGGTGGGGGGAACCAGGCTAAGGAGGGCAAAAACAGCCTCGGGGCAACTCTAGGTAGTGGTTCCCAAACTTGGCTGCCCAGATGTTGTAAGGGTTTAATCTCCAGTAACTTTGGCTAGCATCGCCTAATAGCCAGAGATTACAGGAGGTGCTGTCTGAATCCAAGCACGCTTAGGAGGAAAGTCTAGAGAACAGACTTCTAGCCACCAGTGGTCTGGTTAGCACACAGGATTATAGCACACGTCAGTATGTAGATACAGGCACAATGGTGGTTAGAGGAGAGGCTGGACCAAAGCATCACCTTCCAATTGTTTTTGAATAATGCTCAGCATTAGTTAAGCTGCCCAGAGAAACAAGAGTTGCCTTTCAGAAACATCTGAAAGTCCACAACTGCCACAAACTCTTCAGGCACTATGTCTCAGCATAAACTACTTTATAGGGTTGTTGTGTACAAAACAGAGAGTGAAAATATTGTGCATAGCCATTTAGGCCACAATGTGTTACTTGAAAGAAAAGCTGGATGTACGAGGAGTAATAAATAACAGCCAAAATTCTGTTACTTAGGTACTCACGTGGAAGAGAAATTGTGTAACATTCAGGAGCTTTTGCTTCCTGCCTGAATTCTCAAACATATATCAAGCTGGAAGGTGTGCATGTCTTTGAAAATCTCAGCAGCACCTCGTTAATTGCCAGTGAGGGGTAAATGAATGTGATGCTATTGGCCTTTCACCAGGGGAGTATCTGGGGGGGGGGGCAGAAGGGTACATCTGCCCCGGGCGCAGCAATCTGGGGCACCTGGAGGGGGAGGGGGAGGGGAGGGGGGAGGAGCAAGCTCTTCACCCTCCCACCAGCAGTACTCAGGCTTGGTGATGGGACCCACTCCGTCGCAGCCACCTCCTCCTCCACCATGCACCAGATGAGTCGTGAAGCAGGCAGGCAGGCATGTGAGCACGGTGGCTGTAGTGCCCTGCTCCTCCTCCTCCTCCAACTCTTCCTCGCCTTGCTCTGGGCCACTGCGGGAGAAGTAAGGCACGCACACACAGAGAGACTAATGTCTACCCGCATGCACGCCTGCATGCATGCCTGCCCCATGCCCACAGGAATGCCCCCCTTGCTGATTGGATGCAATGGGGTTGAGGAGGGCCGGAGGGGCACAAAAACAACTTTGTCCCCAAAACCTTGCAACGTTGCTACCTTCCACATTAGAGATGGGCACAAAATTTTAGTTTGTTTTGTTATTCATTATTCATTTTGGTACCTAACAAAATTAATAATGAACTAAAGAGTGAATTTAGAATAAAATGAAATGAACCGAAAAAAAATTGGTTTGGTTTGGTTTGTTAATGGCAGCGCCGGAGATATCTCCTACCTGGTGCTGGTCTTCCTGGTCTGGTCTTCCTGGCTGCAGGAAGGGGTGACCAGAAAAAAAAGCCAACTGGCCCACACTACAGCTGTGGTTGGAAGTAAAAAATAAAATAAAATAAAATAAAATAAAATAAAATAAATTAAAGGAGCGCCGACTTGGCCCCAGGGGCTGCGGAACTGGCCTGTGGCTGGCCAAAACAAACAAAAAAACAAACAAAAGCTGACCAGCCCACGCTACAGCTGTAGTGTGGGCCACGTGGTCGGAGTAAAAAAAACACAATAAAATAAATTAATTTTTTTTTAAAAAGGAGCTCCCACCTGGCCCCAGGATTGGCTGGGTTGGCACCCTAAAATCAAGAAAAAATATAAAAGAATAAAACCAGCACTGACCCGGCCCCAGCGGCCACGTGGTCGGTGCTTGAAAATAAAAGTCCCTGCCACAGGGGCCAGGATTGCCCTGCCGCTGCAGCTGCCACCGCCGTAAGGATGATGCAGATGATGATGATGATGTGGAACGATGAGGATGAGGATGCTGCCAGTCCAGTTTGTGCAATTAAGGTCTGTGGTTTTTTTAAAAAAAGTTTTCCCTACTTGCGCTGTCAAATGGATTAAATCTCTCAAAGCGGGGGGAAATGAATTACAAACCAACGAACCAATGAAATGATTTTTTTTAAAAAAATTGTTAAAAATGAACCAAACCTAAACAAACCCTAAAATAAACCGAACCAAAACAAATTGCCATTTTTTTGGTTTGTGCCCATCTCTATTCCATGTGCCTAATTAAGAAACAGGATTTCATTTAACAAGTAAATAAAGCTCCTCTTCCCTCACTTTAATCAAGGGCTCTATACTAATCCCTATTTGCCCCTTTCCTAGGTGCACCAAGTCTAGAAGTAGAATCTTTTCTTAGTTGAAGTACAGGCAGTAGTAGCTGTATCTGGTTAGGGTATGGGAATAAAAAACACTTTCATTATATAGGTGTAGCCACAACTCAGTTGTGCAGTTTGCTATGTAACATCACTGTCTAACTAGTCACACAATTTGTGTGTGAAGAACGAATGGAGTTTTTCATTGACACGAATTTCACTACAAAACTTTCAGCCATTACTTTATACGTTATGAGGCTTATAGTGCTCTCATCCATGGCAATTTTTTAAACACACTACAACAATAAATCAATTCAGTGCCCTTTCGTGAAACCCGATGTCAGCTGCTGCCTGAGGCAGCCAATGTCAATAGTAACACCAGACCTATTATTCCAAAAATGTCAACCCCAGCCATAAATTCCACTAGGTAGCCTCCAGCAGCCCATGTTCTCTCAGCCTTGTCCCATCATTAATACGCGCACTGAGAACATTATTTTTCCACAGTTATGTAAAGAAAAAATAGAACTGATATTGGTCGGATTCTTTATTAATATTGTAACAGTTCATTATTTTTAGCTTTTAATAATGTTTCTTTTTAATGATGTAATCTGCCTTGGGTCCTTTTAGGAGAAATGTGAAGAATATATACTGTATATAATTTTTTACAAGTAATTTTTCTTGCTTCATGGTGTGCCACAGGCGGAGAAGTTTTGGTCCTCTAGAATTTTTGAATGTCAAATCCCAGAACCTGATGCCAAGGTTGATGTCAAGGAACTGGGGGAGTTCCAAAATACTAAGAAGGCTAAATTTTCACCAGCCCAAACAATGGGAGAATGTATTTTCACAAGGATAACTCTTGTCACTTAGCTCTGTTCAGACAAGCTTCTGTAGCCAGGCCTCTTCATATTTTTTTCAGATGTGTGTTTTACACAAGTAAGAGGAGGGCTGATTTTCCCACACAACAGGTTTATTATTATTATTATTATTATTATTATTATTATTATTATTATTATT
>JAHTLZ010000275.1:20692710-20760689 GCA_023846285.1 Phrynocephalus versicolor
AGATAGATAGATAGATAGATAGATAGATAGATAGATAGATAGATAGATAGATAGATAGATAGATAGATAGATAGATAGATAGATAGATAGATAGATAGATAGATAGATATGCACACAAATACTATGCTGTATATGTACTTGACAGATATAGATATAGATATAGATATGCTGTGACTGAGTGTAACATTCAGGCCTATTAGAATGGATTTGTTTTGATGTTATCTGTCCAAAATATATATAGCCAGTCATGGCCAAAGCTAAGTCATTCTATTCCATGGTAAGACTGCAGTACTAAAACCTTCTGTGTTCAATGGGGCTTACCTCTCAGCAAACATGCCTAGGAATGCACTACTAATCCTCTAATTCTCTTTCTTATTCATGGAATCTTGAGGCCTTCTAGGAGAAATGCAGATTTAAACATTCAACTTGGTGTCACCTAACTCCAAAAGGCTCACATCTCCCATTCACATGGAAGGTGAGGGCTTGCTCTGGGTCCTCTTTTTGGTTCTGCACGAATGTGGCTTTGCCAGTGTGCTCAAGGGAGCACACAAAGGCCAGCATTTTGGCCCTGGCTCTGCCCACCTGTATTATCCTTTCCATCCCACCAGCTGCAATGAGCACCAGCTGCCGTGGATGCAATGACTGTGTCTTTGACTGGGACAGTATTATTGTCGCAGGGAGCTCCCTTGAATGATGCTCGGCAGAGAGGTGGGGTATAAATCCAAATAACACATAATTCCTGCTGCCCACAAATGTGGTTTTCTGCCTGCATTTGTCCTCCCAACACAGCTGTGTATACAAGATACAGCTGCGCCAGCGGCACACCTGCTGCCAGTAGAAATATATCCCCATGAGGGAAGCATTTTGTTCTTTTTTTCCTCTCCCACTGGGACATTCCTTTCATAACATGCCAGCACAGTCAGCTGTCATGAAAATACACCTTACACTCAAACCTGGTTAAGGTGGGCCACCTATCATGGTGTTTCTTGAGCTTTTTAAAGCAGGGAGTGGGGTTTCAGTAAGTTTGGTGGGAGCAGAGGGGTCCATTTTCAACCCCCAGCAGTCTCTGGTGGCCTGCCAAGATGCATCCAAATGCCAAAAACAAAACAAATGACTTTGACATGACGAGAATCCCATTTCTGGATTGGAAACATGAGTCATTTGTGGTGCTGTATGGTGTGTGTGTGTGTGTGTCAGAGAGAGAGAGACAGACAGAGAGAGAGAGACAGACAGACAGAGAGGGGGGAGAGGGAGAGGGAGAGATGTATTTAAAATTTATTTATTTATTTATTTATTTATTTATTTATTTATTTATTTATTTATTTATATTTGTACATATTAACCGCCCGGCTTTCCCTGAGGAACTCTGGTCGGTGTACAACAAATTGTGAAAAAAACTGTGAAAAGAAAACAATCCATGAACAAAAAAATTTAAAAAATTAAAAAAATTAAAAAATAATAAAAAACCCCAAAAATAAGTGACAGCTGATTGTGCTTCTGGAGGTTTCCAGGCTCATTTTGGGAGGCAGGCTGAGGAAATGTTTTCTTTAATGAGGAGGTGGGTGAATAATTTCAGGAGTTGCCTGTGGGTCCAGGGATGCACTTTGCACATTCTTGGTGTACAGCGAGGCAAGGAAGAAGCCTTACAGACACTCTTAGGTTTGCTCTAGTCAGCAGCCTGATCGCTGATCGGTAAGTTTGGCAAGGGGGGACCCCAAACAACAGAAGGACTGTTGGTGTCCCAACATTCAAGTTATATACATCCCTGCAGTCTTCTTTACGGGAACAGCCACAGGATGCAGAGATGGAAACAGGGAAAACTTATGGAAACAGGAGGGAAAAGAGGTTTCTTTTGCAAAAGTAAAGAGCAAATCTTTGGACACTACCGCTTCCAGTGAACTCCCAGACGTTATGTTTCCAAAGCTCTAGTAATGTGACAATGGATAAAATTGTTCCATTGCTGTGTAAGGACTAACATTTACTTTTCTTCCTTGTTAAGAGGGAGGGTATCTTTTTTTTAAAGGAAATAAAAAGTAATGGACAATGAGTAACAGAGGGACTGAACAAGTTCTTTTCTTCTTTAAGTGACATGTCCTCATAGAATATTGGCCATTAATAGCATAATCTGTTTTTTATCTAAATCCAGTGGTGGTCAAACTTTGGCCCTCCCGATGTTTTGGACCACAACTCTCACAGTCCTTTGCCATTGGCAATAGAGGCTTGGAATTCTGGAAGTTGTGGTCCAAAACATCTGGAGGGCCAAAGTTTGGCCACCACTGATCTAAAGCTATTCAAAAAAAAAGGGAAGCTGTGCCCATTGCAAACCATTGGCTTAAATTTTTAAGCCAGAATATTCTTCTATGCCCTGGGCCATGTTTCCCAGCTATTTTTCCTTATAGGATAACCTGCAGCAGATGGGATTTGTTATTGTGCATTATGTGACTGAAATATTGTAATTTTCTTCTATTTACGGTAGAGATAATTTCTTGTTTTTTATTCATGTGCTGTAATACAGCCACATTAGTGACTCTAACTGTCCAAGGTATCTTCGAAATGTGTATGTACATCCACATTTTCAGCTTCCTGCCTAATGTGTCTGTAAGGGTCCCACTCTCAACACCATTGAGAGAAGAATACTAAATAAATAGTGTTTAAGTATTCGGGTACAAAAACCAAAGAAGTAGCAAGGGTAATTAATTATGCCTTTCCAGCTTCTGTCCAGGAGGACATGTCAGCCACCACTCATCTGCGATGACTTCAGCTGGCGTAAATCTCCATGGCATGGAGTGTCCATTTCCACTGTGGATTTTGCGTAATACAGAGAGTTCACTTTATATTTGGATGCTGACTGCAAACTGTCTGGTGGTGATATACCTGCTAATAAGCAGCCTGCCGGCTTGTCATGGGGGAGCTCTATCGGCTGCACACAGCCCTCTCTCTCACACATAAGGTGGTTGCAATGATTCCTTGATGGCTTTGAAGAAGAGCAAGGGAATCAATAGTTTTACTTGATACAACTCCTGGGAATTAATTGGGTCTTATCCACATGCTGAGCTTGCACCGAGGTGCCAAGGCAGCCTTCTGAGGTGGAGTTGCAATCTCTCTTGTCATCCCCCCCCCCCCGAAAGTTTTCAGTATGTTAACTGGATGCAGACCTCCTTCCTCTCTCATGCGACAAACCACATTGATACAATAAAGAAAAGACAGAAAGCCTCCTTTTGTGGTTGCTAATGGACTTCTTAAAAAGATACAGACCTCCTTTCGGAACACATTCAGCTGGAAAGCCCCAGATTAGGCTATGAAAGCAGAAGCAGGCTCAGGTCAGCAAGCGGAATCAAAATGAAGACAAAAAAACAAGCAGTCTGGGGAGGAAAATAGCTAATGAACAAGTCTTAAAAAACAATAGGGGAGAATAATTTAAAATGGAGATTGTTCAGTGTATGCACTTTGGACTTTCATATTCCCTTCCTGATATCTTATCTCCAGTTTTCCTCCGTATGTTATTTTACTCACTAGCTTCCATTTTTACGGACTTTTGTTCTCTATGACTCACATCTGCTCCCATTCCTCATTTATTCACTAATGTTTTCTCCTGCGATGATGTCTTTGATTAGAAGATACAGTAGTTGCCTACAGTCGTCGTGAAAGAGAAGATGGGATGGCTCCTGAAACACAGGACGTATGCTTTCTCTCTCTTTCTCTCTCTTTGGCAGCAAGCTTTATTGCATCATTTTCTGCTAGGAAAGTCCGAGACACCAAATAAGATTGGTTTGCAGTTTCAGAGATACTTCTGCTTATGTATGAAAGAGGGTTGGACTGGGACTTGAGAGATATGGGTTCGACTCTCCACTTGGCCATAAAATGCATTGGGTGCCTGGGAATTATTACTATTTATTCGATTTCTGGATCGCCCATCTGGCAAAAAGCCACAGATGGGTTACACAGCCTCTCTGTGTCCTACTTTATGGGGTAATAATAAAATAATAAAATTTATTTATGGTCAAAATTTATTTACTTGATGGGGTTATTTTGAGGACGAAGCAGGGAAGAAGAGGGCAGTGTGTTCCACTTTGAACTCCCTGGAGGAAAGATGGGATAAGCTGTAATAAATAAGCACACATACGCACACACACAAAGACACAGACAAGTGCATGTGCATGTAATCCTTGTGTCCACCAAGTCCTACCCTGCTACCTCATTCCAGCATTGAAGTGACTTAGTCTAGGCTCTTGAAGACTCTTCCAGGGAGTGTACACGCTGAGCCATTTGGCCCACCACACCCCAGAGGAATTTAGGAGTGGGAACTTCTCCACCAGGAAACTGGCACAGAACAAATGTATTCTGATATATTTTTAAACCAAAGAACCTTTCAGCAGATGGTTATTGGTTAGAAAGAAGAGTTCGAAATCAGAGAGGCATGCATTTGTGTTCACATATCTTCAGTGCCTTGTTTGGTTTTGTCCTAGCCATGCTTCGGACTCCACCCCAATCTTCCCAATCTGTTGACATAGGTTGGTACATCAATGCCCGCCACCCTCAACTGGGATGGCCATTTGCCAAGATGCTTGGAATTGTCCTCCAGAAGGCTGGGCCTCTTCACTCTTGAATGATGGCGCCTAAGAGGTGACCTGATTGAAGTTTATAAAATCATACACAGTGTGGACATAGTAGATACAGATGGTCACAAAACGAACTTTTTTCATTTCCGTTATTCATCATTCACTTCGTTACATAACAAAATGAATAATGAACATTGTGATGAAATTGGAACGAACCAAACAGAACCACCAAAATTAGGTTCATTACGTTTTGTTTTCCGTTAATGGTGGCGCATAATGAAATGAGTTGTTTTAAATGTTAAAAAACGCCCTGGACATCCATAAATACGCAGCGATAATTATTTATACTGTCTGATAATACCTACCAGGGGGGTTGGGGTCCTTAAAACGTTTTTTAAGGATGACAAAATGGATGTCGCCTCGCCAGCCACAAAACTGAGGCAGGCCATGTGATGGGATCATGTACATTCTTGGACAACTTCAACCAATAGCATGCCCAGGTTGCAGACTGGGCAGGTCTGGCAGCCACAGAGGGCATAAAAAGCTCTGGCAGGCCCCGTCCTTCTTGCAGTCTCTGGTGGGAGTTAGGGTGCGATTGCTATCTCTGCGACTCGTTATTTTCACTTTAGGCCAGCCAGGCAGGTGTGTGTCTCTGTGTTCCTGCTGGCTACAGCCTGGCTCTTAGGGGAGAGAAAGAAGAGATTTCTCTCTAGCTTCAGTCCTGCAGCCTCCCTGTGTGTGTGCGTGAGTACCTCTCAGTGAGTACCCTCCCCTGCCCCGCAGTGCAGTCACTCTGCGGCTGCCTTGCACCCTGGACAACGTCCGCCACTGCCTTTGCAGCCTCCCTGTGTACCTAGTCTGTACTGTGTCTCTGCCAGCATCAATTTTTTTAGTGTTTTCCCTCTGGTCTGGAGCGTTGGGGGATGCCCGCGCACAGAAATGCTTTAAAAATCGTGGAAAAAGCGGGTAAAATGAAAAACGAATAAATGAATAAACAAAAATGAATTTTTTCAAAAATTCATGAAAAATGAAAACAAACCGAAATGGACCCCTCAACGAAAAACGAAAAACTGAAACACCATTTTTTTCAATTCGTGCCCATCTCTAACAGTAGATAAGGAAAAGCTGTTTTCCCGATTGTACAACACTAGAACTAGGGGGCACTCCATGAAACTTTTGGGTGCTAGATCTCAAACAAATAAGAGAAAGCACTTTTTCACCCAGAGGATCACTGGTCTGTGGAACTCCCTGCCAGAAGAAGTGGTGACAGTTGTCATCCTTGACAGCTTTAAGAAAGGATTGGGCAAGTTCATGGAAAACAAGGGTATCAATGGCTATCATTATGGATGCCTAAGAACTGTTGGAATTAAAAACTGTAGACTGAAGACTCCGAGACAAAAGTGAAGCATATATAAGTAAAAATAAACTTTATCTGTATCTCTCAGGGAAAAGGGTAAACGGGATATTCCTAGTAAAACAACAAAACACTAGCAGTACATATAAAACATACCAAACAAAGTAATATTAGATAAGGCAATGGCAGCTCAGGCAATGCCCGGAAACATTAGGCAAACATGCATAGTCTTCCTCGCTCTGATGATTGGCATAAAGGGATGCAACAGGCTGCAGCAGCTAGCAAGAGCTAAAGCTGTAGCGCAATGCTTCAGAACAAGGTGAAGCTATTCCTTTTGTAGGAGCCATGCTAATAAAAGAGATATAACTTACAGGTTTACAGTTCCAAATGAGGTTCAGCTGACCTTAGCCCTTTAATGTCTGAATATAGATCTTGCCATATTCCAACAAGAACAACCGCTGGGTTGGGAGAGATAGGCAGGATACTGTATCTCTCAATGACATTTGCGGAGAATTGTACGCAGGTGAAGACATCTGCTTGGGAATACCCTGAAGCAAATGGTGAGCCACTGTGTGAGAGAGAATGCTGGACTGGATGGGCTGTGGCCTGTTCCAGCAAGACTGTTCTTATGTTCTTATAAGATTTGAAGATCAGCATAGGTTAAGGAAGACATGCACTATGCAAATGAATAGACTTGTGCCAGTGCTGTTCTCCAGAACATGGGAAGAACATAGCTGTCAATTTTGGCTGCACTTTCATTGTATCATGGTGCACAGAGAAAAGTGCAAGAATGTATAGTTAATAAAGCACCTCATGCAGGGACCAAAAGATATATTAGCACACACCTACTGTTCCTATGAGGTATTCTTTCTCATGACAAAGTGGTAAAGGCTACAGGAATAGAAGCCAGGCTTTGAGGTCACCCACCTAACATTACTGATGCCATTTGCTGACAGAACTTTGTTTGCTAGGAAGAGATCCGCTCTGTGCTGATGATTATAATTATTATTTTTAAGTGCTCATGACAGCATCACAAGCTTGCATCTTCTCTTCCAAATCCAGTAATTAAATTCCACCTACCTGAATTTCCCCCTGCTGCTTCAATTGGGCAAATTAATCTTCATACTATGTCTTCAACTGCTATCGGAAATGTAGTTAAGCCGTCTGTTCTGAAAAGAGAGGGGATGTAAAAGTAACCCTACTGTTGTGTATCCGGAGGATCTAACTACGTCCAGCAAAATGTTTTCAATCCTTTGCTTTGGAATGTTCATCCTCTCATTATTCCACATATTCTTTAAAAACAACAAGAGAGTAATATTTCGTTTTTCTTTTGTCTTGGATGGACACGTTCATTGAGAATTTGTAATCCTTGCATGAGCCATCAAAGGTTGAAAATGTTTCCTTGTTGGATTTCATTTCCCATAATCACCATGCCCCATGGCCAGAGATGATGCTGGCTGAGGCAGAAGCTTTGAAAAAAGTAACTTTTCCAAGGTGCGAATCTTAATATTGTGCTTTTTTCGGGGTGGTGATGATGGCAGTGGAATACCTTTGATTTGATTTCTTGGACCCTTGATTTTTTGCTTGAAAACTCAAAGATACAATAATTACCCATTTTCCTCTCTAACTCAGAGAAAGATTCTGTCGAGCATCTTCAGAACATGCAATGTAAATGATGACAGCTTTCTGCTGGCAAAATCCTAGTGGGCAGAAGGGGTTTTGGTGTTTAAACCTTGTCAAACAAAGCTGAGCAGAGTAACCTTCTTCCATTGCATAATCATCCTTCACCATGAACATACTCCTTGGCTTCCTGTACTCCAGTGGAGTCAAGTGGAAAGATTCTATATTAGACCAAACACAGAAACACATACACATCTCAGTGAAGCATGGGAAGCCTGGCTGCAGAGCCATGGGAAACTCTATGGCAGTTTCTTCACATCTGTTTTGTCTCTGTTAGTGTTGCGCTTAGGAGCGGTACAAAAAAACTCCATCGCGCAACTACTGAAATTTGTCTCAACCACGGCCCCGGAATGGGTGCTAAGTGCGACAATACTGTACCTGGTAGAGATGGGCACGACCAGGAAATTTTTTTTTTCGAGTTGTCGTTTTTCGGGACGGGTCCGTTTCGGCTCGTTTCCGTTTTTCGTGAAATTTTTCAAAAATTTGTCGTCTTGTCATGTTGTTTGCCGTTTGTCGTTACTGCCGCGATTTAACGCGACTTGACTTCCAGTTCCCAGAGCATGGGGTTAGGGGGTAAGGGCTAGGCTTAGGGTAACGGTTAAGGTTAGGGTGGGTTAGTGGGCTGTACCTCTGGGTGCCTCTGGCCCACTAAGAACACAGTGTACTGGCATATGGGTTAGGGTTAGGATTAGGATTAGGATTAGGATTAGGGTTGGTGGGCTTTTAATGCCCTCTCTGGCACATCCAGAAGTCTCAGCAAAACCTGGCCATGCGATTGGTGGAATGGCTCCAAAAATTTGCATGGTCCCGTCCCATGGCCAGCCCATCATTGCGCGTGCGCAGGTGTAAAAAAATAAAAATAAAATAAAATAAAATCAATTGAGACATTTTGTTGCAAGAAAAACCCACTGCTGCTACTATAAAATCAGGCAGTTAAAATACCTAATTTTCACATGTTTCTGTGGTGCTTTGGTGGGTTTTTGGACCACGATTTAAAAAAAAATATTGCGGTCGCCATTATGGATCCCCCCGCACCGCATGGCAAATGGAGACGCCGAGGATGCCCCCTCCCAGCCTGGTACCAGCAAGTCTCAGCATCAGCAAAACCTGGCCATGCGATTGGTGGAATGGCTCCAAAAATTTGCATGGTCCCATCCCATGGCCAGCCCATCATTGCGCGTGCGCAGGTGTAAAAAAATAAAAATAAAATAAAATAAAATAAAATCAATGGAGACGTTTTATTGCAAGAAAAACCCACTGCTGCTACTGTAAAAATTCAAACATTTAAAATAGCTAATTTCTGCATGTTTCTGTGGTGCTTTGGTGGGTTTTTGGACCACGATTTCAAAAAAAATATTGCAGTCGCCATTTTGGATCTCCCCGCACCGCATGGCAAATGGAGACGCCGAGGATGCCTGCTCCCAGCCTGGTACCAGCAGCCCAGGACAGGAGGGGGGGGAAGGCTGGAGTGGGGACCCCCCCCCAGAAACCACCCCTCTGGTAGGTGCCCTCAGGCAGGCATATTTTCGCCTGCTTTTTTGGCCGGGAATCGGTTTTTTTTTTTAATTTTTAAAACTTTTTTTCTGTGCCGCTTGGCATCGCGCGATCGCTGCGATGCCAGGAAGGACAACGACAAATCAGACCCAATTTTTCTTTTGTCGGTTTGAGTTCGAGTTATGGGGGAGTAATTGTCGTTACCATTTCCGTTGCGTAACGGAAACGAGTAACGGAAACGGAAACGAGAATTTCGTCAAGTCGTGCCCATGTCTAGTACCTGGTGCTGGGGTAGGGTTTTCCCCTGTCATTCTTTGTTCCCGCTTTCTGTTCCGAGACAAGACACTGTGTAGTAACAACTGTCACGCAACAAAACATTCATTTCTCTCAGAAAACTGTACATTTTTTTATTTTGACTTTTCAGAAGCAAAATATCGAAAAAGAATTTTTTAAGCTCCCCTCAAAAAAGGAAAAACGAAGCTAGACAAATTCAGTGTTTGTCACGGTACAAGACCAGGAGGTAACACTTGTCATGAGATAAGTTATCACGACCATGGGAACACTGAAACAGGGACAAAACCATGTGATCATGACCGTTGTCACGGTACAAAACTAGTTGGTAGTTTTCTCTGTGATTGAAAGGGAAATGCATAGTATCCCCAGAAACCTTGAGGTAATGGGATACATCCAAAACCCCATGGAAATGAATTTAAAGCATCCTAAGGATGAGTCTTAGAAATGGTAGTCTCCTCCATGAAGCAAGAAAGCTTTGAGAGAAACAGGATAGAATTTTACCAAAAACAGACCTATCTTGATGCAAAGCTATCTTATATTGCTGAGAACTGTGAATTTTCCCCCTCCATCACCAGATAAGCTGTTCTGGGAGAAGAATCCTCTCACAACCCATAAAATGACAAGGCGTTAGACCCCAGCTATCAATTGTCTTGGCAGAAATGCCGCAATTTCACTATAATATTCTTCCATCCTGCTTGGCTTTATGGCAATGTTATTAAAAAAAGGGGGGGGTGGAGGAAGAAAGAAAGAAAAAGTTTATTGCCCAGGAAATATATTTATGTTTAGACTTGTAAAGTAAAAACAGCCTCCAGGCAAACAGGTAGGGAAGTGTTTGTAAATTGGAAAAAGATCACACCCCTCCTCTTCAGCCTGTAGTTGTGCCAAATTACTTACACTGGTATGTGTAGGGAGGAGAAAGAAGGATAAAACCATAGGAATCTCTATGCCGGTAGATTTTTTTTTTAGGCTTTTTGCCATAGAGCCAAGAGCTTGGAAGAATTTTTTATTTATATTTCCCCCTTGGCCTGACAACTTACAGCATTTTTTTCTGGTGGATTTTGGAATCGGCAGGCTATAAAAGATGCAGAACATTTCCAAAGTCAGTTGTGAAAGTGCTGCAGGCAAATTATGGTGTTGTCTTCATAGCAGAACAATATAGGTCTATTGGCAGAGCTCTGTTCCTTTGAGTGTATTGCTCCAAGGGTCATTTACTTTTGACCCTGCTGGGTGAGGGCTGATGGAATTTGCCATCAAAAGCCATCTAGAGACGTTCAAACATTCCCCAGCTGTGCCTTACAGCAAAGGTGTGTAGTGGGTAGACAAGGATCCATGGGTAGATTCTGGATGACTTAAAGAGCAGATCAAGGTCTCGAGACTCCAGCTGTTCTAACAGCTGCAGCAGGAAAATGACTCCACCTCCCAAAACTGACAAAATTAAGATTAAGGGCATTTGAAATGACCGGGAACAGTTTTGTGTGTGTGGAGAACATTGTGGCTGAAATCCAACAGTAAGCAGAACTAGAGTAGGCCCTTTGAACCAATGGAACTTTCAGAGATGAGTCAGCAATTTCTCACTGATTCAGTGGGTCTACTCAAGTTGTAACTTACGAGTGGGTTTCAGTTTGTGAGGTCTAGAATTCTTGGTCTCCAAATTCTCTAATTCTAAGGAAGCACAAGTTGGCGGGACAACAGCTCAGTGGTTTCAATGTCTGTCTGTGGAGTTCCTTCCCCCACTGCACCTTCTGTGAATAAAGCCAGTCTGTATAGAGCAGGCCTGCCCAACAGGTAGACCGAGGGCTACCGATAGCCCGCGAAGGGTTCAAAAGTAGCCCACCAGCCATCAATTTTAAAAAGGGAGGGGATAAGTTCTCCACCCCTCCTTCCCCCATCCTAAGGACCACTACTGCCCCAGCAAAGTTCTGGGTCTGCCAACCCACTGTCTCAGCCAAGTGGGGCAGTTCAAGGGCCATGGTGCATTGAAATCTGTTCCCTCTGGAATGGATTAATTGGTTTTCAATGCATTCCTGTGGGGAACCGCTGCTCTACCTACAAAAGTTTTTACTTATGAACATGTGTTCGGAACGGATAAAATTCATAAGTAGAGGTTTTAGTGTGGTAGCCCTCAAGCACTTTTGGGTCGGAAAAAGTAGACCTTGGCCTGTTCAAAGTTGAACAGTCCTGGTAGAGAGTACAACTACTTCTGTGTCTTCTTTACCTAGAAAACTCCAGAAAGGCCCTCTTTAAGTTAGAATCGACTTAACAACACACCGTTATTAATAAAGAAGCACAAGAGTTTGGTGGCAACTTCATGACTGCCTAATTTTATTGAGCGCCCATTTTTCATGAACTGCAAAGTGCAAACTAATTCATCTGCTATCCAGAACAGACACATAATACCTTACCTGCCTATATTTAATGAAGATGCTTATACACAAAGGAGTGGAATGAGATGAAGGGGAACAGATGTCTTCACCCAGGCTTGTCCAAACTTCGGCCCTCCAGATGTTTTGGACCACAACTCCCACAGTCCTTTGCCAATGGGAATACAGGCTTGGAATTCTGGGAGTTGTGGTCCAAAACATCTGGAGGGCCAAAGTTTGGACATGCCTGTCTTAACCTACTTTCATCTTTGCTCTGTCATGTGCACAGCAGGGACGCGCAGCCCACAATATCTGATGGCAGGCTAAACTCATGGGGCGAGGTCCTTTGTTGTTGCTTTTTCAGAGGACTACCTCACCTGCCGCCTTTCCGCCTGTCCCTGGGATTAGTTCTCCACCTATGTCTTTTGCATCAGCAGCACATCTGAAATGCACTAGCAAAACATAAAGCCAATCACCCGAGCCTGAAATCAAAATCAGCACAAGGCAGATCTAAAAATAGAAAGAGGTGCTTCAGACATAAGAATGGGACCATAGGTGAGGCACTGGCCCACTCATTATCCCCAGGAGAGTATAAAACTTTGGCCTTTGCCATATTTAGAGCCCAGCTGTCAGAGACCCCAGCTAGCCAGGTTAATGGTATGGAATAATGATAATTATAGCCTATAATAGCTGCAAAGACAGTCCTCCCTTAGCTGTGCGTTATCTTTTCCCGGTCTCTGAATGGTGTGAGTGTGAGTTAGTGTGCAATAGGGAGGCCATTTGTGCATGCACCTTTTTATATTATTAACTCAGCCCGAGTAATTGGGGGGGGGGGAGGTTATGTACAAAGGAATGTATAACAGGCTCACAAACAGAGCCAGAGCGAGAATTTACAATATAAACACCGTTTTATCCACCCACAAAGAACATATGTGGCGAACGAAGGGGGTGGGAGAGGCTTCTCCTCCCCTCTCGCATGGAAGGCCAGCAAATGCAATTACTGCCCAGGCGGGCTTGTTCCAGACCAATTAAAAGTTCCTTTTTGGGGGTCTACAATACCTGGAATTCTGCAGTCGTGCTGCCTTTTGGGGAAGGTACAGCCCCAGAAAGCAACATTCCCTTCCCTTCGGTCTCTCACCCAGGGTATAACAACAACAATGGTCAGTTGGAATCCCATTCCCCCCCCCTTGTCTCTTTGCCTGGAATCAAGTCGCAATAATGACTCTCTCCAGGGGAACTCGGAACGCGCCCGGCGGCAAGCGCACGCGGTGTCAAAATGCGGGTCCACTTCTCTTTGCTCTTTGCACCCCGCTCGGAAGGTGCCTCGACTCCCTTTCCCGGGGCCAGTGAGCAGCCCGGCTGGAAGCGGAGGGCACCTCCGGCCCAGCCAGAGGAGGTCGGCAACCCTTTCCTTCTTGGTCCCCCTCCAGAACTGTGCCGGAGCGTTTTCCCGCGGCAACTCCGCCACGCGCCCCTCTGAGGCAACCCAAATTCCGCTGACCACCAGCCCCTCCTCCACTTCCTGGATCCCGGGACCGGCGTCCAAAACTGGCACCGAAGCCGTACACGCCCCCCCCAACACATACCCCGATCCCTAACGCCGCCCGCCAAGCGGCTCGCCTCCAATCCCTGCCGGAGCCTCGCCGCCCCCACCCGCTCCAGCGATCGCCGCGGCCTCGCAGGGAGCCACCGAGCCGAGCGCAGGGGCTGCCGGCCGGTCGGCGGCGGCGAGCGCCCTTGGCAGCCCCGGGGCCGCCTTGACCCGGGAAGGCGGGGAGCTCAGGCGCGCTGGTTGCGGTGGGCGAATGGGCGCCGCGGGGGCCATGCTCCTCTTTTCCCCGCACGGCTGTTCGCAGATCGGCAGCCGCCGCCGCCGCCGCTTGGGAGAGGAGTGCGGGTGCCCGGGGGGGGGGGGGTGGAGGAGGAGGGAGGAGAAGGAGGAGCGACGTCGGGATCTACCGGCGGGATCTCCTCTGGAGTCGGCGTGTCAAGCAGGCGATCGCCGCTCCCCGCCTCCCTTCCTCCCTCTCCCCCATCCCGCTCCGCCCCGCGCAACTCCTTGTCCTCTTTGCTTCTTGTTTCCACCGGATCCGAAGCACGGGGAGCGGCGGCGGCGGGGGGGATCGGTGTCCGGCCAGGAGAGGTGATCCCTCGCACCTCCGGTGCTCTCTCCGAGCCAGTGGCACGAAGATCCTCCCCGCTTGAGCCCCCTCCCCCCAGGAGGACGACCCGGGACTGCTCTCCTCCCGCCTCGGAGGCGGGCGACTTGGCCATGCCACCCTCCGGAGCTGGCGGGGACACCGCCGGCCGGTAGCGCCTTTCCCGGCTCCCGGGTGAGTGGCCGAAGGGGGCCCGCCGCCGGTCTCCAACCCGCCCTCCTTGGCGGCGGCGGCTCTCGGGGCTTGGAGAGAGGCGGCGAAGACTTGTCCCGCGTCCCTTTCCCCGGGATCTCCAGCCGAGGGAAGGATGATGAGGCGCCTGAACCGCCGCCTGGTCCTGTCCGTCCTGGGCGTCCTGTGGATCGCGGCCCTCCTCCTCTTCTTCGGGACCAGGAAGCGGCTGGAAGGGGTGGGTCCCGAAGGGCAGCAGCCCCAGACCCCCAAGGTAAGCAAGCGCCCAGGGCTGCTTCTCTCTCCGGGGCTTCTCGCCGTCGTGGGGGGGAAGAGCGACCCGCGCGAGTTTCGCGGCTGGAAAGGAGCAAAGGCACCGAGCGAGCGAGCGAGCGAGGAGACGAGAAGTGTGGGAGAGCGCGTAGGGTCGTTTAGGGGACTCCCAAGTTGGCCGATGAATGTGTGTGTGTGTGTGTGTGTGTGTGTGTGAGAGAGAGAGAGAGAGAGAGAGAGAGAGAGAGAGAGAGAGAGAGAGCGAGAGCGAGAGAGCGAGAGCGTTTCAAAGTAGGAGGGTCAGGGGAAACCTGAGCCGGGCGTTGACAAGCCCCTGGTGGTGCCAAGCACCTGCTGGACTGCCCGCCCGGCCGCCCTTCCACTGCCCGCTGGCTCCTTGCTCCAGGCCGGCCTGGGTCCCAACTTTTTTTTGGCAACAGTTTGGCCCGCGAAGTGCGCCTCCTCGCTCGGCTTCCGGTGCCGGAGAGCGCAAAAGCACGGGCGAGAGGGAAAGAGACGGAGCGCTTGCTTGCTCGCTCTCTCTAAAAAAAAGGGTCCGCTCCTGGTGACTTCTTGCCTCGGTCCATATCGTCCTGTCGCCGGACGCTCCCTCCTTCCCATCCAGAAAGGATGGCGACGTGTGTGCCCTTTTAATCAGCGAAGTTGAAAGGCGTGAACAGGGGGGACATAAAAATGATTCGTGGACAGTTATTAGGTCTTTTTTGTTGGGGGGGAATACCTTTTTCTTTTTATGGGGGCGCACAGGACAAGATTTTCTTGCACCCTTCCTTGGACGGAGCTGGGGGCTGATGGAATATCGACGCAGGCACACACAAAATGCAGGCGCTCCTACAACAGCAGACCTTAAGTTATGCTTTTGGCAGGGTGGAAGATAAGATAAGAAAAGTTTGGGGGGTGGGGCCGTGGGGGGTGAGAGCCAAGAATCTCATCTAAGAATTGCACACTCTGTCGCTTGAAGTACAGCACTTCTGTGAAGTGCATATGGATGAAGACTGTGTACAGTATTTTTCTCTCCTCTCCACTTCAGGGTGCCCCTCCCTTAGAAAGGAAGCTAAAGCCATTTAAACTTTCAGATGGAATCACTTGTAAACTCTGTTAGCCAGACGCAAAAATATGGCAGACAGCTGACTTGTAGATTAAAGGCGTGCTTAGCCAGTGTGGAATTTACATTCAAATTAGGGTGGGAGGGTTGGGAGACCATATTTTAGTGTCATATATGAAACCAGCCCTAGTGCCTTTAAAATGTTTCCATTTAATGGGCATTGTGGCAGTCTTGAATGGTTAAAGTGTAGTTTGCTGTTTGATTGTAAAACCTAAACTGACAAGAATGTGCTTGATTTTACAGTATTTTCACCTTTCCGTTCCCTTTCCATTAGTAAAAGTGTGCCAAGTTTATGCATTCATACTGTAAGGTTAATATGTAAATGGATTAGTACTGCTTTGGGTTCACTATTAAAAGCATCCACATGAGTGCACAAATCTGACAAAGGTCAAAGGCTCTTTCGGTGTGAAAAACATCAGTGAAGTGTAGTTCAACGCATGTTGATTCAGAAAGAAGTCCTGTTGACTTTAATGGGTTCCAGGCAGATAAGTCAAGGCTTGTGGTCATAAAACGTAGTGCCATCCTGCTTTACCTGTGTTTACTTGGAAGAAAGTGCTGCCGTATTCAGATTTTATACACATTTTCATTGGAGTAAGTCCTGTACTGGTACCAGTCTAAGAAATGCAGAATTACACTGCATGTTTAATCTTTATTGATTTGAATAGCTTAAAGATATGCTTGTGTTTTATTGTCTGTTTTCCAGAACCTTAACTAATGAGTGTAAACTCACTTGGTGAAATTACCTGGATTAATGCTAGTCCAGCTTGTTTTCTATCTCTCTGTTAGCCATAATTTGATGTACATCTTGGGTGGGAAATGGCAGGTGCGACTTTAGAAAATATTGTAGTGTTTCTATGATTGGTAGCACTCACTCTGACCACTTTTTGGGCAGGCTGGCACAGATTTTATTTTGTGGGGGGGGGGATATATTGGCAACACATTTTTTTTAAAACAAAAGGAACACGTATATTCAGGACTTGGAAACCCAAGAAGCCAGAGGAATGGATTGACCTTCAAAGGTATCACCACCTGTAGACTTGGGCAGGTCACAGATGGGGTGATTTAGAAGTTTGTCCTGTCTTTTCTTATGTCTCCGTTTGCAGACAATTCACCAGTTTTGGTATTAAGGTGCTGCACTGAGAATGGGTCTCTGTATATGGGTACTGTACATAACTTGATTCCTTAGTGCTTGCTTGCATTATTATTGGTAGATGAGAATGGAATGTCTAGTGGTCATATTAAAAATGGAATAGGTCTCTGATGCCCTTTCATAATAATATGGATGAGGTTTTTAGCAGATACAGGATGGATGATAAAGCTCCAAGATTGTTGGCATTCCATCTTCCAGAGACTGTCAAGGATACAAGAGTTCTGCCCTGATTTTCACTGAGTCGTCCTGATGTAATGTGTGATCAGACTTTAGAAATAGCATTGCAGCTGGGGAGGGGCTCTGTGTAAAGAGGAATGTTTTATGGCTAAAGTTACATCCATGATGGTGAATTCATAATGTAGGTTACAACCATCAAATGATGGAAAGGTGTGTTTGAACTGCCTGAGGATTCGGTGAACTTTCCACACCTATCTTTCCATGGGCTTTGCATCCCTTAAAGTAAAGCAAAGCAAAGTGTTCTGCTTATATACCGGGCCATACCACTTCAAGCACTCTCTGGGCAATTTACAAGTTAATTTAAGTATATAGGCTACACATTGCCCCCTGCCCCCAGCAAGCTGGGTACTCATTTTACTGACCTCGGAAGGATGGAAGGCTGAGTCAGCCATGAGCCTCCTACCTGGGATTGAACCCCAGGTCGTGAGCACAGTTATAGCTGCAGTACAGGCATTTAACCACTGTGCCAGGGGGCTCTTAAAAACAAATTAACCAAAATGTGTGTTATCCCGGATGTTCTAACAACTTCGATGACCTCTGTACAATGCCAGCCTGTCTCTCATTCTTATCACTAACAAACGGAACTGATTTTTAAAACATAATTCTATTGGATTTAAATTCTGTCGTGCCATGCCTTTGACACAAGTCTGAGTAATAGAACTGACAGGTGATGTCTTAATGAAGTGTTCCACTCGTGTCAGTGGCTGGGAATGTTCTGGGCAGGAAGCTGAGACAGGACAAAGTGTTGACTGGACTTTTCCTGTGCTTCCCCTTGAGGAGGCATTGCAGGTCCTTTGGCTTGTTTCCTGCCCCCCCCCACTTCCCTTCCATGGCATGATCCTATTGACTTTTCTGAAACACAATACAGTATTGTTTCAATCTCTAAATGCCCTTCAAAACCACAGCTTTCTTCGGATCACAAATCCTGAGGCTCCCTGAAATTGCGGATGTCTCCACTGGTAATCTAGAACAGTGGTTCTCAGCCTGTGGGTCCCCAGATGTTCCTGGACTGCAACTCCCAGAAATTCCTTTCAGCACAGCAAGTGGTGGAGGCTTCTGGGAGTTGCAGTTCAGGAACATCTGGGGACCCACAGGTCGAGAATCACTGACCTAGAGTTTGGAAAAGTTCCTTTTTTGGATGATAATCCACCTCCTCCTGCTGTGGAGCCATCCTGGCCACCTCCCAGAATCTCCCAACCAGTGTGATCAATGTGAGAGCTTCTGGAAGAAAATCATGCTGGCCAGGTGATTTGGGAAGTTACATCCTAAAAAGAAAAAAGCTTTTCGAAGATCTTGGTTTGCCATTTTCAAAAATCATAGATAAGCAAAAGTTTTCTGGTTTATAATGACCAGGAAATTATCCCTCACGGGGAATCCACAGAATCCACAGGAATGGGATCAGCATTTCAGCCTGGAAAAGACCACTAAGCAAGGTGGGAGGGGAAAGGGGAATAGCTTGACCAGCTCTGCCAGCAGCTAATTGTCAGGTCTATTGTGTTCAAGGAAAGCCAGGGCTGATGAAGAGAAAAAGCTCTGCTGACAGGTCTTTGGAGTGTTTTCAGGTTGGAAGTTTTAAGCTAGTGTGTCATTGTGTCAATCGTGAATGAACATGTTAGAATTACAGTATATGCATTTTCGGAAAGTGCATGTGCAAATAAATGTGAGCTTCTTCTAAGCTGGAATTTGTAACCTGGAGTGCGCTGATCTCAGTGTTATGTTGACATCACAAGCTCACCTTTGCCTCTGTTCCATATTCCTTCCCATTAAGGATAGCGTAGTACATCCAAATTTTCTTGACGTGTTCCTGTGTCAAGGCACGAGATTCCTCTCAGGACATTTTCCTTTTTCTAGGAAACAGAAATCAAAATCTGGAATATAAGCTAGTGCCAGCATCCTTCACCATGGCCGAAAGTGTAATGATAAACTAGAGAATGTAAAAGAAACCATTGTGAGCCCCCCATTGCATGAACTCATGAAGAGTGAATAAAATTAGGGAAGCTCCATTGTTTCAGGTGGACAGATCTGTTTTATTAGTTTCTACCACTCCCAGAAGCAGGTCTTTTGTAAACCAATTGGCCCTTAATTCCTCATTCAAGACAAAGCAACCCCAAAATAATTGTCACAGATGGTATAGAACAGTATGTTGTTGCTGTGGCCATTCCGCTCCTGCACCTATTGGGAGGAATTCAACCCATGTTCAGAGGAAACAAAGAAGCCTGAAGCCTGTGGTGGAAGTCACTGTCATTGTCCTTGGCTCATCGAAAAGGACCAGTGCTTTTGGCCCTCCGGACCCAAGTTCCATTGTGGCACTGAATGAGTCAGAGACAGAAGCTAATTTAGGGCTCAGACCCAGGCTCTCTCAATTTATAATCTCAAATGGAGGGCTCATAAAGAGCCCTTCATAGACTCTCCTATAGTAAAGCAAAGCAAAGTGTTCTGCTTATATACTGTACCGCCCCATACCACTTCAAGTAGTCTCTGGGTGGTTTACAGTTTGATAACAGTATGCAGGCTACACATTGCCCCCCCCCCCAAAAGTCATTTTACTGACCTCGGAAGGATGGAGAGCTGAGTGAACCACAAGCCGGCTACCTGGGGTTGAACCCCAGGTCATGAGCACCGTTTTACCTGCAGTACAGGCATTTAACCACTGTGCCACAGGGCTCACATCCAGCCTTACTCAACAGCTGTGGGGGACATTGTGAGCCACCAGTTATGTCACAGCATCTTAAAGCAGTGGTTCAACCTTAGGCAACCCAAATGTTCTTGGACTACAATTTCCAGAAGCCTTCACCATCAGCAGTGCCGGTCGGGGGTTCTGGAAGTTGTTGTCCAAGTGCACCTGGGTTACCAAAGGTTGGGAGGCAGTCTCTTAGAACATCTGCCAGAGCATCATAGTTAGTATTTCTTTGAAGAAGGGAACGGATGGAATGCAACCTTGGAGCCACATGTGGTCTCAAGGCTGTTTCTGTGTCCTTCAGCTCTTCCTGGAACATTTTCCCTGCAACAATACAAAACATATCCATGTGTCACCACTGTTTGTCAACCCTGCCGAGAAGTGATACATTGCAGGAGCTGAAAATGTGTCTAGGTCGCAGGTATTGTCAGGGTTCAGCCTGGCATTAGATAGAGCAAGGCAGCTGTTAAAGGCAGCAGGTGCTCAGATATTGTAGATCTCAAAACCTTCCTCTTCAGACAAGCTTTCCCTACAGGCATGTCCAAACTTTGGCCCTCTAGATATTTTGGACCACAACTCCCACAGTTCTTTGTCATTGGCAATCTAAGCTTAGAATTCTGGGAGTTGTGGTCCAAAACATCAGAAGCTGGAGTTTGGACATGCCTGCTTTAGAGGGTTAGAGGGTCTACCCCACAGACCTTTAAAGCTGGAGGTGGGGAAGTAAAACCAACCAAATTGGGAGTGCCTGGAAGTACATCTTAAAAGTGGGTTTTGATATGCTTTGAACAGAGGCTTCCAGTCTGTTTTCAAGCTAGTCCAATTTGCTAGTTCTAACCCTAAAACCAACAAATGTCTTGGGAATAGCTTACTCAAAAGACTTCTGCTGGCTGTGTTTATTGGTTGTTCATTTAATTTTTTGACTTACGGTACATAGCTAAAACATTCTCTGGACAGTTCACAACATAGTTATGTAAGGAACACTTTGCTTCCCAGAGAACTGGTTACTCATTTTACTGACTTTGGAAGGATGGAAGGCTCAGCCAGTCATCATGGGGGTTACCTGAAGAAATCAGGATTGAACTCAGGTTGTGAGCAGAGGCTTAACTGCATTATTGCTGTGGGCCTGTGATTTTGCTCAGCATTTGAGAACTGACAGGAGATCCTGTCATGGTCCCAGGGTTGAAGTAAGATTCAGCTGCTACTCCGGTCATTTTTTATCTATGGTATGAGAGTGAGGCACCATCGTCTCCTTCCATTCAAGAGGCAAAATATCTTGGCTTGTTTCTGGGGAGTCTGCAGTTGAAAGCCTTTGTTCAGATGTGGAGCCGAGCAGCTGCTCAAGCGTATCAATTGCTTCTGTTGGCTCTGATAGAGATTCATGATTGGTGATGGGTATCTTGGCAGATACGCCCCATTTATGTACAGAGAGATGTATGGTAACTAGCAAGTGCTGGCTGGGGGTTTCTGAGCATGTGCCTGATACATTTCCCTAGCTCTTATTTTGATGAATCACAAATATGGAATTGGTTGTGCAGCTGGGCCTCTTTGAGCCTTGTCACGTTTGCATGCTTCTTTGACCGTGACACTTGTATTCGTCACTCCCATGTCATCATTTCCCACTTGTGCCTGGTGCTCATGTTGCTGTAGTTCAGAAAGTGAGCAGAGAGGAGAAAGCAGGGAGAAGTTAGGAGAAAAAGGAAGAAAACGGTAAAGATCTAGTGCTTAGGATAGCTGTTACAGAGGAGAGACAAACCTATGTTAAGTATATTCAGGCTGTTCTTTGATGTAATATTACATTGGGTTTTTTTTTGTTCTGGTTGTAATCCTGACAGTAAATATATTTATGAACTGGAATCGCTGAGTGTGGTCATTTGTAAGATGTTAAGTTCATCAGCAGCCTTACGGGCTGAGTAGTCCTGACTTGATTGGCTCACTAAGATGTTGCAGAAAAATTAAAAAAAAAATTGGAGGACTATAATCAGGTTGTCTGGACACAGTGAAGAAGCTGAGGAACTTTGTATGTGACCAGTGCCATTGTGAAGAGCACTAGAACATTGCACGGCCAATCCTCTTTAAAGGTGCATGCATGCAGCATCTAATGCTGACTCGTGCTACAGGGAGACACTCTTTCATCCAAGGGTAACAGAAAACATATTTTTTCTATGTAAAAGATCCTGCACATCGATTACAACACATTACGGTTGCTTGACGGGACAAGTGAGTTTATGAATGCGTCCTGGATTTTTTCATGTGGTACAAGACACTGTTCTGCTGTTAGAAAATCCAAATGTAGTATTTTTTTAAAAAAAACTTTGAAGAATTACACTTTTCTATTTTAGCGAAGATGCTGGAAGCAGAGTTTTAGAACGAGAATGCCGCCACCACCATAACAATACTTCTCCCTGTAAAGAGGTGTGCACTGGAAACACGTTCTTTGATATGAGAAAATAAAATTCATTTTAAGGGAAGGTATGATATACTGTATTCTCCTTTGGATGAACCTTTTCTCTCCTTTAAAAACTGCTGTGGAATTGATTCTTCATTTTGCAGCCTGGAGTATCCACTGAACAGTTAGAGATTTAGTTTTCCCTGATTTCTTCCTTCCTTCAGAACTCATTACCGTCCTGGCTCAGCACTCTGTCAAATCAACAAGCTGTTCCTCCCAGAGATGGGAGATCAAGCCCACCATGCCTAAGTTACACCGGGTGTGTTACTGTCAACTCTATCAGCATGCCCGCTTAAAATAACTTCTCTTTCATTAATCTAGAGTTTGCCATCAAAACAGTTTCTTCCCTCTAAGAAGCATAGATTCTTGACTTTTTCTTGGCCCCCCCCCCCACACTTGATTCTTGGTTTTTGAAGTTTCTGAAAATTAATTTGAATTATGCCTTCATGTCAATAATAGATACTGTTGGCTTTGATAAAATGTCATGCTAAACACTGGTTTAAGTATTTTATTCATTTTATTTTATTTTAGAGTATTTTTACTCTGCCTTTCTCCTTGGAGAAGGACCCAAAGCGGCTTAGAGGAATGAGGGATAATATACAGTCCAGTACAATTAAGACATGTTCAAGTATTGATAACAGGGCATTAAAAGACAACATTACATTAAAGCTACAAGAGAACGCGAGCAGTTAAAAGGAGAGTAAAGTTCCATGTAAAGTTATGAGTAGACATGGGCACGACCAGAAAAAAATGACGTTTCGAGTTTTCGTTTGTCGGAACGGGTCTGTTTCGGGTCGTTTCCGTTTGTCGTGAAATTTTTCAAAAATTTGTCATTTCGTCATTTTGTTTGTTGCTTGTCGTTTCCACTGCGATTTAGAGCGATTTGACGTCCCAATGTAATATATTTTTAAAATAAATCCACACCTCCTATCAGTCGAACCTCCCCCTTTACCCAATATCAGAAAAAAAATCCTCACAAACTGCCAGAGGGGAAAAAAAGAATAAACTGCTATTCCCTTCAGTAGACAAAGCTGCAGAGAATCAAAAAAATTATTTTCTAAATTCAATTCCCTCCCTGCCTAACTTAAATCTAAAGCCTCCAGCCTCCCTCCAATCAGCCAGCAGCAGCCAGCCACACAGCCCTCCACCCTCCACATCCAAGACCCGACTGTGACTTCTGGAAGGTGCCCTCTGGCACATCCAGAAGTGTTAGTCAAAACCTGGCCATGCCATTGGTGGAATGCTTCAAAAAATTTGCATGGTCCCATCCCATGCCCAGCCCATATGGGCAGGTCTAAAAAAATATAAAATAAAATAAAATAAAATAAAATCAATGTGATGTTTTATTGCTATAAAAAACCCACTGCTGCTACTATTAAAAATCAGGCATTTAAAATAAATAAATTTCACATGTTTCTGTGGTGATTTGGTGTGTTTTTTGACCACGATTTCTAAAGAAAAATTGTGGTCGCCATTTTGGATCCCCCCCCCACCGCATGGCATGCGAGACAGACGACGAGGATGATGCCCCCCCAGCCTGGTGCAAGCAGCCCAGGACAGGAGATGGGGGGAAGGCCGGGACCCCCTCCCCAGAAACCACCCCTCTGGTAGGTGTCCTCAGGCAGGCATATTTTCGCCTGCTTTTTTGGCCGGGAGTCGGGTTTTTTTTTAAACTTTTTAAACTTTTTTTCTGTGCTGCTTGGCATCGCGTGATCGCCGTGATGCCATTAATGACAATGAAAAACCCGACCCAATTTTTCTTTTTTCGGGTCGGGTTCGAGCTGGAGCGGCATAATTATCGTTACCGTTTCCGTTACGTAACGGAAACGATAACCGAAAATGGAAACAACAATTTTGCCGCTCCGTGCCCATGTCTAGTTATGAGTGATGGAAACAAACGTAGTGTCAATGCAATCACACAAGGTTATAAGTAGTTATAAACACAAAGTCTATGTGAATTTATAGAATCACATAAAAGACACTTAATAGGTAGTCCATCATTCAGGGAAAGCTTGCCTGAAGAGAAAGGTCTTTGCCTGCTTCTGGAAAGATAGCAGGGATGGGGCAGTCCTGGCCTCTAGTAGGAGGGAGTTCCAGAGCCTGGGTGCCACAGCCAAGAAGGTCCTTTCATGGGTTCCCACGAGACATACTGTTTTTTGAAAACCCATACCACATGTCTGCGATGCAGAGACTTTGAAAATTAAGCTCTTTAAAAAGAAAATTACAATTTGTATACAGTGTGAGTACAGTCTGAATACAGTGAGCTTTGAGCTACAATGCATTATGTGATGTGAACTGGGACCATAACTGTATCAACAACTGAGATAGCCGAGGTTTCTTCTAGCACAGTGTGATGTGTTCCATCTGTGAAAGAGTAATAGTAAACCCTGGGTAGTTTTCTTACTAGGATGACTGATATGGTTTTACTTCGTAAACTTGGTTTTCCTCAGTAGCTGTGAATCCGAATCATTGTTACCAATGGCAGAAGCAGTGAAACATGAAAAGTTTCTTTAAGAAAAGAAGTGAACTGGGAAAAAGTTATATTTGAAAACATCACCTCCTGGATTCTTGGCCCCAGCTGGCATGCCTCATAGCTGCTGCGGTTGGGGGATCATGTGCACTGCCATCTGAATGCTAATTTCCACAAACCCTGACATGAGGTGTTATGCCACACACCTTCGGCTGGGATATAATGGGATTATGGGATCTGTAGTCCAAAAGCTTTGGTCAAGTGATTGGCATCACGTGAGGTTGAACAGGGTAGTATTCGACAGGTTGCAAAATTCCATGGGGAACCCACATGGGCAGAGCAAGGTGTTTGGTACAGACAGTTGCCTGCCAACCCAAGGATGTGCGGGTCAGAAAGACAATGGATAATGGTAAGGGAGGACCTAGTAGGCTTTTCCTCACTTTCTATTGTCTCATGAGAGCATTAGAATGTCTGAATGGGACTGAGCTCAATTATGAATCCTATTTTGAGTTACCTAGCCGCAAGGTTCGCAATACTAGTTGCTTGTTTGCTTTCTCACCTGAGTTCACCCCGTCTCTTAATCTAATCTTCCTGCCACTGAGTCTTTGTTTAAGCTCTGCTTCCGTCTCCGTTCCAGTTGCCTAATCCGTCATCTTTGCTAGTTTTATAGCATCCCTCTCATCAATTTCACTTACCTGTTCTTACCCCTCATCCCAGGTTCCCCCTTCCAATTGCTTGTTTATGACTGTGTATCTGTTCTAGTACTACTAGGTAACATCTCTGCCAAGGGTTACCTCTGAAGGGCAGGGGACACTGGACCTTTTAGCTAATTTCTTATTTTAAGCCACAATCTCTCAGGTTTTACCAAAGCCTTGAACTTGCGTGTTTATGCACTTCAGGGGTCATGATCAGTTAGTTACATCTGTCAAGGATTGCAAGCAGAGAACCTGGCGTTTTTGAGTGCTGTTGACATGTTGCACCGGAGGCTTCAGATATCCCAGATCAAGCCCCCAACAGGATCAAGAAGCTCATTGGGTTATCGTGGGCCAGTCACACTTGCTTAAGGTCAACTTATCTCATGACACTGTTGGGGGATAAAGTCAGGAGCAGACAAGCCACACTTGCTTTGAAGGAAAGACGGTATTTAGTACATGTACATGGGCTCAGGATTCATAGGTGCTCAGGTTTGTCTCTGTTTTAAATATGTGTTGCTTTCCATCCTCTGTTGGCAAATTAGATGCAGGGATTTGTCAGCAGACAACCCCTTTACTTGAACTTTGAAAAGCTAGTCTTGGAATTGTAATTCAAAAAGTATGTTTTCCAAGCTCTTCAGCATATGCACATACATGCACAAACGTAGCCAAACACACCACAGAGCAGCAATATCTTATCTTATTGTTGCTTTTTTCTCTCCATAAGGGGACCCAAGGAAGTTCAATCAATCAGAACAACACAGTAATGACAATTAAATACACCAGTAAGATATAGCATTTGAAAAGCATTATAGCAAATCAACCCAATGGTCTGTTGAAAACTGCAATCAAAAACTCTTTAAGAAGCATTTTAAAATCCCCAGATTTAATAAATGCAACATTCTTAAAATGATGCTTATCACGCAAAAGCCTGCCTGAAAGGGAAAGTCCATGCCCGGCACTGGAAGGGTAAGAGGGAAGGGGAGAACTTGGTTTTTTAACTGAGTGCCATCCACTGCTGCTGAAAATGTCCTCTCTTGCATCCTTGCCAGTGAGGATGGTGGGATGGAGAGAATGGCTTCCCCAGAAGATCCCCAGAATATGGTCCTTCAACTAATCCAGATGGGAAGTAACTAAGGTACGTGTTGCCTTAGCTAGATCTCAATTCTCAAGAAACAAGTGTATCTGCTGCATTGCCTTTAGCTGTGTACTCCTGGGCACTATTAAAACCTGTGCAGTGGGACTCATTCAAGCATTGAATCCAGGAATCCATCCAAGCTGTAGACATGGCTTTTTGCAGGGAGTACAGGATGAAACCCTGTTCTCTGATCCATCTTTTGACTCGCTCAGGTCATTACTGATATGTCTGGATTAAGTTTTAGCTTGTTTGCCCTCATCCCATTCCTTATGGACATTGAGCATTGATCTAGCATAATAGCAGTTTCCTCGGAATCAGATGGAAAGGAGAAAGAGAGAGTTGGGTGTTACCAGCCCAAACGCCAGACAGATTTGCCCAGAGCTTTCATGTTGATCTTTAATAGGGCGGGGGACAGAACGGAACCCTGAGGCTTCCCACAAGCTAGTCATTAGGGTGTTGATTTCTCTGGCACCACTTTCTGAGCTTTGTCATCTGGGGAGGATTGGCACCAATGTAATGCAGCCTCTTCATGACCCCAAAAGAGATCATTGTCGATAGTACTGAAGGCTTCTGAGAGGTCCAGCAGAACTGTCAGGGATACCCTCCCTCATCCAGTTCCTGATGCAGGTCATCCGACAAGGGGACAAAAGCCACCTCTGTACTGTAACCAGGCCTGAAGCCAGACTGAAACGGATCTAGATAATCCACTTCACTCAGGAATCCCTAGAGCTAATAATCCACCATATGCGTCAGTACTTTCGTGAGAAATGAAATGTTGGAGACTGGCCAGTAATTATCCAATACAGTAGGAACCAAGGAGGGCTTTCCCAACATCAGTCTTGCTACTGCCTTCCTTTGGTATGCTGACACTTTGCCTTGCTGCAATGAACTATTTGTTGTCCCCACCACCACTTAGCCTCCCACCCCAGCTGCTTTTATAAGCCAAAAACAGCCAGGATTCAGCACACTTGTCAGGACTTTCACCTCTAATGATCCTGGCAATACCCTTAGACAGCACAAACTGAACAATATCCTTCCTAAAGGACAAACGGGGCACAGTTACATCTACAGCAGCTGCATCGAGTCAGAACGGATCTAAACAACTTGATTTGCAAAAATGCCATCCAAAACCTCCACAGTCCACACCATAACAAAGCAGCCAGTCTTTATTTATGGTTCCTGACTGCACAGGGTCAAGACAAAAGACACGGAATGTTAACAAAAAATCATGAGTCAACTGAAATGAAACATTTAGCTTTTGATGTTAAGTCTTGGGGTGTTACTTTTGATGTTAAGTCTTGGGGTGTTACTTTTAGTTCATTGTGAGTTTTGGGTGGAGTGGGGTAAAAGAAACATCTGCCTTCCACATTTTTCTTTTTCTCCTTTGCTAATCTTTTCTCTACAGTGGTAGTACTTGAAGCCTTGTTATCACTTCATGCAACTGCAAAAGCAAGGAGGGCCTATTATTCTGATACTAGGAGATACGACGTCACCATTGTTACTCTTAAAAAAAGGCTCAGAGCTACAGTACATTCATTTCCAAGTACACCACTGTTGACTTTGGTGTACATTTTTTTGCTACTTGATGACGCTCCCCATGCAGTTACCCAAAAATGTAGGAAGCAGCCCTATACTAAGTCGGACCATTGATCCATATGCTGCTGCTGCTACTACTACTACTACTACTACTACTACTACTACTACTAGAGATGGGCACGAAATGAACAATTTTTCATTTTCGTTTTTGTTTTTTGTTTCATTACATAACAAAACAACAAACGAATTTTGTCTCTAAAATGAAACGAAACGAACAGAAACACCGGAAATTTTGCCGTGTGCTTCGTTTCCGTTACTTCAATATGAGTGAATTGCTTAAAATCCTTTAAAAAAATCACAAAAAATTGCAATAAATCGTAACGAAATGGTAACGAATGAAAATGAAAACGAATGTTTTGCAAAAATTCACGAAAAATGGAAACGAACCGAAACGAACCCGACAAACGACAAATGACAAACGAAATGCCATTTTTTTTATTTGTGCCCATCTCTAACTACTACTTATTTATTATTTATTCATTTTTGCATTTCTACACCGCTCCAGTGTCCCAAAGGGACTCTGGATGGTTTACATGAAAGCCAAATAAATAATCAGCAAATAAAATCAATAAGCAGACAAATAATAAATAGACCAAGAATCAAAAAAATACAATAACAAGCAGAAGCCTGGCAAGAGGCTTAAAGCTAAATGGTAGAGGGAAAAATACAACAAAAACAGGGGGGAACAACACAACATTACATTACAGATCGCCTTATGCTTTTTTAAAAAGCCAGGTTTTGGGTCCTTTTTAAAAGGCTGTTAGGGGCTCAGCTTGGCGACTCTCACAAGGCAGTTTGTTCCACATGGCTGGGACAGCCACTGAGAAGGCTGGGTAGAAACCTTACAGGCCTCCCGGGGATTGGCTGCCTGGAGTGAGAAGGATGCTCTGGTGGGCTGGACCGACACTGGCCTTTGAGATATCCACTCTGCCAGGTACTCAGGTCAAAAGCCATGGGAGGTTTTGTAAACCAAAACCAGTACCTTGAACATTATCCAGGAGGCAATGGGTAGCCAGTGCAGTCAGACCAGAATAGGGGTGATGCAGTCAAATCAGCCTGCACCAACCACTAATCTGGCCGCCACATTCTGAACCCTCCGCATTCTCCGAACAAGGGTCAAGGGAAGCCCTATGAAGTGATCATTACAATAGTTCATCCTTGAGATGACCAGCGCTTGCACAGTTGTCCGCAGGGAGTTGCCATCAAGGTAAAATTAAGTATGCCCACCTAAGCGCGCCCCAGCGCATTTTACTGGTCTCCGGAGGTAAAAAATGTTCCGATGCAGATTATAAAGCTGTGGATGCCGGGCTGTCCTCGCCTTCTATTTGTTTTTGTTGTCCTCCTGCCCCTTTAACATCCTGGAATCCCTATGGGGCTGCTCTGAAGGCAGACGGAGGTGAGCGGAGGTGAGCCTGCATTCTTTTCTTTTTTTTTCTCCCTCCCCTCACCGCAGACAGGAGCAATGGAGTGCGGAAGGGTGGGAACATAGGAAGCCGAACAAACCCACACGATCTCTGGTCCGAATTTAAGTTGCCAGCGGATTTTAGAGGTCATGTAAAAGTGCCCTTAGAGCCAGCAACAGCGAGTGCAGCTGAATATGGCCTAGTTGCTGGAACACCATAAAAATCTATGCTGCTGATCTTTCCACTCAGCGTTCTCCAATTTGCTTAGGCTAGAGGTTTCTAGAGAGTGAATTTCCCAGCGTGTCTGCTGCTATTGTCCAGATAGGTTTTTTCCCCTCCTTGCTGTAGATACTTATATTTTCAAAGGGGGGGGTTGAATCCTAATTGCACAACTGGGAACACTTCTATCTATAGCCTTTCTCTCTGACTATTGTTCGTCTTTAGAAATGGAGGGAGAGAGCAGTCCTTAAGACTCGTCAGGAAGCAAATCTGCTGGAACGGTGTGACGGGCTGCTGGTGACAACCCTGCACCTATTAAGGTGAGCCCGTTAGCCAGCAAGGGATTAGCATAAAGTCAAATTAATCCTGTCTGCTGGATAGTTTATGAACTGTAACCATGTACTGGTCTTGTCAGCCTGATCAACCGGCTTTTTGGTACTATTTCTGCTTAAGCTTTCCTCTGCTGATTTCAAAGCATGCTGTAATCTTTATGGACTTTCAGATGCTCCCTTTTCCCTCCCAGCGCCCACTGGTTTAGGAGCATTGAGGGAGCTGGGTGCGCCATGGGACTAAGGAGTATTAGACCTCCTCTGTCGTTCATTCTCTCCCCAAAGTCCCCGATGCTTCCCATTGACACGGGGGGGGGTGAAATTTCTCTGCACCTCTGAAAAGCAATCAGTGGCTTGTCTGCCTGAGGGCATGTTCCCACTTTGCAAGGGTAAGTGTAGAGGAGGGGGAGAACCCTGCTGCCCCCCCAGTCATATTTAGGTCATTTCTGTCCACATTTCCTTTGCTAGATTCTCAGCATTTGTACCCTGAAACAGCTGTAGATGGGAATAATGAAAATTAGGGGGGGGGTCTTGTCATCAAATCCTGTTAGGAAGATCAAATCGCGCAACATGATCCAAGCATTCTTACATGGTGTAATCTGTTTTGTTTGCTTGGGCCTGGGGTGGGGGGTTGAACCACCTTCTAATTCATATATTTATGGGGAGTTTGACTTCTTGCCTCAATGTAGAAACAAAACAAAACAAAAAAAGCCTGTACCTAATGCAGGAAGAACTAGCAACTTAATTACAGGGAGAAAATAATGATATGCCAGATTAATTACAAGTACATACACAGATTAATTTGCTAGGAATGCATGCGGTTGACTCTGCAGGCAATATTTAGCTAACAAATCCAATTCCCCAAACCTACCTTGAGACTCTCACAAGTGGGTATTTATGTATTAAAAGGAGAAAATAAACAGGAAGCCGAAGTCGCAAACTGAGTATCTTTTGTTGCATCTGGCCAGTGGCCACAGGTTTACTGGTAACCATGTCATATTTATAGCTGTCTGGTTTACCTACTTGCCACATTCATGCTTTCTAGGTCTTGGTGGGTTTTTCTAAGATTAGAGAGGTGGTCAAAAAGTTCCCGAAAAGAGTCTCCTGAAGGGACTATAACACTGGAAGAACTGCCACACTGCTCAAGACTATTAGAATCCATGTGCAAAGTAGCATCCTTCCTGCACATAATTCATCTGGAAAAGATAGAAGAAATGTGAAGCCCCACAGGATTGTTGCAATTCCTGTGCAGAAATGCATCTTTCAAAAGAACATAAGAACATAAGAAGAGCCATGCTGAATCAGGCTGAGGGCCCATCTAGTCCAGTTTCCTGTATCTCACAGTTGCCTTGCCAAATGCCTCTGGGAGCTGACGAGACTAGATATCTCTCTCCTGAGACCACTCCCCTGCATCTGGCCTCCAGGAATCTGTCCAATCCCCTTTTGAAGGCATCCAGGCCAGATGCCATCACCACATCCTGTGGCAGGGGGTTCCACAGATTCACTAGAATGGACATTAAGTGTAAAGAATGTGGAAGTTTCCTGTGCAGAAAAGTGGATGGAAAACAGGTAGACAGAAAAATGAATGGAGAGGGAAATAAGACGGGGCTCTCATTTTCATGGGAAGCTGGGACACCGGAAGACACCTTGGTAGGATTCTGGGCATGGGGAGGCTTGGAAAATCTCAGAGAATGAGAAATGACATTGCACCACATCTTCATTGCTGAGCTGCCTTTTTATGCATGAACGTGCAAATCACATGAATAACCCCCTAGGCAGATCTGTTAAAAAGCTGGTGGGTTCGAGGGTTCTGTAGTTCACGAACCATTGGCAAGCCAAGCCATATACACTTCTTCCTCAGCAACACTTGGAATAGGGGCCGCAGATCCCCATGTAGATCAAAGTCCATGTGTAACTCTTATGCTCCCCTCCCAAATGTATCCACAAAGCATTAACAGTTTAACATACAATCTCTCTCTCTTTCTCTCTGTCTCTCTCACACACCCACACACACAGAGAAGAGAGAGCGAGAGAGAGCGAGAGAGCAGTTCTCTCAGGGTTCTCTAATGAGCACTGACACTTTGTTTTCACAGTACCATGTGTAATATGTCTTAAATGTCCTTCTGACTCTAATCTAGAGGCTGAATTAGAGATGTTGTGTTTGGGGGTCAGATAGACCACTTTTGAAACCTTCGTTGTTGAACTCATGGGGTGCCGGATATCCAGGAGTATGGTATTTATTGGATATTCATTTGTTGAATATTTATTTTCAACTTCATGGGAAATGTATCAGTGTATAATCAAAACTCTGCTATTCTGACCTGTGCACAGTTCAAGAAATGTTTATCCTGCTATATCCATAGCCAGAAGCAGAGGGCAACAATGCCAAAAGCGTGGTGAGTGGCTACTAACAATTTGTTAGAAATTAGGATTATTCTGCACAAATGTTTCCATCCCTCGGTATGTACATGCTATTTTAAAGGCACTGGGCTGTCTGGTTCATGGCATTTTTTGACCTTTGTTCCTGAAATATAGTTTATTTAAAAAAGCAACACATGCAGTTGAGAGTAGGGTGCAGTGATCATCAGCAGGGTTAGTTGACTATTTATTTGTCAACTGTCTCCAAGTTGATAACAAACTCAGTGCAATTTGTTGTAGGTGAGAAAGACAAGAGAGGGCCTTGGGCCAATCTTCCCTTTATGTTGTATCACTGGGTTCAATGATTGCAGCCTGTGGAGGAGCAAGTGAGGGGAATTAATGGCAAGGGACAGGAGAAAGGCCAGCTGAACACACTTGGTTGTCTTTTGCAAGGTTTGCTTTGGGGCTGCTCTTCCTCCTCTTGAGAAGTTGAATAGCACAGACCCCACTGAGTGTGACCCATTCACTTCTTCCCGGCAGAAGTAATACTTGAATGAGACCTGTCTATTTATGTGCCATTTTGTACTCCTGCATGGCGACCTATTGCATGTTTGAGGGATGCAGCAAGGTTGAGGCCCCTCTCTCTTGTTCACCTCAGACTCCCACCCAGGGATGGAGCTGAAAACCCAAGTGGCATTTGTTATGCCAGTGAAGGAGCACGGAACAAGGAAGAAAACCAGAATCCCTCTTTCTTGAATATTGTTTACTGTTTGCTGAGGGACAGCGATGCCTCTCTGTAGAGGTTATCTTTTTTTTTTTTTTAAAAAGAGTAAATTTAAAGGAAGACATGTACTTGCCATGTCCTGTGGCTATTGTGTCACTTGTAGTTAAGTTAAAAGAAGAGCTGTTGATGTTAAAAGGCAGCGGCAGGCTGGCTTACATGGAGTGTCTTGAAAGCTGCAAAAGCTCCCCCCCCCAAACCACACACACTTTAAGAAATTGAGAGCAATCAGTTCCTCAAGCAAGATGAAACTGTGAGGATGTCTGCGGTGTTTCCATCCTCTGGGCTGCTGGGACTCACATTTCCTGAAATGCGAAGGTTGTTCGGATCCTACCACTGTGCCTCTGGTGTGATTTCCTTGCCCTCTGACTTCCACAGTTTCTGCAAATCAGATTTCCCAACTGCGTTTCCCCAAGGATGCCTGCCTCAGCACTCCAGTTTGCCAAGTAAGCGCCTGTTTACATTCCAATAAACAGTTATAAAACCAAATAGCGCAAGATGTAAAAAGGGCAAACAAATGTTTCTCAGCGCTGCGGCGGCATCTCCTTTAGATATGTGCTCAATGTAGTGTCTGCACCAGTGGTTCCCAGTCTAGGGTCCCCATATGTTGTTGGACGAAACTCCACAGAAGTCTTCACTACCCGCTGTGCTGGCCGGAATTTCTAGGAGTTGTGGTCTAAGAACAGCTGGGGACCTAAGGTTGAGAACCACCATCGATGAGCCAGGTGGCAATAGCTTTTTGCTCCCATTTTTGGTGTGGTCTTTAATGTTAAAAGCAGGCCCTCTTGCAGCTATTACAGTATAGGATAAAATCAGTAGCCTTCTTTCACCTGTTTTGACCCTTAATCCTGCTAAAATAGATGTGTCCTGAGGTAATGCATTACATTGAGTCAGTTTAGGGGGTAATGTTAGATCATGATGGAAGTGTTCAATATGTGAGCAGAACCTTTCTTTGGAGTCAGCACAGGGTGATTTAAATTCTACATATACTTGATCTGTCCCATTTTATAACAAGCCTCCATTGGGATCCTAGCCAATGCTGGTTTCTACCAACACGGTGCCAAGTCATCCTATGCTAACTTGGGCAGGGCATTCATTTGGCATCCCCAGCTTTCCAGTCAGCCAAAGTACTAGCTTAGAGCAGCTGTCTTTTCATAGCTGTGGGCAAAAGCGTCTCTGCTGAAATCCTGCCCTAGTCTTTTTATGATCTCTCCACACAGTCCCTGTTTTTCTCAACAGCTAGATGCCCCAGTGTAACTAGAGTGCTACTTATTAAGCCCCCCCTCTGTGTGTGTGTGTTGTGTCGTTATAGTCGTGACCAACTCTTAGTGACCCCATGTCCATGAAGTTTTCTTGGCAGGAATACTGGAGAGGTTTGCCAGTTCTTACTCCAGGCGCCTACAGCACCTGGTATTCCCTGATGGTGGTTTCCCATCCAAGTACTAACCAGGCCCGACCCTGCTTTGCTTCCAAAATCAGGTGAGATTGGATGTGTTTAGGACAGCTAGGCACCACTATTAAGGTCCTATTAACTATTAAATTGCAGAAGCTTTTTTGAATTGAGGTGAGCGAAAGGGAATTCTAGCCGATCTCTGCAGACTCTATTGGAGTATGATTCCCAGAATTCCCTAGCCTTTATGGTACATTAGAAGGGGTCCTCTGGGAGCTGTAGTTGAAGAAACCAAACTTTTCAGGTTCTGTCATCTGTCTTTTCTCCTCTTAGTTCTCTCTCTCTCTCTCTCTCTCTCTCTCTCATTTTCTGGGCTATGGGCCCCAGGCTTATCCTAAACTCTTATTTGGGCTGTTCTCTTATCTTAACATGGACATATGCATTTAGAAGTGAGGGTTCTATAGGGCAGTTACTTCACGTCCCTTACATCCCTCTTTGCTGTCCCGCTTGGGACCGGTACGAAAAAAAACTTACTTCACATCCATAGCGTGATAGCGGAAACTCGTCTCGACCACGCCCCCTGAACCGGGAACAGAGTGTGATAAGCCGTACCTGCCCCTGGGCTGGGGAATCCTGTTGTCACCCTTTGATCCCGGTTCTTGTTCCAAGACAAGGGACATGAAGTAACGGCAAAGCCGACTGGAACTCCTGCACCAGGCCAGGCTTGGCTGCCCGCCTGTCCCTGCAGGAGGCGGCAGCTCTTGAAGGGACAGGCGGAGAGCCCGGAGGTGGGCTGAGCTCTCCTTGCCTGCTCGCCTGCCAGCCCGCAGACTGTTGAGTTCAAGGCAAAGGTGTCTCACCCACTGCCCAAGCTGCCGCCACCGCTTGCCCATTGCAAGTGGTGAGGGCTCGCCCAGCTCCTGCTGCCGGGCTTCCCGAGACAGCCTGCACACCTGCAGCGGAAGCCTGACAAGTAAAAAAAAAAAAAGACTAAATGAAGCCAGGGAAATCCAGTAGTTGTCACGAAACAAGGATGTGAATGAAGTGACAGTTGTCACGATACAAGTAATCACACTCATGGGTAAACAAAAACAGGAACTGAACAGAGACAAAACCACGTGACCACGAACAACGCTGTCACAGAACGAACGTAATCACTGAACAAGGTAGGACGTGAAGTAACCGCCTATGTTAGCCAACCAGAATTTTGACAACAAAGATATTGGCTTAAAAAAAAGCTGCAAGCATGCAATTTTGAAACAACCGTGTGCATTTCTTTCATGCATGCATTTTACATATCTCCCCCTTTTAAATCTACGCTTCTAGTTGTGAGACAGAGTGGGCAGTGATCTGAGGAGGATTTTCTCCTGACTTCTGTAAACGCTTGCATCCAGAGATATCACATGTCCCTTTTAGTTTACTGTTGCTTTTTAAAGTTCAGCGAGAATTATTTAAAATGCAAGTAAAGTTCCTCAGGATGCTGAATCCTGCGGCTGCTTGCGAATCCTGTGGGTTTTCTGCTTTTGCACAAAAATGTAGAATTGATATGCTCTAATTTGCCTTTGATTTAAGTCAGGTTATTCCCTCCCGCTTTCCCAGTTCTGACCTTTGCAAGGCTTTACATCTAGTCCTGTAGATCAGGTGTGCGTGTCTTCTGACGAATCTCACAATATTCTCTTTCCTTCGGATGTTTTTGCCAGTACTAGCATTTCTGTATTACAGTCAGGACTTGGCTGATGATCTTCCCCTTGTTTCTATGCCTGTAGTTTTCATAGCAACCAGCCTCGCATAGGCGTTTAACACAGATTAAGCCAACAGCGCAGGCTCTGAAAATTAAATCCTCAGCACATTAATTAATTAAGCTGCCTATTCCAATATAAACACTACTCTGAGGCCTGATCCTGGGTTCATTAGAGTCAGCTGAACAGGTTTGTGCTAGTTTTCAAATCAAACGCATGAAGGTAACTTCCCCTACTAGGCAAAATTTTATTTCTTTTAATGCCATGCAGGTGTTTTTTTTTTTCTGTAATGGAGTTGCATTTAGAACAGTTGTTTCCAACCTGGGGGTCAGGACCCCTTTGGGGGTCGAACGACCATTTTACAGGGGTCGCCATGAGCCAGTGAAGGAAAAGGCACAAATGGCTTCGGACTGGAGGAAGGGGGAACAGTGAGTTAGAGCATGATAGGTTGGAGGGGATGTCAGTCAGTGTCAGGCTGCGATTGGCTGAGGGTGATGAGGGAAGTTCTCTATGGCACCTGCGGCAGTGCCCTGTCAAAGGGGGCTTGTGGCCTCTTCCATGCAGGGCAAGGGGTTACCACAACATGAGGAACTGTATTAAAGGGTCAAGGCATTAGGAAGGTTGAGAACCACTGACTTAGAACAATGCCCAGCATCTGATCCAAATATTTGAGCTATTTGTTTAACATTAGAGGTCTTGGGACATCATCCTTAAGCTCCCTGCCCAAACTCTCTTCCTTCTTATGCCTGTTTTTGCCATTTAATTTTTTTGTCCGAAACTGGAAAATCATGCCTCAGAGAGGTGTTCTTCATTTAATTTTTCATTCTTCATTTGTTCTTATCGTGAAGAGAAAATGTGAAGCAGTAATTCTTACAGATTGAAAGTGACCTTTTGGTCATTTCCGGTTTTTGGAAAATGAAAAAGCATGACTCATTTGGGTCTCAGAAATTGGGTGGATATGCACTTCTCTCCAACCTACTGGGGCTGCCCACTCAAGTTAAGTTTAGCTGAAGCTTGTAGGAAAAAATAGATGTAGTTTTAAGTGTGGTTTGAGGACAGGAGCCAACTTCAAACCACAGGTTACAACACTAGTTTCTTTTTCTTAACCAAATTTATTTAATGTTCTATTGATTAATTAAATTTATTTATATACTCTCCCTTGAAATACTTAGGATGGCTTATAAATTTACAGAATAGATGCAGTAAAAACATAATTAATTACAGTGGTAAAACAATGTTCAATCGGTTTTCAAATTAAAACACACCCTGAATTAACATGCTTTCAAATTGAAAGTGGAATCCAACCACAGTAACTCTGTAGTATAGATATACTCTGGCCAAAACTGTACTGGTGTTTTCATAGAATTTTCATAACCTGATGAAACTAGTTGTGGTTAATTGATGAGGTGCTGAGGGTGCATCTCAGTTGCTTGGTTGGGTGCTTATCTGAGAGAGACCCCAGCACCTTGTAAGTTTGGGAGCCATGGGAGGTTAGGCAAATCTTATATAAAAACCAGGAAAAGTTGCTCTCTTGACTTCAGATTCCACTCTGGCTTCTTGAAGGAGTAATTTGGAAAAAAAAGATGTTTACAGTCTGTGCTGTATCTTCAAGGCATAACACTAGTGTTAAATTTTCTTTCGCTGGAGTCTACTCCTCTGTTGGCAAACAACTTGTTCTTTTGAATACAAAAGTTTTACCTAAAAATCTAATTTGGCCCAGACTTATTGGATAATGAAACACGCCAGACAAATTACATGCAGCCTGTATTACTTGGATGGATTAATTAATCTATTGACCATCCACGTGCTATCTGTTCACGATATCTGAAAGACAATAGGCTGTAAATGAAAACTCAGTTAATTTTTCATTGGTAATTACAAGGAATGAATTTTACCCCATTATGCTTCATTATGGCTCTGTGTTGCAGCCATGAGTGGTAGGGGCATAAATATTGATTGAACAAGGCCTGTTGGTATCGGGGAATGATAAGCATCAGGCATACAGGGATTCAGGCATTGTTTTGTACACATTTGAACAAAAAGAAGAAATAAAGGGAAGGACAGAAAACAGGTTAGTCAGAGGAGATCATATAAATCTAAGAAGCAGTGGGAGCTTCTTGTCATTTGGCACCTTCAGGAGAAGGTGCAGGGGGGGGCAATTTCATTTGCTTATTTATTTGTTCTTGTTTCCTACAGGAGAAATAAAAGACCTGTAAAGCTCTTGGCTTGGTTTAGTGGCTCTGGCTGGATTAAAATGGTATACATCGAAAATTACGATCAGAGGAAAGAAGGCAGTAGCAAAGCTGTTTAAAAATTACGATTGGCAATGCCATGAACTGTGCAGTTTTTTGTGTGGTTCCTGTTTATCTGTACTGCGAGAGTCAGGGGGAAGCTTAATAAGATGTACACATTGTGTGCTGTGGTCTTAATCCTGTTGGGATTCCCAGGCTTTAAAAATGCTTGACCTGCTACTGCACTTCCATGCAGACATTTTTCGAGGGCAGCTCCCAGAATCTCCCTGGTGGATGGCAACTCCCAGTATCTCCCAAACCACTAGTCAAGTGAGCTCAGGGATTCTGGGATATGTAGTCCAGAAAGTGACTTTTCTTACCTCACTTTCAACAGATGCTTACATGCTGCTTTGGTGAAAAGGCATCTGAAATCACAAGGTTTGCTGTGGGACAGGGTACCTCTATTTAGTCTTCTGCTATATAGTAATACCTCGGTTTACGGGTACCTTGGCGTGTAAGTATTTCGAAAGAGGAACAAAATTTTTCATATTTCCCCCCATAAAATTTTGCTCCAATTAACATGCAATGCCTTGCAAAACAAGCACTGGAGATGCTTGTTTTGTCATCACCCCCCTCTTCCGTGGCAAGGGGGTGACAGCGAAGGTGGTGGTGAGGGGGAGATGGCAGTGAGGGCCAGTGTTGTCCTTCCCTCCATCATGGCGTGACTCACCTCCTCCTCACTGTCACTGCCGCCATCTTGGGATGGCACCTGGACATTGCCCGGCAATAGGCAGTGGCTGAGGAGGGGGAAGAGGTGAGCCGGGCCATGAGGGAGGGAGGAAAGAGAGGGATCTCTGGCACCCTACCGCTGCTGCCACCAAGGTCCTGGGTGACAGGCCCCAGAACAAATCAAGCAAGTTTCCATTATTTGCTATAAGGAAATTTGTTTTGGTTTACAGGTATTTTGATTTATGAACATGTTTCCAGAACAAATTCTGCTTGTCAACCAAGGTACTACGGTTAGAGATGGGCACGACTCAAAAAAATGGTGTTTCGTTTGTCGTTTGGGGGGGCGTTTTGGTTCGTTTTTGTTTTTCGTGAATTTTTGCAAAAAATTTCATTTTCGTTTCGTTACGTAACGAACCGAAAAAATGAAAATGAAAACAAAAAATTGCTGTTTCATTAGCATTCATTACAGTTCAATGTATTTGCCGCAACGAAAAAGAAACGCACGACAAAATTTCTGGTGTTTCGGGTCGTTTCATTTCGTTTTGGAGACAAAAGTCGTTTTTCGTTTCGTTACGTAACGAAATGAAAAAACAAACGAAAACGAAAAATTGCTCGTTTCGTGCCCATCTCTAACTACGGTATGTATGGTTTCCTCCAATCATTTATCTGAATACTGAGAGAGAGAGAGAGAGAGAGAGAGAGAGAGAGAGAGAGAGAGAGAGAGAGAGAGAGAGAGAGAGACTCCTCTCCTTTGAATATATGTAAAGGCAGAGCTGAGGTGTAGTGGAACCAGACTTTCAGAAGCACAGCCCAAAGATATTCTTAGTAGGATGTTGTTGTTGTTGATGTTGTTCAGTTGTTCAGTCGTGTCCGACTCTTCGTGACCCCATGGACCAGAGCTCGCCAGGCCTTCCTATCTTCCACTGCCTCCCGGAGTTTGGTCAAATCCATACTGGTTGCATCGATGACACCATCCAACCATCTCATTCTCTGCCGTCCTCTTTTCCTTTTGCCTTCAATCTTTCCCAACATCAGGGATTGTTCCAAGGAGTCCTCTCTCCTCATGAGGTGGCCAAATTACTGGAGCCTCAGCTTCAAAATCTGTCCTGCATTCCTAAAGTGTACTGCATTCCTAAAACACCAGCTGAAGAATGCCTGGTAACCTGATGCCTAGATAAGAGACAATCCAGGATGTCAGCCTGGTAAGAATCCTGAAAATTGTAGAAGAGGGCCCAATTAAAAGGACCCCCTCTCTAGCAGAGAACCCATGCTGATCAGTCTTGCTATTGATACTGAGCTAGAGAGACTCTTCTTCTGGCTTTGTACATGGTGGGTCCATTGGTTGATACAATCTTGCATAGGAGCGTGCTTCCTCTTGCAATCATGATACTATATCTGTCTTACTGTGCTGTTTTGTGAGCACACAGTATAAAGATGTTGGCCAGGTTTCTATTAGTTATGCTAGTTTTGATGCAACGGCATAAACTGCAGTGGCAGATTGCCACAATTGCAGGAATCGTTTGGATCCCTTGCTGCCTACTTACATTACTGGCACATGATGAAAGATACCTGCAGCGACTAGTTAACTAGCAGTAATTTGCCACTGTAGTTTATGTCACTGCGCTTAGACTACACCAATAACTAGTAGGGGTAACAATGGGATTTGGGTCCTTATCTGTATTATTGCATGGAGGATAACGCTGTAGATGGCTACTCATCAGGATGCCTGTATTTCCCCTCCCATTTAAGAAACCACTTGTCATTTTATACCGGTGGTTGTGGACAATGAGGGTGCAGTTGCATTCACGTTCTGCCTTGTGGGTGCCTCACACGTGCTGGACTGACCACTTTGTGAACAGTATTGGCTTTGGTCAGTTTTGGATCCTGCATACTTCTTTGTGTGTTGTAAAGGTAACAGAACATACTGCAAAGTAAAAAGCGCTTTTGAAGAAACAAAGAAAATATTGAGACAGGGATTACTACAACAAACTCTAATTTCAAAGAATCACCATCCTGTGTGCCCCCCGCCCCTCCCAAAAAGCCAAGAAGCCCAGTTTTAAACTATTTAAGGGATACTCTTTGCTGTAAAAGGAGGAATCGAACAAAATCCACTGATTCTAGAAAATGCTACCCTCCCTCCAAGTGCTTAAAGGCTTAAATAATAGGTGTTATGGCTGTTCATAGTCCATTCCATAAGCAATTAGATGTTATAATGCTGTTCAGCATCTGAAAAATCCATAAATCTGACATAGTTTAAAACAGAGTGCCTGCAGCCTGATCTTCAGAAGGCTTTTTCAGATGAGCTGACGTGTTACTTAAAAGCTTACCAAAAGACCCAAGTTTTGCCCCTCTTTTGGAATTTTCTTTGTTTGTCTTGCCTTCCTTGCTGCTGGATGAGGAATAGAAATCAGAAAAAAGTGTTTTTTTACAAAAGGTGCTAAAGTGAAGGACCATAGCCGTGAAGGTGCTTTTTCAGAAAACACTCCTCCCTCCTGCCTGCAGTGTGGCATTGGGTGTAATAAAACCAATTATGGGGCTGAGGTAAAGGAACAGAGACTGCTGTGTCATTACAGTCATGACTGACTCTTTGTGACCCCATGTCCATGGAGTTTTTCTAGGCAGGAAACTGGCAAGAAAACAAGCCAGTTCCTACTCCAGGCACCTACAGTGCCTGGTATTCCCTTGTGGTTGCCCATCCAAGTATTAGCCAGGCATGACCCTGCTTAGCTTCCGAAATCAGGTGAGATTGGATGTGTCTTGGGCAGCTAGGCAGCACTATTAAGGTCCTATTACCTATTAAATTACAGAAGCTTTTTTGAGGTGAGGTGGGGGAAAGGGAATTCTAGCTGATCTTTGTGAACTCTATTGGACTATGATTCCCAGAATCCCCTAGCCTTTATAGTCCCAGTCGGCAATCTGGCCGCTGTGTTCTGGATCAGCTGGAGTCTCCACATTAGCCTCAAGGGCAGCCCAACCTAGAGAGTGTTGCAATACTCCAGTTTCAAGACTACCAGTGCATGGACCAGCATCAGTACCATAAGGACAAATGTCCAGATAGGGGCACAGTTGATCAATCTGCCACAGATGGTAATGGGCGGAATGGACCACTGACACTACCTGAGTTTCCATAGATAGCACCAGGTCCAAGAGAATGCCCAAGCTGCACACCTCATTCTGAGCGGGGATTAAAAGGTAATAGTTCCCCCCTCACATGCATATTAGTCATCTGACTATAGGGGTGGTGCTCATCTCCGTATTCAAGCTGAAGAGCCAGTGTTGTGGAAGTCCATGTCTGCGTGGCCATCATGGCTGCAAGGAAACACTGTTTTACCTTCCTGCTTTTTACGGTGGTTCCTGTTTATCTACTTGCATGTACATGCTTTTGAACTGCTAGGTTGACAGGAGCTGGGGTTATCAGCGGGAGCTCGCTATGCTGCGTGGCACCTGGGATTCGAACCACTGAGCTGCCGACTTTGCAGTCAACCGTTTCGGAGCCTTAGTCCACTAAGCCACCATGGGGAGAGTCACCCCCAAATGAGAGGGAGTTTCCCAACCCACGGATAGTAGGAGCCCCCACCCGCAGGACTTCCGTTGTGTATAAAATCTCTGAGTACTGCATATTTCTTGCAGATGTCTTCCTACCTCAGTGGGGTGGCGCGTGACAGTGATAGCCAACTGCTGCTCCTTGGAGCATTTGTTCCTGATCATTTTACCATGCAGTGGAAAGAGCTGTTTCTCTCGCTTCTGTTCCTTCCTAGTGAAGGGCTTGCAATTTTGCAGAAGTGCTTAGCGTGCTTGCTTACGAAGCTATAATGTCAATTGATTCCCCCCCTTCCCTTTCTTACTTCAACCACCCCGGTCTGGGTTCCTAAGCTCTTGTGGGACTTGGCCTGCTCCTGGGGATTGTTAATTTAACAGCAATGCCAAGCTGGTTGGAATGGAAAGAGCAGATTGAGTTTAAAACCCCCAAGGAGAAACAGTGGGCCCTATCCATTACTTGTTTGGGCTTTGCCTTCCAGAGCCCCACTCTGCCACGTCTGGGTTGTTTTAGCAAAATAACCATTATATTAGAGAGAATCTGGAGGTTGAGTCATGGCAACTGGACTTCTTTTCTTGAGAGATCAAAACATTTCATTGCTCATTCAAACAGCTTCGGCATTCTATTAGAGATGCACTTACACACTGAGCTAAGGGTTCCCTCGTTCCCTCTTGTGACAATCAGCGACGGAAAAATTATCCCTCCCCCCTCCCTCCGTCCTGCCATGAGTGAGTTGTTTTGTGATGCTCTCAACAAGGGAAGAGAATGAAAATGGAAACATTTGGGGGGAGAATACGCACAATTTGCAAATTGCTCTTTATTACAAAATACGTAAGTTGCTCAAAATGATAGCCACTACTGCTTTATTGCATGGACTTTTAAGGATTAGAAGCCTCAGGGGTGGTGGTGGAGTTGTCTGTTTCTTTAAAAAACAATCAGGTAGTGGTTCCATATTCTCTAACTGCCTATGTGTTGCTTCTCCGCAGGAAAGGGCACTCTTTTTGCAGGGGTTTCAGAGAACCACCTGTGTGTTAATACGTTGTCAAAAAACAAACAGACAAACAAGAGGGGAGCAAAACTTTTTGGGACTTTAAGGGATGACACATTTGTTTCTAGGTGAGCTTTGATGGATTATTAATCTGTTTCCTTAGACTTGTGGAGCACTCTTACTATGCCATCAGTCTTTCTCCATAGCTGCAAGGTCGCGAGGGTCATGACCAGGTGAGGATACAGACACGAGACAATGCCTCATTAACATAGGCATGGGGATTATCCAGATGTTCATTACTGAAAATAGAAGGTCACAGCTGGGGGTGATTAGCTGCTGTTGATGACAATGCTCTTCAAAGAGGGTTTTGATACCAACCTCACACAAATCTTGCCCAGGGCCGGCTATTTTATGATGAAATGTTCCATCATACAGCCTCTGAATTCGTTATCATTTGACCCTATCTGTATGATTTTTTCCCAGTTTTCTATGTTTGTTCTGCGTTTCATTTGATCTACTGTGAACTGCACGAAATAGTGAATTGCATTACTAGGGTGGTAGATAACTTGATCAAACAAATAAGCAAATACAGTGGACCCTTGTATAACAAACGGTTTGTACAACAAAAAATCTCTACAACATAAAACAATTCGGAGATAGGGGATATTTGCTTAACAGAATTGTCTATGGCGCGAATCCGTACAACATAAAAATGGTCGTGATTAGGGATTACTCTGTTTTCAATGCATTCCTATGGGAAATTTGTATAAAGGAAACTTTGCTTAACATAATTTCATTTGGAACAAATTAATTCCTTTATACAAAGTACCACTGTAACTAAACAAACAATAACTGTCTGCTCTATAGGTTTGGCTGTTATAGAATTGCTAAGATTCGTTTCTAGTGCAGAGTATTTCAAGGAAGACGTCTGCTTTCTCCATATAAGGCTATAACTGCTTTTTCCATATATGGCTGAAACCACCAGTATATAGATATCAAAAAGAACTAAATATATTGAAAGGGTAAATAAAATCAATAGGAAAAGCATATTTAAAAGTAGCAAGGCATGACAATTCTTGTAAAAATTTCTCTCAGACAGCGAGTTGCTAACTCAGGGAAAGCCTCCCTGAAGAGAATGGTCTTTATCTGTTTCTGGAAGGGCAGCAAAAATGGGGCCAGTCTAGTCCTGTAGGAGGGAGTTCCAGAGTCTGGGAGGAGCAACAGATATTCCTCTCTCTTATCTCCACCAGATGTGCCTGTGAGGGTGGTGGGACTGAAAAAAAAAAGGCTCCCCTTGATGATCTTAACACCCAAGCAGATTCATAGAGATAGGTTGGACCCAAGGCATTTCGGGCTTTATAGGTTAAAACCAGCTCCTTGAATTGTGCCCGGAGATGGCATTGGCAGCCAGTGGAGCTGCTGTAACAGGGGGATTATGTGATCCCTGTAACCAGCCCCAGCTGACTATACAGCTGCAGGGTTTTGGATCTGTTGAAGTTTCCAAAAACTTTAAACCCATTTGCTGATGTGGCCTATTTTTGCCGTCTATCTCTTTAAAATCCAAATATACCCCCACTATCCCCAGTGGCTACTTAGAGAGCCATAATGGAGTGTCCTGAGAGGTTGAAGTGTTGTGAAAGTGGTTTCTTTCTGAATTGCCACTCCTGATGTGAAATTTGTGTCCATTCATTATTTTGTATAAAAATTGTCCCACTTGTCCTAATTAGAATGCTGAGGTAAACTATTGTCAGGAGTTGGCATATATTTTATTTATTTATATTTATTTTGAATATTTTACCCCACCTTTCTCCCTGGAAAAGGACTCAAGGTGGTTTACAAAAATGAGGGACAATATATAGTCCAGAACATTTAAGACATATTCAAGTTAAGAATAGGGAATTTGAAGAGGCATCTTAGAACATTAACAAAGGTAAAATTAGAGCTACAAAGAGTATTCAAGAAAATAAAAATCGATTATGAGGGGTGAAAAGCAACACAGAAGGCACTAGTGTTCTTATGAAATCAGTCAATGCAATTGTGCATGGTAATCCATATATAAGTCACATAGTAGGACAGGCATGTCCAAATTTCGGCCCTCCTGATGTTTTGGACCACAACTCCCAGAATTCTAAGCTTAGATTGCCAATGGCAAAGGACTGTGGGAGTTGTGGTCCAAAACATCTGGTGGTCCAAAGTTTGGACATGCCTGTAGGGAAAGCTTGTCTGAAGAGGAAGGTCTTTGCCTGCTTCCGGAAAGACAGCAGAGATGGGGCAGTCCTGTCCTCCAGTGGGAGGGAGTTCCAAACTCTGGGAGCAGAAACAGAGAAGGCCATGAGATCTGCACAGAGACATTTACACCAATTATTCAGACTTGGAATAGTGCTTCTTCATGAAGCTAGACTATTCCTCATTGAGTCATAATGAGATGGTCTAAATGAGAATGAAGAAATCACGTTGTTGTTATTTTGATGTATATACCACATAGAGATGAGGATGAATCAGAAAAATGGTGGTTCATTTTGATTTGTGATTCATTAAGTCAGCATATCACAAAAATGAATTTTTTTCATGAATCAATTGGTACATTTGTTTTTTTTATTTCAAAACTCTGTAAAATGGCCCCCAAGGCAGCTAGAGGTATCAGATATGCAGAGTCGCTTCCCATGACCCATCTCTACAAGCCCTGCAGGTTTGGCGAAGGTTGGGTTTCAGACTTTTATGTACCCACAAAATGCCACCCCCCCAAGGAAAGTGGCTTTTAGCAACTGGCTTGGGGAAGTTCACTCTTCCTCAAACTTGGAGGGATTGTAGAGGAACATTAGATGAAGCTTCTCTTTAAGTTTGGTGCCTCTATGTGTGGAAGCTTTCCAGAGGGGGCTTTTGAGGGTTGCATAACTCAGAGACCATAAATCCAAGCTTTCCCAAACTTGGAGGAAATGTAGAGATGAGTCAGAGGAGGCTTCTGTGTAATTGTGGTGTCTTTGGGTGCATTTGGGGCCATTTTATAGCCCAATGAATCAATGACTAAAAATCACAAAATTTCATTAATTTCTATTTGTTGAGGGCATCAATTCACATGAATATAGATTGGCAAATTAGCAAATTTAAAAATGAATTTTGCTATTCATTTTTTTATTTGTACCCTCTCCATAGTGTTTGGAGTATTCTCTGGTTAGTTGACAACATATTTATGTAATTACTGTACCAACTTGTCCCTCCCAGCAATTTGGGTACACGTTTTATTAATTTTGGAAGAAAGGAAGGAAGGAAGGTGGCGTGAAGCTTGGGCTGACTTCTTCAACCCATCAGGATCAAACAATATGCAATTTTTTCCCATATGTTGGAAAGTTTCAAATGTGATCAAACTGAAAAGCAACAACCTACTCCTAGTTTTCTGGGGCCTTGTTCTGTGTTATAATGTATACATCATAGCAATTAATTCCATCCCAACAAACAGGTTTATATATTTGGCTCCCAGACCATTATGTAGATTTATTCCAGTGTCCACCGAAAAATCTGTGAATATGCTAGAATTCATTTATATGTGAATTATTTATATCATCAGTGCCAGTCCAAGCTGCAGATGCTACCACCTTCCTCACAAAAGACTGAGTTTGCTGGCTAATTAAGTGCCTTTCCATTTGTTCTTTGTGTTTGCCTTTAAGCTCCTGATGAAGAAAATATGTCACCTCTTTTCAACCGTCAGCCTCCCACCCAAATCTTGCTGAATCAGCTCAAAGCCTATGCATCTGTCTAGCAGCAATGCTTATAGTCCTGGAAGCCTGCAGCCCAAGTACTGACTGAGTTCTTCAGTAAGTGAAGTTCAGGAAAGCTCCCCACCCCCAGCCACCCATTCATGAGCATTGGTTCTTGTTTGGTTTACTTCACAAGGCTATTTCAAGGGCACAGGTCCGAAGCAGAAGTAGGCCCTAGAATCTCCTCTGCTCTTCACTTCTCTGTTCAGTTCCTTTCTGAAAGCAGTGCATAGTCAACCTGACAGGTTGTATCAAGGCTATTTCTAGCTAAGTAAAATGGATACTAGTGTGCATCTGTACATTCACCTTTTCAGGCCTCACAAATGGAGCATGTTGCCCAAGGAGGTAAAAAATGAAGTAAAACAAAATCAATAGCACAAGGAAACCAAGCTTGCTTGGTTGTGGCACTTTTCCTCTGGAACAAACTTCCTACAGAGGTTCACCAAGGCACCAATCCTCACTGTTTTTAGGAACTAATTAAGATTAATTGTACAGAGCTGCCTTCTGCAAGTTGTAAATGTCTTTCTGAGATGTTCAAATGGGCTTTAATTTTGTATTTTTGAAAGAGAAATTTTAGCTAGCAACAGGAGTTATTGTAGTTTTGTATTACTATATAGTGTTTTTATGATTATGTTGTGGACTGCCCAGAGAGTGGCAACCCTAGTGGAGTAGTATAGAAATGGAAAGGAAGGAAGATCTAGTCCAAACATCTAACATACATTTGTCTACCTTTGATTTAACCATTACTCCAGTGGGATCTGCTGCTTGTGTTCCCAGTTCAAGATGGTTTGTGCCTCACATACCTCCTTAGATGTCAAATTCTCTATGGCCTTTTGGTCTCTTCTTGAAACCAAAGCAGCCCAGCTTCAGTATGTTTTCCATTTGGGCTAGGCTCTGGCCCTCAGGTAAGCCAAATGGCTGCCCCCAGCAGCTCCCATCAGACATATTAGGAATGAGAATGGCCAAACATTGAAAAAAAATATTGAAAACTGGGCATCCAGTTCTTATTTTGATTTTTGCTCAGGGGTCTTGAGGGATCTTGCAAAATAAAATAAAATAAATTTAAAAATGGAAAATTAATTTTTAAATTCGGTGGTGGTGGTGGTGGTGGTGGCAGGGCTCCCTTGGAGGCCTGAAGAATGGCCTGGAGGGGAGCAGTTCACTTCATCTGTACAGTGGATGCCCGACTTACGTGCTGCTTGACTTGCGGCATATTTGACTTACGACAAGAAGGGGCCTGTTTGACCTGTGCTGCGGGCTCCACAAGGCCCCGGAATTGGGCAGCAGCCAGGACCCAGCATCGCGGCTACCGCCCTGGAGCTGGACCTCGGCCTTCCCGAAGCCACCGCCGCCGCTGGGTGGGCAGTGGCGGCGAAGAGGAGGCGGCGGAGGCAGTGGTGGCAACGGGGGACGTCGGGTGGTCGCTTTCCTCTGCACTTCTCTGCCTGGGCATGGTGTGGGCTGGTTAAATTCCCCCTCCCGCTGCCACCTCGTTCTCTGTTTCTTGCTAGGTGTGGAGAGGAGATGGGCCCGTGAGCATTGCTTATCCCCTGCCTGAGCCACTCCTCCTCCTCTTCCCACCCTCCCTCCTCCTCATTCCTGCTGCTGCTGTTGCCGCCGCCACTGCCTCCCCCCCCACCGGTTGGAGTGCTGCTTCCTCCCCCTCCCCCTCCAGCAGCGCCCATGGCCCGGCCCCACCTTCCTGGTCCCCTCAATCTCTCTCACACAGGCCGGGCATTGATGGTAATGTATGCGACGAAACAGCAAAGACTCAATGATGGGTAAATAGCCCTCCCTTCCTCCCTCCCCCCAACCCCCCCGTCCTCTTCCACCACAAAAATATCTTTTGTGTTCCGCCCCTCCCCCCTCCGCATTCCTCTCCTCACCCCCTCGTCCCACCCCTCCGACCCTCCCTAACGGCCAGTAACGGCTGCTTGCTAACATAACATATTTCTCTCTCTTTTTTCCCCCTCTCCCCCCTTTTCTCTCTCCTCACCCCCCCCACTTCCAGCTGTCATGACCGCAAGGGGGACTTGCAGCCCTACCAGGTACCAAGTGCGTCGCCCGCTGCAGTCCGACTCCGGAGAGGCCCTGCAGCGGCCGCTGGAGTGTACCTTGTGCTGAGAGATAGGAGGTGGATTAGAGGGAGAGCTTCTCTGGAGCCATTGCTGCTCAAAGTGGGGGTGAGGTTAGAAGTGAAGATCCAGAAGGATCTGAGACACTCCTCATCAGTTTTGCTATTAGGGCTCAATTCTATCTCAGCTTCCTTGGCTCAGACCCCTAATAACGCTACTAATTCTTAGCATGTCTGAAGTCAGATACCCTGTGTTATTTGGATACCATGTCCCCTTTTGCCCTTACCAGCCTGCTTGGTGCCCACTGACACAGCCATGCCATCTCCCCTTGGATCCGACTTGGCAGATGAATTTTGTTTGGCCAAGAAGCAAAGGAGCCCACATTGCAAAATGCTGGACTGCAGTTAAAGATCATAATTGAGTCATCTTTTCCTCCCCACCTTCAACGGGGTGGTGGTGATGAGGGTCGGCATTCAGATCGCACATTCAGCTTTCTGTCAGCAAATTTGCAGCAGTTGAACAAAGTCTGTGCTGATATGAACAATGTGTCTGGTTAGACAGTCAAATTTGTGTTCAATTGCTGTTTTGGGGGGGTCTTTTTCATCGTCTGGAATGATTAATCTGCTTTCCCATTACTTTCTATGGGAACAGTTCGTTTGACTTAAAGCATGTTTGACTTATGTCTAGATTCTAGAAGATAACATTTAGTGCTACTACAGCCCAATAAAGAATAATTTAAGACTAAGAATGTTGTGAGGCTTCAGTCCTTTCCTCAAATTACTGAGCCCCACGATGTCTATGCTGTTGCTGTTAAGTGTCCTGAAGTCACCTCTGACTTGTGGCCACGCGATGAATGAGGGACCTCCAAAACATTCTATCTTCAACTGCCCTCCTTAGCTTTTATAGGTTGTGTCAATCAATCTCATATTTGGTGTTCCTCTTTTCCTGCTGTCTTCAAATATTCCCAACATTATTCTCACCCCACCCCACCCCCGGTGAATCTCCTCTAAGTATTACAGGCTCACTGTCATCGTGTTTGCCTCCAGAGCTAGTTCAGTTTGTGTTTCTGGCAGTCCAAGAGTAGCTCCAAAACTCTCCCCCAGCACTATATTTCAAATTACCGTATATACTCGAGTATAAGTCGACCCGAGTATAAGCCGGGGCCCCTAATTTAAACCCCCAAAACTGGGAAAATTTATTGACTCAAGTATAAGCGTAGGGTGGGAAATGCAGCAGGCCTGGCAACTCCTCCTTTGTGAGCTGGGTGTGTGTGTGATGTTTAAAATGACTTTTAGCCACCGAGGCAAGTGCTTGAGTTGGTGGCTAAAAGTCATTTTAAACATCGTTTTAAAATGACCTTTTAAAAAGTCATTTTAAACATGGGGGGTCAGGAGAAGTGGCGCACAATGTTTAAAATGACTTTTAGCCACTGACCCAAACTTGCCTCAGTGGCTAAAAGTATTGACCCGCATATAAGCCGAGGAGCCCTTTTTTCAGCCCAAAATTAGGGCTGAAAAACTAGGCTTATACTCGAGTATATACAGTAAGCAGTTTTCTTCCAGTAATGTTTCTTCGCTGTCCAGCTAGTACTTGGGAATATAATAATATGAATGATCTTGACCTTGGTCTCCAGTGACATATCCTTTATTAACTTCTCTATATATATCATTGCTATCCCTTCCAAGTATTGGTCTTCTTCGGATTGTTTGGCTGCAGTCTACATTTGAAAGGATGGTATACAAACAAAGGAATACAAAACCTTTCAAAATTTCCACTTAGCCATTCTCAACATTCAAGCTGCGCAGTCATAGTTTAGGTCCTTTTCATGTTCAACTGCAATCTTGCTTTGGCACGTTCTTCTTTCTTTTTTGCCAGAGTTTCCTCATCAGCATAAAAGCCATGTCCATGCTACTATAGCTGGGCTTCATGCAATGCCGTATTTTGATTGGATGTCATCATTGTGCACATGATGCTTTTTGCATGAGGCCATCACAGCATCACTTCACCAACACAGATTACAATAATCCTGTCAGTACCACACAGTAAAACAGCATTGTCCTTCCCACATTGCTCGCGGGGAGTGTATGAGGAGGTGAAGGTCAGAAAGTAGCAGCTCACCTGAAGTCGTCAGGAGCAAGCTATTAAAAGCACTACGTGCTGTGATTTGGGAGGGTAGCTGCATTCGCAGGCGATGTGTCTCAATAATGTGTTATGAAGTATGTTTGTAATTGCCTGATGTGAACACTGGTCCTTGAAAAGGAAATGGTGTGTGTCTAAGTGCCAGCAAAGCTATTTAGAGTCAGGACGACGACACAGCTCTTGTAGGATCAAATTAGATCTCTTGGACTTCTGAGATTTAAGCAGGGGGGGATTAAGAATGATCCATCTCAGTTTCCTGGGGCTCGAAGCAGCGTTGAGAGAATAGAAGATAATTTCAAAGCTTGTTTGTTTTTGTAAACCATGATGCTTTCCCCACCACCATTGCCTTCTCTTCAAATCAGTTTTCAATCAGCTTTATTGCTGACACTTCGGATAACAGAAGAGAAAGTATGAAAGAGAAAAACTTAACTTCTACTCACAGCAGCAAAAAAATAATAACCCTCATTCTGCCTTTCTTGGGACTTGGTGCAAACATAAAATAAAAGCCTTTGATTTTCAAATCTGTTTTTCCCTGGCACTTTTATGTTTTCCTGCTGTGGCAGGGTTTTTTATTTTTATTTTTGGCCACAGAGGACTTGTTCAGCACACAGATAATCAACGGGCAGCTCCGGGGGCTGGCCCTCAGCATAATTTCATCTGGCCTCTAATAACCCTACCTAATTTCAATCAAGGACATCATTTAGATTCCCTTGCAGAGCTGTATGACTTCCTGTACATTCTGCATACATTTTAGAACACTGTTACTTCATGTGCATTTTGTTGGTCTGCTACTTGAGGGCTTCTTCCAGGTGCCACCTGCCTTCCTTATGCACTTCCACAAACCATGGTCTTCTGAATGTCCTCTACTGAACATAGAGCCAGTGTGGTAGAGTAACTAAAGTGTTTACAGGAAATACGGGTGATCCAGGTTGTAGTTCCCACTGAAACATGGAAGCTCGGCTCAGTTACACTCTCTCAGTCTGACCCACCTCACAGAGTGGCTTGGCAGGAAAAGTGGGGAGCAGTAGGAGCAGTGCAACTCAGTGGGGAAAGGGAGGAGAGAAACTTAGCTAATCATAGCCCTTAAAAGCAGGGCCCCCAGTATTGAATCTTGGGGACCCCACTCGTTACCTCCCACCACTTGGAGAAGTGTCCATTTAGTGCCACCCTCTGTTTCCTGTCACATAGCCAGTTCCTGATCCAGGACAAGACCTGTCCCTTGATTCCATGACTGGCAAGTTTACTCAAGAGCCTTTGGTACAGGTCCTTGTCAAAACCCTTCTGAAAGTCCAGATAAACAATGCCAACTGGATCACCCTTATCCACATGCTTATTGACACTCTCAAAAAATTCCAACAGATTAGTGAGACATGATTTGCCCTTGCAGAAGCCACGTTGGCTCTCCTTCATCAGCACCTTCTCTTCTATGTGCCTATTAATTTTATTTTTTAGGATGGTTCCCCCACTTTACCTGGGACACGTGCCAAACTGACCAGTCAGTAATTTCCTGGATCACCTCTGGATCCTTTTGTGAAGATTGGTGTTACATTCGCTACCTTCCAGTCATCAGGCAAAAGGCCTGATTTGAGGGAAATATTATATATTTTGGCTAGGACATCAGCAATTTCATCTTCAAGTTCCTTGAGAACTCGTGGATGAATGCCATCTGGTCCTGGTGATTTATTAGCATTTAGTTTAACAAGGCATGCAAGGACCTCCTCCCTGGTTATTTCTATCCAGCTTAATTCTTTGGTGTCCATCCCTACGAAGATAGGCTCTGTTTTGGGCATGTGGTCTCTATCCTCTTCAGTGAATACTGAAGCAAATAATTCATCGAGTCTCTCTGCAATCTCTGTTTCCTCTTTAATAAGCCTTTGGCTTCCATTGTCCAATGGCCTTCCTAGTTGGGTTCTTACTTCTAATGTACTTAAATATGTCCTTGTTATTTCTTTGAGGGTTTTTAAAGCTATACACACCTCCAATTATTGCTTTGCTTTATTGTGGATTCTGACTATATGCATTCTACAGTACAGTGGAACCTTGATTTACAGCATTATTCTGTTCCGGAGTAGACCCACTGGAACAGTTGGGATTTAGTGAGTCAGCTTCTCTGTTACTTCCTTTGATTCAATGAACCTACTCTGGTGTGATTTACTCTGCTAAGAAACAGGATTCTGGAGGTGGTCACTTTCCATTGATAACTCTCCCATGCTTTCCCACTTTTTTAAAAAAATGCTTTTTGATTACACATGCTAGGGAGAGCCAGTGTGGGGTAGTACTTAGAGGTTTGGGCCAGGATTGCCAACTTTTCAATTCAGACCTCAATTTGCCATGAATTTACTGGCTACACATGGGTCACGTGCATTCTGACTGACCTCCTAGGGTTGTGTGGGCCAAGTGTAGAGGAACAAAGTCACATGTGCTATCTTGAGCTTGTCGGAACAAAAAGAGAATATACCGTATATACTCGAGTATAAGTTGACTCGAGTATAAGTCGAAGCCCCTAATTTAACCCCCCCAAAAAAGAAAAAACTGGGGAAGCTTATTGACTCGAGTATAAGTCTAGGGTGGGAAATGCAGCAGGGCCTGGCAGCTTCTCCTTTGTGAGCTGGGGGAGTGGTGTGTGATGTTTAAAATGACTTTTAGCCACTGACCCAAGCACTTGCCCTGGTGGCTAAAAGTCATTTTAAACATTCCGCGCCACTCCTCTGCAACACGGAGGGGGTGTCAGGAGAAGCGGCACACAATGTTTAAAATGACTTTTAGCCACCGACCCAAGCACTTGCCTCAGTGGCTAAAAGTATTGACCCGAATATAAGTCGAGGGCCCCTTTTTCAGCCCAAAAGAAGGGCTGAAAAACAAGACTTATATTCTAATATATACAGTAAGTCTAAATAAACCAATGGCATGGGCCTTTTTGCTGGTTCCAGTAGATGAGAGGCGTTATGCTCCCTTGAGTTCTGTCCTTTGAGGAAATGGGAGTCAGGTGTTAGATATCTAATCACCCAATACTTGTGAGTTTGCTCTCCCCATTTCTGCTCAACTTGTAGTATATCATTTTAAAAAGTTCATTTTGAGGCATTTCTTTGCACTACAGTTCATTTTTAGCCTTTGCTCAGTTAGCTGAGTCCAAGCAGTGTCAAGTCGAATCCACCCTTAATGGAATGGGCAGAGGAAAGGAAGAGGCCGCATTGCTGTTGTGGGGGACAGCAGCCTCATCCTTGCGCAGCCTTTCTGCTTGCAGCTACCCTTGGTGGATTTGGCCTGGGATCTTGGCGTTGAAGCCACTTCCCAGAGATTTGGTATTCTGCTTTGTCAGTTAAATTGGGCATTTGTCAGTTAAATTGGGCAATGTTTGTAGTGGCTTGTAGGCACAGTGTCACAGGACTCTTTCCTAAATGGGAGCTTGGAAAAATTAACTGCTCCGGTTTGGAGGCTAAAGAATCTCTCAGTGGGCTAGCTGGTGAATTCTGGGAATTCTAACCCCCAAAAGTCACTTTCTTAGCAAATCTGAGTGAAGGGGAGAGTTTAGGTTCATTCCCTCTGGCTAGGAAAAATCCATTTAACAGAGCTTAACAACTCTATAGATAGCACCACTTGACTGTCGTGTGATTAGAGTTTAGAGGAGTTGCAAATCCAAACTAAGTAAGAGCACAAATTGAAGAATGGCAGGCTCATATTTTTTTACAGGATGACTGACCCTGTTGGTGTTTTTATGTCATCACCTTGACATTCTTTATAGCAGCTCATGGGAGTTTGGCTTGCAAGGATAGTTGTTCTGTTTTTTAAAAAAAGAACACCTAAATTCAGACTTGGGCTACTGGAGGTTGGCTAGCAAAACAGGAGTTCTTCCCTTTCCCATGAAGCTGCCTCCACTCCCCAATTACCCACATTGGAGGTGGGAGAGAAGGAATTGCCCCCTTCCTGCTCTGTTTGATTCTATGGAATGAGTTTAGCATGTGGGCCAAAGCTGGGCAAAGTTGAGAGGTTCAGGGCTTACAGACCTCTTCTTCTGGAGCTGATAGGGCTGCATCCATGCTCCCAGATCCTGATACCTTCTTGTTTTTGGTGGGGGGGTTAAATTTGTATACAATTCACCTTGCATCTTATAAGGGCCATGGGCTCAGTTTGGAGAGCATTGAGGATAATGTACAGGGCCACTTATGGCCTATGGCTTGTAATTTGCCTAGTTCTGATGCTGGACATCAGTAGCATCTTTCTGATCCTGGGTTGCCATAACCTGTTTTCTTATATGGTGACAGACTTCCTTGTTTTCCTGTGGTCACTTGGACTTATTCACATATATTGAAATTTGTCACAGGGGGTGAAAAGGATAATAGGAGATAGAAAATACCTTTAAGGAAAAAAGAGGTTTAAAAAGCAAAACAAAGTGTTCTGCTTATATACTGCCTCATAGCACTTAAAGCTGCATCTGGGCAGTTTGCAGTTTAATTATGTGGGGTACACATTGCTGCCTCCCCCTCCCCCCAGCAAGCTGGGTTCTCATTTTATCAACCTCAGAAGAATGGAAGGCTGAGTGTCAACCATGAGCTGGCTACTTGGGATTGAATCCTGGGTCATGAGCAGAGTTTCGTAAGTAGTATAGCAGTTTAACTGCTGTGCTGTGAGGCCACATAGCAAAATGCTGTCTTCTGGAGGGTAATTTTCTACAAATAGGGTGAAAATTGGAATTAAAGAAAAGAAAATGAAAGAGCTTATGAGATAGATTTGACCTCAAATTGCTCAGGATCTTGTACGTCAACATGGTTCTTTTAATCACTCTTTTGAAGCCAGTTCAACAAATGGCAACTAAGGTGGTTACTTCACGTTCATTTTGTATCTGTTAGTGTTGGGCTTAGGAGCGGTGTAAAAAATGTTACTTCACGTCTGTTGCGCAACTACTGAAATTTGTCTCGACCACACCCCCGGAACGGGTGCTAAGCACGACAGTACTGTACCTGGTGCTTGGGCAGAGTTTTCCCTTGTCACTCTTTGTTCCCGCTTTCTGTTCCAAGACAAGACACCATGTAGTAATGACTGTCACGCAACAAAACATTTGTTTCTCTCAGAAAACTGTGTCCGGGATTTTTTATTTTAACTTTTGAGAAGCGAAATATTGAAAAATAATTTTTAAGGTCCACCCCAAAAGGAAAAAGAAAACCAGACGAATTCAGTTTTTGTCACGGTACAACAAGACCGTGAGGTAACGCTTGTCACGAGACAAGTTATCAGGATCATGGGAACACTGAAACAGGGACAAAACCACGTGATTGTGACCAACGTTGTCACGGTACAAAACTAGTTGCGGAACAAAGAAGGACGTGAACTAACCACCGAAATCTCTCTCTTTGGATTGAGTATGGGCCCAAACGAGTGTGAGTTAACTAGAAAAATAAGTATTGCTACCAGTTCCCTTGCAAGGATAGTAGGAATAGCGCTTCTTGTTTGAATGCCAAAGGAGGTTAATCAGGGACCTAATTGGCTCAAATTAACACTTCTGCAAGGTGTGAGCTTCTTCACCTGAAGCAGAATGAGCCTTGCTTCATAGGATTCTTGCTGCCTCCTCCCCACCTTGCTTCTTGTACTAGAGTTTGCCTTTGATGAGGGAACAAAAATGGAAATGTGGAATCGAGGGGAGGGCTTTGCTTAGCAGAACACCTGCAGCCCTGCATCAGTAAAAGTAGAGGGAGGCGGAGGCGGAGGAGGGCATCCTGCTGGCTTTGGGGCACAAAGCAATGTTTTTCCCCCTCCTTACCTTGAGGAGTAATGTGTGATAATATCCTACTTCTGCCTGTCATCATGTACCAAGGTGGCAGGGAGTCACTCAAAGTTCACCATAGGCTTGAAGTGTTTTGTTGAATCGGAGCTCTGAAAGCTTCCTATGATAAGATGCACATTGCTTTCAGTCCATTCATTTTTCTGCAAATGGGCTGTTTGATGAGCCTGTATTAGCAGCCAGCACCCGGCTCTCTAAGCTGGCATCTCCGTTCAGTGCCAGACAGAGCTCTGCCTGGATGTGCTCAGGAGCTACAGTGTGATTACAAGGGCTATTAAGAGCTTCTAATATTCATGCTGATCGCGAGCCTATTTACTCCTCCAAGCTCAGCTGCTACCTGACATATAGTTAAATTGATTATTAAATGGCAAGCGGCGCACTAAAATGTTGGCATGGAGTTCCATGTTCACACTCTTGCCCAACCCTCTGTTAAATCTGGGGAAATTTGGAAATAAACTTAACCCCCAAGAACCAAAAAATCAGGGTAGATTGAGAAGGCAGTTATGTATGTGCATTTCAGTCAAGGTGTGATGTCGAAGGAGACAGGCCACACAGAAAGAGCCACCAAATAGTTAGAGGCTACTAAAAAGGCCATGGAATGCAAGCGGACGGAACCGGAACATGATGATTGCAAAGGGAGAGGCTGCTGCACATCCTTAATTATCTCAGTTGGATCAAATGAAGTCCAATCCACTTACTGTTCATGCACATCTGCCTTTCAGTGTTGGCTAACCATGCATTTTTGGTCAAGACATTTGGGGAGGAGAGGGGAAGCAAATACTTCAAGGAGTGCAAAACATTGATGGTGGGGGAGACAGAGAATGAATCATCTTGGGTTCTTTGTACTTCTTTTTTTTAAAAGAGCTGCATATTCCTTTATCTGGATACGTATGTTGCACACATCCATGTTGCACACATCCATACACCAATCTGTCTTATCATGATCGTTGTTAACATCCTCCTGAGATTTTTCCATTTCGTGATCCAAGAAAATAGGAAAACTAAGTGGACATGGGGATTAAGGCAGAGAAAAAGGGGAAAGGAGCCAAACTTAAAAGAAAATGGCCAGAATCCTGTTAGTAATATATGTTTATGAAAAGTAAGTTGCGCAACTCACTATGGGAAACGATTAGGCCCCATGCCTGCTGCACTATCAGGCATCTATTTCATAACACCACTAGTACTTTTTCTTTTTAGCTAGTGTCAGTTTGCTACAGTGAGTTACACAGTTTAATTTATGCAGGCACAAATCACCAGTAGGGTTCTGGCCACTCTAAACAAACAATTTATTTATTATTTATTTATTGCATTTCTATACCGCCCATCTGGCAGTGAGGTCACTCTGGGCGGTTGCAAGGAAGCATGTGGGACAACTGAACCCTACATGAACTACATATCCACAGTACTTGCAGGCGCTGCTATAGAGCAATTCATGACGAAATGAGATCTTTTCTGTCCAACCAATGTGTACTGAAGGTGCAAGTTCCCAAGTTGCAATCTGATTTGACTGAAGACTTCAGCAGATCGAGGAGAATGAATGCGTGTCCATTGGCTATTCAATGCTTTCCGGTCCTTGTCATTACTAGGAGGAGAAAGCTTGAACTCAGTCAGGGTGAGATGAAGAAGGCTATGCCAAAGTTTAGTAGAGCCAGGGACCATCTCTTACCATTTATTGTAGGCTGAGTTAGTTGCCAACAGCTGCATCAACATCAGTTTTCTCCATATGTCTGAAAAGGTGTTCTTTGGGGTGGGCTGGCGGGGGGGAGCATCCTGAATTTCAGAAGGAAAAATCCATGGTGGCTATTAACAATTCTTAAATGCTTTGCTTCAATGTGGTGTAGAGGTGGTCTGAGGGCATATTGTTGGATAAGCACAGAGTAGATGTGAGTGGGAAGCTACGTTCTATTTCTGAAAGTGCTTATATAATCACAGATAGATTTGAAACAGTGACAAAAAATCCTATTGGCGAAGATTTTAAAGGCACTTCTCTCACTGTTTCTTGCATGCTTGCCATGTGACTGGGTGTCCCATAGGGTTTTTTTTTCTACTAAAGGAGGAGGAGGAGGACCGTGGTAGATGGCCTGTTAATGAGTAGATTTGCTTGTGTTGTAGTCTTTATGCCATTGAGTAGGGCAGTGGGGTTTTTAGGCTGGTATGGTTTAGCAGATTGGGTGGATCTCTTGCATCCGATCTGTGGAGCTTCCAAGCTCCATTACCAAGATGTGACTAGAATACCTTCAGATAATTCTGGCCCCAATTATTTTTCAGCCTGAATAAAAGCAGCAAAGAGCACTGTTGCTCATCTGAGTGACAGGTTGTTGTACACAATGACAGCCAAGAGGTACAGTGAAATTTCCACAAGTGTTTCACCTCCTCTCTGGTTGTAAAAATAGAACTTAGAAGAATTAATTCACAAGTAATGAAGTAACCTTTAACTATTTACTTTTGTGAAATGTGTGTGAAAAGGGTATAATGAACTTAGAAGTATGTTCAGAAGTACAGTAATATAATTGATGTGTTTCCTTTATTTATTTAAACACATCTATTTAAGATGTGATTGCCCCAAGTTTCTCCATAAAAGGACCTAAGGCAGCTTACACCATTAATTACTAGGAAGTTACTCAATGGGTGCAATAATTTGTATTTTCAAAATACTTTGAAAAGCTTTTTGAAGACTGTTTTAAGGCAATTTTAGAAGTATACTGACAGGATTTGTTTCAAGTTTTCTGTCATTTTCTTGTCAATTCTAAAATGTCTCACGTCCCCCAGGAAAGTAACAGAAAATAAGAGGAAATGGTGAGTAGCAGAAATAGTTTAATACAGGCATGTCCAAACTTTGGCCCTCCAGATCTTTTGGACCATAACTCGCACAATCCTTTGTCATTGGCAGTCTAAGCTTAGAATTCTGGGAGTTGTGGTCCAAAATATCAGAAGGGCCAAAGTTTGGACATGCCTGGTTTAATGTTATGTTAAACTTCTGCTGTTTTCTGCCCAGTGTTCAAATCTATCAAGATGTTTTTGAATTTTCTTTTGGTTTCCCAGGGTATGAGTTACTCTACCCAATCTCTCTTAGTTAGAATCAAGTCAAGGATAACTACTCTTCTAGTTTCTTCCTTCTCCTTTTGCTTTTTGTAGGAAAAAAATTATCAATCACACAGGCCAGAAATTTCTTGGAAGGCCTTGATTTGGCAGACTTGAACTCCCAACAGATATCAGGATAATTAGTATCATAATAACTGAAATTCACACAAATGCATACAGTCAAATTATAGTCCCAGAATGCATTCTGTGTATATTCTGAATAGAGTTTTTATTGACATGTACTGTCCATACTTTAATGTATATGGTTAAAGTGTTATGCAAGTGGAAGATACGTCACATAACTTGGCCCGTGCCTTGTTTGCTAGGTCCTGTGTATGAGGGAGTGTTTTCACTTCCAGGGCCCGTTTATTTTTCATTTTTTAAATTTACATTGGTCTGTGACACAGTCTGAAATTGCCTGGGAGTGGTGCAAATAATCTCAGTTCAGGTTGGCATTTGCCAGCTGTGCTCCTCAACCCCCTCAGCTGATAACGTTTCATGCAAACCAAATTAATTATATATACATGGAAAATGTAAATCAGCCACAATTCTTTGAAGGGTAAATCCTTGGTGGCTCATTGATGGCCCGTTTGTGATCAGAAAAATTTTTCTGTGTTGGTGCCAGATATATTGAAGGGAGACAAAAGCATGCCCAGAATGGCTCACATGATGACACCTGCAGAAAAGAATGACCTCTGTGAAGAAGCATAGAGTTTACCAACTGGCTTTTCCCTGCAAGGCAGCCCAGCCTAACATGTAACTGTAATGTGTTTGCGACCTGTTTCATTGCTTGAGCCTGTGGTTCTTCATTTGATCTTGTCTTTTAAATTACATTTTGTACAAGTCATATAATCATGACTTGCCATGTTGCCATAATAATCACAGTCAGGATCTTAGACCTGCAGAGCTGAAGGGGAATCCTATGGATCCTTGAGTTTAGCCCCTGTCAAGGAGGCACAGAGGGGGAACTGAACTCCCTACATCTGGGTCTGCAGTGAGACAGCCAGACCACTGAGCTATCCAGCTGTTCTTGGCAGAGGTAGAATGCAGTGGATTTGAGAGACGGACAGTTCCTGTTGATTGTGAATATCTCCGTGCAGGTGGGCAGAGGGCAGCCATTATACCTGTGGTGATAATAGCCCCATGTCTCTGTTTCTGTCAGATTTGCTTTCAGGGGACAATGGTTTATGTCTTTCTGCCCATCAATCTCACTTCTTCTCACCTTTTAGCTGCCTGCAGAAAACACAGTGTTTCCACACACCATTTCAATCTCCTCACCCTTTACTTTAAGTGTACAGAACACAGTAAATTGTCTTACTTAGGTTGGCCAATCAGGATCATAGATCAGGAACACCCTCAACCCAGACCTCTTTTAGTTATTGGATTCTCAGTTGGATTTGTGCCAAAGAGTGCATTTGTGCAATTATATTTTGTGCCTCAGGTACAAACTTTCCTGGGACAGTCTGACTTGGGGCAGTGATTCATTGAACTCGGACTACTGCAGTACAATCTACAGTGGTACCTCAACATGCGAATTTAATCCATTCCGAATACATGCTCTTAAGTCAAATTATTCTTAAGTCAGGGTACCTATCTAAAAACATTTTTAAAAAGTTAAAAAAAAAATAAAAAGGGAAAAAATATTCGTAAGTTGAGAAGACCATATCTAAAATTTGTAAGGCGGCTGTTAAAACGCCAACAGTTTTCCACTCTTAAGTCGAATTACTCCTAAGTCGAGCTGCTCTTAAGTTAGGGTACCACTGTACATGGAACTGCCCTTGAAGGGTGTCAGTGAACTTCAGCTTGTACAAAATGAGGCAGCTAAACTATGGATTGGTGAAATTAGCAATCACCGATAGCTCTGATTCTGAAAGACTTGCTTTGGCTACTAGTTGTGCTTAGTTCAGAACATTAATTTCAAGTTTTTGGTCTCTAAATGGTCATTTGGAGGAGAACCCCTTTGCGGACAACCTCAGTCATGGATGGATGGGTACACATCAGAGGACACTCACCTCTGTTGTCTCCAAACGGTATAAAATAATAATTTCTTGTCCAGGTTTCAATTAATCTGCAGTTTCCTTGCTTTTAGAAGGAGGTGTCAAGGCACACTCCTGACTTTAAAATTGTTTTTCATCAAAATTATGCTTAATTTTTTTCAAGTGAAAAATCATTGGGATTTATTTTTATTATGTTGTTATTAATTTTTTTTCTTGTTGTACTTTAGCTTTTTGGATATGCTTTTGGATATGGAGGTTGCTAATTCATATGAGTGGCTCAAAGTTTGGGGCAATTTTATGGCACATAACTACCAACCTCACTCTGCTTTGGAATTTTTACAGGGAGGCAACACAAAGAAGACCTGGAAGACTTACTCTTCTGGCTGACAGGTCTCAGAATCCCTGAAGCCAGCATGGCTGTGTGGATTGAAAAATTCTGCTAGCTGTGATCTTTTAAAAAGTGACTCTTTCAAAATCTCATTCAGAAATACCAGAAGTATATATATACGGACATAGCAATTCAGACTATTTCTCTGCCTAGCCCACAATTGGCAATGGTGACTGACAGCTGCCCTCTAGGGCAGTGGTTCTCAACCTGTGGGACCCCAGATGTTCCTGGACTACAACTCCCAGAAATCCTTTCCAGCACAGCGAGTGGTGGAGGCTTCTGGTAGTCCAGGAACATCTGGGGACCCCCAGGTTGAGAACCACTGCTCTAGGATTTCCAGGCACAGTCCTTTCATGGTCCCCATCCATCTGTTTCTTCTAACAGGTAATGCCAACTCAGGTCCATCTGTGTATAGAACATGTGCTCTGCCGTGAAGCCACGGTCCCTCGCTGTGTCCTTGTTAATCCTCTCCTCTTTCACTGCTTCATCAGGCCATTTCTCCTTTTCTTTGTTCTTGTCATGCTAAAGCTGAAGTGCACATTAACAGATGGAACTGGGGACAGTCCTGCAGTAGATCATGTTGCCACCAGTCATAGCATTATGGAGTTTGCTGCGGAGAGCTGTATAGTAGTATTACCACTTATAGGAATGTGGAACAATACTGAGATGGGGACACTCCAAGCCAGGCAGCACTATCTTGCTAAGATTGTGTGTTGTACCTTCCACACAGTGCTGTTAGGGTGGCCATGTGGCCTCTTACAGAACAGCATCCCTCTGTTTGAAGGGCCGACAGAGGGCGGTCCTCTTTTTGAAGAGGTTACCAGCCCAATTCTGACTTACAGGGGAAGAACTGTCAGGAAGAGAGGTCAGGGGACCCTGACTATTTCCCTGTTCATTGTGATTGCCTGTATAGCAGACTCAGCGCCATGTAAGTACAGTAACTCGGTCACAGGTACTTCTGTGCTTAGTGAGATGTGGTGCAACTCTCCATCAATTTTCTGATTTTGTATAAAATGGTCTCTAATTGTGCATCTTTGAAAATCAATTATCATATGCAATTCAGAGTCCTCTTTTGCTCCTTTTTTGTGGGAGGGATTATGCTTGTCCTTTTTTTGGTGTGCTTTATAAACAGCTAATGTAAATGCTGTTGACATCTGTTCCATGTTACCATGCTATCATGCATTTGCATCCCAGCATGGGGATGGCTGGGTAAGGTCTGTGTAATCTAAAGAAATACCAGCACCTTCTTCCTACCCTGCTGCAGAGGATTTACATGGGTGCTCAATAAATGCCAAATGGATCTTCTTGTTCACCCCTCCTTGACACTCTTGATTGCACCTACTTTGTTTTCTCTCTCTCTCTTCCCACTGGAGGATCTCAGGGAGGGAATCCAGAACAGGTGAACATTAATGAACTTGTCAGTTAATCATTCCCCCGTCAGTTCCTGTTAGTAACAACACTCTGGTGGGAGTTGTGGGGGAGTCACACTTCTAGACTCCACCAGAAGGCTCTTCTCAAGGTTCAGTGAGTTTCAATTGATCTTGAGCTTGTCCTCCTGTCATGGCATTCATTAGTCTATGGAGGCTAGATTAGGGTGGTAGCAAAAGGCCTCTGAATAGGTGGGAAGAGCAGCAGGGATTTCTCTCACAATAACAGTAAATTGCCGCCCAGTTCTGGAAGAAGCTAAGAGCTTCTTCGGTTTGTGCTTCTCTCTCTCTTCACTGGAGAGGCACAAGCTTTGAGAGAGAGAGAGATGGGAGGGAGAGAGGACTCTCCCCACCCCCCATCTAGCTGAATATATAACAGTATATTTTCTGAGGCACAGGGGCAGGTGAAACTGTGAAGCCAAACTTAATGTTGTGTATCTCTTACATGCCACATTCTATATGTAAATTTTCAGTGCTCCCAATAAAAGGTATTGCATTGCCCAATTCTAATTTTGTTTTCATTATACTGTACAGTGGCACCTCTTAAGACAAATGCCTTGTAAGAAAAAAACTTATAGGAAGAAAAAAAATTCCAGGAATAGGCATGTTTCGCAGGACAAAAAAATTCCCTGTGGGATGCTTCGCAAGATGGAAAACTGTTCCACATGTACTCAGGAAACAAGAACCTAGTTATTTTGTCTTAATCCGTTCTCAATGCATTCCTATGGGAAACCGCATTTCGTAAGACAAAATTTTCATAAAACAAATGGAGCCGTAGAACGAATTAAATTTGTTTTAAGAGGTACCACTGTACATCAGATGGCTGCTTTGTTTGGTTTTGTGGACAAATAAGCTTGCAATCATCTCCCTCCTTCTCTGGTGTGCAAAATGCAATAACAACATGTACCACAATTTGTTATGCTTTACATACTCACCAAGTAAGACAATGCTCTCAGTTCTACCAATGGTAGGGCTGGCGCACACAAGAAGATTGAGTTCAGTCCCTAGTAGACTTATGTGGGAAATTTTGTTTGGAAAAGAATCTGCTGGCACTTTAAAGACAAATATGTTTTGCTCTGCATAATCTTCCACAGACTGCAGTCATCCTCACTGGATGCAAAATCTATGCTGGAAATCTTAATTTTGCCCATAAGGATAGGTGATTACAAGTGACTGAATTCTGGTCCGGTGTTTATATTATTTTGAGGTAAGGACTTTGTGAATGGGTTCAGGTCCCTCCCTAACAGACTCCTCCAATTCTGAACGTATGAATAGAGACAGTTCTGCCTTCAACACAACAGTTTCATTTAACATATCTGGCAACTTGTTGGTGATCAATTCAAATCCGTCAGCAGCCTCAAAACCTTGAGGGTGTATCATAATATCTTCACAGACTGTCCATAGCTTAGTCCCCACTGCCATGTCATCCCCTGAGCATCCTCATCTTCTGGGCTTTGATGTTGGGGTGGTTGATTAATTGAACACAGGCTGCCACAGCAGGGATGTCTTGCCAAACTCCCTTCAGGCCCTCTTCCCCTCTTCCTCTCCTCTCTCCCTATCTCCTCCGGAGATGTCTATTCTTCTTTTCCTATCCCTCCTACTTGTGGCCATTCCTTTGGTTTCCTAGCAGCCAAACCTCTTATGCTCTCACTTTTTCTCCCTAGTGGGATCTCTTTTTTTTGGGGGGGGGGATTGATGTCACCACTGTCTCTCCGTACTTTCAGCCACACCATCCCTCCTGTCCAGGGGCCTTCTTTTAGGTTCCATTCCCACCCTTCTGGAGGCTTCACACTTTCATGATAATGCAAACCTCTTTTCTCCTGGAGATGCGTGCCTGTTTTTTTCCCCATAAATAATTATTTATTCTTATTTTAATCTCAGATTTTTTTCTGTTTTATGTACAATGGATATTGGTACAGCTGTGAGAAAGGGGACAGGGAGGTTAAACACCCTGTCAGAAAACTATATTTTCAGAAAATACATTTCTATATATTTTTTTCGCCCACACTTTCTCCTCCCCCTTTTCTTTCTGTGTTTCTTTTCTGCCTCCGTCTCTTTTCTCACCTTTTCCTCTTCCCTTTTAATTTTTGTCTCTACCTCAAGCTCCTATTCCTTTGGTTTTTGTTGTTTTCCTGGGCTTGTTACGATTCCAGGCTCTCAGGTCTAGTGGAGAGTGACTCATTCCCGCCTATTCAATGTCTACTTCTGTAGGGAAGCCCAATGTCTCATCCCCCCCACCCCTGTTTCCAAAGAAAGAAAGAAAGGAAAGTGTTCATCTTGTTGAACTTCTCCACTTACTTTCAAGCCTGTCTGACTTGGTTCCATACTGGGTTATAAATCAGTGTAAAATAGTATATTACTTAAAAATTGTTGTACATCCTGGAGAGGCAGCCCAGAAGGACACTGACTGATAGTAAGCTGTCCAGGGGTGCAGCGGAACCAAGAGGGATTTACTAAGATGGATGTAGCCCAGTGGTCAGGCTACATCGTCCACCAAAACAGTCCAAAGCACCTCTGCTCCATAAATGAATTCCTGTCTTAAAATGAATATTGATGATCCTCACCCGAAGTTATTATACCATCACATGCTTGGACAACATACCCAGTAATGGGATACTAAAGAATAATTGGCAAGTATCCAATATATTGGGGTTCAGGGAGAATTTCTTCAAACCAAGTACTTAACACTCTTGCTTTTAGGCACTACCCTTGCTGTACAGCTGAGAGACATTCATTATTATTAACTTGGCTGGTCCCTTCCAGCCTGCTTTTGTAAGCCAGGATAGTTAAAACCCCGTCCAGATGTGTTGCCTTTCTATTGTACTTACAACTCTAGTTGATAATGATGAACTTGATGCTTCCATACTCCTGTCATGGCTATTCCGGTGTCTCATTCATTCAACAAGTAATCAACTCAAAAAGGTGTTCAAACTATGTTTGGATTAGAGATGGGCACGACAAGGATTTTTTTTTTCGAGTTGTCGTTTTTCGGGACGGGTCCGTTTTGGCTCGTTTCCGTTTTTCGCGAAATTTTTCAAAAAATTATCGTTTCGTTTGTCATTTTTTCGTCTGTCATTAGTACTGGTTTGGGGGGGTAGCGGGCTCCTGGAGGCACCTCTGTGGGGTGGGTGCCTCCTCTGGCCCGCTATGAAGGGAAAGCGGGCTCCTGGAGGCACCCATGGGTGCCTCCTCTCCTCACCCGCTACAAAATAGCATGCATAGTCATATGGATATGCATACCAAGTTGCAGACTTGCTTAGTGGACAGTGACACTGGACTGGCAGAGGCACCCCTCTTTGGGGTGCCTCCTCTGCATCAGTCAGTGAGAGAGAATGCAGGCTCTCACTGTGTCTCACTAAGAAGGGAAGCGTACTTGCGTGTAGTGCAATGCGAGTACACAGATCTAGCTTTAGGGTTAGGGTTAGCGCAAGGGCTAGGCTTAGGGTTACAGGTAAGGTTAGGGTGAGTATTGGGGTGCACCTCTGGGTGCCTCTCTGACCCACTTAGAAGGACAGTGTACTGGCGTATGGGTTAGGGTTAGGGTTAGGGTTAGGGTTAGGGTTCGGGCTAGGGTTAGTGGGCTTTTTATGCCCGATTGGCACATCCCAGAAGTCTCTGTGGTCAAAACCTGGCCAAGTGGCCATGCGATTGGTGGAATGGCTCCAAAAATTTGCATGGTCCACTCCCATGGCCAGCCCATCATTGCGCAGGTGTACATAAAATAAAATAAAATAAAATAAAATAAAATAAAATAAAATAAAAT
>JAHTLZ010000275.1:20760699-20782506 GCA_023846285.1 Phrynocephalus versicolor
ATAAAATAAAATAAAATAAAATAAAATAAAATAAAATAAAATAAAATAAATGGAGAGGAGGACAGGAGACATTTTGTTGCAAGAAAAACCCACTGCTACTGTAAAAAATCTGGCAGTTTTAAAATAGCAATTTTTGCATGTTTCTGTGGTGCTTTGGTGTGTTTTTGGACCACGATTTCAAAAAAAAAGATTGCGGTCGCCCGCTCCATTTTGGATCCCCCGCCCGCACCGCATGGCAGGCGAGTTGGCGAGACGACGATGATGCCCCACCAGAGCAGCCCAGGACAGGAGGTGGGGGAAGGCCGGGGACCCCCCCCCTCGAAACCACCCCTCTGGTATGTGCACTCTCAGGCAGGCAGCCAGGCATATTTTCGCCTGCTTTTTTGGCTGGGAATCGGGGTTTTAAAAACTTTTTTCCTGTGCTGTTTGAATGGCGGTGGCAAGCCGGCGAGGCGGTGACGTTGGCGGGACGACGAGGATGCCCGCTGGCCGCCACTCCGCCAGAGCAGCCCAGGAAGGACAGGAGGAGAGGGGGGAGGCCGGGGACCCCCCCGAAACCACCCCTCTGGTAGGTGCACTCTTAGGCAGGCATATTTCCGCCTGCTTTTTTGGCCGGGAATTGGGGTTTTTTTTTTTAACTTTTAAAAACTTTTTTTCTGTGCCGCTTGGCATCGCGCGATCGCCGCGATGCAAGGAATGACAACGACAAATCAGTCCCAATTTTTCTTTAGTCGGTTCGAGTTCGAGTTCTGGTGGAGTAATTGTCGTTTCCTTTTCCGTTACGTAACGGAAACGAGGAACGGAAACAGAAACGGGAATTTCGCTAAGTCGTGCCCATGTCTAGTTTGGATTATACCACTTCATTCTTTAGGTAGAGAACCACAGCACTAAATGTCCTTTCATGATGGACTCTAATCTTTTTCCTTGGTGCTATGTGCTGTTACTCACTTGGTGGTGATGCTTGGGAAAGACCCTTTGAAAAGTTCAGATTGACTGTAGATGGGAGTGGCTGAGTCTTTCTAACTTGCATTGGTTAGCTGAGTAAATTGGACCAATAACAGTCCATTAGCAAGTCAGCTCCTCTGCTCCATTGCTTCAAATGGGCTTACTCGAACTGCAACTTACTATGTCACAATCTGGAAGTCACATTTAGAGTAGGCCTGTTTAAATCACTGGAATTTACGGAGGAGTTGACTGGGCCAAATCCCTGCTGATTCAGTGAGGTACTCTGATGCAATTTACAAAATTAAACAACCCCAGCCAGGCAAAAGCCCCATTTACTAGGAACTTGGAAAAGAAAATATGACCATGCTAATCACAAATTGACCACAGTGCAGGAGGAAGGCAGAAATAAAGGGGAATCCATTAAATGTAAGAACAAATTGAAGAACTAGTCACATTAATGTGTGAAGAAAGACAGCAATATAATCCCGCTTTCCATCTTCAGTTGGAAAGCAATTGACTGGAAAGCATAGACTCTGGGATGTGGGCAATTGCTGTGAGTGACTGCACGCTCCGATTTTCTCCTACTCTGGATCAGCTCCTGTCAAATCTTGAAAAGATGGCGTTTTGGACTACAGCTACCATAACCCCAGCCAGCTTGGATTGTGGGAAGACTGTGGGAATTGCATTTCAAAACAGTCACAGTTCCAAGCCCCGATTTCCACATACAGTGGAGGTTGTCCTTTTCAGACTTTCTGTGTGAATAAAATGGCAACCAAGTGGCTATCCATTTCATTTCCCCATGCGTTCATATTAACTCTAGCCTCAGCAGAGCTCTGGTTGGCATAAGGTTTGTGAAGTCTGCTGACAGAAAGCTGTCAGGGGCTGTTATCTCTGCAGACAGGCAGATTTAATTTCCCAGATACATAGATCACAAAAAAGCTAAAGGTGCTGCTACTTTCTCTATCCATTTACTAATGTCCTTTTATTTTGTGTGGTTTTAAAAAAATCTGGGGGCACAGTTGATGTCGTCTTATCTGGAACTGTAAACTTTCCAGACACATGGGGAAATGTTTCCATTTTCTCTGTAGTTTCCCCCCCCACCCCATGGCTTCAACATTTCTGGGAATTTTACATCTCTGCACGTGACAAATGTACCTGCAAATAAGATGCCAGTCATGAATGGAACTTTAATCTACTGTGTAAAAAAAGACAGTGAAAGCAAGAAAGAAGAAAGAATGTCTTGAAATAATCCTCTTAGAAGAACTCTTGCTGAGATGTTGTGTATATATACAGGGATTGCACCTCTCTCTCTCTCTCTCTCTCTCTCTCTCATATTTGTAGCAGCTTTGTCTTGGAATTATAGAACACTGGATTTGGAATTGTGCCTGTAAGGCCATCAAGGCTAGCCCCCTGCTGAATTCAGAAATCCAAATCAAAGTATATTTTATTTATTAATTTATTTCTGTCCCACCCATCTGACAGCAAGGCCACTCTGGTTGGTTCACAACACATACTATCTGGCAAATGATTTGTCTGCTTTTTCCTTGAATGCCTCCAGCACTGGAGAGCTCACCAATTCTTGAAATATTCTGTTCCATTGTTGTATTATTTCTCTAACAGGATATTTTTCTTGACTTTGAACCAAAATCTGGCTCCGTGTAACTTGAGCTTGTAATTATGCAATGTGAGATAATGATCCAGAACATAGCCTGCCTCTTCTATCTATAACAATTAGAGATGGGCACGAAACGAGCAATTTTTCATTTTTGTTTTTGTTTTTTTGTTTCGTTAAGCAACAAAAACGAAATGAAATTTTTTTTCTAAACAAAACGAAAATGAAAACGAAAACGACCAATTTTGCCGTGTTTTTCGTTTTCATTGCAGCAAATGCATTGAACTGAAAAGAATGCTAATGAAACAGCAATTTTTCATTTTCGTTTTCGTTTTTTCGTTTTGTTACGCAACAAAAATGAAAACGAAAAATTTGCAAAAACCCGCCGAAAAACGAAAATGAACCGAAACGGACCCCTAAACGACCAAACAACAAACGAAACACCATTTTTTTGAGTCGTGCCCATCTCTAATAACAATATTTCAAGTACAGTGGTACCTCTACTTACGAAAAAAAAATTCAGCTTAAGAGTGGAAATCCATTGGTGTTTTAACTGCTGCATTACAAATTTTAGATGTGGTCTGCTCTACTTATGAGTAGTTCGACTAAAGAGCATGCATTCAAAATGGATTAAACTCATAAGGAGAGGTACCACTGTATTTGGAAAGTGGTATCATATCATCATATCTCCCCTTAGTTTTCTTTTTCCAAATCTAAACATGCCCAGTTCTTTGAGTGTTTCCTTATAGGGCCTGATCATCATTGCTGTCCTCCTCTGAACCTTTTCACGTTTGTCTGCATCTTTTTAAAAGTGCAATGGCCTTGTTTCCCTAACTCTGGGTGCTTCTGTCCTTGGTTTAGGGATTGTACATACTCTTTCTGAGCCCAGTGGGGCAGTGGTTAAATGCCTGTACTGTAGGTAAAACTGTGCTCATGACCTGGGTTTCAATCCCAGGTAGCTGGCTCATGGTTGACTCAGCCTTCCATCCTTCTAAGGTCGGTAAAATGAGTACCCAGCTTGCTGGTGGGTGGGGGGTGGATGTGCAGCCTGCATATTGTAATTAAAACTGTAAACTGCCCAGAGAGTACTTGAAGTGGTATGGGGTGGTATATAAGCAGAACACATTTGCTTTTATTTAACTTGGTGTGCACCTCTAGCAGTCTGGTTTGGGACTAATCATGCTACAGCATGCTCTCAGGAAACAGACTAAAATTCGCAAGCATTGCTGCTTCCATACTCCACTCTTTTGGGGTCATGGGTAGGGCTTGAATTTCTTGGCCGTAGAAGCTGCTTTCCAAGTCCATTATTCTATAAGACCCAAAAAGATTTTTCAGAATCAGGATCAAGGAATAATACCAAGGTCATAATAAGAGAAATTCTACCAGTACAATTGGCAGGTCAAGTTATGGAAGCCAGAAAAGAGGATAGGACCAGAAGTAATGGATTTAAGTTAGAAGAAAGGAGATTTCAACTAAGTATTAGAAAGGACTTCCTAACAGTGAGAGCCATTTAACATGAGAATGAAACACCTTGGAGGCAGGTGGATTTTTTTTCCTTGGATATTGTTAAACAGAGGTTGGATGGCCATATATCAGGGATGCTCAAGCTGTGGATATCCTGCACTGGCAGGAGTCTGGACATGATGACTCTTGGGAACCCTTCCAACTCGACATTTCTTTGATACTACAGTAAATATGGAACACAATGATTTCTGGTTCTTTTTTTCATATTTCCTCTCTTTTCCCCTTTTTTGTTTTCTCTTGCACACATATACTTGATTTACTTGAAGCCTGGATGATAGATAATGATAGATAATGTATTCTCTCTATCTGTTGCATGTTTGTGCCCACCCACCCACCACGTCTTTCTGTTCCACAGCAACAAATGCAGGGGTTTAGCTTTTCCCCATAGCATCTGACAAAAAAGGAGGGTGTTAAATAGAGCTCAATCACTGCCCAATTCACAATGGCTTTTGTGAAAGCCTGATATGCGATATCATTGTTCCGCTGCTTCAGCAGCTCCTAGGGTTACCACCACCTCTCCATTTGCCTGCTGGCTTAGCTGGGGGGTATGCAGTGCTTTTGTAAGTGCATTCAATGCCAGGGGAAGATGGGCTAACCAGAGAGACTCAACCATTCAATTAAGTTAGAGAAAAGATGACGTCTGACGACCCCTAAGATCCGCTGGCCACTTAAATTCGGACCAGAGATCTTGGGGGTTCGTTGCTCTTCCTGCGTCCCCACCCCTCCGCACTTCCTTGATCCTGTCTGCGTGAGGGGAGGGAGAAAAAAGGGGACAAAAGAATGCAGGCTCACCTCTGTTTGCCGGTCCAAGCCTCCCCAAGCCCCGTCATTGTCCTGATTCCTTCTCTTAAAGGGGCGGGAAGCAAAAAACAACAACAAACAGAAGTGAGGAGAGCCTGGCACTCACTCCTTTACATCCGGATCTGGGATTTTTCACCCTCCAAGAGCAGGTACCTAAAAAGTGCGCTGGGATGCGCTTAGGTGGGCATGGCCGCACTTAATTTTCTGTAAACTCTGGAGCTGGTGGGGAAACAATTTTAAGCTCCGGAGCTGGGAGCCATTTGCGGTGGAGTTTAGGGGTCGTGTACAAATACCCAGAGTCAGGTTGCACGGACAGCTGCTCCAGTGGACTTCACACCTGATTTGGGAGACAGACTGTTTTTCTCAACTGAAAGTACAGGGCTCCAGCAGATCCTGACTAGAAAGGTCACCACAAGTTAGGGGGCAGGAGCAGAAAGCTCCAAGCTCTTATGCAAAGTGTGCCACTTCAACAATAACTTTTTTTAAAAAAAACATCAACTGAGATCAATAGGTTTTCTCCTGTAGTCCTGAAAAAGTAACTTTCCCAAGCACTTGGTAGATATGACAAGGTTTTAACAGTAGGGTTAACGTCTCCTTAGAGATGGGTGAGAATTTTATTTCTTCATACTTGGAAAAGAAAAAAAATGAATTAAATAAAGAACACAATTGTGGCAAGAAATTTAATGGATCAACATGACCTGTCATACATAGGGGTTTGTGTTAAATTCTCTTTGTCTCCTTTTGTGTTCGTGACAGCAATGAATTTGGGTTCCCATGTCTTTTTTTCCCCCTAAGACGCACTTCCTCTTTAATACCTAAATGGCAATCAGGTACATCTTCATGTTGGGAACACAGTGGTACCTCTTAAGACAAAGGCTTCGTAATAAAAACAAAACTTGTAGGAAGAAAACAAATTTCTGGGAATAGGCATGCTTCACTATGGGATGCTTTGCAAGACAAAAAACTGTTCCACGTGTACTCAAGGGGAAAAAAACCAGTTATTTTTGTCTTTATTCTAGCCTTCAGAATGGATTAATCCATTCTCAGTGCATTCCTATGGGAAACCACGTTTCGTGAGACAAAATTTTCGTAAAACAAATTGACTCGTAGAATGAATAAAATTTGTTTCAAGAGGTACCACTCTAGCTGACTGTGGCTCTACCAAAGTGTCAGTCATTCCTTTACATAGGGATGGCGGGGACCAAATGTAACACCATCTGCATGCGAGGCCTCATCCTCTGAGCTATGTTGCCCCTCCCAAATCTTGGCATCAGCTCATTTCTGAGAATATCACAGTTCACCTATTCCAAGGTGAGGTGATGGATGGCTTCAACCAACCTGTTTCTGTAATCTTGAATAGAACACATTTGAATAAGACACTCTCCATTTGTCACTTTAAAGCATATGGTTTGGAGAAGTAACTGTAATGCATAGCTAGTTGAGGAGTTTTAAATGAATTGGTAAGTTTTACATTGGGGTGGGGGTTGGTGTATATCATCCTGAATAAGCTTGAACTATGCATGTCCGGAAAGTTTACATATGTCTTAATAGCTGATAATGCACATTGAGTATAAGTTTGTATCCAGTGGAGTACTTTTCACAGTGGATTGGATCCCACTAATGTCTCCCCACCCCTACACCCTCTTATACCTCTTATTGTATTCTGGAAGGTTGGGGGAATTCAAATTTGGGATTTTTGTAAAGGAATTCAAAGAGTGGAAACTTGTTCATATAACATTAGCTTAGACCACTCTGGATTATGTGAAAGTTATTATGAAAACTGATAAAAGATAAGTTTACTATTATTCATAATAATGAAAACTAAGTGGAGATTGCATATGGATCAAATGTAATACTGTAGCAAGTTTACTAGATCAGCTGCATGGTCAGAAAGGAAACTAAATACAGGCATTCCTCAGTTTGTGAATGCCTCTGTTAGGGTAGCTTTCAGTTCACAAAAGGAAGTCCATTGAAAATAATGCCTCGGTTTATGATCCCCCCCTTGGAAAAAAATGGTTTATGATTTTTTTCAGAGCAAGTTTTCCAGGATACATTGTGCCCCACATACATTTCTGGTTTATGAATTTTTCGCAATATGAAACATCCCAGAGAACACATTCATTTTGCAAAACGAGGTATGCCTGTAGTTGGAAAGAAGGGTTTGGGAAGCCACTCTGTATTTGAAGATCACAAAATATATTATTGTTCTGCCCATATCTTCTCTTGCTTAATTCTTCTGGTGCCTATATTTTGGGGCAGCATTGCCCCACCCCGGCTATGGTGTTTTGCAAAGATGATAGTCAAGCTTAATTTTAGGCTTTGTGAGGGCTTGGGCAAAAAGAAGAGGGCAAAGTTTAGTACAGATCCCTTTTGTTATTGCAGATGCATCTGTCCTGTATCATCTGGAGACCTGAGATCCAATGGGTTGCAAAACCCACTGGGTAGTTTTGTGAGCATTTTCTCTTAGTCTGATTGACCTCATCAGCTTACTACTGTTTAGGAATAAAGGAGAAAAGACAAGAGTTGTGTATGTGTCATGGAGCTCCACAGAGCAAAGGCAAGATTACAGTATGGCTAATTATAGCAATTAAATCACTGTTCTTGCAAAATATTTCTTGTGCATGTTGTTGTAGAGCAGTGGTTCCCAACCTAGGGTGGCCATGGTGTTCTTGGACTGCAACTCCCCCAGAAAATCTGGTCTGCACAGCTAGTGGTGAAGACCTTTAGGAATTGCAATCCAAAAACACCTGTGTTACCGATGGCTGGAAATCACTGTTTTAGTGGTACATTTCTTGTTGTCTTTCATGAATCTGCAGCTTGTCAGGTTTCTCTGAATGAACTCAAATTTTAGTGCTCCTGAAGAGAGAGATAACTATGTTATCATGTGTGGTGTTATCCCTTGGTATTCGATCTGTGGTGGGCTGTGTTGTGGGAACTTTTCTTTGCAGGTATGATTTTCAGAGGAAGTTTCAATGCAGTGCACACACTCCTGACTTTTTGCCAAGGTGGCTTATCTAAGAAGGAAGTGACCTTCTATTTCTCCTGACTTTTTGCTTTGAAGCAGTATCAAAGGGATAAAGGGGACCTGAATCCTATTAGAATTATTGTTTTCATAAATGCTCTAGTGTATGCTTATAAATTTAGATAACAGAAAATAAAACAAGCTTTCTGGGAGGAGTGCAGGCAGTCTTTGTCTGTCTGTGTGGTCAGCTGGCTGAAGAGACCTCTCTCTCTCTTTCTCTCTCTCTCTCTGTCTCTGTCTCTCTCTGTGTTTGTGTGTGTTTCGTCCTTTCTGTAATCACGATCAGTTCGCTTTGGAACTTTTCCAGCAAACTCCCACACTGTGTACACATATAAGGGTGTCTAAACAGGGGTCACAGGAGCGTAATGGCTCAGTGGGCCAGAGCACTGAAACTGTAGGATGCAAAGTCGGCAGCTCGATGGTTCGAATCCCGGTTGCCACGCAGCGGAGTGAGCTCCCGTTGTTAACCCCAGCTCCTGCCAACCTAGTCGTTCAAAAGTATGTAGATGTAAGTACCATAGATAAATAGTTACAGTACTGCTGTAAAAAGTGGGAAGGTAAACAGTGTTCCATGTGCAGAAATGCATTCGGCCATGCTGGCCACATGGCCATGGACTTGCACAACACTTGCTCTTTGGTTTGGAAACAGAGATGAGCGCCACCCCTAGAGTCAGAGATGACTAGCATGCATGTGCGGGGGGAACTTTTACCTTTACTTTAGAACAGGGGTTGCCTCTTAAGGATATAGTTAACTTGCACTTTCTGCTATTTTCACAAGGAGAGCAGCCATCTGAAAGATCTTCTGTTTGTGGGGGTTCTTCATGAGATCCAGAACCCTGAAAAATCAGGCTTTCTGATCATGAGGAGAGAATGAATGTATAGGGAATGCTACTGTGTTCTGCGTACAGTGCTGTTTGGGTGTGACAGACTAAAAATGGAGAGGGCTGTAACTGTGGCAGAATGGGGAGATGCACATTAGTTCAGCTGAAGTGCCTTCCTCTCAATGTGCTTACAAATGCCTCTTCGGATCTCTGCTCTGAATGTGGAAAGGTCCATTTGGCCCAGTTGTCATTTAGGCTTTTTCACATGCAGCATGATGGCTCGAAAGTGGAGTTTGTATCAAAACACACTCACTGGGAGTTCTGTAAGGAAGACCTTCCTGTCACAGAAGCCTGGAGAGTGAATTCAGCCTAACAGGCTAAAGTTGCCTTTTCAGCTTTTTGAGCTGAAAATGCAAAGGCCTGATTGACAGCATCAAAACTGTGCTTTTTCTCTCATCATGTGAAGAGAAATGACAATGACAGACTAGGCCAGGCATATCCAAACTTCGGCCCTCCTGATGTTTTGGACCACAACTCCTAGAATTTCAAGCCTGCATTTCCAGTGGCAAAGGATTGTGGGAGTTGTGGTCCAAAACATCTGGAGGGACTAGGGCTGTTCCTTTCCTTTAGGTGTTCAAGTTTGCCCTTTCCTAAACAACTGCACAGGCCTTAGGTTAGGGTGGACAAACTTTTGTCCATCATATGTTTTGAATTGCCACTCCAGCAATCAAACAGACAATCCTGTAAATAGTTTCTACATCTTCTAGGAGTTGCTGTGTAACACATCTGGAGGGCCAAAAACTCACCCACATTAATTTATTTATTTGCAGAATTTTTTAGCCGCCCCATTACCAAGCGGTCTCTGGGTGGGTTACAACAATATATTAAAACAATAAAAGAACATGTTAAAACCATCAAAATAACAAACAGTTACCAACAATTAATATACAAATAATACAATCCTGCTACTCATGTGCCCAGCTAAAAGAACATTAACTAATTAAAATGCTGCCTAAACAGGAAGGTTTTTGCCTGGCACCGAAAGGCCAAAAGCGTCGGCACCAGGCGGATCTCTGGTGGGAGGGCATTCCAAAGTTGGGGGGCAACAGCCAAGAAGGCCCTGTTTCAACATGCCACCCCCCTCACCTCTTATGAGGGTGGCACATTCAGCATGTCCTCCTAGCATGATCTTAGGGTATGGGCAGGTTCGTATGGAAGAAGGAGATCAGATAACCAGCTCCTAAGCCATATAGGGCTTTAAATGTAAGCATAAGCATTTGAATTGGGCCCGGGCAGCAACTGGCGGCCAGTGTAAATGTTTCAGAACTGGTGTAATATGGGTCCATGCAGCAGCACCACTCACCAGCCGCGCGGCCCGGTTCTGTACCACTTCAGTTGCCCCACGTAAAGTGCATTACAATATTCCAATCTGGTTGTTACCAGTGCATGTGACTGTTGCCAGGCTCCGCTCATCCAGGTAGGGGCGAAGTTGTTATGTGATATCCACGTGGTCTAGTTGGTGCATTTATCAAGGGAGGAGCATTTATGCATAGCTGTTCGGTTAGCTTTAAAATTTAAAGATGTAAAGTGACTTTATGGCTCATCTAAGGGGAACCTGTTGTCTTTCGAGGGGGCTATAGGTGATAAGCAAGGGAAGTGAACAGCACTCAACACTGACAACCAAATCAGTGGTGGAATCCAGAGACCCATCCTTGAGATTGCCTGACACCTTTAATCTAGTGCTCTGGGATCTTGAATACCCAGGAGTGGACAAGGCTCTTCTAGATGCAGCTGAAGCTGCATCTGTCTGAAACCTTGACATATTTAATTTTCCACAAAGGAGATAAATCACAACAAGATGTATCAAAGGCAGCCTGGGATTTCTCTCTTCCTCCTGTGCCCTTGCTCTCCCAATGATTACTTCTTTCTTCAATTACCTTTTCATTTCAAGACAGACACAGGCAAACTACTTGAGTTGCTCTGATGGCAAAGCAGAGCTTAGTATCTTGTCTGGAATGGCTTCACTCACATATTGAGATCATGGACTGAGTAGGAAGAGATGGTGTGTCTTTAATTTTTTACAGTTTTTTGTAACGAGCCTGCTCCTTCCCAATTCTACATCAGATTACAGGTTTTCTTTTCTTTTCTTTAGTTTGCTGTGCACCCTCTGTATACGTTTCTTGTAATATTCTGAAGCCACTTTTACCTCGCATTACATTTGTTATGAATATTCTTGCAAAACTGAGCTGCAAAATTCAGAGAAGTGCAGCACCTGAAGAAGAATTTTATTCTGATTGATATTCTATTTTTGGAAAGTTTGAATTATGTCAGGCTGTGGCACAGTGTGAACTAAGCATTTACTCTATTCCTTGGTTGAGGCAGAGGGCTGCCTCAGCCCACCATTTCAGTTAGTCCCACTGGGAATGACAACGAGGTAGAGCATTCGGGTTTTTCACCGAGCATGTCTTTTCTCAGGGATGGGATGGAGCTTATGATCTGTCTTCATTGTTACTGTAGGTCCTGTGTAGAGAAGAGAGAGGCTGAATGAATTATTCTGAGCAGCTGTCAATGTATTCATTCCTCTTGGCTGTGGAATCCAGTCAACATTTTTTAGGCCATGAATTTCAGGGGCATAGTGATATTCCCCGGTAATAATAATATTGATGGCTGTCACAGCCTGTGTTCCCATGTTAATCTACTAAGCATGAGCTAAAAATGAAAGTGAAAAATGAGCTAGCCAGCCTCTCACCTCTCAACCAAACTGTCCTGTAGGACCCCTGAGTGGGTCCTCTAGAACCAATGTGCTCAAGTATTTCCAATAAGTCTCCAGGTTTTTCAGCTATGGTCCAATAGCCTACATCTGCAAGGAACATGGAGACTACAGGAGGTCACACTCGCTGCCTGTAGAGCTCTGTCCTGTCTACTCTGCCTGGCAAATGATCTCCATGATTCAAGCAGGCATCTCTGATAGGTTCATCCCTAGGAAGATGGAAAGTTGCCTCAAGTAGCAAATTCTGTGAGTAAACAGAGAGAGATTGGAAGATATTCCTGAACTCCTCATACCCACTGAGATAGTCTGCTGTCTTTAGGAGCAATGGAAGATGCTCCCTGCTTGCCAGCACTGAAGAGAGATTGAACTGAAATTGACTCATTTCCACAAAATCACATTGAATCGATTTTAGAAGGGGAGTATTTTAAAAAAGCCCCTGATGGCTGGTTGGAAAAAAACTCACTATGCCATCCATATAAATCAGTTTCACCCTTGCATTGTGGGAATGATAAAAGCAAAAGCATTTTAAAGGGCATTTAAACGTGTTTCTTATTGCTAGTGTGACTGCAGCCTTCATCAGCCTCTAGGGATGGGCACGAAATGAAAAATGAAATGCTGTTTTGTCGTTTTGTTACGTAATGAAACAAAAAAAAATTAGGAAGCAGCATTTTGTTACAGATGAAACAAAATGGTAATTTGACAGCTTGGCAGGAGCCTTCTGAAAATGGTTGGGTGGGCAGCGTGATCGCCCAGGACTGCCCACCCAACCATTTTCAGAGGGCTCCTGCTGAGCTGTTATGGGCTGGTTCCCTTTAAAACTGGCCCAGTCAGCACCAGGGGGATCCCATGGTGCTGACTAGACATTGGCACGACTTGGCAAAATTCTCGTTTCCGTTTCCATTCCTCGTTTCCGTTACGCAACGGAAACGGTAACAACAATTACTCTGCCAGAACTCAAACTCGAACCGATAAAAGAAAAATTGGGTCTGATTTGTCGTTGTCATTCATGCCATCGCGGCGATCGCATGATGCCAAGCGGCACAGAAAAAAAGTTTTGTTTTTTTTAAAAAAACCGATTCCCGGCCAAAAAAGCAGGCGAAAATATGCCTGCCTGAGTGAGGGCACCTACCAGAGGGGTGGTTTCTGGGGGGGGTGTCCCCGGCCTCCCCCCCTCTCCTGTCCTGGGCTGCTCTGGTGGGGGGCATCCTCGTCGTCTCGCCAAAGTTGCCAATGCCATGCCATGCGGTGCGGGCGGGGATCCAAAATGGCGACCGCAATATTTATTTTGAAATCGTGGTCCAAAAACACACCAAAGCACCACAGAAACATGCGAAAATTAGCTATTTTAACTGCCTGAATTTTTACAGTAGCAACAGTGGGTTTGTCTTGCAATAAAACGTCTCCATTGATTTTATTTTATTTTATTTTTATTTTTATTTTTTTACACCTGCACAGTGCACAATGATGGGCTGGCCATGGGATGGGACCATGCAAATTTTTGGAGCCATTCCAGAAATCGCATGGCCACTTGGCCAGGTTTTTGACTGAGACTTCTGGGATGTGCCAGTCGGGCATAAAAAGCCCACTAACCCTAGCCCTAGCCCTAACCCTAACCCTAACCCTAACCCATATGCCAGTACACTGTCCTTCTTAGTGGGACAGAGGCACCCAGAGGTGCAGCCCACTAACTCACCCTAACCTTACCCGTAACCCTAAGCCTAGCCCTTGCCCTAACCCCAACCCTAAGGCAGATCTGTACTCGCATTGCACTACACGCAAGTACACTTCCCTTCTTAGTGAGCCAGAGGGCACCCAGAGGAATTCCTCTTTCACCTTGCTCACTCCAAACCAGTACGCTAGTATGCTGTCCTTCTTAGTGAGTCAGAGGCTGAGCAAAGGCACCCATTGAGGTGCCTTGCCCTCTGCCACTTGGTACGTGATGGCTACACGTACCCTTCCTTTCCCTTTGTAGCGGGCCAGAGGAGGCACCCACCCCAGAGAGGTGCCTCCAGGAGCCCGCTACCCTTCCCCCCTAAACCAGTACTAACAACAGATGAAAAAACAACAAACGAAATGACAAATTTTTGAAAAATTTCGAGACAAACGGAAACGAGCCGAAACGGGCCGGCTCCGACACACGACAACTCGAAACGTCATTTTTCCTGGTCGTGCCCATCTCTAGTGCTGACTGGGCCAGTTTTGAAGGGGTCCAGCTGACAACAGCTCAGCAGGAACCCTTTAAAAATGGCTCCTGGGCACCAAATCTGGTGCCTCTAGAACCCAGGGGAGCTGTTTTGTTTTGTTTCATTTTGTTTTGTACATTTTTTTAACAAAAATTGTAATTCATGCCAAGGGGTGGGCAGGAAATGAAATGAAATGAAACATTTTCCATTTCGTGCTCCTCCCTATCAGCCCCTCTTGCTGTTTTGTTGCTAATTGTGTGTGTGTGCGTGTGTGTGTGCTGGGGGGCAGAGAGACCCAGGGCTCAGACAAAAACCTAGCTGGTATCATCTTCATTTTCTTCCTAAAGCTTAGAAAAGTTACATTTTCTGTTGTAATGCTCAGAATTCTGCAGCTGGTATAGTGATGTAAGCCCACCAAAACAAATACAAAAATGAAGCAAAGCAAAAAGCTTCCAGGCTTTGCTTCTTCTCTTCTTAGGCTCAAATGATTGTTTTGGAAAAAAACCCAAATAAAATGTCAAGCCTATCTGTAGTCAAGCAACAAGCCGCACAGATATTGACATTTTTCTGCATTCACAGTCTGGTGGAGAACCCTCCCTTATAAATGATTTGAGTAAGACCTTGATGCGGTCTAATCAATCACACTAATGTGTGTCACACTGAATATATCCTGGTTTTTTATTTGCCAGGCTGTATTTCAAGATGGTTTGTCTCCTGCCACTGCTCTGTGCTCTCTGTTTGACCTGAATCTCTTCTCTGTACTTCTCTTTGCTGCTTCTGGAGAGTTTGTTGATGAACCAATGGCATATACCCATTTGACTGCCTTTTGAAAGGAGAATTGCCCAAGTAAGAAGCTGGTAGTTTTGAGGGAGGGGAGGGGGGAGAAATCCCATTCATTACTTACTTAAAAGGAGTACAAGAAAATTATTCTGGTTTGCATATTTAATTGTTTTATTCATATTTTTATGGATTGTTTTCTTCTTTTGAAAGGTGCACTATTTAAACAAGCAACATAATAATACAGTAAAGAGAGGACTGCAAAATAAGTATGGGATTGATGCCTTCTTTGAAATAAATCAGTCATGTTAAAATCTATATACATTGGTCCCCACCATTTCACAGTTCCTATACTGTGGTCCCTTGCAGTATATGAAAGGCAACACCTGTTTGAGGCCTCCTGCACTTAACCCCAGTCTTGGTGCTGTCGGGAATGGGCCTGTCGGAGGCCCCAGAAGTGGTTTCCAAAGAATTGGAAGTGACTTCCGGATCACCCAAAGCCACTTCTGGGGCCTCCAACAGGCCCTGGAAGCCCAACAGAGGCCCATTCGGGGCTGTGCAAGGCCTCACGTAAGTGTAGAAGGCCCCAGATAGGCCCCCCAGTCCTGATGTGACCCGGCATCCACATATTGTGGATTTTCCATTATCGGGGGTTGGGTCAGATCACTAACCCCCACAATAGTGGGGGATTATTATATAGCCTTGGGAAATGGTAACTTTTCCCCCCCCCCCCCCCGCCATCAGCCATCAGCCATTAGCCTCTTGCTTAGTGTTTGTTCCAGTATTTTAAATTGTTATATTTATTTGTCGAATTGTGTTGTATATCCTTGTTGTGAACCGCCCGGAGTTCCTCCGGGAAGATGGGCGGTATATAAGCCAAATAAATAAATAAATAAATAAATAAATAAATAAATAAATAAATAAATAAATAAATATTTTCACTACCCATCTAAAACTAGAGAGTCTTAATTCACTATCATGCTGTTTTTGCTGTCATCTATTGTCTGGGGTAAGTTGTACACCCAGCATAGTAGCTGTTTATGAAGCCTTCTAGAAAAGAACTGGACATCAAGCAGGTGTGTTAAAGGTCATTACCAACAGTGAAATGCCACTCTCCTTAGTACAGTTAACCATCATGGTGTTTCTGCTAATTGTTATTTTACGACAGGGTTTCCTACACCCTTTTACTGTGAAAAAAAATCTGTGTATCAAACAGAAGACATCATATGACTATGGAATACCACATTGACTCATACAATTTGCACGTTTCTAACCAACCAACCAACCGACCGACCAACCAACCAACCAACCACTGTCTCTATATTTTGATGCTGTGTATAAATGTCTAAAGATTTGCTGTGTTATCTTACTCTTATGTCTGAGAAAATAGATTTTATCTAGGAAGTCTCACATTAAAATGCAGCAGTCCCTCTGGCAGGTGCCTGCTTGAAGGCAGTGCCGTGGCTTTCCAGTGGGCATTCACTGAAAAGACTAAGGCACCGAAGAGAGGAACGCCTGTTGGCCTATTGTTCTAACCAGCACGAACAACAACAAAAACCCAAATCAAACAAAAACCTGCATTAGAAGAAACGAGAGGAGCCAAAACAGTAAAACAGATCAAATGAGTACTGTAGATTTTTTCCCCTTGGCCAACAAAAAGTGTTTGAGGTGGTATTGGAACAGTTTCAGTGTTGACACCAATTGTAACTCAGTAGGATGGATGTCGGGAGGTTAATCTTGCAACTTTGCCCTCTGTAAGAATAACAAACAAATAAACAAAATTATTTTCCCTATGGGTTAAATTTGTCTTATGGGGTACTGTTGCAGATTGGGTGCTGCAGTGCAGACCAAGCTGTGTGCAATGACCGATCCCCGGCATCAGGGGGGGTTGTGAGGGAAGCGGTGGCGGCAGCAGCAGGGTTGGGCGAGGATCACAATGACTAGGACGCGGGTCAATGGTCTCAAACTACTGGAAAAGAGATTCCATTTAAACATTAGGAAGAACCTCATGACAGTTAGAGCTGTTTGGCAGTGGAATATGCTGCCACGGAGGGTGGTGGAGTCTCCTTCTTTGAAGGTTTTTAAGCAGAGGCTAGAAGGCCATCTGTTGGGAGTATTTTGATGAGAGTCCTACATGGCAGGGGGTTGGACTAGATGGCCCTTGAGGTCTCTTCCAACTCTATGATTCTATGATCCTTGCTCAGCCCTGCTCTTGGCTCACCTCCGTTGCTGGGGCTTTTTGCGAGGGAAGCAGACTGTATTCTTGTAGTGGCAAATTTTCTCTGTGTGTGATCTCCATCCCACCCTCCCCCAGCTGGAAATCTTGTGGAATTTCTCAGAAGTTTCATGGTAATATTTTCCTGGAAGAAATACAGTACCGAGATGCACATAGGAGTATTTCAATTACAGTGCAGAATGACATCTTTTTCACTATATTTTTTGATAGCAAAGGGCATTAAGTTCTGCAGGGTGTGCAAAATAAGCTGTACGGTTAGTTTTTTGTCTAAAACAGTGGGTGAAAAATGAAACAAAAAAAATTGAAAGAGGAGAGTGAGACCAGGGGAAGCCAGGGGATCTTGGTAATGGAGTCTCAGTGGAGAACCTCTGCATGGCAGTTCTTGGAAGGTCACTGGGAATTATAAATTTTGTGAGTAGTCAGTGCATCTCTAGTCTTGGTTGACTAGACTAGGGAGAGGCATTCCTTTAGATAGATAGGCCTCGTGCCATTTAGGGATTAAAGGTAAGCACCAGAATCTTGAATAGGGCTTGGAAGCAAGTAAGCAGCCAGTCATGTTCCTTCAAAATCATTTCCCTCTACGGGGAGAAAGGCAGGATAGACATAAAACAGAGAAATCAATACAATAAATGATTCTGCTTGGCTTTGGCAGAAAAACCAAGCATGTTAACCAGACACTTCCTAAGATTATTCAGTGATTCCTTTAAGTCTTATGAGGTGCTTCTTAGCAGACTCAACTCTTGTGTATGGGAATGGGCTGAGGTTTTGGATGATTCAAGCCATTGCGCAGATTGCCTAATTTTGTTCAAAAATTGACATACAATATCATTCTTTGCAGTGTGCTGCCTAGATGCCCTAAGCATATCTGACCTCGCCTGATTTCGGAGGCTAGGCAGGGCCAGTCCTGGTTAATACTTGGATGGGCGACCACCAGGGAATAGCAGGTGCTGTAGGCGCCTGGAGTCGGACTCGGAACTGGCTAACCACTCCAGTATTCCTGCCAAGAAAACTCCATGGACATGGAGTCATGAAGAGTCGGTCACAACTATAACGACACAACACACACACATCATTATTTGCAAGAATGCTCCTGAGAGGTTCCAGAAGTTCTTTACTATTCTCATCAGCGAGAAGAATGTCATAGCTTTTGTCCTTGCATGTGAGGGTCAGACAAGCTATGATTTACACCCCTAGCTTGCATAAAAAGTTATGCAAAGGAACTACCACATGCTGTGGTTTGCCAGCCTCACACACCTTTCAAAGGTAGCAAACATTAATATTTCGCACTGCACGTCATGAAGAGTTGAAGGGAGGAAAAGGAAAAAAGAAGATTCCTCCCTCCCAACACACAACAAACCCCCTAGAGGGAACACATAAACAAACAGCCTGCTTCTGCTGTGGGTACAAGGAAAGATGCATGCTGTTTTCTGAGGTGGTCCTCTGAATGAAGGTTTTGCCCCCTCCTGGGTACTGTGATGTCTTCCTGACTTCTGCCCCTTCTTTGAAGTCCTTTGCCTTCTCCCTACATTTAACCTCTTCCAGTTTAAACATTAGGAAGAACTTCACGACAGTTTGAGCTGTTTGGCAGTGGAATATGCTGCCACAGAGGGTGGTGGAGTCTCCTTCTTTGGAGGTTTTTAAGCAGAGGCTGGATGGCCATATGTCAGGAGCACTGTGATGGGGGTTCCTGCATGGCAGGGGGTTGGACTAGATGGCCCTTGAGGTCTCTTCCAACTCAATTCTATGATCCCCACTTCTAAAATGGTGGTAGCAGAGTTGGTAGCAAGAGCAGCAGTAGGGCGAGCAGCATTGGCATCAACCGTGTGACCCTTTTGAGAAACAAGGACAGCGACCTATTTATGCGAATGCACTCACAGCTGAGGGGCTGAGGCGGGATATGATAGCTATGTTTAAATATTTGAAAGGATGTCATATTGAAGAGGGAACAGGTTTGTTTTTCATGGCTTCAGAGACTAGGACTCGGGGCAATGGTTTCAAACTACAGGAAAAGAGATTCCATTTGAACATTAGGAAGAACTTCATGACAGTTAGACTGTTTGGCAATGAAATATGCTGCCACAGAGTTTGGTGGAGTCTCCTTCTTTGGAGGTTTTTAAGCAGAGCTTGGGTGGCCATCTGTCAGAAATATTGTGATGGGGTTCCTGCATGGAAGGGGGTTGGATTAGATGGCCCTTGAGGTCTCTTCCAACTCTATGATTCTGTGAAATGGTTGCTTGGCTATCATAAAAGGGGGGTCATGACTCAAAAAAGATTGGGAACCACTTGTCCATATGCTGGCAAAATTGAAAGGTGAGCAAAGGGGAAAAAGAGAGGAAAAGGCAACGTATTGTGGTATTTTAAAGATTAATCAGGTGTTATCTTAGAACTTCAGGGAAGGAAGGGACCCTATGGATCATCAAGTTCAGCCCATCTCAGGGAGATACAATGGGAAATGAGCCTCCCCTACCTACAGCCAGAGAGCTAAACTACTAAAGCATAATATACCTACAGTGTGAACTTACTTAGATCAGAATCAACTTTTTCAGACAAAGAGAGTACAAATACAGGTTCCCTATGTTCAGGCATGGTCCCGAGAGCGAGTGAAGATGTAGATCAGGCATGTCCAAACTTCAGCCCTGCTGATGTTTTGGACCACAACTCCCAGAATTCTAAGCCTGTATTTCCAATGGCAAAGGATTGTGGGAGTTATGGTCCAAAACATCTGGAGGGCCAAAGTTTGGACATGCCTGATGTAGATAATAGGACAGTAGTTTATTAATACAGGATTTGTGTTAACAAGCTGTTTGTTGCTCAGAATGTGATAAGATAGGAAGAGGGGGGAAGTAAGACTGAGGTTTGCTACATTTTTATGTAGTCCTAATTTGTGATTTAGAATTGAATCTGAACAAAGACATTAACAAGGAATAGTTGTCAGCAAAGTCAGAGTGTAATGTTCTATATGCGAAGAACTCAGGGCATTTTCAGAGGGAGCCAGTGTCATTGAAATGGAAATTCATTTCTAGTTGTGTTATATTGAAACCCTCATGAATATTGGCCAAGTACAATTCAGGCTGTGAGAGCAAAGGAAATACTGGATGACATGACACATTGAATAACATGAGATACTGAGATTTCACATTTAGCATTTTAGGACTGCAGAAAAAGCTGCACTTGGTGCACTAGGAATGATTCAGAAGAACGCAAATGCAAAGATACCTTGAAGTTTTGCTATAAGTGAATGAATAATAGAAAGCTTTCTCGAGACAGTATTTACTAGCTGTTTTGAATTCATTTTCTTTAGCTTTGGCCAGTGAGGCAAGTGATCAAGAATAATGGGGAATCTAGACCAAAGCACTGGGAACCTGATGATTCTTGAAGGCTTTTATAAGCATATTGTATTATCTCCTGTTTAATTCATAATTCTTGAAGGCTTTTATAAATAAATACAAGACTCTGTTTCACATGTCTTGTATTTATTTATTTGAGATATTTTTATCCCCAAAGTGGCTGGCATCATTAACAGACATAATTAAAGCTCAAAACAGTAAGTGTTCAAATGCTAAAAAGAATCAATCAAATATCACAATAAAAGACAATAAACAACAATAACACCAAAGTACATTGTATTGCAAAATCAGATCTTGGCAAATATTAATATAAATACACATTTTAGTTAGAATTTCCTTACTCTCTGGCTTCTGAATGTTCCTTTGTATTTCTCAAGTAAGGCTTTGAAAATAAAAACGTACTCTAAAAATCACATTTAGAAAGGCTTATTTAAAGCACATTTAAATGTTGATTTTCTTGTGCCTTCTTTAGAAATGACCAATTTGTGGAAACAAGAGAGAACCCACATAAAAGTAAACATGCAAATATAATACAGACCAGAAATAGGCCTGTTGATTCATCCTTATTTCCCGCCTCTAAAAGCAAAAGCATATGGCCCAGTCCATAATATTGTGTGTATGATGAGTATTCTTCTTTGGAGTGTGAGGCGTCTGCCTGCCGGCTCAACCCTTGCCCAGTCTGGCTTATTAGAGCTTCCTGGGCAGGATTGGCTGAGTGGACAGGGAGGGTGGTTAATTCCTCCTTGATGGAGGGGGTTCTAGCAGGTGGTGGTGAGACCCCTCCTAAAAAAAGCCCTCCCTGGATCCCACTGTATTAGATAATTACCATCCAGTCTGTAACGTCTCATTTTTGGGCAAGGTGATTGAGTGAGTGGTGGTGTTTCAACTCCAGAGGGTTTTGGATGAAGCTGATTATCTAGACCCTTTTCAATCAGGTTTCAGACCAGGCTATGGGACAGAAACCGCCTTGGTGATCCATGCCACAGTGACATCAAGGTTAGACTATTGCAGCGCGCTCTATGTGGGGCTACCCTTGAAGACGGTTCGGAAACTACAACTAGTACAGAATGCGGCGGCCGGTGTAGTTACTGGAGCTAGGCGCTTTGACTCTGTTGAATCACTTCTCTAGCGACTGCATTGGCTGCTCATTCGTTTCTGGGCCCAATTCAAGGTGCTGGTTATGACCTTTAAAGCCCTGTACAGCTCAGGACCAGGATATCTGAGAAACCGCCTACTTCCATATAATCCAGTCCATCTCCTTAGGTCATCACAGATGGCCCTTCTATGAGTGTCACCGACCAGAAAGGTGCATGGTGCGGTGGCAAGAAACAGGGCCTTCTAAATAGTGGCACCGGTATTAGGGAATTCCCTCCCTTTTGAGCTAAGAGCTGCCTTCTCCCTGGAAACATTTAAGTGAGGCCTTAAGATGTTTTTATTTATGCAAGCCTTCTGAGCCTCCAGCCTTTTATACATTCTTTATTTTTAACACTTAGTTTTTAATGGCTGGGGGCCTTTAAATTCTGCTGCTTCTGCTGTTTTTAGTATTGTTTTTATAGTGTATTTATTGTTGTTTAAACATTTGACTTTGATATTTTAATATTGTTTATGTTGATTTTCTTTTGTTGTTATTGTTGTAAGCCACCTTGGGTCCCTTCGGGGAGAAAGGCGGTATATAAATAAAAATTATTATTATTATTATTATTATTATTATTATTATTATTATTATTATTATTATTATTATTATTATTATTATTATTATTATTATTATT
>JAHTLZ010000275.1:20782516-20811890 GCA_023846285.1 Phrynocephalus versicolor
TTATTATTATTATTATTATTATTATTATTATTATTATTATTATTATTTGCATCTCATGTCATGACCTGAGTGTCTCAGAAATGTGATACAGCCAAGAAAATACTCAAAGTGCAAGCAGATTATATTTTGAATCCCCAATCAGTATATATTTCAGAAGAGTTTTTTTAAAAAAAGTATGCACATTCAAATATGAACTGTTGAGTTCTGCTGCTTTATTTTGGTACAGTATTTCCATTTTAAATTTGATGCTTTAAATTTCTCTCCTTGATATTTTCCTTGCCTTAAAAAAAGATTATCCATGAACATCATTTCCATATACAGCACTCTCTCTCTCTCTCTCTCTCTCTCTGTCTGTCTGTCTCTGTGTGTGTGTGTATGAATATATATGACATTAGGAAAAGCAGGGGACAGATTACACACCTTTGACTTTAACAGGGGATGAAATCCATTTGGAGCAAATTAAATCAGCTTTCACTGAGAGGAATTTTAACCGTGCGTAAAACATTTGCCAGCCATTAAATGTACTACTGTTATTAAAGATTACTAATGGCAGCTACCTGGCTTGGTACCTGTCACTTCTTTGCAGTACTTTTTATGGACCATCAAACTTAAACATGTAATTCTACATTCCAGCCATTTAAAAAGGGTATCGGGGGAAATATGATTAGGACAATAAGTGTAAGGGGAATAAAATTCAAGATTTGTTTCAATTAATTTTATGTGGCCATGTAATCTTTTCTTATTAATGTTTTGGAGTGCTTGTAGATCCTGGGAGAAATGATGAAAAATGTTATCCTTTTCTCTCAGCTTGGACAGATGTGGAAAAGGATATTTTGTGATGTTCTGGAGCCCGTTTTCTAGGCCTCAGGTGGCCTACTGGAGAAGAGGGATACTTTTTTCTCATCAGTGTATGTCTCTCTCTTCCCATTTCCTCAGAGTCTGTTCTGGCAGCCCTTTCAAGGCCAGTGACAAGATTTTAATAGAATGGATCTTTCCTTTAGATGTCTGTGGGTAAAATGTCTCTCTTGCTCACCTGGGTCTGATGGACTGCCATATTTTGTGTGTGGAAAACTTGAAGTGCCAGTGATCACCAGATGTGTCAATATTGGACAGGTTTGTTTCCTTGCACCCCCCCCCAAGAATCCGGCCCCCATTTTTAGGGCATCTCATTAAGTTTCATAACAGGTTCAAGATTTTTGTCACTTTGTTTTTTTTCAAGATTTTTTAAAAAATTATTTATTTTCTGGGTAAGGGACATTATAAGGAACAAATTAGGAAAGAAGATTTTTGTCACTTTCTTTATGGGAATTTATGCTTGCTGCGCTACGCATTTTCCCTGATACATTAATGAATTCAAACATATGGCTTTTTAGCGGCGTACATCAATTGCATGCAGTTCACTGAGGAAGAGGAGAGAACTGACACGAGCAAACCGCACCCCCCACCCGACATACACACTTTGGTTAGCAGGTTTGCAAACACAGACTGGATTAATGTTTAGACATTTGTGGTTAATAGTAATTTTCTTTCCCACTCTTGACTATTCCTGGGCTTGTGCAGAGGCAGACCACCCTTTGCAGTTCTGGTGGGAAATATCTGGCATTTCTGGATGTTGCTGGACTGAAATGCACACTATCTATTAAATGGGGCTCTGCTGGGTAGGATTTAGGGAGTCCAGTCACAATTGGGGGCCCTCCCCAAGAGAGGGGGACAGTGCCCTCCATAATGTTTGTCTATGGATAAGCATAATTACAATTGACTAACTGTGGTGACCTGTTACATACAGAAGAAGGTTTGGACAGGATGTGATTTGGGTCTCCTTCTCACACATTCCTCTGACTTGTGTGATTTACTCAAAGCTCTGTGCTCTGAAGGAGAGGTATCTCCCAAGTTCATGCAGGTTCATTGCTGGAGTGAGGTTTTAATCAGTATAGAGAAGACCAGCTGATCATTGGTTGGACTATTTGAGGTTTGCAGGAGTTGAACTCCGAAACATCTGAAGGTCTCCAGTTTGGAGAAGGCTGGATTAGACCAACATTTTGCTTTTGGAGTTTAGCTCCCAGAAGCTTCATCTTTACAACTAATAATTCAGGATTGTTGGAATTGCAGCCTCAAATACAAGGATGGCCCAAAGGTTCATGTGTCCTAGTTTAGACAGTTAAGTGGCTCCTTTCAGTTCCAAGCCTTATGAGGAAAGGCTAAAACATCTGGGGCTCTTTAGTCTGGAAAAAAGGCGCCTGAGGGGGATATGATTGAGACGTACAAAATAATGCAGGGCATGAGTAAAGTGGATAGAGGGAAGCTCTTCACCCTCTCACAAAATACCAGAACTAGGGGACATCCACTCAAATTGAGGGCTGGGAGAGTAAGAACAGACAAAAGAAAATATTTTTTCACCCAGCGCATTGTTAGTCTATGGAACTCCCTACCACAGGATGTGGTGATGGCATCTGGCTTGGATGTCTTCAAAAGGGGATTGGACAGATTCCTGGAGGAAAAGTCCATCACAGGTTACAAACCATGATGGAGATGTGTAATCTTCAGGCTTAAAACCAGGGTACTTCAAGGGCCCGATGCAAGGGAGTGGTATCAGGAGACAGATATCTAGTCTCATGCGCTCCCAAACGCATCTGGTGGGGCCACTGTGAGATACAGGAAGCTGGACTAGATGGGCCTTGGGCCTGATCCAGCATGGCTCTTCTTATGTTCTTTTGTTCTTATGTCCACAGTGGTCAAACTGCAGTGCGAGAGACAGTGGGACAGTGTAGCCTGCATTATTAAATTATAAACTGTCCGGAGAGTGCTATGAAGCATTATATAAGCGTCAGACTTTGTGTTTTGCTTTAAACTGGTTATGAAGATGCTGCTTGGAGTGAGTTCTTCACTTGCAGTGTGCTGTAGCAATTATCAGTTTATGTGCATAATTAGCGTGTGGGCATATCTCTATCCCTCCTTTTTGCGAATAAGAGGTAGGAATCTGGTGCCAGTTTTAAGTCTTAGCAAAATCTGGCAATATCTCCTGTCTTTCTCCTGCCAGTTCATTGCATGCTGTGCACTGCGGGTTGGATTGTTGGAATTAACATTGGACAAAAGGTTGATCTGGATAGCCTGATTTTGTTTTGTTCTTTCCTACTTTGTAGTTTTCTGACTTCATATAGTTTGTAATTCAGTTAACTAACACTGATACCAGTACAACTGATAGGTATCCGTGTCTGGAAATGAGGAGAACACCATAATGTTCCAGTGGCATCTAAATATGAAAGTTTCAAGAAGCTTTATTTACAGTAAGATTTCAAGGGCCTTTTCTAAAAAAAATACACAAACCTTAAAATATCTTCCCTTTGAATAGTTGCAAGATGATTATGGAGATTCAAGCTGTGTTTGTGGGTCCTCCCTGCGACTCTGCATGTATTGCATAAATAAAAAGCACCTTGCTTGCAATTTTGTTCTCTCTCAAATTTGCTGAGCAAGAGGAGGTGACAAATTATCTGATAAACGCTTTACAACCCTATCATTACCATTCATTTTCTAGTGAATGCATTAATAAAATAATCTTGTGAGGGGTGGGGGGAGAGGTAACTCATTTTCCTTGGAAAACAGAAAAGGAGGAGGAGGCTCTCCCACCCTTGATTTGTCTACTTTTTAAAGTATGCTGAACTTCCCAGTTCTGATGTTACATTTACATTCTTCATGCCTGCATGTGTACCATTTCATGAGACAATGACATCCTGCTACCCTGGGGTTAATGATCATACTGAACATGAAATGAAGGCCTGACACAAATCCTTTGGTTCTAATAAGATAGGGGACAGTTTATTGGTGCATTTCATTGACTGTGATAAAAAATTCACACTTCAGGATTTCCTGCATGAAATGTGACATCCCCATTAATCATTTGAGGAAGAAGGAGACTAAATGTGTTTCCAAGCTCCTGATATACGTGGCAATCATTAGTACAGAATAAGATGCCATGTACTAGATTAGTTCCCTGATGGTGACCATCCACGTGGCCAAATTAACAAGTAAATAATACAGACTAAGTTAATGGTTGTTGATTTGTAGGGAATCACTGGGATGCGGTTTTGTTTACCATTTGCCATTTTGTAATCTAATCCACCTTCCTTCCTTCCTTCCTTCCTTCTTTGGTCCCTCCCTCCCTCCCTCGGTCCCCACCTTCCTTCCTTCCTTGGTCCCACCTTCCTTCCTTCCTTCTTTGGTCCCCACCTCCCTCTCTCCCTCCCTTGGTCCCCACCTTCCTTCCTTCTTTCCTTCCTTCATTTCTTCCTTCCTTTATCCCCACCCTCCCATCCACCTTCCTTCTTTCCTTCCTTCCTTGTTCCCCCCTTCCTATGGGTGGGGCTTACAAAGGGTCAGTGGGTGGGGCTTGCAGTGGGGGGCAGGGTCGGGGAGCAGCTGGCCCCCAACACATTCTCAGCCACCAAATCTGGCCCTCCTTACAAAAAGTTTGGACACCCCATAGCTAACTTAATACTTTACTTTGTTATTTCCCCTTTTTGCACTAGATGGAGAGGGAGATAAGTAACAATGAATACAATGATGGAAAAGAAACATGTAAATTTGGAATATTCCAAACACTTGGGTGAAATATTGTGAAAATATTTGTATTTGAACTATGCAATAGGGCAACACACAAGCAATGTATTTGTTTTAGCCCTTTATGTTTAGAAAATTCAATAAAATGTTAAAAGAATAGAAGGACCAATGGTTGAGAGAAGGATGAAGACAACCTGGCCAATATTTGATATTCTTAAATCTCTATGAAACAGAGCAGTGGTTGTCATTGTTTTCCTCAACTTACACAGTTTAGTAAAAAGAAAACAAAAGAAAAAGCAAACCTAGGCAACACTTACAAAACATCAATCTTACCACTTGTAGGCACAGTATCAAAAACTGGGATATATTTCTTTTTCTTTGTTGTGTGTGTGAATGCAATTTACCCTGTTGCTTGTTCTCTTTTGGATGGGACAAGACAAGTGGAGATTTACATTTCTACCAGTATCACAATTAAAAACAGCAGCAACAATAACAGTCTTAGAACTGTAGAATTAGAAGGGGTCCTGTGGATCATGGAATCCAGCCTTTGTCAAGGAGGCACCATGGGGAATCGAACTCCCCATCTCTGACTCTATAGCCAGATAGCTAAACCACTAAGCTATCCAGCAGTTGCGAATAAGATTTTTATTTGATACTTGTAGGTGCAATCTGCTAATACAGTAGGACCCCGCTATCCGCTGGAGATTGGTTCCAGGCCTTCCCGTGGATAATGAAAACCATGGATAAGAGAGAACACCTGCCTGCCCACCCCCAAACTGCTGTTTCCTGACAGTAGCTTGCTTTATGACTGCTGTTTAGAGACAACAGCTTGCTTTATGCCTGTTGTTTGTTACAGTAGCTTGCTTTACAGATGCTGTTTGTGACAATAGCTTGCTTTACAGCTGCCTTTTGCCACAATAGCTTGCTTTGTGGTTGCTGAATTATTTAATTTTTTCCTTTGCCAACAGTGGATAACTGAATCAGTGGATACGGGTGTCCTACTGTACAGGCAGATGGCCACACACTTGAGCTGTAAACCAGGCAGTCCTCATGTTTAGAGCTAAACAATAAATAGTTTCTTTGCACTGCTTGTGGGTTAAGCCAGAACCTTCTTACACAGCATTTCCTCCTATGTGCAGTAGCGTATCTGCTCCTTAATTTATGGGATACAACACCAGTTGCTGGTATAGATACTTGTCTGTCTCCAGTAATGTTTGTGGTGCTGGGGGGGGGAGGAAAAGGAGAGGAAAAGGAAAGAAGCCATACTGTTGTTGGCAAGCTTGCTGTTGGACAACTTCATCCCTTGAAAGAATATTTAGTAAAATGGAGCTCTGCTAGTGAGAAGGGAGGCAAATTTCTTTTCTATGAAATTTCAGCTGATATCTAAACAAATGTTTTTGCCTTGAACTTATAGATAGTTTTACTGAACTACTTCATAAAGTTGTGTTGATTCTTAAGAGGCCTTGTCAAAAACACTTGCACAGATTAATTTAAGTCTTCCTTTGAATGCCCTTTGTTCAGTGAGGATTGTGACAACATAGCAAAGTAATGGATATTTTTCTTTTCTTTGTGATGAGGATATTCTCACAGTTCTTTGCACAGTCAAACAACTTCACTCCCATCCAAGGCTATGCTATTTTAAGCATAACTTAGAAAACTTTTCTTCTTGGCTATTTGGCTAATAACTTCCAGGATCCCCAGCTGGTCATGGCTCTGGCTTGAAGTACTCTTGTGCAGGTTTGAAACTCACGTGTTTTATTCTAGGTGCTATTACATTGTCTAAAAAATTTGAGAATTGTCTCAGCCAAGATTCCCCCTGAGCTGCGTGTTCAGCTATATTCCCGTTCCACTTGCTAAGGAACCCACACAGGGAAGCGAAGTCGCACATGTGAGGGACACAGCCATGCCTAGAGGGGCTGAAAATTGAAGGGGATATTAGTCTTGGAGTATTGTTTTATCAGTTAATGTCACATGCTCTTTTTATTGCAGTTCCTGTACTCATAGGGCAGCTTCAACTGAACCAGATTGATTTAGTGCACAACCCTCTTTAAATCATCTTAAATCAGGCCTGCCCAAACTTCGGCCCTCCAGATGTTTTGGACTGCAACTCCCAGTCCTTTGCCATTGGCAATCTAAGCTTAGAATTCTGGGAGTAGTCCAAAACATCAGGAGGGCCGAAGTTTGGGCAGGCCTGTCTTAAATAGACTCAGGTTGGCATTTTGATGCACCAATAGATTTATTTTGGGTCCGCCTACATTCCATCCTTGGCCTTATCCATAACTGTCTTGTCTGGAACTGTTTTGCCCCCAAACATTTGCAATGAGAGTTTCCTTTTTGTGTGCCTTTGAATTTGTGAGTCATTTTCTAAGTGGCATAGCGCTGTATTAATATTGTGGATAGTGTAGTTTTCTACAATTGAATGTTCCCATCATCTTCTTTGTCAATCAGTGATTCACTATAACATTCCTGTATATTAGGCTCTCAAAGCTTGCAAATACAGTACAGCAAAAAAAAAGGGGGGGGGAGCCCCAAAAGAATAGAGATATAAGAAGAAAGGATGAAAAAGAAGGAGCTGGCATAGAATCTAAAGTCATCAGATAAAAGAAAAACACATGTCAATAACAAGCCAGCAAACTTCAGCACCTACAATACGTGATTCAGTACTAAACTCAGTTTATTTTAAGAAATCTAAAAATTGAAACAATTCAGGAAGCAAGCATAATTGCTGATTTTCCAAAAGGATAGAATCCCACACCACCTCAAATATATCCTCATGACATCAGCAAAGGGAATGATGCCCCCCCCCCACACACATAATACAACTTGACAGCACACTGAATAATAGGTCAAAGCAAACAACAACATAATTTTAAAAAAGTGCAATGTAGAGCAATTTAAAATAAACAAGCCCTGATTTGTTAGAAAAGAAACCATTCCACAAATAAAAGTTCAGGTTTCCCTTTGCGTACAGTAGCATCATGTAGTCAAGAAATTTTGAAACAGTTTGTTTATGCTATACCAGGAGTGGTTGGAGAATGATACTGCAATGTAGTTACAGTGTTACTTTATGCTGGCCTTTTAGTGTTCATTGAAAATACAGTAGTACCTTGTATAATAATATAATACAGTGGTACCTTGTATAAAGGAATAAATTCATTCCAAATGAAATTCTGTTAAGCAAATTTTCCTTTATATAAATTTCCCATAGGAATGCATTGAAAACAGAGTGATCCCATTTTTATGTTGTACAGATTCGCCCCATAGGCGATTCTGTTAAGCAAATTTCCCCTATCTCCGGAATTTTTTATGTTGTACAGATTTTTTGTTATACAAACTGTTTGTTATACAAGGGTCCACTGTATCTTGATATACAAATGCCCCATGATACGAAAAACTTGAGATACAACAGGGGGTGGGCAGCAGGACTCTGTGCCTGCCTGCTTTCTGGGTGCAGTAAAGGAAAAAGCATTGTGTTGCTTTCTCCTTTGGTGAGCCTCTGAAAAGAGGGAGGCAGCACGGATCTGAAGGCATAGACCCCCACCTTCGTATCCCAAAGCACTGTTTCCCATAGGAATGCATAGAAAACCAATTAACCCGTTCCTTTTTTTTTACTGTTTTCTGACCTCCGGAATGGATTAATTGGTTTTCAGTGCAATCCTATGGGAAACCATGAAATTTTTTCATGATACGAAGAGTCCCTTGGAACGGATTAGGAGGTACCACTGTAATCAGTTTTTGTCTTCTCGGACTGGACGTTTTATTCTGCTAAAGAGTGGTGAAACTGGAAAGACACAATGTACTGTACAGCAATTTAACCTGAATACAGGTGGCTGTGACGGGGTGATGTTGGGTGCCCACAGAAAGGGTTCCGAGTGCCACCACTGGCACTTGTGCCATAGGTTCACCAACACGGGTCTAGAACTTTACCCAAACAGAAAACATATTAATACAACAGAACAACACTCAGCATAACCAACCTCAAAGAGAGCATGCAGGTCAGTGTGGCTGATTCAAGAAGAATCAGCAAAGAGCAAGGCTAGTTCCTTTGCTTATATACTCTTCTTGCTGCTTGAATACCTCCACCTGCCCAATGCAGCTAGAAACCTCTGTTGATTGCTTCACCTGCTGCAATCCCCCCCCAACACTGGTCTATGTTACTACATTGCAAGTAAGCATTCTATACTCAATATTTAATTTATGTTTTAAAATTCTCCTTGGTAAAAACTTCAACAATTTTTATGTTCATGTGGGGTTTTAAACACAGGTCACCTCCATCCTAGCCCGGTGCTCCATCCACTAAAATAATACAGTGGACCCTCGTATAACAAATGGTTTGATTAACATAAAATCTATACAACAAAAAAATTCTGGAGATAGGGGAAATTTACTTAACAGAATCGCCTATGGAGCAAATCCTTACAACATAAAAATGGTTGCAATTAGGGATTAGTCTGTTTTCAATACTTTCCTATGGGAAATTTGCATAAAGGAAAATTTGCTTAACAGAATTTCATTTGGAACGAATTAATTCCTTTATACAAGGTACCACTGCATATGAATATGCATAGAAATGTCTGTCTGTCGGCCAATGAATCTTTTACGTGCTTGTCGGTGCTTCTGGAAGGTAGATTTGGCAACTAAGGCATATGAACCAAATTTCTCATTTGGTAGGTCAGAATGGTAAACTTAAAGTGGCTTCATCTAGCTTATCATTAATATTCTGACTTGGGAATGCCTCTCAAAAGTTTCAATCACAAACCTTTCCTTGTGACTTTTGGAGTTTCCAGGAGTTGAACTCTGGAATCACTGGCACACAAATGATATGCCTTACTACTGAATACTGCAAAAGACAGTAGAACTCCATTGTAGGATCATAGCATTATGTGGATTGTGGGTATGGGAGATGTCTGATGTTGTATGAAGAAATGTAGGAAGCAGTTTCTTCCATTTAAGAATAATGTATTCCTTTTTTTAAAAAATCAATTTATAGCTAATCCCATCCCAGCGGTTCACAGCAGGTCACAGCAATTACATATGTACAAAGCAGGACAATTAAAAGCAGATAAAACCATGACAAATACCAAGAACCGGATAATACGATATGGGATATGGTATTAGTACAGCTCAGCTGCTTCATTGGGCATGTTTCTCCATCTTGCTCTGCAATAAAGTGTCACATTCGGAAGTTAAGGATGCAAAGCAATACCCATCGGTCTAACCAGCAAGATCAGGAGTTTCTGCTGCCTATCAAGTACAAAACCACACCGGTTGTTTTAAAACAGAACAACTGAGCCTTGCAGGAAATAATATATCCCCTGCTGCACATCTTGTGGCTTTGCTTCCAATCTCTGCTCAGCAGAACAACTTGTACTGATTCTCTTGCTGCTGCAGCTTTGGTAGAGCTAAGTAACCTGAGCTTTGGCTTTTATTAACACTGTATGTTTTTTTAAAAGGGTAATGAGAATTTTGCTGAAAAACCCTTCTTGGCTTTTTGTGGTCAATTAGTGAGACAGATAATGGGGATGTTAAGGCACATCTGCCAAAGAAGGTATGTTTGGAGTTTAATTTGCTGCTTGAGGATGCTTTCCCGGTTATTAATATTCTCTTTCATCCCCCCCCTCTCAAACCTCATTACCAGCAAGTTGTCAAAAGCAACCAGCTGCAAAACACAAAAAGTAGATAGGACTATAAACTTTAAACAGTACCATTTTGTGAGTGCACTTCCACTTATAAGCCTGTAGCCGCCAGTCAGTTCCACTAAATGCAAGGACACCGAATGATGGTGCAACTGCAGCATTGAGTTTCAGAGCAATGGGGATTGTTTCTTGCAGAGGGAATTGCCTATCATGCCTTTTTGGTGGAGGTCAGCTTGGAGCTCATTTGGAGGGAAAATGGAAGGTATCAGATAGTAGTCAGGTAAGGGCAAGGCTTGCGGAATCATTGGAATGAACTCTCAACATCAATAGGGGGTCGTTTGCGGCGGAGGAAGGTTTGTGCGAATGTGTCTCTGAATGCTGTATTAATAACCTTTTGGTTTTGAAGAGGGTGGTAGCAGTAGATGATGTCAAATAAACAGCTGCTATCTCTGCCTCAATACCTTTTCCTTGCTGGTTTCTTAGAATATGGTTAGAGCGTGGTCACCCATAGATTCTAATGGTTGAGCTTTAGCCAAAGTATGAGAGAACCAGCCAGCCCTTGTAAATAAAATCTAAGCAGCAGTTCGACAGTGTGATTCTACATGACCCCTTTTCAATATGTCTTGGAAGCAAGGAGATCCATTTCATTATAATTTCTATGACTGGACACCTCCAGTTTCATTCTGCACACCTTTCCTATAGGTTTGTCTCTTGGCCACAGATGAGGCTGCCATCCATGTCTGACATTTGTCACAGTTCATCTTTATGGCATAAAACAGAGTTGGTGTCTTGGGACCTGTTTAGAATACTGGAGAGTCTTATATAGATGCTATGCCATTCATTCTGTTGGAGGATTTTTTTTGGTTAGTTTGTTTTTTCTTAGTGCAGCATTAAGCACAAAAGCATAAACAGCTGCAGCACTGAGGAAGCATGAAGGAGAATGGCTAAAAAAACCAGCCTCCTTGTTCACACAGAAACTAGCCTTTGGATACCGAAATCACTCTCCAAGATTAAGTAGAAGGGAAAACATATTTACTTACAATTGATCTTCCTTTACAATCAGAAGAGTAAAAATGATAAAAAGAGGATGGCTCTCTCATCCATCTGGAAGAGGAAGAAATCCATTCAGTTCTATGATCTGAAGATCAGGAAACAGAGAGTGCAAAACAAAAGAACTAGAAGCAGACAGACATGAAGAAGAGGTGGAAGCTTGCCTCAGACCCAGGAAAAAGTTCTGCCAAAAATGTCCTCTCCTCGCTGAAACCTAGTGCCAGGCTGCATGCAAGACTGTTAATTTCTCCAACACATTCTAGGAGGTGTATAGATGGTTCGCTGACATGCTAAGTGCTTGCTGTTACACTTGACTAAGTACAACAGGAGTATTGAAGTGGAGGAGTATTGGATGTGTTTTATGCAGGTGCTGTGTTGAAAAGATGCTCATTAAATTCATCTGCAAGTGGGATCCAATGACTACATGGTGATTGCACCCATATTCTCTCTGTGTGCAGGTTGTTAAGCTGGCACAGGATCAATTCTCTTTCTCAGTGTGTGCCCATGCAAGTGCATCTCTATGTCCTGTTGCTGCTTTTCCATCATTAAAACCATTTCCAAACCTTGACCAAAAAAACCTTTGAGACGTATTAAGCCCAAACAGCTTTTGACAAAGAAAAAGTGTGTTTTTGTGAAGCGAGGCAGAGAAGAGAGAGAGTGAAACAACAGGGCAGATGGGAATCAGATCAGTGACTGAACACTGCAGGAAAGGTTTCAGAGGTCATGTACAGTTATAGCTGCGCAGCATCAGTGCTTCTTCCTTTGTGGATTGGACATTTCTATAATGATATCAGCAAAGATTAATACAATTTATATCCCCCTCAGTCTGACTTTGGGGCCTCTAGTGATAGAAAGGATCCACATTTATTTTTCTCCTCAGCACAGAGCATGCAGTGTTCAAGGTTTCTTGTTCTCCAGTATATGCATATTTTCTGTATACAGTAGGACCCCCGTATCCACCGATCCGTTATCCACTGATTAAGTTATCCATGGTTGGCAGAGGAAAAAATTAAATAATTCAGCAGCCACAAAGCAAGCTGTAAATCAAGCTGTTGTCACAAACAGCAGCAGTAAAGCAAGCTATTGTCACAAAAGGCATCTGCAAAGCAAGCTACTGTCACAAACAGCGGCCATAAAGCAAGCTACTGTCTCAAAACAGCACTCATAAAGCAAGCTACTGTCAGAAAACATCCGTTTGGGGGGGTGGGCAGGCGTTCTCTCTTTTCCATGGTTTTCATTATCCATGCGAAAGCCTGGAACCAATCCCCAGCGGATACCAGGGTCCTACTGTATTTTCCGTTCTTATCTGCCATGCCCGACAAGTGCTACTATAATCCTGGGTGATTACCTTTCCTGATTTCTTCCCTTTCCTGGCATTCACTGTTCTCTGATTCTTCTCCCCCTCTCCCTCCACTCAGGCAATAATGGAGCTGCTACACTTTTTAACAGTTCAATTACTTTTATGGGAGGATGTGGGCATACTGCAGAACACAACTGTAGTCCATACCTGGCTTCTTGATTTCCCCATAATGCCTCTGGGTCCCTGTGAGGCATAGAGGCACTCTGAGGAAACAAACATGCCGCATGTGACTGTGTGCACGACATCATTCGGAAATCAAGAAAGAACATAAAAATGTAGACACGTGGTTATCCTTTGGGGTCCTTGTGCATGGGGGGGGCACCCAGCGCGTGGTCTTGTTTAGTGGTGCCACTGAAGGCTCACCTTTCAGTTTCTTTAGCGCATGAATCTACAGCATGCTTATTGAGCTGTGCAGGGCAGCCGACAGTGTGTCTTGCTGGAATGCTTTCTCAGAGAACAAAGACGCTCTTGACTGCAGCTTGCTGTCTTTTAATAGTGCTTTTCAAGGACATGCTGGGCGAGGTGGAAGGGCAGGTGAGTACCTCTTCACTCCCACTGCCAGCAGAGCACTTTGACCCACAGGACTCTCTCTGTGTGTGATTCTTCCCTTGCCTAGATCTTCTTGAACTGCCAGCAGTTGAATTCATCTGTATGAGAATCCAGGTGAATCAGCGATGGTTGGAACATGCTGTAAACAAACTTACAATGTCACTGATTAAAGGTGAAAGTCAGCTTTTGTCCGTTGTCCTGTGGACCATCCTTTCATGTGTTCTTTGAGGCACAATATGTAGATCTTGGTAAATATTTTACAACTTCTAATGGACGTGATGCGATTACTGTAAAGGACACAGGTTGAAAAATATTACTTCAAGCAACTCTTAAGATTTCTAGGGAGAGGAGACATTAGGTTAACTTTTCTTTCAGGTTTCATCAAAGAACATAGCGTGTGCTGAAGGTGAAGGACATAACCATCTATCATGGCTTGAAGGCTGAGGAGAAATCTTATCAAGGAGCAATGGTTGGATCCTTTGCGATACACAGAAGACACATATTTCTCTTGAAGACATGAGGCCAATCAGGGTATGAAAGGGATCATATTAAGGATTATTAAGAAATATTAAGGATTAAAACTCGTTCTGTGGAATGAGTGTTCATCTGAAAAACAGTCAGGTTCCTAGGTTGCTATATCATCTAACAATCGTTGGTAGTATCCCTGCTGATTTATGGCCTTTACCTGAAAATAGTGGAAGGGGGAGAGCCCTTGTGATATTGCATGAGTAAGCCTTAGTGCTGTCACAGAAGTGATATCTGAGAAGTACCCAGGCAAGGACAAAAAAGGAGGGCCGGAAGTCGAACCAAGCCAAGTGTTCTACTTATATCTCGCCCCATAGCACTTAAAAGACTCTCTGGGCAGTTTACATTTTATTTATGCAGGCTACACATTGCAAATGCCCTCCCTTGCAAGCTGAGTACTCATTTTACTGACCTCGGAAGGATAGAAGGCTGAGTCAGCCATGAGCCGGCTACCTGGGATTGAACTGGCTGAATCTAGCCCAGCTGATTATGGAAACAAGCCAGAATGAAATGCAGGCACACGGCCCAGAATATTGCTAAAAACTGGCAGGCTGCATAACATGGCAATTAAGATGCCATTTTATTTTATTTTATTTTATTTTCAGCAGCAGAAACATATGTCATTCATTCTTGCTACAACTAGCATCCCTCTTATCATACCCTTTGGTATTCCAGATGTTTTGGACCACAACTCCACAGTCCTTTGCCATTGGCAATACAGGCTCAGAATTCTGGTACTTGTGGTCCAAAACACCTGGAGTGCCAAAGGTTCGCCACCACTGCCGTAGGACAATAGTGGAAGCCCCCCCCCCCCCGCTAATCCTCCTGTGCCCTCAACAACCCTTTCCCACACTTTCTAAAGCAACCTCTTATATACCTTTAGGAGACAGACAATGGGAGAAAAACAAGAGAGAAAGCAAAGCCTGAGGGTCTATCTGATGATGCATTTAGTACCTTGTTAGAAGCAGGCATTCCTTAAGTGGTAAAAGTCATCTGATTGCCATGACTTTAATTTTTCCTTCCTCTTATAGCTTGCATGGCAGTTTGATTTGCTTTGTGCTCGGTCCTCAGGAGGGTTACACAGTCTTCACATGCAAATCTTACTGCTTTAAGCGTAAATCTCAGAGGGGATTGCTTGGAACTTGAATATACTTTCAGCTTTTAACAATGAGATGCTACTAACAATGATATGCTATTTTGGTTTTCGCTGTATTATGTTCTGCTTACAAGAAGCATATGATCAGTGCTGCTGAAAGCAAATGCTCAAGGGTAAACCATATTTACCCTTGATCTGTTCCAGCAGGTCAGTTCATATATATTAGCATGTGAAGTGACATTTTTACATGAGTGTTTTGGAACTTCTGTCTCTGAGGATCTCTGAGGTTGTTTCCGTTTCAAGTATCTGTTCTAAAGCTTTATTTTTAGTGTCAGAGCTAGCATTCGGAAATTCAGAATCACAATCTAAGATGCCCCCCACCGCTGCATGTATGGTTATGAAAGTTGTAGTCCTAGATCCTATATTGTTTTCTTTGCTTGGCTTTTGAAAGGACTATTGTTCTCAAAGCATCAAAGACACATTATTCCATTGAGGGAGGCCCAAGGTCAATGGCTTGCCTTTTTGGAGCTGAATTTAAGCATTTCATGCTAAATGATGGGGATGGGTTGGCAAGTGCTGGGGTAAGAAGGGTCAAGTTGGATGCCTACATGAGCTGCAGCTGTTGGCACTTGTGCTGTTAATCAACCGTACTGGGAACAGTTCCAACAACACCCTGCTGCAAAATGGCTTGTTACATGTGCCGCTCTGACAAGTGTGATGATTGAAGACATCTCTTATCTTGCTGAAGTTGCATGTGGAGCAACATTGTCACATGCATGCCTATGCTTTTCAGCTGGTCAGATTTAAATACTGGACTGCTTCAAGTTGTGGGCTTTTGACATGGTCTCCATGCTCCTTGCAAAATTCAGATCCCCTTCTACGAGCTGGAGATTTACGTCTCCACGGTACCACTGGTACAGTAGGGGCATATATTGTACTAGTTTACTTCCCATGGTTCCATGTGATGGATGGCTATTGACCATGTGACATGTATCCCAGCTGTGCCTGATGGGCGCAGCTGCACGGGGCATTTTTAAGGAACAAGATATACTTAGCAGAATATATCCAGTCCTTGCAAAATCTTGGTTGGACCAGTATGCCTGTGAAAAGTTTTCAGAACGCAGCCTAGAACAGACATGTCTTAAAATCTGTGAAACAGACCTCCCGTCTTTAGGAATTATATAATTCTGTTAGGACAGTCTTATTCATCGTGGCTAGAGAGAGGGGCAGCTATTAAAAAATCAAATGCTGATAATATGGCACAATGATGATCTAGTGTGAGTAAAGTTGTAAGAACTTTTTAAAAATATGACATTTTGGGTGATTTATATTATTATTCACCACAGGAAACTGGAAGAGTGATTTTGGATTATAATACTGGAATTCTGTTGAAATCCAAAATGCAAGTGTTAAATGCTCTGTTCACATCTGTATAGATTTTGCCTGTGATTTCTTCTGTATTTATTTTATTTGCAGTCTGCTTTATCACTTGTAGTGCTTGACCATTCGGTAGAGTGGGATGAGAAAGAATGGTGCATTCAAAGCCTATCTGCTGAGGGACAAAACATATTAATACTCTATTGCTGGGGGAAAATGGCATGCTTAGTCCAAACATTTCTATTCTTGAGCAGCAGACTTGAGGATGGAGTTTTAAAGCAAGTAGTCCACATTATCATCCAGCTTGTGTTGTTGGCTTTTTTTCAGTATCGCTGTGCAATACCTATGGGGGGGTAGCACAGGTGCAAATAACTGTTTGGAGAGATAGCAAAGCAGCTTTGTTTGATTGATTCCTGTCTAATGCAAGGACAGAGACAGCTTGAAGGATTTCAGAGCTGTAGCCGTCTGACCCGTATACTTTCTGGCACAGAATCAGGTTGCCTAGATGAATGTCCAGCCATTACTCCTACAGATGCACTTGCCATGCTTAGAATGGTGTGCTTAGGCCCGTCCTCATCTGTTGTTGCTTTCTGCTCATTAAAGTGATCTAATCATGAATGCAGTTATATGTGGAAATAATGCATTTCTTTTCAGGTTGCCACTCTGTTGGTCTGTCCCGTGCTATTTTAATTCAATTATTTGTGGACCTAGCTGAACAAATGTTGAAATTTTCCTCACTGACACCATGTATTCTCTCTTTGAGGAACAACACGCCATTAGCTGCATAGATGCCCTAAGCACATCCAATCTCGCCTGATTTCGGAAGCTAAGCAGGGTCGGCCCTGGTTAGTACTTGGATGGGAGACCGCCAGGGAATCCCAGGTGCTGTAGGTGCTTGGAGTAGGAACTGGCAAGCCACTCCAGTACTCCTGCCAAGAAAACTCCATGGACATGGAGTCACGTAGAGTCGGTCACGACTGTAACGACACAACACACACACACACTTGCCATTGTATGCGGGCGTGGTGGCTCAGTGGACTACAGCACTAAAACTGTAGACTGCAAAGTTGGCAGCTTGACGGTTCGAATCGCAGGTGCCACGCAGCGGAGCGAGCTCCCGCTGATAACCCCAGCTCCTGCCAACCTAGCAGTTCGAAAGCATGTAAATGCAAGTAGATAAATAGGTACCGCCGTAAAAAGCGGGAAGGTAAAACTGTTTCCTTGCAGCCATGCCGGCCACATGGCCATGGACGTGCACAACACTGGCTCTTCCGGCTTGAATACGGAGATGAGCACTGCCCCTAGAGTCGGACACGACTAGCATGCATATGTGGGGGGAACCTTTACCTTTTTTACTGCCTATCTTCCAGAAGAACTCTGGGAGGTTTACAACAAGTGATGGGCATAAAAACAATCAAAGCAATAACAACAATAAAGGACATATAAAACAGATAAAAAAATACTAATAATAATATTGAAAAAAGTAGTAATAATATAGGCTGGCATGATGGCGGGAAAAACATAACAACAACGGGGGGGGGGAATTAACTAGCGCCAAATGCCTCACGGTAAAGCCAGGTCTTGAGGGCTTTTTTGAAGGCTGGCAGGGACTGTGCAAGGCACAACTCACGCAGGAGATGGTTCCAGAGCACAGGGCCAGCCACAGAGAAGGCTCGGTTTTGTGTCTTCCAAGCCTCTCTGGGCGTGGCCACCCAAAGTGAGAGCGCCGGTGACATAAGCAAGGGACCCAAAGCTAGCTCATGGGTTGGAGATGGAACGGGCCGACAGTTCACTTTCCAGTTTGATGAGATGGCCTGTCTTTTTATTTAAATGGCTTCTCGCATTTCTGATTTTGTCCTACTGTTTTGGGCACTCATTTCTTCTGTCCAACAATGTATGGTATCTTTGGCCTGCCTGTGTAAGGAAGCCTGGTTTGCAACCATTACAACAGAAATAATAATACTCAATTCCATGTAGGGATATCCCACTTCACCTTGGAATTTGTGCTTTCTTGTCAAAAATTTTGAAGAGTAGAAGTCTCTTTATATGTTATAGTCTTAGCAGACTTATCTTATGACCAAAGAACAGTGAGAGTGGTTACAGAGCCAGTCCTCGACTTCCTGAAATGGTGTCTTTCCTTCCATTAGAATTGGTTAATGTCAAAACGTTCTCTGTGCCTTCTTTCTCTTCATGAAGTCCTTTTACAAACACCCATTTGTTTTGGCTGGGCATCAACTTGGTGGCACCCAGTAGCCTTCCTTTTGACAAAATATACATAACATTGTATAATCTTTTGTACATTACAAGATGTTTGCATGAGCTCAGCTTGCCCAGAGAGAAGGTGGAGTTGTTATAGGGGAATGTAGAAAGATAAGAGCAGGAACATGTTTTGGGTTTAAACCAAATCTCTGATTGTCTTCTCTTCATTTAACTGGTGAGTTTAAGAAACTCTGTCAGTCGAGAGAAGCTAATGACCTGAAAAATCTCACCCAAAGGCATCTCTGAAACTGTGAAAGACAGAACGGATTGAAATTCTTCATTTATTATGTTGCCAATTAAAAATAAGAATCCTTTCTTTCCCTTTTTGTTTAAAAATACTGTTTTCCCTTCTTTTAATGCCGTGTTCCTGTAAAATCTTGGAGATACGTTGCTAGTGTCTTCCAAGTGGAGGTGGACAGAGTTGGCGGGAGTGGCATTGCTTTGTTCCTTTGAGGAAGGAAGGCATTTTTTAAAAAACATTCTCCCCAGGAAGACAAGTGGTTCTTGGAATAATGTGAGTCTTTGCCAAGACAGATGCTATGATTTTCGCAGCGTGATCGCTCGTCTTCCCGCCGGGATGATTCTGCTCTTTCGTGGAATTGTATAACACAGCCCAGTGTCTTTAGGTCACCAGGTGACATTTTTATGCTTGGTAACTTTTTCTGCAGTGAATTATTTTATTTTGGTGGAGAAAGGATTCTGCTTGGGACAGGAGAAAGAACATGGATAAAAGTTTTTTAGAAGCTGAGGCTCAAGGCCATTTTCAGAATGTAATAGGGCATTTAAAAATCAATTCAGAACTAGATCTAAATGTTGGAAAAGAACTTGATTGGATGTAAAATTAACAGAGCAGGATGTTGTTTACATTGTCATTGGGTATATATTTTCTAAAGCTTTCGAGTTATGTTGAATATTTTACTGTGTTCCCCCACAAAACAAACATTTCCAGTATTTAGAACATATTCCTTATTCTTTATGCTGTACTTGAATTACTTAAAATCTCCTAGAAAGTAAGACTTTTAGGTCATTCCTTCAACATGAGCTAGCTCAGGGGGGAAATTGCTTGAATATTAAAGATAATAATTTCTTGTTTCAGATTAACAGAACAAGATAAATAATGTTTCATAATGTATGTGATATTTAAAGGGGAAAACCTAGGAGCAAATAATTCAAAGACATCATCTCCCCCTTCTATCACCTTCCTCTCTAAGTAAGAAAAAGCGCTTCTAGATATGCACTTTTTTCACATCGTGAGATATTACCACAAAAAAGAAAGTATATTGCCCCCTACCTTACTTTCAGTGAGGAGAATATTTCCATAAGGTTTTATAGGTAACAGTCTCTCAGACAGTGAAATCAAAATATATCCCTGAAAGACCTAATTTCTACACATACAGCAAGAACACGCAAAATATTATAAATGGAGGGTGGTACAGTACTGATATGTGAGAAACATCATACTATCCTTCTATGCTGACAGCATTAGCTCCCTGCGATTCATTGCAATTTTTTGGAAGAGAGTAGAGAACAGCTGAGAAAGAATGCTGAACATTTCTTCCCAGGTATAGGACTGCAGACTAAATGATTGTAAGACACTTGGTTCTTGAAAAACCCTCTAAAACAGGCATGTCCAAATTCAGGCCCGGGGGCCAATACGGCCCGTTTTCAAATTTCGAGTGGCCCACAGCCTCTTCTCCCTGCCTGCTCAGCCTGTCACACGTCCCTGCCAAATGGCCCCTCCCCATATCAGATGGAGACGTCAGCTTACAGTTTTATGGTTTGCCTGCCCTCCCTGCCTCCATCCTTCCCCCAGCTACCTGCCCAGACCACCTGGCCCTGGTTCCATTTCTGCAGTGTCCCACCCCGCCTCCTTGCATGTCCTAGTGCAGCTGAATGGTCAGCCCCCATAAATTTTCACCTCACCAAATCTGGCCCTCCTTGTAAAAAGTTTGGACACCCCAGCTCTAAAACTAATCAATTTGACTTTCCTGCCAAAAAACAAAAAATGTATTCAGCAGCAATATTTATTTACTACCTATCAATCTAAATGATACTACTGAAAACTGTTTGAGCAGTTCTATGTGCACAAGGCTGAAGATGCCATCAGCTATTACCTTTCATCCAATTCCAACACACACACACACACACACACACACACACACACACACACACACGGTGTCAAGGGTCCGTAGAGATTCTCTTTGGGGGCATTTGAGTGGGCGGGGTGGTGGTGGGAGCCTTTGATGTTAGAATATTTCTGATCCGGCTTCTGATGATGGGAGTAGTGGTAGCAACCTTTGGACATTAAAGACTCCCTACCTCAGCCTCAAGCCCTCACAGGCTTCTCTATGGATGTAAGTGGTCCCTATGGATCCTTCGAATCTGGCAGGAGGATGGGATTGGAAATCTTTAAATATTGATAAAAGGTGATGAGGTTCTTAGCTTTGTGCTCCCGGAACTGTACCACTGAATGAAAGAACTTAACCTGCCAAGGCCAACACTTTTTTTGCTTGTTACAACATTGCTATAATAATACTGTTTTAATGTATCCATGCACAGCTTTGAAGTCTGGTTCAAAATGTAATTCATTAGATACTTAGTGATTTTTGCTCAAAATGGAGCTTTGAGTGAGCAATATGCATTGGAGACAAATGTAGACTCTTATGCTACTTCATTTTATGCTGATATCTACTAAATAAAAATTGGTTCAGATTAAATGAATTTCTAAACAGCAGACATCCAATGAGTTTCATATAGGAATCATGGCCACACTACACCTTCTTTCCAATAACTCTTTTTGAATCAAAAGCATTTCCTGCTAATACAAGGCATTCCAACACAAAAAGGTAACATTTGATTTGTATCTAAACCTTTCTTTGTTCACAACGTGTTGCTGCATGCGCTGTTCAAATGTTGCTGCTGCTGTTTTTATTGTTTTTAGTTACTATCTTTGATGACCAGCTAATAGAATTATGTCTGTTCAGAAGTATGTAAACTTACACACCAAGTGCATTATTCCTGCCACACAGATATTAGATTGCGCCCCATATATTAATATTAGCAAGAATGAATGAAATGGGGACAGCGGTGTGTAATTGGAAAAAGTGAATGGCATGGCCGTTGCACCCTCTCACAATGTTCATGGCTGTGGTAAGATTTGTATGAAGCCTGATTTTTCATTCTTGAGCAGAGATAGGGAAAAAGTACAGGCTGACACATTTACCCCCTTAAGTTATGCCTATTGAATCTTCTGAGCTATGAATCACAATCCTTTCAGGCCCTGAATCGTAGGAAGTGGCAGCATGAGGTAGCAAAAGTTCAAAGGTTTGGGTCAGTTCCCGCTGTCACTATTGTTTTACATCGAATTTCTCCTCCTGGAGGGTTAGTTCATGGGTGAATCTGTGGGTGACGGTTCAGCATTCGTGAAATACACAGCAGCACAAATAGGCCCTGACCTCTGCTGAGCTCCGTCCCCTCCAGCTCCTTGCTCCCTTCAGGACAGCATCTACCTCGAAAATGTTGCTGCCTCAGGCAGAGTGCATGACGGCACTCCCTACCCACTTCTGTGCGCAGAAGCGGACTGGGAAGGCAGCTGGATCTGACTTCAGCGGTGGCGAGACGGTGTTGTACCTTCTGTCATGCCTGAGATAAATGGCTCATTTGCGATACCCAGAATGGAACAGAACAGCACCATTTGTAGCTGTAATCGGCTCTCTCTGGACTGGCCATTTGGGGTATTAGGGTGGATCAGGCTACAAAGGGGTCTGCTGAGGTAGGGCTGGGTGGGTGATGTACCACTTGGTGTGCTCCTCCTGCCTGAACAGGAAACAACCCCTTGTTGCCCAATCAGCTGTCAATTAAGAGCTTTCCCTGATCATTTGTGGAGGATAAGGGGGATTGAATTTTTAAATATATCGCTCCCCTCTCTTTCTCTTTGTCAGTGCCATTCTGTTTTCCGGACAGTACGGAGTTTGAAAAGTCATAGGATTTTATGAACAATGCAAATATAGGACTTGCATTATTTAGAAACGCAAGTTCTATATTGCCTGACTCTAGCAATCTTCAAGGACCATGTCCCCTAAGATCCAGTGGAGAATCCTCTGCATTCCGAACCAGGCAGGCACAAAGGGAGGGTGTGATTGATAAATGCCATGTCCAAGTAGCTGAAGTAATGCTTGTTTCACTGTATCTCTTTGCTTTGTAAGGTTCATTTTATTGTTTGGGATGGCTTTGTTTTCCTCTTAGAATTTCAGAGTTGTGTGGGATCATGAAAGTTACCTGTTCCAACTTTCCGCTCAGTGCAGAAGGATATAGGATATACCTATAGTGTAGGGTATACCTGTGGCACCTCTGAAAGATGGTTGCCCAGTTTTTGCTCAAACCCAGCACATGGAACAGAAGTTCAGAGCTCATTGTTGAAAAAGCAGAAGTTTTGTAGCACCTGTAAGACTAAGCTGCTTTTATTTGTCATAGTTTTTGTGTATCCAAGGACACTTCTTCAGATAAAATGTGTCCCACATTTCAGAATTCTGCTTCAAGCACAATTTCATGCATGCAGATATTCACAAAAGCAAGCTGTCTTTCTATTCCCTAAATGGAACTATAGGAACTGCATTGAGTAAAGTTACCAAAGAAATTTCTGTTTTACTTTAAACACTTTTTAAAAGTGGAGTGATAGGTGTACTTGGAGTGCTTTTAGAGAAATATAACATTTTCCCAGTAGCTTCTTGTCCAGTATGATACTGCCATTGTGACCAGTGTAGTTACCGTCAGTCTACCCGCAGAATGCCCACATTAGTTGAGCACAGAATAATAATAATAAACTTTATTTCTATGCCACACAAACACTGCATATAGTATCCTTTATACTGTATAGAGCGCCAGAACATTTTAGCTGAAACACTCAGGGTTCTTTCAAGGAATAGAAATCCTTCCCTCCACCTCCTCATCTCATGGTCTGACTTTGAAAGGGGAGGGAGCTGCCTGACACGGGGAGAACCAGCTGGCCCTGTATTAGCTATTCTTACTGGTAGCAGAATTTCAGGCAAAAAATAAAGAAAAACAAAAGAAAAAAGACACAAAACATGTGGCACCTTAAAGACTAACTTTCATATTTTAATGTAATTTCGTGGACTACACATCCACTTCTTCAGACATAGAGCAACATTCTGTGGGATCAGACTGAGGTCTTTTGTGTTCCCTGCTCCATGAATCTCTTTTAGTTAGCAATGGCAGGGACTGAAACCCAATCTCTGCCTGCCAAACATGTTTTTTTTTTCTGCCCCTGGTCTGCAGTTGTATTTCTCCCTTTTGGCCCTGTGTAACTGTCCTCCCATGCTGTACAAGGTCAGCATGGCAGTACCCTATCCTCCCCTCATTCCCTGCCATTGCAAACCCACTGAGAGACAAAAGCCTAACCTTGAACTCTTTTTAAAATGCATCGACACTGAATGCATTGGTCAGGATTTGTCTTTTATTTTGTCTCTAAGGACAGAATGAGAATTAGAAATCGGTGTCAGAGATTCCAGCCTATATATTCCAGCAGTTATCCTTTAACCCACCAGCTGGCCCAGTCATGGTTAGGAAGAACGTTGACTTCTCCCAGTTGGGTGCACGTTGCCTTTTCATGCCCTCACTTGCCATTTATTATGATCCGGTTCAGTCCGGTGTTAGAAGACAGCAAGCCAAGCATCTGAGATGCAGAGGCTTAGAAGAACACGCTGCCTGTCAGCGATGTAGCATGTTAATTTGCTGCTGTTAACAGTTGCCCTCTTATTCTTGGTTGGTTTGGTAGGACAGGAGTCAGGGGAAATGATATCTGCATTAACTTCCAAAGCTGGAAGAAGATCTTTCCCATGGAAGTAATTGCTAGGTGGATTACCATTGTCCAGAATGCTGTGAAAAGGCGACATGAAGTTGACAGAGCAGATTAAGCCCTAGATTCCTTCATTCTGTCCTGGTTCCAGATGTGTGAAATAGATTCGCTCCACTTCTTTTGAAAGATCGTCATTAGAAATATCTGCCCTTGCTTTATTATTAATTTATCATTAATTTTTCCTTGCACAATATCTCTTTGAATTCAAAAATGCAGTCCATGAATAGAGGTGCAGTCTGCCATGTGCCCTAAATTCTGCTCGCTGTTGGTTAGGTTAGAAAACAGTTTGGCTGGATCCGATAATTTGATGAAACAGTTGGCAAAAGTAGCATGTTTGCACCTCCCAGGACTGGTGAAAATTGATTCTGCTTGAGAATTTCTACTTTTATAAGGTTTATAGGGGACTTCAGAGACTCCAACTGCACACAAAACTCTATGCATTATAGATTAAATGCATACAATTAAAAAAGTATATACATTCTTTTTCAAAACTGCATACTGTAGTTTAAGAAAGATACACATTTGAAAAAATGCATACAGTTGAACACTAAAATGTGTTTAACTCAGCAGGGAATATCTGTAACTTAGATTAAATTTGTAAATAAATGTACAGGTTAAAAACATGTAAATAAACATGACAATATCAATGTGAAATAAAAAAGTATAAGTCAGTACTGTATGAAACTCAAGGTCTTGTGAGGAGGAGGCAAGGAAAGGCCAAGAATGAACATTTTGCCTTCTCTCCTCAGAGCCCTAATTATGTCTACTTAAGGAAATTTAACTCAGTGTCTCTGTCAGTAGGCACTGATTTCCTTATGATGTGCCTCATATTTCTTAGTTAAATCTCAAGATCCAAAATCTTAGTCCCGTACTGGTTGTTTCTTCTGTAGGAGACTGTTGCCTTTTTAATGTTTTATCATCTATAGAATGTTATGCTGTACAGTTTATTCATTTAGCCTTTTAATTAAAAAAAAAAGAAATTAAAGTAAAAGAATCTGTGAAGATTCTCAGTCATCCAGGTGAGTTTATCTTGAAGTTGAGTCATGGCCATTAGACTTTTTTTCTTGAGAGATCAAAACTTCTAGATAAAGTAAGTGTTTCACCATTCAAAGATAAGGAAGCATGTTAAAACATGGTTGTGAAGAATGAGACCAGACCCCTCCCCAAACAGCTTCCTTCCTGCGAAGGAGCAGGAAATAACACATACACCCTCCACACACAGACAGACACATGTAGAAAGTTTTAGTACCCAAGGCAATTAAAGGTTATGCTGGCAACTGAAGCAGAACAATCCCAGAAAAGCTCCCCTTGCTTTACAATAAAAAGAGGCAATTATAGTTAACCAAATAATCAACACTTTGCTGCCCTTTCATGACATCCAAAATCTGCTGCCCGAGCTTTCCTTTTGACTCTTCCACCTCTTCGGACTGCCCTACAGGAGACTTTCTTACATGGGTTCCATTGAATGAGAACTTTATGCCCCCCTTGTTTCAGCAGAACTGATGAGGAGCATTACCTGTGTGAACTGCAGCCACACTATGAACAGCCAAAGAATAACAATTAAAAAACAATCCACCCCAGACATAATTAGAGGCCACAGGTTGAGGCATATTGTCGGAGCCTTCTCCTGACTTCACAATTCTTCTCTTTTCCCAGATTCCTGTTTTCCTTTGTGCCTTAATCCTGGCTCAGGCATCTCATTCTTGATGGCCCTGGTTATTTTACGAGCTCTCCATCCTCAAAGCTTATTTTGCTTTAAACACAACTATAAGGCTTTCAATACTACTACTACTACTACTACTACTACTACTACTACTACTACTACTACTACTACTACTACTACTACTACTACTACTACTACTACTACTAATAATAATAATGAAGAACACAATCCTCAATCGGACATTTGTGTCATCTTCTAAATGGTTTAAAATAAACCCTGCATGCCATTTTAAAATGCTTATTGATATATTTACTGAGGATGTTCCTTTTACTTTAATGTTTGAATGGAGCACCTTGTGTGTCCCCTACCTGAAAAGGAAACATATCAATTGCTGCAGAGTTTTTCATTTCTGATAAAATTCCTTTCCAGTTAATGCATTAGAAGTACAGAGATTCATATGGGAGAATAGCTATAAGTTTTCCAGCATCCACTCCTTTCTCATTAACTGGCCCTTAAAATCTCAGTAGCTATGACTGAGGCATTTATAGGAAGAAAAGTAAAAACATATATTTGCTTAAAGTTGCTTGAAATTACGGACGTGTTTGTAGGATTATTGAGTTGGAAGAGTTCTATAAGGCAGTTGAGTCCAACCTGCTACTCAATGCAGGATTCCAGATCAAACTGGACCCCATAGACGGTTGTCCAGTTTTCTCTTGAATGCTTCCAGCATTGGAGCGCTCACTACCTCCTGAGGTAATTGGTCCCATTGTTGTACTTCTTTAAGAGTTAAGACATTTTCCTGATATTCAGACTAAATCTGGCTTCCTGTAGCACATAATATGTCTGGCACATAATGTGTCACTAAGGACAAAATGATTGATTAATGCTGGATAGACAGGCACTCACCCCAGGCCTGAAAATGCCCTCTCAATCACACAAACTACAGGCAAAATGCCAGGTTGCAAACAAAACTCCAATATCAATTGGGGAACTCTTAGGAAAACTAACAGATGCTCAAGCACAAACCTATAAGGATTTTCTCTCCAGACTGTTGGCGCCCTCAGTGGTATCGCTGAAACCTCAAGATGTGTTTGACCTCAGAGGGTCTCTCCGAATTGTAGAGTTGGGCTTGAGTGGTTTCAGAGAAGCACTGGCGCCCTGCTTCCAATTAGTGAGCCTTTTTAAAATTACTTCCATCTTTCGAGGGAGCATCTTCTGGCTTGCCTGCCTGCTGTTCAGCTGCCTTGCCTGAGTGCAGTGAGCCATCTGCAGCCGGCATTAAACTCTCAAATTAGGCAGCGGAGGCACTGCCTGCAGTGCTCTGGTTAATGAGGCGATCAACAGTAGCTCACGGTGGGCTTTGCCATCTCCTCACACTTTAGGAAGTCCAGCCAGACGGAGATGGAAATGTGCTGGGATAAACTTGAGAGGAGTTTTGCTCCTCAGAGCGACAGTGGGCGGAAAAGGGCCTCGAAACATGAAATTGAAAAGTGGCATGGAAAGTGAGGCGGACTATGGCAATAAGAATAACAACTCTTGACCACAAACCAGATGCTTGCTATTCAAAGTCAGGGACCAGGAGGAGAAATATAATTGGGATGGGTTTTGTTAAAATCATGCTTTTACTGCCTTACTCCTTCTGCTGTAGCACAGGCCTGTCAAAAGTCGGTCTGTTCATTTATTTATTTTTACAGCTTATATGCCGCCCACTACCCAAAGGTCTCTGGGCCGCTTACAATCAAAAGAATTAAAACAGTTAAAACATCAAAATGTCATTAAATAATTAAAACAAGAATAAAAACATTACATTAAAAATTGCCATCAGGACCCACAATCTATATTATGTCAATTAAAAAACTTCGGGAACAGGAACGTTTTTACCTGGCGCCGAAATGTCATCAATGTTGGCGCCAGGTGGATCTCACTGAGGAGGGCATTCCATAGCTGTTGCCATTACTTCTGTCTTTTAAATTGATTCCTTCTGTGTGTTTTCCCCTCCTCAGTTCAATATGTGCCTCACTTGGGAGAAAGGCCTCGACTGGAAAGCTTTGAGGCTGAGCTCGGCCTAGCTTCAGGTTCAGAAAGAAAGCTCCCAGCCAGTACGGGGGCAGCAGCAAGAAGCTTGGGCACAGCTATGCCTCAGTCTAAGCTTTAGAGTTGAAGTCTTTCTCCTAAATGAGCAACGTATAGGTGTCCATAGGATGTCTGTCTGCCTGTCCGGTAGAACGGCCAGAATGGAGGATGGTGGGATTAATTGTCCTAAGGAATAATAATAATAATTAAAAAATCCCATCCTCTCTCTCTTTACCATCAACATACTGGCCAGGTTCCCTCTCAGGCACTCATCTGCACAACTCTGTCCCGCTTCCACTCAGCGTTCCTCCTCCTTTATGCATCAAACGCATATCAGCACATGCAAAAAAAGTTTGGAGGGGAAAGGGGATGCCTCATCTAAGCATGTCAATATGTTTTTGGAAACAATGACTCACTCACACACACACACACACCAAGAAAGGGAAATATGTCATCAAACAGAGCTGTATGAGTGGCAATACAGAATGTGTGTCGACACAGAAAAGTGATTTTTCAGTGTGGAAAGAAGCACCTAAAAAGAATGTTAAATCAGTTGAAGCGCTTTGTGTATATGGAAAAACAATCTATAGAAGAATGATAGGGGATTTCATGGGCCCCTTAGAGCTGGTGGAGAAAAGGAGAAATTTAGTTAAGTCAGGAGAGTACATAGTTTTCAAACATCACCACCCCTTACCACAAATATAAGGTTGAGACATAATAGGAAAAATTATGCATACATGTTTTCACAGGGGAGTGGTTTTCCAAGTGGAGCAGAATAGTATCAAATCATCCTTATTTATAAAACGATAAATCAGCAGAAGGCCTAGTATTTTGCATATGCAGGAGAATATGTGGGAGCAGGAGAACGCCTGCAATAGTTTCCTATTACATGGATCACTTAGAACTAAATGAAGAAATATAATGGAAAGAGTGTGTGCATGCTTTCTTATTGAGACTTCTTGGACCTTTCCTGGATGCATAGCAAACTAAAAATGGTACATGGCTGGAAAATACTCATGATAATAAAAGTAATATCCTCTGAGGCTGTTTCCCAGTAGGTGCAATTGGTAGTATTTTGGTTTTCTCCTGTCAGCAGCTTGGTTTATGCTGACCTCTAAATATTCAGCTCATTATACAGTATAATGTATAAATAAAACGAAAACAGGCAGCCGATATTCTCCAGGAGGGTATAATAATCTGCTTCCTTTCCTTTTTAATTATACAGGATTTGTCTTCATGTGTCAAGAAGCAATCTTATGGACTAATTTATTGTTTTACAGAATTATATGGCAGGAGCTGGATATAGATACAGGTCCAGAATAATGTAGTTGAGATAATGGGATGCTTTTGGGTTATA
>JAHTLZ010000275.1:20812390-20831925 GCA_023846285.1 Phrynocephalus versicolor
AAAAAAAAAAAAAGAATACGAAATATCTTAAGCTTTGATCCTAACCATATGAATTCACATCTTGACCTCAGATTGACCCTGCGCAAATTGGGACACTCGAAGTGGCATTCATCCCAGTTCTTCATGGCTGCTGTTTAGCCCATTGTGCGCTTAGCAGTGCCTGGCTTTTTCCTCTTGAGGAAAGTCTGAAAATGAAATGCAGCCTTTTGTCAGAGGAAGGAATTTGTCATCTTTACATCCTCGAGCTGCAGCCTCTTTCCCTCCAGATTGCATATAAATCCCCCCATTTTGATGGCTCGCCTTGGCCATCCATTAAAAAATTAAAGCTTTCGCACCCTGGCTGCAGGAGCATCAATAATCCCTCTAGGCTTTTTTTTTTCCGTTTCTTCACACTGCCATTGGGAGCTTTGCATATTTATAACACTGGAGAGAGCTCCAGATGCAATATATTGTTTACCGCAGGTGCTGATAGGAGATATGCAAAGAGCAGGCTGCTGCCAGAGTCAGTTTACCAGGGTCCCGTCCGTGGCTCCATGCCGTAGAGAATCCTGTCAAGCTCTCTCTTGGGATCCTAAGGGCGATAGGGTTCATCAACAGGTGACTCACGAAACTGACAGCCTGGCCTTCAAGTCGGCTTGAACAGTTCCAGGCTTCATTTGACGGGGATGCCGAACAGTTAAGTTACTTTGCCGTCCAATAAACTAATGGCCACATGGCCAGTAAATTTAAACCAATGGGTCTCAGTGAGCACAGCTTCTCTATTTAGAATAAAGGGAAAAAGGTAAAGGTTTTTCCCGCACATGGGTGCTAGTTGTGTACGACTCCAGGGGCGGTGCTCATCTCCATATTCAAGCCAAAGAGCCAGTGTTGGCTGGCATGGCTGCAAGGAAACACTGTTTTTCCGTCCTCTTTTATATGGCGGTACCGACTTATCTACTTGCATTTACATGCTTTCGAACTGCTAGGTTGGCAGGAGCTGGGGTTATCAGGGGGAGCTCGCTCTGCTAAGTGGCACCTGGGATTCGAACCACTGAGCTACCGATTTTGTAGCCGACAGTTTCTGCTGAGCCACCACGCCCCTCTATTTAGAATAGCTTTGGATCAAACGTAGACCATGCTACTGATCGCCAACGTTCTATGAGGACATGGCACTTAAAGAAGACAGCCAAATTCCCAATGAAGTTCTGCGTGGAGGAACAACAAGTGCCAAAACTCCTGGATCCAATCTGGCCCTTCAGAGGCTGGCAGCTGCTTTCCTCATTGCACACTGAAAGGAAAAGAGATGTATAGATGGAACAGAAGCTGTGGGTGGAGCACTTTTCTGGCAATTCCACTTTCGGGATGTGGCCAGCTGGGACTTTGGATTAGCAGGACTTGCTCCACAGACCTTTCAGATGTTTCAGCCTTCCAAGAAGCCAGCACAGCCAGCACCGCCACTGGTAGGGGATTATGGGATTAGTAGTCCAAAACATAAGGAGGACCAGATCTCCGTAGCTCTGCCCTTTCCCCCTCCCCTACAGGTCTATCCTAGTAAAATTACTTCCTGGGCAGGACTCCATGTGCTAGAATAATCAAGAAGAGATACACCCAATGTAATTAGTGTTATATCTGAGAATTACTGCATTTAAGCATACCTCTGGCCTTATTCCTGACTTTCTGTTACTTTAGTAAGCTGCATCCATTTCAGTGACTTTCTCATATATGACCTTCATAAATTTTAATACCTTGGGAAACGGCATGCATCACTTCTCTGTTTTGCACAGCCCTTACATGCAGTTGCCACTGAATGAAGGTTTCATAGCACTAGTGATGCTAACATCAGAATTCATTGCTGTGATAATGAACAGTACTGAATTCTTTGATTCCAAGTCATTCTGTCCCTTGAGGTCATTCTCTTCCTGAGTCACAATCTCTGCCCACCACAGCACCAATTCTTGATAAAGGTGGACTAGACCTGCTTGCATGTTGCCTTCATATTTCATTTCAGGAATTAACCAGTCAACTAAGTGGCTAGTTAGCATAACGTAATGCACATGAAATCAACAAAGGTTTCTGCAGCAAAATTTATTTACTTTTCTTAATATGTTACTAATGTGTGTCTGTCTCAAAAGTGATAATGCAGTAAAAGAGTCAACTTTTGTAAAACATACCTTTCTCAAAAGTGATAATACAGTAAAAGAGCCAACTTTTGTAAAACATACCTGCCTGCTCTCCTAAAGGGGACTGCTGCTTATCATAGGTGACCAGGTGCACAGCTGTTAACAAACATTGTAGTAATAGTGGGTGCTTAGTTAGTTTTGCCTGTGTTTTGCTTCTATGTAACAGCTAAATTCTTGCTAAGAATTAAGCAATTATAGATTCTTTGTAACATCCACTGACACATAACAGCTTCTGTAGCTTGCTTCAGTTCAATATTGACATTAATATTTCATATTGGAAAAGCTTTTTTTCTGCTTCCTTGCAGAGTCAAGGTCAAGCGTGATTTCTAATGCATAGTTCTTGTGTCAAACCGTAAGCTTTTCACTATCTGAAGCAAGTTGCCAGCTTTCCCATATGGTGACACATTAGAGATAGCTGTGGCATCCAGTCCCTTGCTGCTAGTTTGATTCCTCTGCTAATTTGCTTCACTATAGCGTTGCCAGCCCTGAGGCTGGTATATAGACACCCCACACAGTCCTGGACAGTTTTCCAAGACAGAGATTAGAAATAGAAGCCCCTTAAGGTTCAAAATGGCTAATCACCAGAAAGAGAAACAGTAACCCGCGGTTGCATTTACTAGGAGAGTGCCAGACCATTTGGAATACAAGTGGGGACAGAAGCCAACTTTAAGTCCTTTTTGTGCCATTTCTATCATTAGGCCAACAGCTTGAAGTTGGACACCAAAACTGGCAGTCTCAGAAGGTAAATCCGTTCCTTGGTGGTGGTGGTGGGGGAGTGGAATTAACATTCACTGTGTGGGTGGCTTCAGACTGCTGGGTGTTTCACTACCAAAGGATATAAACGGAAAAATACAGACACTTTCATTTCCTCTTTAGATATTTTGGCTAAATATCTGGATCTTTGCTGAAGGAAGTGCAGTAATCCCCCCTATCACAGGGGGTTAGGGACCCACTCGAGCTGCAATAGTTGAAAATCCGCAATATATGGATGCAGGTTGGGTGGGAGGGCACAATTCTAAACATCGCTCGCCGCTCCCGGGGGGGTTGCGGGTGAGCGGCGCACAATGTTTAAAAAGTGTTCTCGGCCGTGGAGCCAAGTGCTTGGCTCCGCCGCTGAGAGCCCTTTAAACATCACACGCTGTTCGCCTGCACCCCAGCAGTCCGGGTGAGTGGTGCATGATCTTTAAAAATGGCTACCAGCCGCGGAGCCAAAACCTTTCCCCATTTCCCTCAAGCCCTTTGGGGTACTGCAGTCCCGCAATATAGTGGGACCGCAGTATATGAACCGCGAAAGGGTGGGGGACCACTGTATTTTTAAGATCTCCCACTTCACCTCAAAGGTATTGAAATAGCCTAACAAGAACCGAAAGGGGAGAGATGTGATTTTTCCCCATTACGTCTCCAGACTTTTGAGAACAGACATGAAGATTAGAAGCATGCTCTTTATTCCCTATATAATCTCATGGCACAGAGGTTAAACTGCTGTGCTGCAGCCAAAACTCTACTCATGACCTATGTTCAAGCCCAGGAAGCTGGTCAGCTCAGCCTTCTATCCTTTTGAGGCTGGTAAAAGGAGGACCCAGTTTGCTTGCGGGGGCAATGCATAGTCTGCAAAAGTAACTTGTAAATTACCCAGAGGGTGCTTTAAGCCCCGTGGAGTGTAGATAAGCAGCACATTTTGCTTTTGCTTGGAATGTCACTTGTGGTATGCAGGGATGTGTTGGACTAGATGACTTATCCTTGGTTTGCATTACAGTGGACACTTTTGTTGTGATACTCTTGAGACACATACATATAAATCTTTAGGTAGAAATTGGGCCGTTAGTACAAAGTAGGTTTATTATGGACTCACTGGTCCATGGAAACTCACAGCTACTGATAAAACCACTGCTTGAGTATCTTGAACAGCTGTTTAAGGTGGCCATAAAAGGGCTGAAGCAAACTGGCACATAACACACAGGAGTGCAATACTTTAAGTGCCATTTAAGTGGACTCCATTTATAAATGGAGAATTGCTTCTTGCCTATGTAAAATGTATGTGTGATTAGAAATGGGCTGTTTCATTGATCTGTTTTACATTAATGTTTTAACTTAAAAAAACATTTAGATAGTGCAATAGAACCAAATGTAATAAAAGGTCAGGAGCCAACCAGTAGCTAGCTGAAAGCCATCATCTGTCTTTGTGAAGAACCTGATTTGGGTAGGTATGACTTGTACTCTTTTCCAGCCATAGTCTCTGCTAGTATTAGAGGTGTTTAGATTTCGAGATCTTCTGTTCATGGCTAAGTAAATGTATCAGTCAGTCATTCAATACTGCAATTTATAAATTCAAAAAACCAAACATTTAATAAATACTGTGTTTCTAGCTGCCGAGAACCAGGGGCGTGAGTTCGACAACAAAGGCACAGTGTCTCTAAATCAGCCTCTAGATCAGACCAGGGCATCATAAGGAAGTTTAAGGCTCATTGCACAGGATACTATATGGGAAGGATTGCCAGCTCTACGGAAGAGAACCCCAACCAAGAGGACTCTTCTCTCTCCTCCCCCCCCCCTCGCTCTGTCTTTCTCTCTTTCTCTGATGCTCTGTAGTTATGTTTTGCAGGGACGCATAAGAGTGATAATCAGATTTTGAATTACATGGAGGTCCGGTGCCATAACCAGTGTCATTGAAGGGAGAAGTGTGTTTTGTGGCTTGGCAAATAAAAAAGAATGGACTCACAAAACTGCAGCAGATTGCCACCACTGCCAGTAAGGCTTGCATCCCTTATGTCTTTGCCGAAAGGACTGAGTTGCCCAATCCATGCCCTAAATACTGGTGTCAGGTCTTGTACCACGGCTGCCAGGGTTTGAGCAACATGAATGATGCATGACTTGTGATATTGTTGTTCCACTTCCTGCCTGTCCCTAATGGCTCAACAGGCTTATGTATCTCTCTTTCTCCAGTCCCTTCTTTGTGTGTGTGCCCGCTTTTTTTTTTTTGCTGCCCACATGTTGTGGGCATCTTCCTGGAAAACCATTGAGCCATGGTGCCAGGTGGGAATGGATGGAGGTGGGTGCTTTGGCTTTAAAACCATTGCCTCTCATGCAAACTGTGTTGTCTCTTTGGCTGCTTCCTTAATTGTGTAAATATTCTTGGTATCAGGGCTGTGGAGGGAGGGGAGGGGGAGCGGAATGGTCTGTCTTTGTAGAGACATGATCCTTACAAATGGCACAGGGCCCTGGATGGTAATAGTTTAGCAGCTAAAGGCAGCACTGTGGAAAACATCTAAATTTCATTTATATAAATTTCCTGGTTACAATTCTTGCTAAAAGATTATTATCTCCTGTCCGTATTGTTGAACAGAAAACAAAGAGCAGCAACAATGGCAAATGGAAACGAATATGCGATATTGGCGGCGGTGGGGGGGGGAGAGGGTTAAAAATAAAAGGGAGGAATTGAAGGAAAGCTCTTGCCAGAAAATGCAGCAAAACAGTAAAACACCTCAGGAAGTCTCATCCCTTGGAGAATCTCAGTGCCAGATGGCCAGGTGGTTCGATGGTATGATGTTTATGATCATTTTGCTATGCCTCAGCCATACCAATTAAGAAGGATGCTACAAGGTAGACTAGGTAGGGCAGAGTGGGCTTTGGAGGGACTGCTTAAAGGCACATCAGGGAGAAATAACAAATGACGTGCCACTTTGTATGATGCGCTGGGTTTTAGGTAGCTGACAACAGAGTTCGGGAAAGGACAGGGTGAATGGAAATGGCATACCGGGCCTTTCCTCAGAGACTTGTTGTGGGGCCGTTTGTACAGGTCCTCATGTGGAGAGTCACTGGAGGGCACGGAAAGACTGTTAGGCTCCCAGAATTTCTCTGCCAGTGGTGGTTTGAAAAAGAATTTTCCCAAGTTCTGAAAAAAAACCCACCTAGTGACCCACTCATATCCTCATCTTTACAGTCCATGTGGTACTGTTGGTTCACTGAGCTCCACACCTCTCCGCCTCTTGGTTTTTCTCAGCATGATTTAAAATCTAACATTTGGTCTCTGTCAACTCAGCTGACATGATCCAGGATGGGCCTAAGAAGGGAAAACACATGGGGACCTAGAAGCTTCTTGTTCCGCACAAATTCAGTTCATGGACAGGTGTAACAGGCATATAATCACATCTCCAGGGATTTTGAGAGGATCTTCCAACTTTTCTACTACCTTTTTTTTTGGGGGGGGGGAGAGTTCTGGACTTCCCCTCTCCTGCCACTCGTGATATTTCACAGAGAGATGTCATTTAGATTCTCTCTTTGAATAAAATACACAAACAGTTTATGCCATGCTTGCCCACCCTGGTCCAGACCTCTATATGTTTATGCTTGGATCTATGCTGTGGAACACCCTGCCAATAGTTTCTAGGTTGATCTCCTTTCTGCTGAGCTTCTGCCAGTGGGCAATGGAATTATCTTTTCTATCAGGCCTTTGGCAGTCAAGTGGAACTGTTGTAAAGGCAGCTTTTAAGTCCAATGCGTAGTGCTTCAAAATGATTTGTTTTTAATTGCATTTTAATTTTGACAAATGCAAGACTAGGATATAGGTTAGTGTTGGCGAACCTATGGGACGGGTACAAAAGTTGGCACTTGGAGCCCTTTCTGTGGGCACCCGACATTGCCCCTTCACAGCCACCTGTATTCAGGTTAAATTGCTGTATTGGCACTTTGCGAAAAAATTAGTGGGTTTTGAATCCCATTTTGGGCACTCGGTCTCTAAAAGGTTCCTCATTGCTGAGATAGGTGATATTTTATACAGCACTAGTACAAAATAAAAAATCTTTACAAGGTTTCGTGGTCAACATCCAGTTCTTCAAAGCAAGTACCAAAAGTCCAAAGATGGCAAAATATCTAGTTGACCAGGAGATTAATTTTAGTTGTAACATTCTTGACGAGATGATTTTCGCCAGGAACATCTGCCGTAGATGAGGCAGCAAGGCTGTGGCATCTGAAACCGAAGATTAGAAAAAGGAGAAGTGGAGGAAGAGATGGGTGATGCAGTGGAGGAGCCTGGAGAAGAATTTTACTTGGCAGAGCTAAATAATTCAGAGAGGGCAAGATTCCACGGATACTTTAAACAAGATCCGAGGGCTGGAGAGAGGTTCAGAGAGGTTCACTCTGAGGGTGCTCAGAGAGGTGGCTGAGCCTCACTGCAAACCACAATTGCCTCAGAAACCCTTTCAGGAAAAAGGAAGAGGAAGGAGAGACGTGACAGTGCCCAGGCAGGAGCTTCACAGAAATGTCTGTCAATCTTGGCCAAAAAACACGAGAGAGGACTTTGCAAGGTACCCAAATACCTAGGGGAGCCAAAAAGGAGGATATACCATCTTGTTCCCTTGATGGTCATATAAACCATCCCTGTTGCAACCTCCCTGGCCTATAGAGATGGGCTTTTCATTTTGGAAGCAGTCAACTTCTGAAATGAAATGCAGGAGCCCAGCTGGCGTTCAGAACCAGAGGAATGCAATCAACCAATCCCCTACCATGCGCTGGGGTCATGAAGGGCTAAACCCCAACAAGGTAGAAGCCTCCACTGTCATCTTTCTTTCTCCCTGTTTCTGGCCAATCAAACAGGTAGGCGGGAGGATGCATTTTCCTGCACAGCTCCTGATTGGCCAGCACTCCTGATTGGCCAGCCACCCCAGCATTCCTGCCAAGAAAACTCCATGGGCATGGGGTCACAGAGAGTCAGTCACAATTACAACACAACACACACATATCAAGGTGGTGATTATGTGCAGTTCTCGTCAAAAGAAGATAATGAGGCTAGAACTATATTTTTTTGCAAATAAAGCCAAATAATTAACTCAAACAGCACAAATGTGAAACATACATTTCTCATGTCATTTTGAATTGTATGACTTGTTCTCACATACGTCCCCCCCCAAATATGAGGTGTTTCATGAAAGAAATATTGTAAAAATGAAAAAAAAGGAACATTGCCTGTTCCTTAATTAATTGTAGCCCCATTCATTTGCTCCCAAGTCATGTTTATTTATTTATTTTTACCACAAATAGAGGGAAGTATTGTAGGTCTGCCTCCCTCTGAAAAGGGGAGCCTCCACTCTTCGTTGGGAATCTCCTTGGGAAAAATCAACATCCTGACTTAGATCAGAGGCTCCCTTTTCCAGATCCATCATTCTCTACAGAGAAAGGATGGGAAACTGTGGACCAAATGAGGACTAGAGTTCTACCTATAGTAAGTATGCTTCTCCTTGAATTACAGGCATCTGAGTAGCCTAGTTTTGGCTATAAGTCGATCTCCCCTCCCCCGATTTCTTTGGCTGTTGGGAAAACAGATTGCACCTCAGTTTTTCCTCCTCTAATAGAAGTTTCTCCTTTCTCTTTTAAAGGCAGCTAAAGGACAGAATGTTATCGTATTCTTATGTAATCAGTGTAATACTCTTGTGCCCCCCACATACCGTATATTATAATTGAGGGGCACAACAGTTGTACGTGGATTTTAACCAACACGAGGGATCAGTGCCCCTAACCGTAGCATTGTTAGTGGGTGAAGTCTATGCACAATTTTGTAATGACTGAAGAGGACTCATCTCTGTCCGGGTATAAATTTCAAAGACCTAGAAACATGCAAGCAGAGGTTTGTGTACTTTACTAGCAGGACAACAGTCCCCCCCCCTTATACTTTGTAAATCCAGCCTCCTGAGGTGTGGCATTTTCCCGCTGAGGCACCACAGTGGTGTTGAGTGAGCGAAAGAGTTGAAGCCTGATGAGTTTTGCCATTCGGTCGCTGTGACTGTTGTGGGTCTCCGAGTGTCACCTTCTTGGAGAGACAAAAAAACAGTTACTCCGCAGGCCCTTAAGCAAAAGGCTGCACACTTTATCTCCTGCATGCCTGCTAGACGTGTTCCCTGCTTTTCAATTCCTCTGTCTTCCAAATCATCACTTATCTTCTATCATAATGAAAAATTTCTCTCTGACATGACATTCAGTGTGGAGAATAACATTTCTTCCCTTCTGGCAGCTCTTAGAATAAGATGGCACTGAAGACTTCCATATGCTGCCACCTGGTATTCTGGAAAGCTCCTCTCCTGGCTGCGCTCATTCTTCGCTCTTCAAATGACTGAAATGGCTTTCTTCCACCAGCACATGCTTCTTCACAGAAAAACCAAGTTGGGAGTTTAGTTTCCCCCCCCTGGCACTCATACTTCTGTATCCAGGAAACTGTCCTTCAAGCAAACACAGATTGACACTGATTTCGAATGTCTGAGACCAGGAATTCCCAGAGGAGTTGACCACAAAAACGGACAGTTCCATTGTCCGTGGGAACATATTCAGTACTGAACCCACTCACGTTTTGGTTTTTCCCTTTGTAAGAAAAGATTGTTACATATCTATCTGAAATGCACATTGGCAGCAAGAGACAAAAGCTTGTCCGTTTTAAAAGTATGAAGAGAGAGAAGGAAAGAAGATATTTTAAATCATCTGACGAAACCCTAGAAATGGGGAATGATGACAGCTCACCATGAATTAGTGAGGGGTAATCTCTCAAGTTTCTCTTTGAAGAGTGTTGCCAGGGGGAGTGTAGGAGTTGGCGAGAGAAGCTGCTTTAATGTGGCACACGTACAATTGACTGCTTTATATTTTACTTCATAATTAGTTTCTGTAAAGACAGACGAGCAGTTTGCTTTCCTGGACACTTCTAGTGGAGGTAGAATTTTAATACTCTACTGGTGGAGAACTTTTTTCTGGAGACACGAGACATGCATACTGTAAATAGGAGTCTTTTGACATATGAATGAAATCTGCAGTATTGTGGTATTGTATATTTCAAGGGCCAGATGCAGGGGAGTGGTATCAGGAGATAAGTACTGTATCTAGTCTCATGCACTCCCAGACACATTTGTTGGGGCCACTGTGACATACAGGAAGCTGGACTAGATGGGCCTTTGGCCTGATCCAGCATGGCCTTTCTTATGTTCTTATGTTTTGGCTATTAAAGGCCCCTTCCCTCATCCTGAGGCTTCCCAAGGCTTCCCTGGGGGAAAAGGCTGCCCTTGGGAGACTTGATGCCTGGCTTATTCTAACATGAGCTTTCTGCAATCTACATTTGACAAATGAGTGTGTTTTGTTTTCTAACTGTGGAAGTTAAGCAATAGCATAACTTTGAATGTTTTAGTTTTCAGGGATTCAGGATTTTTTGTTGAACTCAGAAGAATAACTTGGTAAAAGTAGTCTTTTGCAAGATGGTTTCATTCAATCATCAATGTATTTTATTTGCTTCAGGAACAGAAAAATAGAGTAGTTTGTAGACAGATGTTTTGCATAAATTACAGAAACCTTGACAGAAACAAGCAAGAAAAATCACAGAGGCTATCAATTTCTTGACAGACTGACCCAATATGCCAAGATAGCATTTTTTTCACTGAGAACAAGCAATTCCAAGTGCTCAGTGTCCCAATATCATTTAGGAAAAATGGCATCTGATGGTTGTTAATGTGCATGATAATTGGCACATATATATATTCCTCCGACTCATCATGTTGGATCCATATGGAAAGATGTTATAGGCCGATTGTGAGAATATTGTTATGTCAGGAGCCTAACCTCTTTGCATTACATGGAATTGTTGTTTCCAGTAGTGTGTTATTATTATTATTGTTATTATTATTCGCTTGATGGGTTATTTGTCATTTTTATATTCTCATTTGAACTGTTTTGATACACCCAGAATGAAAGCATTAATAAAAAATTGCAACATAGCCTCTGTGATTTTTCTTGATTTTTTCCTGTCAAGGTCTCTGTAATTTTGCAAATGTTCTTTATGTCCCCAACCTAGGTTGTCAGCTTTTCAAAGGTATCGAGAGACCAAACCCTCAAGAAGAAAGACATGAAGTTTAGCAATGCAAGAAAAAAATTGTATTCCTAGCAGCTTTATTACCATCCGTGGCTCCTTTACTCATTGGAATGTTGGTGGGCCATAGGTTTGACCTACTGCCTGCAGCACCTGTAACTAAATAGTTTTGTGGCTGAATTGTGGTGCCAAAAAACAAGTCTTCGTCTGTGAGGGTTGTTGTTGGTTTGACAGTCCTGAGTGGCAATCCCATGGTTTATCTGTCTGCCGGCTTCAGGGAGAAATGAAGAAACCCTCAGAAGGCATCGGTCTGAGCAGCTCTTTTCTTGACCTAGCAATCCTTGTTGCACTGTAATCGCACAATTATTGTGCCATTAAAATGTCATATTCATGGAAGCCCACATAAACAAAGCATTAACAATTGTTGTCTCAGCTGCTAATGACCCACTCCTTCTCCCCTACTCTCTTGTCTCCCCCCCCCCAGCCTTGATTTAAGAGGCAGACATTCAGATATATGTCTCCGAGCTTAGAGAGTTTCAATTTTTAATGTGCTGTCATTGGCAGAGACTTCCCTTTCTTGTTTTTCTTTCAAGCCACAGGTGTTTCCAAGGCGGCTACTCCTTTTGCTGGTTGAGGGGGAGCCAGCTGTTACCTGCACATGTCCTCCGTTGAGGGATGGTGTCAAATTGCCTCTTGCAATAAAGGGGGAGGTTCTCTTGAAGAGTGTCTGATTTCCATCCTGGAAACACACCCGAGCCGAGGAGATAAAATTAGGCCATATATTTTCATTCCTCCGGTTTCTTCTCTCCCATGTAAAGATGACATTTCTGAGTTATAATTAATGGAAGATAGGGGAGAGGGGTCAGAGAGAAGGGAAGTGGACTCGGTCCATCAGATTAATTGGTCATCAAGCAGTGTTACCTTCTATTATAAATGAATGAAGCCTACTCCTTAATACACTTCCCTGTCATCCCCACGAGGTCCTGCCTAATTGATTCCCGAGGGATACGGGTGTATTAATTCACAGCATGTCAGCTCACTTTTTTTAAAAAAGTCCAAAGCTCACACACTTCTGTACAATGTGATGAACAGTTTGAGGACTCCTCTGGGTTGGTTTTGTTTTTGTTATCTACTAGCATGCAACATTCCAGTTTCAGCACACTGCAGAGCTTTTCCTTAAAGAAATGCTAAAATGCAAGTTCTTTCTGTCCTCGGGTGAACTGCAGCTGTCACTGCCAGTTGATGCTTTAACACACTCTGTGATTAGTCTTTGTCCTGACAGATTCTTATTTTATCTTTCCCCACTGCCTGAGAATCCGAATGTGCATCCATGCACATTAGTGTGGTTCAGATCAAGCCTTGCTAGCTTTTTTCATTAGATTTGGGACAGGGGCTTTTGATGTACTTGGACATTTTGTTTTTAACGGCAAAGCTTTCGCTCGTGGATTTGAGATTACATGGGGCTAACCTGATCCAATTGTGGGTTTCTTTCCTCCAAAAAGCCCTTCTCGACATTCTGTAATGACTCTGAGCTGGGTTCCAGATGTTCGACTACAACTTTTATCCGCCCTAGCCAGCTTTGCCAAGAGTGAGGGGTATTGAGAGTTCAGCTGAACAATGTGCTGCCCATCTCTCTACTAAGGTCTTGTTTGAGCTTGGTTCTAATTCTTCTAGTATAGAACATAGAGGATGTTTGGAACTAACAAACATTCTTAAGTGTATATATGTACCCCTGAAAACTCGTCAAGGAAATCTATAAAGCTTATTCTTGATTGTTATACAGTACTCCCCTGTTTATTGCGGGAGTTTAGTCCCTGATCCACCCGCGATAAAGGAAAATCCATGAAATGCAGACGCCTCAGACCTTGGGCTGCTCCTGCCAGCTGTGTTTTCAATGAGAGTTTTTTAACCCCCTCCTGACACCTCAGCAGACCTTGCTGCCAGGAGCAAAAAGTCTGTTTGCTGAAGTGTCAGGAGAGGATTAAAAACTTCTCTTTGGAAACAGCAACTGAACAGCCCAAGGTCAGTTTAATGAGATGTTAGGGGTTGGCTAAAAACCTCTCTTTGCAAATGCAGCCGGCAGGAGCAGCCGCAGCTGTTTGCTGAGATGTCAGTAGGGGGTTAAAAGCCTCTCTTTGGAAGCGAAATGCAGATGCCTCAGCAAAGGCTGCTCCTGCTGGCTTCGCTTGCAAAGAGAGGTTTTTAACATCCTCCTGACACCTCAGCAAACAGACCCGGGGCTGCTCCTGCCGCTTTGCCTGCAAAGAGAGGTTTTTAACCCCCTCCTGACACATCAGAAAACTTTGCTGCCAGGAGCTCAAGGTTTGTCTCCGGCTACATAGTTTTAAATTCATAGCTGTGTGTTGTGGGTCTGCTGTGTGAGCTGGGTAGAGACAACTCCCTCTCTGGCTGTGTGCGTGACTGCTTCTCTCAAGAAAAAAAAGTGATATACTGAGACTGTAATATATGAACTGCATTGTGGCAGGGGACTAATGTATCTGAAATCTGAAAAGTGAAGTAAACTGACAGGAAAAAAGAAGTTCACTTGAAATGTGGTGTTGGAGGAGAGCTTGGTGGATACTGACTGCTGGAAGACAAATAAGTGGGTCCCACACCAAATAAAGCTTGAACTTGGGCCCTTTAAGGGGGAGAAAGGCAGGACAGAAATACTTTAAATAAATAAACTTTTCCTAGAAGCAAAAATGACAAAACTAAGGCTATGTTGTGAGAGGACAAGATAGGGGCGGGGGAGAGACAGTAATGCTAGTAGTATTATGAAAAATGAGTAACTTAAAATGAGACATATTGACTCAGAAAAGGAATCAGTTCCTTTAGTTTGAAACAACAGGGATGTCAAAGACAGTTTATTTTATTTTTATGGGGGGGGGGGAGTTGTTATAAGCCATAAGTGACCTGATGCTACATAATAACAAAAACAGCATATAAGTTGACAGATGTAGTTTTATAGAAATTGTTGGGGCACCAGTTTGCAAGCTGTCGCGTCTATAGATGGGTACCTTACAAAGAACAACACACTGTTTTGTCATTTCATAGTGTTTCAAACTGTTTCAAAAACAAATCAGCAGATAGCATGTTGTCCCAAACTGAACCGAAATGATGTTTTCGGTTCGGATGGAACCAAATTGGAGAGCTGCCACTAGTTCTCGCTTCAGCAATGAGATCTGCTCGGTTCTTGTCCACCACTGCCTCCCAGTTGGTTTTGACAGCTCATGCTGTCAAAAACTCCCAGCTGGGAGGTGGGCAGCTAGGGAGAATGAGGCAGCCAGGCAGCAGTAAAGTTGCTGCCTGAATGCTCCTTTCTCCCCCGATGCTCCCTCCTCCCAGTGGGATGTTTTGGACAGGGAGGGCTGCGGACAGTGGGGCCTGTCCCTACTGCCCATAGCACTTTCTGTCAAAAAAAAAAAGTAGGGTGGGAGGAGGGGAGGGGGAGAGGGAGCACAGGAGAAGAGAGGAGTCAGAAGTAAATTCAAATGAAGCTTGAATTAACCACGGCCTCCTTCCTTCTCCATTGCAATCCCTGCCTCCCAACTGGGTTTTCTTTACAGGTTAAAAAAAAATCCCAACTGGGAGACACTGGGAGACCGGGGATTCCCTGCTGCCACTGACGCTGAGCTCACAGCAGCAGGGTATCCCCTGGTCTTTCCCGAAACAGGAGGGGCCTCCTCCCCACTCCTCCCCTGACTTTTCAAAAAGCCTCAGCTGGGAAGCGGGGTGGCAAGGGAGAATGGAGCAAGCAGTGGGAAATTCAAACAGAGTGCTGCTTGCTCTGTTATGTCTTGGTGCACACCTCCCAGCTGGTTTTGGCAGGACAGAATGATTTGGAATCTGCTGCCACCCAGGTGGGTTTTTTTGACACTTGGGGCTGTCCACACTGGGAACAGCCTGACTTGTCAAAAAAACCTTCCTGGGTGGTGGCAGCTTCCAAATTGTTTCATTACTCATTTCATTTCGTTACTAAAATTCAATAAAAAGTTGTTTACTAATGAAACGAAATGAAACACAATGAGAAACGAAACGAAACAAACCATTAATTTTCCATTTCGGGCCCATCCCTAGTTACATCCTGTTGGTCTGCGTCACACATCTTTGAAATTCACAATTTTTATGTCATTGAACAATAACATAGGTAACAGACTTGTTCTTGTTTGGTACATATGACACTTTTTTTTTAAAAAAGAGCAATTTTTCTTAGGTCATTGTATATTTTGTTTTCACACTGTGTATTTTGCAACTATGGGGGTATATCCTGCTTGTCCTCAGTCATACAAACATGATGAATTTCTGAGTGTGAGTCATTTGAAGATCTGGTCAAATGTGACCCTCAAGACCAAAAACCATTGCTTCAGACGATAGCTTGGAAAAGCAAAGATGGGGAATATTAGTTTGCTAGATTTCAGCTTCTGCAAATCCAACTGAATGTGTTTTCTTTGGGATTCTGGGCGTTGCAATATGGCAAATTTCGCTTATCTGTGGAAAAGTGTTTTGGGACTTAAATGGAAAAACATCCGAAAATGGTATCCCCCAAAATTAGCCTTTTCGACTCCTGGTTTTGTATTAGGGAAGGCCTAAGCTAGAATGCCCCTTAATTATACTCAAAGTTTAAATTTTCAGAGGAATGAGAAACTGATTATTGCAAAGGTAAATATTTTAATTTTAACAGTGACCGAGGTGGGTTACCCCCCCAGTGCCTCCATGTAACGGATAAGGATTCTTCCAACACCTTTGACTGCTTTCAGTCTCTCAATTTCTGTATTAACTCACAATTTTATATAATTACTACTGGCCATTAAGCTGCAGCATTGAAAGAAAAATGGCCTAATTTCTGAGGGGGGGTGTGATTAAATGTATTACCAGTACATAAGAGAAAATGAATATGAGACACCAAGAGAGGAGCCTTGTGGAAGATAAATAGAAAGGCAAGTAGGGTATTGACTTGATCCTTCTCTAGTGCATGCTAATTTGGAATTTAAAGAGAGTTAGATCATAATAAATTAAATTTAGATTTCTGCACATCAGTTAAATAAGTCCCCAGACAGAATCCTGCTTGAGTGGAAGTAGAGATAATACATGCTGGAAAGGTTATAATGAAGATCTTATCCAATAATCCATAACTGATATGCTGTCCTGGATGAGCAAAGGGGTTTTGTACATTTTCTCTTATTATTGATGAAGGAACAGTTAAGCCATCAGTCAGATTGAAAGACAAGTGCTAGTGCAAGCCAGTGGCGAAATTGTAAGGCTTTAAACATAGGCTATACTGTATAGTCCAAACTTGAGATGGGGACAAATAAAAACAACATCTCATGATGATATTCGTCTGAAATTGCCATTCCATCTAATATTAAGTGCTTGGTATTCATCAAGTCTGGAGACCCCAACAAATACAAAGAGATGAATAATAACTTTTTAAATTTGTCCCTTTGTATGCAAGCTAGGTTGCTGGGAGGCAGGGGCATGTGCATATTGTTCCTGGCTGGCATTGATGCGGCTAATGGCAGCAGTGGGGGCAGAAGAGAAGGTAGGGAGGTCATGGGTCAGTGAGAATTGGGGGGCGCTCCCTTTTTTGCTTTTGACAATCCCAGGGGTGTTCTCTACGGAGGCACAGTGAGGGAATTGTACTATCAACCGCTGCAAATCCCTTACTCCCAGAGTTATCCAGTCAGACCTAAAGATAAGTGCTACAGTTTTAAATCCATCAAATGATGTATCATGTAGAAACATTCTTTACTCAAATAAAATTGTATGTCCCTGCATATATACTGTATATCCAGCCAATAGTGCTCTAGGGTGCCCCAGCAATAAAATATGTTAATTCAGTGCAAGCTGAAACCCTGTTGTTTAGTGTAGTAAATCTTACAAGAGTAGGCCCATTGAATCATTGGGATTTTGTGGATAAACTCCTAAATAAATTCCATTAAGCCAAATAGGTCTATTTGAATTACCATTTACAGTACAGTGGACCATCGTATAAGAAACGGTTTGTATAACATAAAATCTGTACAACATAAAAAATTCCAGAGATAGGGCAAATTTATCGTCTATGCGGCAAATCCGTACAACATAAAAATGCTCGTGATTAGGGATTACTCCATTTTCAATGCATTCCTATGGGAAATTTGTATAAAGGAAAATTTGCTTAATTTCATTTACAATGAATTAATTCCTTTATACAAGGTACTAACTTTTGCAAGACACTACAAGAGTAGGCTCATTTGAATTAGTTTAACTTACAGAGAAGTGGACTCACCCAGTCCCTGCTGTGCAGTGGACCTACCAGAGGGGGTACCTTGGAAGGTGATGGTGGCCCTCTCCCCAGTCTGGATGGGATTTTCCTCCAGTTGGCAGAGAAAGTGAGGAATCTGGGTGTGGTACTGGACCCGGCTCTCTCCTGGGACTCCCAGATAACAGGCGTGGCCAAGACAGCCCTTTATCAACTTCAACTCATCACTCAGGTTTGCTCCTTTCTTGATGAGACCTCCCTGAGAGCAGTTGTTCGTGCCTTGGTGATCTCCCGGATTGACTACTGCAACACACTTTATGTGGGTTTACCCTTGAATCCGATCCATAGGCTGCAGAGGGTGCAGAATGCGGCGGCTAGGCTGGTGATTGGTGCAGCCAAATATGACTGCTTCACCCCCATCCCGACTGACCTGCCCTGGCTGCCTGTTGCGTCCCTGATCAGGTCCAAGGTGATGGTTTTAACTTTTAAAACCCTCCACGGCTTGGGACATTAATATATGAGGAAGCATCTGTCCCTCAGATTAATAAATGCCCATCCAACTAGATCTCCTTTAGCGTTGACACTTAAAGTGGCCACCCCTAGAAAAGCCCGAAAAACTGTTATGAGGATCGGGCTTTCTCAGTGGCTGCCCCTGTTCTCTGAACGAATTGCTAGTGGACATCCACTTAGCTCCATCTGTGGCAAAGTTTAAGAGTTCTTTTAAAAACCTGACTCTACTGCAAGGCTTTTGGCACGCTTGCATGTTACTTGCCACTTACTTGACTACCTGACCTGACTACAGAGTATCTGTCTGACTACCTGACAACTATGATTTGTTTATTTTAGTCCATTTTATGTCTACTTAATATATATAAATGTTATTTTTATTTGTTTTAACTTTTGTGTGCACTGCCTGGAGTGGCTCCTTGAATTAAGCTTGGCAGTATGTAAATCCGCAAGCAAGCAAGCAAATAAATAAATACTCTAGTGCAGTGGTTCTCAACCAGGGGGGCCCCAGATGTTCCTGGACTGCAACTCCCAGAAATCCCTTCTGGCACAGCAAGCGATGGAGGCTCCTGGGAGTTGCAGTCCAGAAACGTTTGGGGACCCACAGGTTGAGAACCACTGCTCTTGTGCAACGAACTACATTAAGCAACAGAATTTCAGCCAAACACTAATAAACACAATGAAGATGGGATGAGGAAGTGTGTTGCTCTTCCTATGGTCTTTGATTGCCCTTCTCTCCATCCCTCTCTGCTGGGCACACTGGCTTGGTCTGATGGGAATGGTACACTTTAAGAACATCTGGAGGTGACACGCTCCCCACCCCTGTGAAACTACTTAACTTGAAACATGGGGTACAATCCAGGTACATTTATATGTTTCATTTATTTAAACTGCAGAAAGATCAGAACTCATGGGGGGGGGGGGAGAATAAATGGAAGGACCTGTTCTTGGCTCTGTCTGGGTCGTGCCCAGTGTTGCAGAAATGTTTGGTTTGGTTTTGTCAGTTGCTTTGACAAAGGATGGGTTCAGCAGGCTGTCTGCTGCCCTTATAAATCGTCAAACCGTATGTGTTTCCAGGATTCACTTGATGCAGTTTCCCTGATCTTTTACTGCATTGATAAATCACAGTTTACAAGATGGCTTTAAAAAAACAGTTCTGTATTGATTGTACAATATATATCGGACTCCGACCAAAAGCCTTGCAAACACGTTACATATATCCTGCTAGTAAATAGCTTGATGGGATGGAGTGGCCCCAGGAATGAATGGTTTTAAGAACACCCTCTAATGCTTGTTTAATGCCTAAATCTTCTGTTCTTGGTCAAAATGCAAGGAATCTTCTTTTCTCTGACTGTAGCATGGGCGGCAAGGGGAGCAATAAGCAATGGGGAAGTGAGTAAAAATAGCATTACAGTATTTGCAGCCCTATTTATTTTCCTTTTCAAATGTGCTCCATCTGCAAGATAATATCTTTAGTTGTCAGCAACTGCAAAACTCGCCTTGGGATATGGGAATAATTCAGATCTTCCCTGACTTGTGCAGAATTGCTGGCAATAAAGTTGTGCCATCAAATCTGGATTAATACTCAGTTTGTCAATGCGGAGGCTGGATCAGATCTCCCTTGTTTTCCTGTCTTTGGTCTAACATTATATATATATAAGACTGTGAATTATAAAGGTGTAGTTGGCAGTGATTACTAAATATTTCTTATGAGTGTGATGTTAATCAATGTAATGGGCAAGGAATGTGTGTGTGTGTGTGTGTGTGTGTGTGTGTGTGTGTGTGTGTGTGTGTG
>JAHTLZ010000275.1:20836577-20847346 GCA_023846285.1 Phrynocephalus versicolor
GGCAATTCATTTTGGAAGCTACTGGTTTCAAAATGACCCACGCAAGCCCAGGTGGTGTTCCGAAACCTCCAACACACACACAGTCAGTGTCTTGCCTTTATCTGGGCTCGTGTGGGGTTAAAGTCCAACCAGGAAGCAGGCTTTGACACCATCTTTGCTGCTCCATGGTGCTGGCCAATCAGGAGCTGTGCAGGGGCAGGTATCACCCCCCTCCCTCTCTGATTGGCCAGCACCATAGAGCAGCAAAGATGGCATCACAGCCTGCTTTCTCATTGGATCTCCGCTTCGTGCCAGCACAGAGAAAGGTAAGGCCTTGGCTGTGTGTGTGTGTTGGAGGCTTCTGGACACCACCTGAGCTCACGCAGGTTGAATTGCCCATCCCTAAAATTAACTGATCTAAACAAGAGAAGACGCAAAAGTCACCCTAAAGATCATCTTCCATCTGTAGATCCGAGGATAAACCAAGATTCAACCAAATCTTGAGTATTTATTAGACATTTCTGAACTTGTTTCTCAGTAGAAAGCTTTCCTCTTTTCCCCTCCAAAACTTTAATGCAACAGTCAAGGCGGAAGCCAATCTATACCAGATAATATTCCATCAATGCTTAACTGCAAGTACTGCTGAGATTTTCATTTGCTTTTAGACTGTAGCCAGATGCTCTTTCCTCCGGAGGGAAGATGACAGCCTTGATGGGTGTCAGTTAATAGCTAAAGAAAAAGTATATCATTCCTAGAGAGAAATAATAAGTGAAATATTTGCCATCTGTCCTACCAAAGGCAGAAGTAGTTTGAACTCAGCCTTTATCTTAGTCCTAACCTTTGCTTAGGAATCTGTACTCCAGAACACTTTATTTGTCTGGGTGTATGTTTTTTAGGGATATACCATACTTGTTAAATTCATCATTCTCATTGATTTAGGCTGTCTCAACTTGATGAGGCACCTTGATGAGAAATTTCTAAGCATCACAAGATTCCTCACCTCCAGGCGGGAGTGAGATGAGGGGAGCTATTTGTTCCTGTCAGGATCTCTGTAATTTGTGCTGAGTGTCTCTAATGGAAGGATATCATGGATATTGACTGATTAAAATTCTTACGCCCATTGAACTTCTTGTGTGATTGGAAGTCTTTGATGAGAACATTCTCATTTTGACAAAGAATTCTTACTGAAGCAAGAGAACAGGACCAGCCTTCACCTGCAATCTAGAAATCTTACATTGAAAAAAATCACATGATGCCACAGTGGACATACTTTTCCAGTGATTTTGGACCAATATTGTTTCCCAAGTTGTGTATTATTAAATATCACCTTGCTGCTGCTTTAAGTACAGTTTCAAGAATCGGAGCCATCCTACGGGTTCTTTATCTCTTTCCGCATAAGCCACACACTCCCGATTCTGTCTGCTTCCTGTTTCTTTTGCCCATTAATCAGGTCCTGATGCCTTGGAGGTGTCAAAACAGTATTATGGAGCTAAGTACTCCAGCAAGCACCAGGGAAGTGGTGCTTTAAAAGTCGAGAACAGCAAGCATCTGGTAGGTTGGGCCCTTCAAGGCTGAAAAAGAAAAAAGCATAGCCAGCCAGGAAGTGGATGGGAAATGTCCCTGTGGGAAATGTAGCCTATCACTGGCCAGCTGTTTGAGGTGGTTCAGCAGATGTACTCTAACACCACAATGCACTTTACAGACCGACTGTACCAATGGGTCTGATAAGAAGGAGGGGCTGTGGGTAGTGCATTTAATGGCCCCAGTGTGTGGCGGCCTAATGGAAACTGTCAGCAACAGACCAGCCTTTGGAGGAAAGGCGATTGTCAAACTCGGAAACCTTTTGGACGTCGCTCCTTCTAAAAGGCATTAACCCAGCAGGCGTGCAAAAATTCTTGTGAGCTTGGGCTCTAATGGCATTGATTGGTCTTGCCCCATCTCTGTTTATCCCTGTGTTCTGGCCAAATACTGCATTTTTAAAAAGGAAAAGGAGAATCAATCTTTTTTACCACACAGCCCATCCATGAACAGTCAGACTGCAGGTGCCATACGTAGCACACTCTCCTCTTAGACAGGAATTAGAAAAATGCCTGAATCAAGCATGGTGTTGGAAACGAAGTCCTACCCATTTCTCCCTCGTTACCTTCCAGTTTGATCCAAGCCTAGTACTTTAAATAAAGGCACATCCTTAGCAACACACTTGGAACTACTTGTTTGTTTGGACTATTTTCATCCTTCTTTTGAAACAAGATTTTCGGCAAAACAAAATGATTCATTTTTGCTTCCAAAAATAAAATTAAAATAGAAACAAGATAAAACTCCTTAATAAAACCAATGCAACACAAAGCAACTAAATCAACACTAATAAAGCGAGAAGCGAGAACGGTATACAGATTGTGTATGTATATACAGTATGTATTTTTATGTACATTTTTCTTTAATATTTATATATTTCCTCTGTGCCTCAGTTTAGAGGTCTATAATGTGGCTTGAATAATAACTTTTTTAAATTAATCCTAAAAACAAACTACTGGCTGAAATAGAAAGTTGAGACAGATGATGGGGAAATGACAGACAAAATCAGAACAAAAAGTGGTTTAGCAAAGTGCGGACGGGGAAACCGGTTTGTGAGAAAACGCCATGTGCGGAATGCTGAATCGCTTCAGCAACCACGTGACTGGGGGAGGGGGGGAGAAGGCGATTCAAAACAAAAAGCACTTGCTGTTTGAAGTGCAGTAGCGGCCTAATGTGGTAACATAGAGGGATGTATCACACCTTCTTATCAGCCAGACTTTGGATAGAGGTAGGATATGCATGGACCATAGGTGAGCCTCATGGCACAGCGGTTAAACTGTAGTCCTACAGTCAATACACTGCTTATGACTTGAGTTCTATCCCAAGTTCCCAACACATCTCATTATAAGACTGAATCAGCCTTCCATTCTTCCAAGGTTGATACCATGAGTACCTGTCTTGCTGAGTGGGTGACAGGAGGGCAGGATGTTTGTTGCCTGCATAATTAAATTTTAAAGCACCCAGATAATGCTTTAAGTGCTATGGGGTGGTATATAAGCAGCACACTTTGCTAGATGATTAAGGAGATCCCCTGAGATGAAAGTAGAAAGTCCTGGAGATATCCTGCCCCTACTTGAATTAAATGTAATAAGGAGTAGAGGGAAAAGAATAGGAGAAGGGGAGAGAGTTAGCAAAGGAAAGTCTGGGAAAGCACAAGGATACTGAACGGACAGCTGAGGATACTGAATGATCCCGCAATCTTTACAGCAGACTGCGAGGATGAAAAGGATTCCATAGAGCTGGAAAGAGTGATCATCCCAATGGCAGATTGAATTAAAATGTGGATAAATGTAGTGGGACTGTGGTAATTTAAACTGATGGGGCTCTAAATTAATTACTACCTTGCAAGAACTGCTAATACAGGATCTTGAGTCCGCTTTGGGCAACTTGCCAAACATGGCAGCTCAACTGTCAGTCTGGCAAGCAAAATGCAAGGAGATGCGAGTTTAAAAAGACAGAGTAATGGACGGGATATCTTTAATAAGCATGAGTTTCTTAGAAGATAGCAGACGGCAATCCACAATGCATCTGTCAGTGGACTCTCACAGAGGAGACCAGTGAGAGCATGCACAAAATGACTGCTTCCATGGCAGCCCTGGAAAGTCTGGTGGATCCTGGCAAAGAACTGGGAAGTGTGTCAGTTTTATCTGAGTTACTGAAATGGAAAAAAGGGGATATTGCCTATTAGGACATTGTATCCGTCTCCTTCTAGAGGTTTTTCTGTTGCCCATTCACTTATCAATTGGAGCTACAGTCACCCCCCGCCATTTCGCGGTTCAGGTACTGCGGTCCCACTACATCGCGGGATCGCAGTACCTGCACCTCGGAGCCACACGGGAGGTGGCAGGGGGCGATCTGGTTGCTCCACATTGCCCCCCGCGCTCCTCCGAGAAGCCTCAGAACCGTGGGGAGGTGGCTGTTTGTATATAGGGTAATCCTGCAGTGACAGAAGTGCAGGTGTTCAGACACTCTCTAAAGCTGTTTCCCCAGGATGAATTCCCAAAATGCAATCCAGCTCCATGCAGATGTGCTCTCTTTCTTTCTCTCTCTCTCTCTCTCTCTCACACACACACACACAATCTCTATCACACAGAGAGACAAAAAGAGAGACCAAGAGAACCTGAGACCCACGCAGATTCTACACTAAAACAAGAATAATCCATAAAAGTGTCTACTGTTGCTTGAAAAACCCATTTCCTCCCAAGCTACTAAGGCGGTTACTTCACATCCTTCCTTGTTCTGCAACTTGTTTTGTACCATGACAGCATTGGTCGTGATCACATGGTTTTGTCCCTGTTTAGTCCCTGTTTCCGTTTTCTCACGGTTGTGATAACTTGTCTTGTGACAACTGTTACTTCACGGTCTTGTTCCATGACAAATTCTGAATTTGTCTTGCTTTCTTAACCCTTTTTTAAAATATCATAAATAATTTTTTTTTGATATTTCGATTTACTGTTCATTGGCATCCTTCAGTCTCGAAAGACTATGGTATCATGCCTGGAGTAGAGATCCTAAGAACAACACCTAGTGTGACTAAATAGACCAATTCAGGAATGGCAGTCTCTACCGCCCTGGGGACAGATGTATTCTGTTTCTTGCCCGGTCCTCGAGTTTTGTTCTTTCCGTGCCTGCCTCTTTTCCTCTGCCTGTTGGACAAATGCCTCTTCAAATTTATGTAGACCGTGGTCTTCTGGGATTTACACGTCAATGCTACAGAATTTTCAGTACTTTCTTTAATAAACATTTGCACTGCATGGTGTTTCCCATAGGGAAACTAATGTCAAATGCCGGTTCAGCTGCTGACCACTAGGTGCACACTGGTTGTTGCGTGACAGTTGTTACCACACGGTCCCTTGTTAATCCAAAAGTCTCTGGTTCTTTGGACCTGCAGGGATCCACTCTAGGGCTATCTTCCAGCTGCTCTCTGCATAGTCCCCCCCCCCCAGGATGAGGTTGTACTATCATTTTGGAAAGCAGGTCCTACTTGCGTATGGTTGGTAATGGTTGGCTTAAGAATCAGTCGTTGAGGCTGCAGTTCGTCCACAAAAGAGGTGGCTGTATTTCATCCTCACCTGTCTTTTCTGGCAGGGAAAATCACTCAGGAACTGGATTATCTGTTAGCACAAGCTTGTGTGATGGAAGATAGGACATTGTCCAGAGATGGAATCCAAACTGTTAGTGTTCAGATGAAAAAGACAGCTCACTTTCTTTCGTTTAAATCTAGCCCTCTCACCTTCTCCTTTTGTTTCGCTTCTTCCTTCAGTCAATCTTGTACTCAGGGCTGTGAGAGAATAAGACTGGGGGAGAAGTAGATCGGGCAGGAATAATTAGGAAACTTAGATCAAATTATGGATTCTTCTGCAGATATTTTTGAACCAATCAATAATAAATCATACCTCTTTCAGGCTGTGAGGACTTTGAATTCATTATTATCTCAGAGCTGGAAATGCAATCTCATTTTAGATATTGTTTTGGTGCTAGTCTAATCAACGTAAAAACACTCCACCAGCTTTATATTTAAGTACTGTGTTACCAAGAAATTAGAAACATTGTGCAAGAAGCAGAGATGGTCCATGATTTGGGAGGGCGCTTTGCCCTTAAATGGTGGGGAGAGTGCCTCTCACACAGAAGTAGAGTTCGAGAAATTACTTTGGAGACAAATGGGTGGTTTACAATTTATTTAGGCAGGCTACACATTCCCCCCCTCCCCTCAGCAAGCTGGGTACTCATTTTGCCAACTTCAGAAGATTGGAAGGCTGAGTCAACTTTGAACTGGCTACCTGGGATTGAACCCTGAGTTATGAGCCCAGTGCAGCCCTTTAACCACTCTGCCACTTGAGTATTCCCTCCCCAGGAATACTGCTGGGCTGTGACAAAAGAGAGATAAAGAAAATAGTTGCAGCAGAGGAAGACATCTACAGTGTATTCTCTGAATCCTTTGAATTTTAACTTTCAATTGAGTTGAATTCCAAAGGGGTATCCTGTCTGGCCACATACTTTGGCCTTGCCTTGTATGGAACTTTCCAGAAGTGTTTCTTTCCAAGGACATTTCCGCACAAGGCTGTTTCTTGCTTGTGCCTAGCCTTACCATCATTTACAGAGGTAGAAAAGATTGTACTTGAACTGTCTTTTGCAGTAATAAATGTACACGAGGAAAAGCAACAATAATTTGATGCCAAAATTGCACTGTAAATCACCACTGTATGCCCCATGTGTTTTGTATTTGAAAGATGTCTGGAATAAAGTCATGTACGCCAGCTTGGCAGGTTGGAAGCGTAACAGTGAATGGGATGAATGGCCCGTCGCTATAAATAAATATATAAATAAATAATCTTTGAAATTGCTTTGGGGCTTTTGCCATCTGCGGCAGACACCCCCCAATGAGTTCAGACATGCCAGCATTCCACGGCTTTGTTGCTCCATATGCTAGCCCTGCTGACCTCCACCTTCCAAATGGTCCATTGATTTTATAGATACACAGTTGCTGCCACTCTTGCTAATTTCTGGTGGTGACATGCTGGTCTTGGCTCGGCAGCTCTTATAAATGAGGGAAGGGTGCAAAGGAGATGAAAAGGGAAGAGGAACACGGTAAATAGAAAACTGAAATGTGAATATTCTGAAGAAAGCTTCCGATATTTTAACATTATTATTTGCAGCTTTATATAGTTCAGCTCGTGCTTCCTATGTTCTGTGAAATTTACAGCATGAACATATGTCGCTGCTGAATCAAACTGAGTGATTCATCTAGCTTGGTAATATATATTATAGCTTCCAGTGGTGCTTCCAGATTTCAGAGAGGTGTGTTCCAGAACTAGTAGTCAGGGAGCTGCTCTTAGATGGGCAAAATATGTCAAAGGTGGAGCCATCCATGTTGCTGATATGACAGGCTCCCTGCCCAGTACTGGGGGGATTACTGGTTGGAAGTCTATCCAGTGGTGAATCCTGGAAACAAGGTTTGTTCCCTGCTTCCCTTAAAATCTCATCCTTGACTTTACACTAAGTGTGCCAATGTCTTGTTTATCCCTATTATGCCTCCAGGAATAAATCTTCTATTTAAAAAAAAACAACCTTCCTGAAAGAATAGCAAGTTGCAGAAAAGAATGTTTTATAGGTGAAATGTGAGGGCAAGTTGATATGTGATTTAAACCTAAACGTTTAGTCCAAAAGGCCAGTAGTGGAGCTTGCCAGAAACAGTTTGAGTGGACAAGCAACTTAGGGGTTGCATCATAGGTTTATAAGAGTAAACACATTGCATTGGAAAGGACCCAAAGTCACTCTTCGGTCTCCAATGAAAACACAAAGTAATAGGTGATGAAAAGGACCCTCTGCTTGAGAACTTGGAGAGAGGCTACCAGTCTGGGTAGACATTACCAGAGTAGAATAAAAATAAAAGAAACATAATAAAAGAAAAATCAGTTCTGCCATTAGTATGTGCTGCCTTACTGTGTTTGGATGCTTGTTGATTGGAGACAAATGTAAAAGCCCGCATCTGGGACGTCTGTGGTAGAAGGAAGACAAAGATTGTGACATCTGTTGATGTCCAAAGATGAAATGCCAAGTTAGTTTGAACAGGGAACCTCCAGTGACAAATGGTCTGAAGCATTTTATTTATTTATTTATTTGTTTGACTTTTATACCGCCCATCTAGCCTTAGGGCTACTCTGGGTAGTTTACAACATGGGATCACATAACAAGCTAACAAAGGAATACAGTACATATAAAAAAACCAAAATACAAGGAGCATAATAAAACAAAATATACATAGATCAACAGCAATAAACTAAAATTAGGCTAAAAAAAAGATAAAAATAGGAGATTGATAAAACAGGGTGGGGGGGGAGAGAAGATAAGCGGTAAAAAGAATAGTGTCTTTATTGGATGTTTGAGAAATCAGGAAAGGCCATTCTGTACAATAGTTTCTTAAAAATTTGAAATGAGGGTGCCAGCCAAATTTCAGGGGGTAGATGGTTCCATAACTGGGGAGCAACCACCGAGAAGGTCCTACTGTTTGTTACAACTTTCTGGGCCTCCCTCGGGGTTGGCACTCCCAGGTATCCTGCCTGGCTAGCACGGGTGATCCTGGCAGTTCTTGGGAGGAGCCGCTCTGATGAGGGGAGCAGTCACTTCACTATTTGGCCATGAAATACACACACCCTGTTCAGGCTATGTAAGGAAGCAGCTTGACAAACACAGTGTCCAAGATCTGAGCTGGTATTTCCTAGCATTATTTATGTCCAGGCTGGTAAGTAGACTGTGATGGAAGGCAATAGGATTGGATAGTCATGTGGTATAAAAAAGAAGCAAGTTGTAACACCTTCCTGACCTGCCAGAATGAATTAAGTCTGCTGGTTCCATTAGAAACCTGAATTTCTAGGTGCAATGTATTACTGCTTGGGTGACATTTCTTAGAATAATTTATTTTTACCACAGATTGATTTCATAAAAATCTATTCCACAGTCTTTGGGCGAGGACAGAGTTGCCTGTTGGCCAGGAAGAGATATGGGATAGACATGAAGTCACTGTGGACAGTGATGCTGAAACTAGCAGCAATGGAGGAGAACTTTTATGTGGAGGGGCATTTAAGCCTTCCACTTCTACCAATTTCCCGAAATCCAGATCTTCCCTTTCTTTTGCTGTTAATCACAGGAATGTTTTTGCCTCCCCACATACTGATCCTGAATAGTTTGTATTGCCCCGTTTTCAGTATTGAGTTAAAGAGAAGCAAGTAGTGTATGCCTATTATGGTAGATGTAAATTAGGGTAATTCAGTGCCATTGGGTTATGCTTCTGTGGAAAATTTACCAGATAGGGAGCATTCTGATATGTTTTTATGAGTGAATGCATATTCAGGGATAGTCAGCGATGTGGAATGTCTGGATATTCAGGGATGCGGAATGTCTAGGGAGATATGGGTCACTTTTCTGGCTGACCTGAATTGTGAGGCTTGCGTGGGTAAATGTGTGACTTAGATTTGTGGCTTAGGAAGGCCTTTCTTTTCACTTGGGAAGCTATGGCTTACATAAAGGGATTGTGAATAATTTCTTCCTGGCCAGAAGCAAGCTCATTAGAATGACATGAAGGCTAGTTGTGTGCTACGCTTTTTTAAGTTAGGGGTCAGCAAGTTCTGAGAACCCAACCACTGTTTTTGGGCATCCAGAAGAAGCAATTGGAAGGAACGGCTAGGAGACTCGGGGAAGGGTTTGTGAACTCCTAGACCAGGCATGGCCAAACTTTGTCCCTCCAGATGTTTTGGACCACAACTTCCACAGTCCTTTCTCATTGGCAATACAGGCTTGGAATTCTGGGAGTTGTGGTCCAAATCATCAGGAGGGCCGAAGTTTGGCCATGCCTGTCCTAGACACTTCCTCATACTTGCAGCTAACATAATTCCCATCCTTATTTTAAGGGTTGGGTGTAAGTTCTGTGCCAGTAGTGTCCAAACTTTGGTCAGCCAAATGTTTTGGAACACAACTCCCACAGTCCTTTGTCATTGGCAATAGAGGTTTGGAATTATGGGAGTTGGGGTCCAAAACATCTGGAGGGCTGATGTTTGGACACCCCTGTTCTGTGCCACCCAGACGGAACAAATTTATAGCAAATCTAATAGGGCTTTCAAGGTAGTTTTACCAGTTCCATTCCCCCAGTGAGTTTCCATGGCTAACTGGGGATTGTTCTCCAGAGTCCTAGTCTGTCATTACACCACACCAGAAATCACATTTTAAGGGTTAACATTCCATGAATTCAGTAACTTATGTGGGTGCCATAAGGCAGAAGTCACTCGATAGTGCATAACAACAGTGTCACCACCACCACCACCATCATCATCCATCATCATCATCAATTTATTGTGGTCATATGACCTATTTAAAGCAAACAAACAAAAAAGAAACAACAGAAAACAATACAGTACAGAAGAGAGGGAGACAAACAACAGTGTCCTACATACAGTAGTCACTTACTTCTGAAGAACTGATTTGTATATTTATATAAATGTGGCCCTACTTATATTTATACCTCCCAATTTCTTTATGTGTGGTTTCTGGCACAATTACTTTATGACCATGAAAGCAATATAGCATTGGCTGCTTTGAAGATAAGTGAAAGCAATTAGATTTAAACACAATGAGCCTTTGCTTCATACAGTCTCCACAACCTTTATTGATTTCTCAGATTGCCTTGTTTTCATCCTCTGTATTTAAGTTTCTAGCGTCTGGCAAAATAAACCTGTTTGGAGATGCAAGGTTGAGTCACAATAAGGGCCTATGTGCCCTTTGTGAGCAAGATCTATTGACTGTAAAAAAGAAAGAAAGAAAGAAAGGGGGTATATTCTCCAAAAGGTCGTTTTTTTAGAAACTAATGATACTGTGGCATTCTCCTGAGGTAGAGCAGATAATGTTGGCAAGAACACCCATGAGGAAAAGATACAGACCCAGCACCCCTTTGATGATAAAATATATAGCAGTACGGTGCTTGCTTCACATTCAGAAGGCTGATGGTTCATTTTGATTTCTCTCTAAATGGGTTTTGTCTAGCAGTTACTGGAAAGGTAACTGGATTTGCAGGAAGAAGATTAGGCGAGGAGATGAACAGTGGAGAATTTATTGGCAAGGGGTGACATTCAAATCTAATTGCTTCCACTTACTCCTCAAAGACGTTGTTTTTCCCTTTTTCTTTCTTTCTTTCTTTCTTTCTTTCTTTCTTTCTTTCTTTCTTT
>JAHTLZ010000275.1:20847356-20860745 GCA_023846285.1 Phrynocephalus versicolor
TTTCTTTCTTTCTTTCTTTCTTTCTTTCTTTCTTTCTTTCTTTCTTTGTGGAAGGGTCAGTCACAGGAAGGAAGGCAATGAAAATGTGACCATTTTATAATGTGATTTTGCTTTGAAGTGTGTAAGTATTTTTGCCCACCCTTTTGGAACTGTTTGAACTGTCAGTGTTACAAATGCCTCTTTCATTTCTGGGCTTGAGCTGGTTACACTTTGGTTCATGCATGACTACCACCAATATAAGTAAAGACTCTGCATATTAATCTGGACCTCATTTCTGCCTTCTTAGTTGGTGTACCTGTGCCTCAGTCTTTAGATAGGTGTAGAACTGTGAAGAATAAATAATTTCTTTGGGGGTTTGTCATGCTAGTGTAATTCCTACTCCTAAACCACTGTTGTATAAGAAATGAAGCATTAAGGTCTACTCAGAAAAAAATGGGGAGGGGGGTTTACAATGTGGCTTTGGATTTCCTATGGAATCACGAAGAACTCTAACCTTCAAGTTTCATCATCTGAAGTTCATTTCAGGTAATATCACACATGGGTTTGATTTGCACAGCAAAAAGCATTAAAAGAGGAAGTGCCCTTTGGAAGGGAGGGAGGGAGGCAATTGCTCTCCAAGAATCATTCCCCCCCCAAAAAAAAAAAATATTATTGCAGTATTTTGATATAGGATTGAGCACACTGTGTTGCAGTAGTTCATGATATATGCACAAATTACAATGACCAGTATGCAGTTATGCTATCTTTCATCCTGGGAAATTCCTGAAGATATTTCTGGAGATATATCAGTGATCCACCATCTTCAACTTGCTGAGCACCAGTTAAATAGCAACCTATTCCTTAAATACCAGTCTCTCACATTATCTAGATTACTAGGGCCGCCATAAGATGGAAGCCACGCATGCATGCACGCATGTGCTGGATTCATCTCTACCACCCAAGCGTGAAATACAGAGCTTGTTTTTCTTACAGTCTCTGTAATATATGAAAAATGTCTCAAATGCACTTTCCATTTGAGAACTGAAGCATCCACAGCAAACACAAAAGGGCTGGATGTCTTTTAAGAAAAGCAAACAAGCGGACAATACTGCAAACCATTGTTCTCGTCAATTTGAAGTTTTCACCAAAGACATCAGAAATTCTTTGTCATCCTCCCCTGCAAGGAGAAGAATGTTGTGAATCATTATCCTTCCATATGATGAAAGGATTTACATCTTGAGTAACTGCAACACGCTTTCTTACAAAACACACCTCGATCCATTCCCCAGCTGATCCCAATCTTGGATCCCTAGATATTTTTTTGGACTACAACTCCCTAGAAATCCTTGCCAGAGTAAGGTAGTGGTGAAGGCTCCTGGGAATTTTAGTCCAAGGACATTTGGAGACACAAGATTAGGAACCATTTCTCTGATGATCCCAAGGCTAACATCTGTTGGCTTCTACTTTCCTGTATTGTAGACTTCTCTTCTGAATGAGTTCTGAAGTTTTATTATATAGTAGTGGTCTGTGTATATATTTTGGAATAAACAGTTTGACAATGGTCTCTTTGGACCGTCTAATAACAATGAAGCCCCCCCCCCCGGGACATAGCAATACCTTCTACTGAGCATAGAGCATTTTCAGCTACTTGCTTTCATGTCTTTGTTATTAGCTGCTGTTTTCTCAAAGACAAAGGCAACAATACCCAGCAATACACAGTATTCTCCCACTGTTCTCCCTCTCTTAATCTGTAATCCCAACTGTTTTGAGTGTTTTCTCTGCAACCAGAAGTCTTCCCAATGCTGTTGTCTAAGTATAATTTGGTATGATTTCCCATACTCTGGAGATGAATCCATTTGATTCAAATAAACACATTTATAAAAGAAAACTATTCCTTGGCTAGAGAGGATATTCACTGATAGATGAAAAAGCTTTGATTCCTAGAAATTTGATTGTTGTGGGAGAGAGAATGAAAAAACCCCAGTTTGAAGCTACCATGCCATACTTTTTGATGGGTATATTCTGCATCTTGTAAATAATTGCACTCCCAAACTCATTTTGTGGGACCACTGTGAGATACAGGAAGCTGTACTAGATGGGCCTTTGGCCTGATCCAGCATGGCTCTTCTTATGTTCTTATGTTCTTAATAGTCCGTGTATTCCCAAATTTATCACCACTATTACTAGGTCTACTATCATTTTGTTTTTATTGTTTTGTACTCTTTATTGAATACCAGTTGGATTGAGATAAAATTAACAAAAGAAGAAATTGCTAAATATACAGTGTTCCTCTTTGTTGTTATCAGAACTGCCACAGTACAATTCATCAGATAATTTTTGACCAGTAATGGTCAACATCAAGAGTCATTGAGCCAGCTACCATCAAATCTTCCATGACACACATTGAAGGACAAAGAGTACATTGACACTGTATGAAGTTGCCTCTTCTCCACACTTACAATGGAACATGACACAATGTGAGAAGCACATTTTATAGGGGTCACTTTACTAACTTTAGTTCATAGCCTATTAAGTAATTTCCAATTTACCCAGTTTACATCTGTGGAATAATGCTGGTGGTAGTTGGGCGGCTGCCATGAATTGGCACATTATGGGCTGGTGTGGTGTATTTGGAATTGTTGAGCTCTAGGTTCACAAGCAAATATCTAATCCAATTTATAGCCAGATTTTCCCCACTAGTGAAAAATGGGGAGGGGGAGTTTGCTATAATAAATAAGAGCTAGCTGGGATGTTATATTTGATTATGCCCTAAGCACATCCAATCTCGCCTGATTTTGGAAGCTAAGCAGGGTCGGCCCTGACTAGTAGATGGGAGACCACCAGGGAATCCCAGGTGCTGTAGGCGCCTGGAGTAGAAACAGGCAAACCACTCCAGTATTCCTGCCAAGAAAACTCCATGGACATGGGGTCACGAAGAGTCAGTCATGACTGTAACGACACAACACACACACACAGCTGGGATGTTTTCAATAATTTTACCACTGTTGCTTCAGTATTTTAATCAAGGGCATATCCCCACATGATTCTGTGTCAATAGACGTCTCCGTCTAAAAAGGTTTGTTTTGTTCTGTTTTGTTATGGAAATTGTTTGGGCTTCTGAAGACAAAAAGTTTCATTTTGTGGTTTATAAATGGGGTATAAAGCAAAATCGAAGTGTTCCATCCCATACCACTTCAATTAGTCTCTGGGCAGTTTACAGTTTAATTACAGTATGCAGGCTACACATTGCCCCCCCCCCTGCCCCCAGCAAGCTGGGTACTCATTTTACTGACCTCGGAAGGATGGATGGCTGAGATTTAAAAACAATGGTGACAACCTGCAGGATGTAATGGATCAAGAAAGGGTGACTTGTAGGAGTTATTTATTTATATATTTATTTGCAAAAAAAAAAAAAAATAGCCGTCCCACTACCAAATGGTCTCTGGGCAGCCTCGTATTGTATTAAATGTATTAAAACTACTGTATAAGTTAGCTGCACTTTTAAATCCACCAAAGGCTATACACACCACAGTGCCACTGTCTGATGACATCTGTGATACTTTTGTACACAGTTTTTGGCTTTTCCTAGACTAGATTTAGAAGGCATGAAGGTGGTGGTAGAAATCCATCAAATTAAATAATAATAAGTTAGCACTGGCATGCTATGGTCAACTGTCTTGGACCATATGCAATTCTTATACTGTATAGATGCCTCTTTACATACTTTTGCCAGAAGGGTAGACTGGGCTGGACAGTGAGGGAAGGAAACATCGAATCTGCATAAAACTTATTCCTTTCATAATATAAGCATAAAAATGGGCAGGGATATTATAATTGACATTATGAACAATCTCAGGCATGTAGCCCAAATTAGTTTGAATGAGCTCTATTCATTTTTGAAAGGGTGCCATACTGAAATGATTGTTATTTCAGCAAGTGTAAGCCATACTAGAACTATGCAGAGAAAGCAATATTCTCCCTGCTTAAAAACCTCCAAAGGAGGTTCTTAAGCAGAGGCTGGATGGCCCTCTGTCGGGAGTCCTGTGATAGGGGGTTCCCGCATGGCAGGGGGTTGGACTGGATGACCCTTGAGGTCTCTTCCAAATCTATGATTCTATGATTCTAAGCACCATTTAAATAATGCAGCAAGTTCCACATCATGTTATTTAGTGCATATAACTTTTGCCGACTTATATGTGTGAATCACAAAATTGCGGTCACCACTGTACCAAGATTCCATGCTCACGGGTGGTATTTAGTTGACAACCTGGGGGAAAAAAATAAAGGGAAAAGATTAATTTCCTCCACAGTTGCTAGGACTGTAAAATTTGACATTTTTGTCCAAGTGGTCACATCTTAATAGAGGGGATTTGCATTGTCCTCCTGAGCTGGCTTAATTTCATGCAGCTGCATGTCTGCTGAACAATTGTGAGGTAGCTGTATTATAGCAGAGGCACTAGTCCTTCCATAAGTAATTGCTTACCATCTTTCCAGCAAAGTGTTGCAGTTGCTTGCATTCAGAAAGAGCATTCAAAAAGGATTTCAGCTATATTTAGCTATTTTTGAGTGCACCTTAACAACTGAAAACAGACAGCCCCAATTAAACCAAATGACCTCACCATTTTGTATATGTTATCAGGAAAAAACCAGATACCATAGAGGTTTGCATCTAAATATGACCATAATTACTTCTTCCATTGAGTTTTGTGATATGTCACCACCACATTGGTACATTGTATAAAGGAATTAATTCATTCCGAATGAAATTATGTCCTTTTTACAAATTTTCCATAGGAATACATTGAAAAAAGAGTAATCCCTAATCATGACCATTTTATGACTAATTATGTTAAGCCAATTTCCCCTATCTATGGAATTTTTTATGTTGTACAGATTTTATGTTATACAAACCGTTTGTTATACAAGGGCCCACTGTACTCATATTGTACAATTCAGCCATTCACGCTTTGAATATGTGATAGTTCAGCTCACCGGGATTCATGCTCTGATAAAATATCAGAGCTTCAATCAAAAACTGCTGGACATGAGTAGAAACTACAATGTAATCATAATTGTTTATAGTCATTTTTGTCCACAGACTCTGATGCTTTGAACAAATATGTGAATTAAATATTGCCCTTTGTTCTCATTACAGAATTGTAGGTGTAAAACAACTAATTTTGCCAGACAAAGTTCTGTACATTTGACAAGGGATGGGGACTCATGAGTTGTGACTTGCTGCCAAATCTGACTTAAGTCACACCAGTGTCTTGACTCAGACATGACTCAAGGGTTTCTGGGGCCAGGTGAGGGACACTCAACTTGGACCCATTTCTCCGAATCACATTGTCCAGTCCATATAGGTCTATCTGTGGCCAGAGTTGCCTGCCGCCACCATTTTCAGAGGCAACAGGACTGCCTTTCAGGAGCTAGCTGCTGCGGGGTTAAAAATACTCAAAAATAAATAAATAAATAAATAAAGAAATAAATAAATATACCATCAGCAGACTGGCTGGCCTCTGCTGAGTTTCAGAAGAGCCAAGAACATTCATACAGAATGGAACTGATGTATGAATGAATGCATGCAAAACTGTTGTGGACTGAAAATAATCTGACCCATCTGTATCTGGGTTAGGTGGAGTACAGAGTGCCCATAATGAAAATATGTGGGAAGATTATTGCGTGTGCTCAACTTGAACAGGGGGGGGGATAGAGAATGTCTCCGTTCATCACTCTCTTGGACACCAATAGCTTTCACATGGGCTGCATTGCAAAGCATTTGAGTGGAGAGTAAGACATGGATTTTAAGTGATTTTCTATTGCATCTCTATCTGTATTCAGTAGCATCCAGTAACTGTATCTATCATTCAGTTAAAGAGCAAACACGGCCCAGCTTTCCATTAATTACAGTGTGTGTGTCTCCAGTGCCTAATCCTCACTTGGTCCTTTGTGCGATGCTAAAGCGGATACCACTAGAGCTAATTATTTTGCAAGATGTATGCATTGGATAAAATATTAAAACCAAAACCAAAAACGAGGCTCTAGTTAATTGGCTTCATTTCTGTAACACAGTCACCTACAGAGTAGAGTTCAAGATGAGAATCTTTTCAAGGGGCACCGTGGCTGTCTTTGTACATGCCCATATCAAGAAATAGAGAACCTTCTGTTTAATGAAAAGGAAAAGGACAGTCAGCAACCCATTACTGACTCTTCCTTCTCAATGAAATGCTTCGCTACTAATAGATAAATCTAATTTAGGTAGTGTTACACTGACCAGTGATCAAAAGAGATTACAGCTTGGACAAAAGTGGATTAGCCAACATAAAAGACTTTTCAGACAAGGAGTATGGGAAACTGGTATGTCCTTTTAGTTTGGACAAGGTTGCCTATGGAGGCATTTGCTGCTGGCAAAGCAATGCATAATTTTCAAAGAAAAAATGAAGCTGATTTTATCCACTTTTGCGGGGGATTCTTATGGAATTGAATTCGTGAGCTCGTCCTTTTCTGGCTAGACATGTCATATATTCTTCCGTTTCAGTTTTTAGACACTGAGATGAATGAGCTTGGGACGCTACTAATATTACCCCGTCCTTCAAGGTTGTTGAAAATATTCTTTCTTCACAAAGCATGGAACTAATACATTTGATTTTAATCTGCTTGTGTAAAAACACTCCTTTCAAGGTAAACAGGAGGGATACCTCTTGTCTGGAGAAAATATTGCTTTGAAAGTAATGTTAAAGATGATGAAAATGCTGCTTTGACATCTTATAGATTTGGCAGTTTGCTTGTCTTCCTGTCAAGCACAAAAGTAACAATTTTACGGTGAGTGTGTTAAATGAAGAAGTTATATCCAAGCTCCATATTTTTCCGGCCCACTCACTGGGAAGCAGAAAGTCATACCTCTGCCAAGTGCCCAAAGATCCAACAGTAAGCAGTCACAGTGAGGAGACTCAATAGTTTGGATGATAATCTCCATGTAAATAAAATAACTGGAGGGGAGTTCCATTAATTTTGTTTCCTTGTTGGCCCTCAAAAGAGCTCAGGTTTGGATTTTTATTGTAAACAAGCCGACACATTTGCAGTAGTCCACAGTAAGATTTTTGCTGCAGATTGGCTGCAAATAGGAGTCAAACTGCTCTTAACTCACATATTGTTTTAAGGTTTCAGAAAGGGAAATGCTGACAAGAACAATGCTAGCCAGTAGAGATGGGTACGACTAGGGAAAATGATGTTTTTGAGTTGTCGTGTGTCGGAGGCAGCCCGTTTCGGCTCGTTTCCGTTTTTCGTGAAATTTCGCAAAAAATTGTTGTTTTGTTTTTTCGTTTGTCGTTAGTACTGGTTTTGGGGGGGTAGCGGGCTCCTGGAGGCACCTCTCTGTGGTGGGTGCCTCCTATCCTCACCCGCCAGCGCTGCTACAAAAGGGCATGCATAGCCATATGCTATGGATATGCATATTGCAGACGCAGCAGACTGGCAGAGGCACCCCTCTTTTTGGGGTGCCTTCCCTGCAACAGTCGGTGAGACACAGGCAGCACTCGCGGGCATGGTTTGCATGGCACACAAATGCTGCTGCAGGAGTCAGCCAGAGCCACAAGTGATGGACTGGCAGACTCTTTGCACCCGCTCCAAGGGAAATGTACTTGTGTGTAGTGCAATGCAAGTAGATCTGGCTTAGGGTTAAGATGGGTTAGCGCAAGGGCTAGGGTTAGGCTAGTTACGGGTGAGGTTAGGGTGAGTATTGGGGTGCACCTCTGGGTGCCTCTCTGACCCACTTAGAAGGACAGTGTACTGGCGTATGGGTTAGGCTTAGGGTTAGGGTTCGGGTTCGGGCTACGGTTAGTGGGCTTTTTATGCCCGATTGGCACATCCCAGAAGTCTCTGTGGTCAACCTGGCCAAGTGGCCATGCGATTGGTGGAATGGCTCCAAAATTTTGCATGGTCCACTCCCATGGGCGAGCCCATCATTGCGAATGTGCAGGTGTAAAAAAATAAAATAAAATAAAATAAAATAAAATAAAATAAAATCAACGGAGACGTTTTTTGGCAAGACAAACCCACTGCTGCTACTGTAAAAATTCAAGCATTTAAAATAGCTAATTTTCGCATGTTTCTGTGGTGCTTTGGTGGGGTTTTGGACCACGATTTTAAAAAAATATTGTGATCGCCATTTTAGATCTCCCCGCCCACACACCGCATGGCAAAGGCAGACGAGATGATTCCCTCCCCCGCCTGATACCAGCAGCGCAGCAGTAGCACTAGCCAAGGAGGGGGGGCGGGAACCCCCCCCCCCAAATAAAACACCCTTCTGGCCTGGTAGGTGCCCTCAGACAGTTTTCGCCTGCTTTTAGGGCCGGGATTTTTTTTTAACTTTTAAAAACTTTTTTTCTGTGCTGCTTGGTATCGCGCGATCGCCGCGATGCCAGGAATGACCACGACAAATCAGACCCAATTATTCTTTAGTCGGTTCGAGTTCGAGTTCTGGCGGAGTAATTCCCATTACCGTTTCCGTTCGGTAACGGAAACGAGTAACAGAAACGGAAACGGGAATTCCGCTAAGTCGTGCCCATCTCTACTAGCCGGTCAATTCCCTTCCCCCCTCCCCTCCAATGTAGCCAGGAAGCCTCCCACCACTGGGCAGCCAACCATGTTGTCTGAAAGTTCAGCTTCTAGGGCTCCATTTTGGCCACAGCAAAAGCAGGCAAGGACTGTGCTGCCCTTCCTCCACCACAGGACTAGTTTGTCCATCTCCCAGCTGGATTTGGGGTGGGTGGTGAGTGGGAGCAGTGGCTGAGAAGCATGTTGGTGGCAGCAGTTGTGGTGGTGGTTCTCTTCACCTGTCAATGATGCTTTTTGCCACTGCTGCCACAATACATGCCAGCTGCTCTCTGGACAGTTAAACATTCTGAGGAAGAACGGAACCTCTCACCCCATCAGGCTGCAGAGGAAGCCCTAATACATGTAAAATAGTGTGCATTGGGTATCATTTTAAAGCACATTAGGGCTTTCATCATGTGAAATTTGCTTCAGATCCTATCTGGTTTTTACTAGTCATGTAATTGAAGCCCCTGTGAAGTAGATTGCATGGTACTGAGACAGATTATTGCTCAGCCTTGCCTGCGCTGCGTGACAGTGGCTCTTCAAGATTCTTCTTAATCTTGCCAGAACATGCCAGAGGTTAACTCTGGACCTTTGCTGCATGCAAAGTATATACTCGACTACTCAGCTTTTGACCTTCCTTTGAGGTTTAGCTGAGATAAACTGATTTGCCAAAGGCCATCTGAGTTTAAGCAGGGATTTGGATATAGGTTTTTCCAACTTTGTGGCTACAGCATTATTTTGGCTGAGATAAATTTGTATATGTGTGCTTGGGAAAAATAGGCATCCTCAAAAAGTTGAGGAATTTATGAAATTCCTTATACCTGAAAATGGATATATGAATAGCATTCAGTCTGGTGTGGTTGTGTATTAGTTGCCTCCTTCCCTTCTGTGGTTTCAATTGGTCTGCAACAAAATTAAATATATTCAAAAATGGTTAAATGGCCATAAAATACTTTATTATCAAGGCAAAGCAAAGCAAAGTGGTCTGCTTATGTACTGCCCCATACCATTTCAAGTAGTCTCTGGGTAGTTTACAGTTTTAATTACAGTATGCAGGATAAACATTGCCCCCCCCCAGCAAGCAGGGTACTCATTTTACCAACCTCACAAGGATGGAAGGCTGAGTCCACCATGAGCCTGCTACCTGGGATTGAACCGCAGGTCGTGAGCACAGTTTTACCTGCACTACAGGCATTTAACCACTGCACCACGAGGCTCAATGCAAACCAATTCCAAATCCAGCCACATCAGAATCACTTGGTGATGTAATCAGAGCCATGGCAAGGTTTGGTGGCTTCCCATCAGTCCCTGTCAAGTCACCCTCCACCCCCCCCCCCAAAAAAAAAGCTATAGGGGTCCTCGAAGGACTCTGTGCTCATCTAGGTACTGTTCTGAAGACTCAGAATAGTGCCCAGAGCTGGCAGAAACTGTGCAAAGCTTATTGCCAGCGCATGGAGATTTGGGGAAGTTGGAAAGAGGGGGAAAGGAAGGAGGCATCAGTGGTGGGGCTATCTATTTTAATTGTAATCCTCCAGATATGTATCTAGCAGGATTTTAGTGCCTCTCCGTGCTCTGGGAAAGATAGCTCTTAGGCCTGAATGCAGTCATGTCGAGTGAAACCCGCATTTTAAGAAACCAGAAAGCTAATACAGTACAGTACTTGATTCCTATTTGGAGTCCCCTTTGAAAGAGCTGGCTCAGTAACGGAAGAAGAAAACTGCCCGTCAGGGCTGAGATAAAATTATGTGTCCTGATGCCCTTCACCAGGAACAAAAGAATGAGAATGAAGTATGAAATTTTATCCATCTCTTTTGATGGTTTTGTGGCATTTCTGTTGCTTAGCACTACATGCATTTTAGATCTGGTGGTATTGATCACCCCCCCACACCTCCCAGAATTACTCTCAAGTCTGATTGCTGCACTGTATCGATCATTTGTCTTGGAGTTATTATGCATCTTCGATTGCTTTAATAACATGACTCAAGTAATTTCGTGAGAATGAAATTGTTTACTTGAGGTTTGCTTTTGTCTTGGCTTTTGTGTCAGATGAAGGTCTGTACGCCTGGAGAGAAGTCAACTAGATGCATTAATAACAAATTGTGGTATTATTTCATAGTGCTTTTCACATTTCTCCTGTTAATAAATGAGCCCTCATCTCCCTCTTAAGTACAGGGATCTAGAAATAAATGTTTTCCCACGCTCTGAAACAGTTTACAGTTTTGTATCCCACTGCAGCTGGAATTGTATATAAATTGTATACCCTGTACAGAGGCCAACTATTGGTCCTTCTAGGCTGAAGCAACATGCCTCGTATAACAAATGGTTTGTATAACATAAAATCTGAAAAACATAAAAATTCCGGAGATAGGGGAAATTTGCTTAACAGAATCGTCTATGGGATGAATCCGTACAACATAAAAATGGTTGCGATTAGGGATTATTCTTTTTTCAATGCATTCCTATGGGAAATTTGTATAAAAGGAAAAAAATGCTTAACCTAATTTCATTTGGAACAAATTAATTCCTTTATACAAGGTACCAGTATATTTTGATCTCTAGGAAGAACCAGAGCTAGTACAAGACAGTGTTTCCAAGTCCCAGCCAAAGGAAAGTTGCCAGGAAACCATTCAGACCCTTCAGCAGTAGATCATTCTAAAGAGTTCCCCATGTCTTTTAATGCTCTGTGTTCTTCCAAGTCCAATCCCTACCAGTTGGTGATCTGCCTATGACAATGGCGTTACAAAGAGTTTGTACACACCCAGGTTGCCCTCATCATAGCACTGAACACCAGGACCAGAGAGTGTCCCTCAGTATGATTAGAGCTCGATATCACTTGGGACAGACCCATGGTCATCATTATGACGGGCATGAATTCTAAAGCCAACCTTGGTAAGGTGAGCTCAGCAAGGAAGACTCTTTGCTGCAGCCAAAACTGTGCTCATGACCCAGGGTAGAATGCTCAGGTGGAGTTTTTGAAACATGCAATTAGGAGAAATATGTCCAGCTGTGGACAGAAGCAGGCTTGCTTAGTTGGCCTTGAAGGGAACCGAAGTGTCCAAGGACACAAAAGAGTAGCCTGGAAGCAGAGATGTAGAAGCCTGGGTCACAGATGATTAGTGGTAGAGCCTGTATATACTGTATGTGGTACAATATGCTTCATGAGGATGGCTGTTCATGATGGCTGGGATTGATGATGGCTGATGATGCTGACTATGCTATGATGCTGATGCCAGTGATGATGATGATGTTGCTTGGTGAGGAATAATGTCTGAACTGCCCAGAGTGTAAAAGGTGTTGCTTATGGACGGTAAATACTGTAAATAGGCTGGCCCAAACCCAGCAACTAGTCTGTCTTAATTTTCTCTAACCTGGACATCCCTGCTTAGTCTGCAACAGATGCTTCAAGCTCCTTGACAAACCCCAGGTAACTGGTGGCTCATGGTTGACTCAGCCTTCTATCCTTCTGAGATCGGTAAAATGAGTACTTTGGGGCAGGGGCCAATGTGTAACCTGCATAATCACCTGTAACCCCTTTTCTTTCCCTGGCATTCTTCCTGTGTACAGTATAAGCTAAAACCCAGGAGACTGTGGAATCGGGAGCTTGGTAAAGGAGTTGGTGAACCACTACAACTTTGCCTTCCTGCCTCTTAGGTCTGGCCTGCAATCATGTCAAAGAAGTCAGCTGGGCAGGGCTGGGGAGAGACTGACTCAGCTCACTTTGTCCAGCCACATCTCTGTAATGATGAGGGATTCCACAGCTGTCACTTTGGGGATGATACAGTCACATGTTCATGTTTTGTCGAATGATGCTACCAGGCACTGCACTGGTGCTTCAAAGGTCCACTGCATTATATAGGCTTGGTGCTTTGTTTTGGGTGGACAAAATGGCCGGTTGTGGATGCATTGGTTATCCTTGCCAGATCGTCTGCTCTCTTCTTTATTCCAGAGGCAGTCCCAGCCTCCACAGGACAATGAGTATCCAAGATGGCGGGCGGCAGCAGCTACCTTGTTTGCTTGCGCCGTAGCGCTCTTAAACTTTTTCTTTTAGCGCTGCCTAGGTTTTCTTTTTAATTTTATTTTTGCTATGGGGGTTCTCTGGCCCTGCGGGGGGTTAGAGGGGACCTGGAGGAGCCTGTTCGAGACGATACCCGTGGAGCTGCCTACCCGTTTCGTCGGAGACGCTGGAGAGGTTGGAGACGCCGTCCTCTAGTCCGCTCGCGATTATCCCGGGTCTCCGCCGCAGGGAGGTACTCGGCTTTTATTGTGCCATCTGGGCGACCCTCCCCCCCTTTTTCCTTCTTCTCCCCCCCTTGCTCCGTCGGGGCTTTGGGGGGGGGACCGGGTAGTGGAGTGGTTGCGGCTCGCCGCCGGGAGCAGCCTGGCTGGCCCCTCCTGGTTTCCCCCGCCTGCCGTTTTTCCTGGCTTAGCTGCTGGTGCTGCCTTTGCCGCTTGTGGGGGGGGTGGGGGAGTTGGTTTGTCCCCCCTCCCAGCCCCTATTGTTTTTCCCCCCGGTTGCCCGTGCTACCCGTATAGGGTGGTCGAGGTTTGGGCCTTGGTCGGCGGGCCGGCCGCCGGCTGTGGGCGCCCGTGGTGCTTCCATTGTCGGTGGTGCCTGCCTCAGCCGGCGGCTCGGCCTCTAAGTGTAGCCTGGCCGTATCATCTGCCGGGAGGAGAGCGGCGTGGGTCCCGGTTTCCCGGTGGCATGCCGGCCGCCGGTGCCTTCATCCTCTGTGGGTCCCCTCCTCGGACGGCAGTTCTGCCGTCCGTGTTGGGGGGGTGTGGGCCCCGGTTTCCCGGGCGGCAGGCCGGCCG
>JAHTLZ010000275.1:20865317-20891932 GCA_023846285.1 Phrynocephalus versicolor
ACTGTACTACAAATCCTGTTGCGGCTCTTAGCTGGGATTTTTGGAAGTTGTAAGGCAATACGCAGAGCGCTGATGGATATAACAATGTGGAAGATCACTGCCAATCACTATTTTGTACACACACATGCACTTTAATTTTGAGTAAATGAATTGTGAATGGTCTTCTCATTCACCCTTTCTTCTCTTAATTGTGTCCTTAATCCTCACCCTGTTGCAGTGACCCTTTGGCAAAAGCCAACATCTGGAGTAAACAATTATGGCATGTGGTCCTTGTCTCAAATTTGAATCAAATTGTGAATAAAATGGCCGGCTATGGAGTCACACGTAAGGAAAAGCAAAAAGGGAGAATGTTCTCCTTTCTGTTTTGGAGGCTGTCCAGTTGTTAGTTGTGCATGAGTGCACTGTACTTCTTTTTTAAGGAACCAGACTCCTTGTAACTATGCAAGGGTCATTTTCTAAACGGGGTGGGGTGGGGGGACACATTTAGCTCTCTGCTATTAGCAAGGGAATATAGGGTTCTTCCTTTTGAAGCTGGCCGTCTTGAATTGCAGATACTTCTGTACTGTGCATACGGTTTTACTGGGTTACCTCCGACTTTTGACTTTATTATTTTATGACATCACATCTAACAGGCAAATCTACTATACAGGATGGCCTTGTCCATGACTCTACTCTTACTTCGAACAGGCCTATGAAGCAGTCTTTTCCTAGCAATCGTTTATTTAGTGTGACCTTTTTGTTTCAGATATTCTGTTTCCTTTTTAGAACATCGGTTATATTCAAAGAACCACTAAAACATATTTATTTGAGTTTTCCACTGAGGCATGAAGGTCAACAAGACCTATTGAAATAAATCCAAGAGTCAATGGAACGTGCTAAAGGTTGTTAACATGAAGCTCTCTGCACTGTAGTGATCCTGAAACAACTGGCCATTTATTGCCCAGAATACGTGTCAAAGGGTGGGTGGTATGGCATAAAAGTATCCTGTACAAGTCCTTCCCTCCTCCTTTGCTGAGTAATTTAACCATAATTTTCAAATGCATTTTAAGTGTACACATTTCTATACACACTTGAGGTACTGTACATATTTGAAATGCCTTTTGTTGACTGACGAAATCATGTTTTGTGAGCAGTTTGGAAATACATATTGTAGTCATATTTTTCCAATGCATGTCTGGTTCTGGATGCATGTCTTTCTTTGTTGAAATGCAAGATGATGCGTCATCCAGTTGCCAGCCCCAGGCAGAAAAAAATGGTATTTTTTGCTGGAAAAAGGGGAATCCAAAAATGTTTTTTCCTACCCTTGGCAGCGATACATCCATTACTACTGTCACTTGGCTTGTGGAGGGGCAAAGTGAGCAGGTCTTGTCCAATCCATAAGTACATATTGAGCTTTTTTCATAGGCATTTGAGATGCTTCCGGAAGTACAGAATGGAATCTTCCAATGTGGCATTGCCATCTAGGGATTTTTTTTTTTGGGGGGGGGAATCATTTTGACATGAGTATGCACAAAATTCTCCTTTTTGTGATTCTAGCTGGCTGAAGGAGTGTTAGGCATGCACATAGAATGCTAAAAAATTGAAGGCAACACTGCTGGCAAGCGAGTGTTGATGTTGAAGCAGAAAGCAATCATGAGCAGGAAAGAGGTAGTGGGACGGAAAGACTGATAGTAATCTCCTAAGGAACGTTAACAAGGAAAAGAGAGAGAGAGAATTGTATTCAAGCAGTGGAATTCTTAAATTGTATTCAAGAAGTGGAATGGTGTGATGGTGGTGGGAGGAGGGAGGAAGATGCAGTTAGATGACTACAATTTCAGGTCCCTCAGAAACTGAACCACCCACCAAAGAACTAGAAGAATAGTGTAATAATGCGAGCACCAGCATACAAGGGCATCTAAATATCATTTCAGTTGAAGGAACTATGTATGTACTTTCCCTTTCCTGCTCATTCAGCGGCTGAATTCTACCACACACAAAAAGGAGTTTGTGCAATAAATAAGGAGTTCAGGAGACAACAAAGTTTAGGAGACAACTAAGATATCCCTAAATTTGCCCCGTTTTTGACATTATATTGTTCGCTAGGCTCTTTAGCCTTATATTGGAATAGAGGATATTGTGGTTCTGTTTGTACCTTGCACTTTACAGTTGGGATCCAGAATTGACAGTATGGTGCAGATCCTGGTTTTCTACGCTCATTGGTTTGCCAGAGTGGTGCAATAGACCACTTCCATGCACAGGGACATCTCAGTCTGTTCCTATGGCAAAACCTGACAGGTACCTCATAAATATTTAAATGATGTCAACTGGGTAACCAATGGAACCACCTGTGGGCAGGGCTAAAGCATATAAAAACATGTGCTTGTTCGAATAACTGATAGATAGGGACTGGACAGGGTCTGGAAAGGTTTCTGATTACTGTTAGGGACTGGTTAGGGTTTAGGGTTAGGGTCTGAAGAATGAAATGAATGTTGTAGAAATGGTATAAGAACTGTGAGCATAGATAACTAAGAAAGTTTAAAATATAAATATATATAAAATGTTGATCTGAGTTGATTTACAAGAATGTGTTCTCAATGTTTATTCAGCTACCTGCGTGAAATCAATAAACACATCCACTTGTTTGAACTTTAAACAATTGTGTCAGACCACATTTTTAATTGATGGAAATTTAAAGTCATTTTATTGATGACAGTGTTTTAGTACCCAGATCCATGATAGTTCCCAACAGGCCAGAGCAGCCACTAATAGAACAGTAGGGAATCAGATGCAACCCTAGACCACATCCCAGGAAACAAGGTCAATATGGCATTTTGATCCGTCAGTATGACCTTGCATCTCAGCCAAAATATCCTTTCTTTAGCTAAATGAGGAGTGCATAGGATATTTATTTTTATTTATTTATTGGATTTTTATACTGCCCATCTGGCAGCGAGGCGGGATGGGTGTGTCTGGATGTTTTCCTTGCTTGTGAGCTTCCTTCCTTCCTTCCCTTGATTGTATAAATTAATTTGGATTGGAGAGGTATTTTCATTCAACATCCTCTCAGGCCTTTGCTGCAATTTGCCCAATTTCCTACCTTTCAGCCTATCTCCTGGTACTGAGTTCCCTTACCTGATTACACTCTGCTAAATCTATGCTTGTAATTTAGTTCACTTTGTTGAGAAAATTGGTTTATTTTTCATTTAATCTTGAGGTGCCAAATACTGAAATTCTAATCTGGATTAGTTTAGATTAGTCACATGGAAGTCCATGGAGAACAGAAACTAAGTATGATTTTAGGGAATTAATATGTAATTGGAGAAGGCTCCTTAAGCCTGTGTAGTCATGAGTACCAGCCTACCCCTCTTTGTGTGTTAATTGCAGAGTGTAAAGTGTTTAGAAAGGGGTTGTCAGACAGCGCATGAAACTCTGCTCCAGCATTTTATGTGGTCATAAATGGTCAAACCCCAGAAAAGCTGCAGTTGAAAGTCTGTGGGTGAACATTTCCCTTCCTGACATTACACAACTGCAAAGTGCCCTCTATGTTACAGAAGCGAGAGTGCAACCGTTGGCCTCCAAGCCTCGTGGTGCAGTGGTTAAATGCCTGTACTGCAGGTAAAACTGTTCTCATGACCTGGGGTTCAATCCCTGGTAGCTGGTTCATGGTTGACTCAGCTTTCCGTCCTTCCAAGGTCAATAAAATGAGTACCCAGCTTGCTGGGGTGGGGTGGGGGGCAATGTGTAGCCTGCATACTGTAATTAAACTAAATTGTCCAGAGAGTACTTGAAGTGGTATGAGGCGGTATATAAGCATAACACTTTGCTTTTTTGCTTTTGTTTCTTAGAGAAGCAAGTTCGCACTTGGCTTGCTTGCACGTGCAAGATTGAAAAACAACATTCCTTGCACCTGTACCATTTTCTATTACAGTATATTCACATTTGTGAGAATTCCTCATTTATACTGTAAATTGTGCCCATGGCATAAATTTCACAGTTTGTGAAACTATGTGGGACATCTCCGTTGTACCTAGTGGGCCAGCCACCTTGTCCATGGGCCCTCGACTGGACTATGCAGAGATGCCAGTTGCAGGGCAGACCAAAGGCAAAAATGTGAAATGGTGACACATAGTCAGGAGAAATGGAATCCCTGGGAGCTAGAGGGCAGGAGGAAGCAGGTGCAGCTCACTGGGGGGAGAAGGGAATAATGGAATAGAACAAGAGGGAACTGGGTGGAGGTGTTGGGAGAATGCACACTGGTCTTTTGTACCTAAAACAAGAGGAAGGTGAACCTCATGTTCTCTAGGACTGCTGGACCAGGTGGGTTTTGGCCACCTGTATCTGGGGCCCGGGCTTTGTGAATCAGGCACTGAAACCCGCCACTCTGGGATCAGACAGATCACAGTGAGGTCACCCCTTCACCCTTCCATTGGAGCACTCATCCCAGACTCAGAACCAGTGCAGGAGGCACTGCTGGCACACGTGGCTCATGCAGTTGGCCCAGTAGTGCAAGGAATCGTTGTGGGAGGAGGGCTAGCTAATGTCCAGGGATATCAGCCCTCGCTGAAGAATGCCTGGTCCCTGAGACAAGTGACTCATCAGCCCCATCTGTGGACTGCAAAGAACATAGGGCAGGTGGCTACAACTATGACCCAAGCAGGCATACTGTGAGGGAACAGGGGCTGCAGAAGAACTTCCAGAGCTGTTTGTACTCAAAGTAAAGCCCATGGCCTCTGAAACTGAGTGCCCATGGTGGAGGATCCCATCTTACCCCTCCCCCACACACACAACAAGGAGGGGATGGCAGGAACCATACTTGCATAGCTAAACTATCTATAGAAGCAGTGGTGGAATCGTCATGTGGTCTAATCCCCTGATAAAACAGGAAATACACACCAGATTATTACTTTTTTTTAAAAAAAATAAGTATTTCTGGGGGGGGGAGACTTAGAGATGTAAAATTTCCAGAAACTTGGGAGAAAAATGGAGAAAAACCTGTCCCCTCCCCCTCCCCCAAATTATTTTTCTGTTTTTCTCCAAAGTGCCCCCAACGACTTCAAAATTTCCAGAAATTGACTGGTGTTACATCCGGCCTGTGGGGTGAATGTTGCTCACTCTTGAACTACACAGCTCCCTCAGCCATTTCCTCATAGGGTTAGGTTTGTCTACTCGTTATTATCTTGTCCTTGCTGACTTTTCATATAGACTTTTAGAAATTTGAAGTGTTGGATGAGTTACCGAATGCAACCATTTTTTCTGCATCTGACTTTTGTGTCCACTTTGTTTTACAAAAGGAAATGTGTTCTGCTTATATACTGCCCCATACCACTTCAAGTAGTCTCTGGGTGATTTACAGTTTAATAACAGTATGCAGACTACACATTGCCCCCCGCCCCCCGCCCCCCAGCAAGCTGGGTACTCATTTTACTGACCTCGGAAGGATGGAAGGCTGAGTCAACCATGAACCTGCTACCTGGGATCAAACTCCAGGTCGTGAGCTCAGTTTTACCTGCAGTACAGGCATTTAACCACTGCACCATGAGACTCCTAGGAAAAGACATGTTGAGCATATCATAGAAACTACAGTCAAATGAAATCTACTTTTTTTCTAGTTTTCATTCTGGTGCAAAGGAAGAGCACAGAGAAACTCAAAGGAGGCAGTTTCAGCATGTGAAAATTGACCGTCTTGTTCAGAAAAGGCAATACAGCAAGATTTATTCGCATCCCTACTCTTTCTACACAGTTTGCACATACAGTGGACCCTTGTATAACAGTTTGTATAACATAAAATCTGTACAACATAAAAAAATCTGGAGATAGGGGAAATTTGCTTAACATAATTGCCTATGGGGCGAATCTGTACAACATAAAAATGGAATTACTCCATTTTCAATGCATTCCTATGGGAAATTTGTATAAAGGAAAATTTGTTTAACGTAATTTCATTTGGAACAAATTGATTCCTTTATACAAGGTACCACTGTACCATGTAAAGGACTGTGGGGGTATGAGGAGGGTATTCTGATGGAAAGAACTGTTCAACAATGGAACAGACTGCCTCAGATGATGTTAAATGAATGCTAGACCCTTGTTCATTCAACAGTTTTAAACAGAGGTTGGATTACCACTGGTCAAAAGAGCCCAATAAGCCATCACAAGGAAAGTCTTGCTAGGTTTTGCAACAAACAAAAACTTTATTGTAGAACTCTTCTGAAATGATCCTTGGACCTTTGGATTTTTCTTGCAACCCTTCCTGCCATTCAGTTGAGTCCAATCCCATAATCACACCCGAGTTGTCCCACTTCACCTCTGTATGAATACATGCAGATAGGAGAATAGAATCTTTCGTAGAATCTTTTGAAAGAATCGTAGAATCTTTCCTTCTTTCATATTCTGGGTCATCTGTTGTTGTTGTTGTTGTTGTTGTTGTTGTTGTTGTTGTTGTTGTTGTTGTTGTTGTTGTTGTTGTTGTTGTTGTTGTTGTTGTTACAGTCGTGACCGACTCTTTGTGACCCCATGTCCATGGAGTATTGGCAGGAATACTGGAGTGCCTTGCCAGTTCCTACCTCAGGTGCTTGCAGCACCTGGTATTCCTTGGTGGCCGCCCATTCAAGTACTAGACAGGCCTGACCCTGCTTAGCTTCTGAAATCAGGCAAGATTGGATATCCTTAGGGCATCTAGGCATCTGTTACTGTCTCTTAAATTGTCTCTCATGTCTCTATGTTCTCAGTTAGGTAGGGGATGTTGTGACCTGCCCAATGAACGATTATAAACTTGGACCTCACCAAATGGAGACAATTGTAATCAAATTGACTATTTTTTGCCAACAGAAGTGGAAAAGGTCCATCCTTCCTGTGAAAACTGTCCCTAGCTCAGATTGTGGATCAAATCATGAACTTCTAGTAGCCATGGTGAAGCTAAGATTTTGTAATGTTAAACAACCACATTTCACCCAAAAATTCAGTGTTTAGAGCAGGCATGTCCAAACTTCAGCCCTCCTGATGTTTTGGACCACAACTCCCAGAATTCTAAGCTTAGATTGCCAATGATAAAGGGCTGTGGGAGTTGTGGTCCAAAACATCTGGAGGACCAAAGTTTGGACATGCCTGGTCTAGAGGATTTCAATGCAGTTAAAGTTAGGAACAGATTCAAATTGCTTAACATCACAAAAAGACAACCAGATAAACTATGGTTAAGAAATAAAAGCAACTGTCAGTGAAGTAGCACATCAACATATTGCCAACAAGAAGCCAACAAAAAGACTAAGTGGATATCAGAAACAACAATAGAAATGGCAGCAAAAAGAAGAAAGTCAAAAACAATTGGTGATAAGGAAGAAGCAGGAAGATTAAATGCAAAGTTCCAGAGAGAAGTGAGGAAAGACAAAGAAGGATTTGGGGGATGAACAATGCAGGGAACTGGAGGAAGCAGCCCAGAAAGTCAATACAAGAGAGTGTGTGAAGAAGGTCAGAGCTCCTCCTATGGCAAGAAAAAGCAATAGTTGATGGACATGATGGGCAGGAATTATATGACCAGCAAGCAATCAGAGGAAGGTGGCACGAATATGGAGAGCAACTTTATATAAACAAAAATCAAAACCAAGTCACAGGAAGGATCTGCAAAAGAGATCAAAGCAATCAAGGAGGAGGAGGGGGAGGCGATCTCTGCCTCCATTGCCTCCCCACTCCTTCCTTCTTTCCCTTCCCAGGTGCATGGACCCATTGATCTTCACGCAGCCGGGGCAGTTTGGAAGAGAAGCAGTGGTGGCGATGCGCTGCCGCCACTTCCCTTCCCACCTGTCTGGGCTGCGCGAACATGCACCCATCCCAAGGCTCCACTGGAAGGAACCCTTTTAAAACTTGTCCACCCAAAACGCTGAGGCGGGTGATTTTGAAAAGGCTCCAGTGGAGCAGCGAGGGGGGGGGGAAATGCAATTAAAATTTACTTACCTTGGAGCTCCAAAGCAGCAAGGAGTCCTTCTTGAAGTGATTTTAGGGAACCCCCTGAAATCTGGAACAATTGGGGGGGCAGAGGAGTGAGTTTTGAAGCTCTAAAGGGGGTCCGGGTACTTAATTGGCCAACTTAATTGGCTGGGAGCATGGAGGCAATCAGGCTGTTTATGGTATTAACTCCTTAATTGCCTCCACGCTCCAAGCACACATTGCCAACAGTGGTGGGGGGCTCAGGCACAGTCTATTTGCCACTTATCAGACTGGGATTTCAACAATACCTAGATAAATCAAAAATACTTCACACATTCACCACCAAGGCCATAGCTAATGACCCATACTTTATGGGTTTCAGCACTTTAGGCCATTATTCACCTTAAAGCTGTTGAGACTGTTGTCTACCTAATGAGCCTATTAAGGCCATTGTTCATCTTATGAGCCTATTTCAGACCAGGGTGACAAGAGGTCAAAGTGAGCTATAAAATGGAGGACTCACAACTAGCTTTTTTCAGACTGATGAGGCTGTTTCAATTAGCACAAAACATTTCAATCTCTCAAGAAAAAGAAGTTCAGTTGCCATGACTCAACTTCCAGATAAACTCACTTGGATGACTGAGAACCTTCTCAGGCATAAGCTTTATTTATGTACATTGTTTCTATGTTCTATATGCATAGAAGTACTTGAAAATTGTTGAAAACATGCCAAAGTCTGGCATCTATGAAAAACTGTGAGCAAAAATACTTAAAGAGAAATCTATCTTTGCAACTTGTGAAAAACTACAGGTGTGATTGCCTTCCAAAACTTTTGCAACTATGAGAAATTGCAAACAAAAATATATTTTAAAACAAAACCTGAGTTGTAGGTAGATTACATGTAAAAGAGTAACATGTAATCATGTTATAATCATGTTTCAGAACTACAAGAGCATACATTCTAAAAATGCATGGGCTTATATTATAGCATAAAAAGGCACATTGAAAATGCAGACAATACATATATAAATTACATCACTAAAAAGTATTTATTTATTTATTGCACTTTTATACCACCCATCTGATAACAAGGTATTATAGCTTTTAGCAATCTTTAGCCTTTAGTCATATTACAGGACACACATGAACAATTCTACATGCTCACCCAGCCAACCCAGCCCAACTGGTTTGAATCTATGGTGGAAATGTTGTATTGTCCTTGTTTGTTCTGAATAACATAAGAACATAAGAAGCTCTTTTTTATGTCTGCTGCTCAGTATCAGTATTGTTGATATCCAGCATGTGTGTTGTGGTGTGTCCTGTTTCATGTACAGTATGTCTCTCTTTGCCTCCCTATATTTATTTATATTTCTCTCAGTTGCTTACGTTTCCCTTCAATTGTAAACAAGTACATTTTTGTGCTCTAGTAAGTAACTGTTCCTTATACATGGCCAAAAAGTTTTTAATGGAAATTATTGTGTTTACCAGAGTGGCAAGATACGACTCTTGTAACTCACAAAGCTGGCAAGTTGCCTCTAGAGCAGATAACAGCATTATCTTGACTAAATGCATGAATCCTTGCACCAGCAGGAATAATAAGTTGCTTGAATAGCATTTCACAGAGTCGGCAGAGTGCCATGGGCGCAAGTTGATAGTGGGCACAGTTGGTAAGGTACGGTGCCTCAAGTGTTCACACTTGAAGACTCTTGGAAGGTTTTTTAAGTGTTTTTCTATTTTTAAATTATCTATTACACAGTCAGCTGTCAGCCATGCAAATGATTGTTTTGCAAGGCAATATCATTGCCTACTGTATTGACCTGACTTCAATACTTGGCCGGGGAATGGGCTGATTATTTTGCACTGACTTCTAGTAAACTGCTACTCAAACTTTATTTTAAAAGCACAATGTACATTTTCAGGATTGCATTTTTTGCTATAGCCACCTTAATTTTTTTAGCACTCTATATACACAACATCATGGCAGTGAATTTGATATTAAGAAAGCAATTATAGGCAGACTTCAGCCTGTCTCAAAAATGTGTTATCACATCATATAAGTACTGTATTTCGTGACTTGGGCACTAATCAGCCATAGCTGTAGTTACGTCTTTAGTCATAAAAGTGTGTTTTCTGAGACTGCTGAAGTTGCTGTGATCAAGTTCTGTGAGGTGGATCTGTCTTGCATGTTAAGGCATGGATTCTCTCAGCAGTGCTTGCTTTTCTTGCAACATATGGAGTTATTTGGAAGGATTTGTAGATATGAAATATTTTTTATCATCTAGAGACATCTTCATGTAACACCATATTGAAATCTCAGAACAGAAGCTGTGTCCCTTGCTTCTGACTTCAGAGCATGAAGTTCAAAGTTGTGCCAGCTGCAGTCTGAAGCAATGTGCACTGGAATGGCATCTTTTTAAAAAATGAACATTTGGGGAACGGGGGAAAGGAGCAAAAAGGGAGGTAGAACTTTTATTGGTTTTATTTAAAAATGTGTTGGCAATGTGGTGACCTATGAAACACCGTAAGCAGCAAAAACATTTATCCAGTGACAGCCTGAGGTAGCACAGGCAGCCTTTAGTGGGGCTTATTTTCATTATTACAGCAATTTTAAGGCGGCATGCTGTAATTTTCACTTGCAGTGAGGTATTAAATTGAAATTACCCCAGATGTAATTGTCACACAGAATAATTCTGGACATGCTGAATTTAATGTTTTCCAAGCTGTGGTTTTATTATCCAAGAGAGTGCCAAAAAACCACTTGTCAACAGCATCAGCTGCAAGCTGCCTTTTCAAGAGGTTGGTTGTTTAATGGAATGGGTTGTTTAGAAGAGACATCAAGAGCACGTTGGCCCCATCTTTTTAAGTGATAAACTTACTGATCAAATGGGCTTGACTAGTATTGGCACCTGTCCTTTATATGGAAATACTGTACCATGTTTTGATGGATATTCTCTCAGCGGAGCCCTTCTCTCACAAGTGATGCTTCATATTTCGACTCTACTAGACAGAATGTTCCTTTCTATTAAAGAGGCTTATGACACGTAAGAACTATTATGTTTTATTTGACATAAGCTTCTGTGGGCTGTAGGCCTGAGTCTTTAGATGCAGAAGCCACACAGAACTAGACCTGCAATGCTGGCATTCTGTGACACCATCACCTGTAGCGCTGTACAAAAAAGTCCCTAAATCTCATTTAATTGCTATATATGTGTTTTTGTTCTTCATATACAAAAAACAGGCAGGCCAGGTTGTCTTAACAAATCTAGTGCCAGCCAACTATGGAAGAAAAGACACGCCAAGGCTATTTCTTAGCAAATTTTAATGTTAAGAATGACAAGTGGGTGGCTGAATTGGGGAAGGAAGGGAAGGCAGTGGTTTCATGAAATATAGAACATGTAACCTATGCCCAGACCAGGCCTCTGTTCTGACCTTAGGCACAAGCCTAAACTGCAGAAACTATATAACTTTCCAACATCACACATCCCATTTTGAGCTTCTGAGAAGAAGGTTGGAAGTAGGGATGGGCATATTATTTCAGAACCAGTAGGTTGTGAAATGAACCATGTGAGCCCAGGTGGTCCTCGGAACCTGCTGATACACACAGATCCAATTGCTTTACCTTTCTCTGTCTCTCACAGGGTTAAAATCCAATGAGGAATCATGTTGCAACTTCTGTGCTAGATCTGTGATGCTGGCCAATCAGGAGCTGTGCAGAGACAGGCATCACCCTGCCTCCCTCTCTGATTGGCCACCAGCACAAAGCAGGAAAGATGACGTTGCAGCATGCTTCCTCGTTGGATTTTAACCCTGCACGAGACAGAGAAAGGTAAAGCAATTGGATCTGCGTGTATCAGCCGGTTCCGAGGACCACCTGGGCTCGTGTGGTTCATTTCGTAACCTACTGGTTCCGAAAAGAAATGCCCATTCCTAGTTGGGAGTGAAATGAAATTAAGACATTCATCAATTAAAACTGAAGATGTCAGCCTGTGGAGTCTTGTACACTCTTCAAATATTTAAGATGGATTTTTAGCAGCCCTGAGATAAAGAAGAGCCAACCCATACAGGATAAAGATAGACAGAGTGCTCTGAAAACAAGAATAAGGGTTTGTTTGGAGTTCGTATGGACCTGACATTTTCCCTTGATAGTCCAAGGTATTTTTTGATCCCAGTGTCAAGAGTTTTGAATGTGTAGTAAACAAAATGTTTTGCTTGTTGTGAGGTGTCAGGATTATGGGGCACTAATTGACATGTTCAGACACTGACTACAAAGTGTTCCACATAAACACATATAGTGTGTATAGTGTCAGACTTTTACTGTATAATGAGGTGGAGTTAACACAATGAAGCACATAGAATCTCTGGTTTTGGCAGGCGCTGAGGTATACCAAGACATTTTGTTTCCTGGGACAGATGACAAGATGAGACCCCCCCCTTTACACCATAAATATAAACTGATTGGACTAGCAGCTGAATGCAACAGTGGTAAACGGATGGGCGATTCATCATGTGTAGGGCAGTATGCTAGTTCAAGGGTTCCAGAAAGGTTATTATGAGACACAGCATGGATTACTTATTGAGGCTTCCGATTTTTCTTTGTTGCAGTTGATAGAATGTAGTGTGACATGAACCAGTGACAGACTGTTCTGTACATTCCAACCACAGGGAATAACCTGAGACTTGTTATTTGAATATGATATGTGGTCACCTGAAGACGTGTTAAGGCTTGTACCACACCTAACTGTACTGTTGGTGGGCGCTCTGTATCATTGTGATTTAATATATTGTGGCCTGGCATCATCTGAATTCATTGATGATCCTCCCAAAACCTCTCTCCTTTTCCTAACCCCTTTTGGATAGGATTAGATTGGACAGTTGATGGTGCAATTTAACCCAAAAGAAGGAAGACATCCATCTGAAAACAGTTAGGAGGAAACTGTGTGGAAATAAATTTCTCATATAGAAATTCATTATTGCAAAAAATCTCCTCTCCTAATATCTTTTTTTAAAACCCAATTTTTTCCTGGTTGTTACATGTTCACATTCGATTTTCCCTTGAATTATTCATTTCCTTATCACCTTTCTCTAATAATATTTTTTATTTCACTCTACTTTTCTGCAATGAAATGTTTTAATTTAATATAACAGTTAATAAAAAGAAGTCGAAGAAGCAGGGTGTGATTGTTCATTTTACAATGTTTGTGATTCATTCTTTCATTCTGTTTGTTTAGTGCCCTTTATTTATCTTAATCTCTTTGCCTCATTGCAAAAACAAAAAATGGCCACCAGAGTCTATGTACAGTGGTACCTTATATAAAGGAATTAATTTGTTCCAAATGAAATTATGTTAAGCAAATTTTCCATTATACAAATTTCCCATAGGAATGCATTGAAAACAGAGTAATTCCTAACCGTGGCCTTTTTTATGTTGTACGGGTTCACCCCATAGATGATTCTGTTAAGCAAATTTCCCCTATCTCCAGAAGGTATTATGTTGTACAGATTTTACGTTATACAAACCATTTGTTATACGAGGGTCCACTGTATTTGTTTATTTATATTGCTGATGGAGCAGATTTAGAGCATTAGTCTCTTATACCATTATTTTTATCCAAGAACTCTTAAAAATCTTCAACTCCAGTGCAAAGCTGACCTGTGGATGTTCATTTGTGTGTGTCACTGTGCAGACATTTTGTCTGGACTGGATGCATTATGAAGAGTAAGGTGGAATGGGCTACAGTACATTCCTTCTAAGTCCATCCATGAGGCAGCTTTACTCTCAAACAAAGGTCACCAAACACCTCAGTTTGAGTGACAACCCTTGTAGGTTTTTTCCTCATGTTCACTTGAATACCATAGAACTCTTGTCACATTCAGGAACTGGAAAAAACATGTATCTGGATTAAGTGGAGGCTTTTAATTAGAGATGCAAAAAGACTAAACTACACTAAAGCTTACGGAATACTGTGCTTTGTCCAGCATGATCAGTGGCCATGTTGGCTACAGTATTCTGGAATTATAATTCAAAAAAGGTAACTTTCCCCATTTCTTTTCCTGTGTACATTCAAGCAAACAGATGTAAAGGGCCCTCAAAAACTTTTCTGCTCAACATAAAAAGAACAGGGATATGGGAGCATAAACCCAGAATGGGGTTATGTTTTCTGTGAATAGAGATTATGCAAGTTTTGTCTACTGCACCTACACAAATGTTGCAATTGAGGAGAAAATAACATTGAGGCATGTTGTAACTGCAGATCAAGTGCTTCCACGAAGCATTTGCCATGCACGAAAGGAACTCTGATTGCTTCAGTGTGCATCCAACTCGCAGCTCGGCCAGTAGTTAATGTACAATATTGCCTAAAGTGATTTCAATTATGACTTTGGCAATTTAGTACATTACATGTGGATTGAGTGCTTACATGTCTTGAGAGGGTTTTTTTAAAGAGAGATTTTAAAATACTTGCCACAGCACCTTATATAATAAAATAAAAACAAGACCAGGAGTAGTATTAATAGGAATGATGATGCTTTTAATGATGATAAAACATAAGGAGAAATATAAGGCATCTATAAAAGGGGACAAGTTAAAATTAAACAAATCTTTTTGAAAAACTTACATACAGTGGAAACTCATATAACAAACAGTTTGCATAACATAAAATCTATATAACATTAAAAAATCTGGAGATAGGGGAAATTTGCTTAACAGAATTGCCTATGGGGCGAATCCATGCAACATAAAAATGGTCACGATTAGGGATTACTCCATTTTCAATGCATTCCTATGATTTACAATTTTTTTTATTTTTAACTCTTTTTTAAATTTTTAGATAGTTCAATTTAAGAGCATGCATTTGGAATGGATTAAATTCGTAAGTCGATGGTACCACTGTGTGTGTGTGTGTATGTGTGTATACACACACACATACACACACATATACTAGTGAAATCAATAGGACTAGGCCTGGTTCCCTATTTTGTATTCAGGAAGAACAACAGTGTAATGTCCTGATCTATGATACTCATTGTGACAGTTTAGTGGGAATCTGATACATACTACCAGGTGTGTATCAGATTCATTCATTCCAAAACCCAGTGGTTGTTCAGAATGTAGTCTGAAGGAATTTGATGGCATTGTGGTGGAATAGAAAGGACAGCTCATGTATATCCATGTCTGGGTTGGGGTTTGTAACAGAGCTACAGTGGTTGCTTATCTTGAGAAGACAGAATTTATTTACAAATATGTTTGAGAAATTTACTAGCCCTTCAGCAATTTGTAAGTCTCCCACCCTTCTTATTAGTACAAAGCGAAGCTGGTTACCAGGAGCAGAGGTTCTTCTTCTTCCTCCTCCTCCTCGGCTGCCACAAACAACGGTTCTTCCTTCTTCGTTCTTCCTTCTTCGTTGTTGCTGCTGCCTGGCTGCATCTGTCATGCTTTCTTTTATTCTAAAACACCTCAGTGTGCCTCAGCATCTCCCAGTCCTAATTGCTTTACTCTGTTCACCTGTTTCACCCAGAAACTTCTCTACTACAACTTTGTAAAATACTAGCTCCAACAATCCATCTGCTTCATCTTGAGCTCTTCAAAGGGAATACCAGTGACATGAAAGATGGAAATAATGGCAAAGTTCAATGCCTGATCTGTACTAGTGAAAATGAAATGACATAAGTAACAGTAGTGCTGTTCGCATTCCTGGCTGTGTGCTCAACCGCACCGTTGAATGTGCATCTTGTTAATAGGTTGCAATTTGCCTCCTCTGTCACTCGTGTGAGCATAAGTCAACAATCTGGTTCTCGCTGACACTTCTCAAGGGCCAAGAAGTTCTTGCATGGGATTGAGCTTTGGATTGCAGCTCAGAAAATTGTTGCACGAAACTCAGCTGTGTTTTGCATTCCTGGAAACTGTAGTTCTGGAATGTATCCCTGATCTTGCCCAAGTAATATCTAATTGTGTTGCATACTGCATCTCACCCCACTCACTTTGCACCTTCCTCATGCCCTTAGCCCTGCTGTTTTAAATTCCCAGACTACAAATGTGTCCACACCTTACATGTTGCATTTAGTCAGAGATTAAATTTGTGAGCAGACCTGGCATGAGGACATTGCATATTTCTTCACCTTCCAAAATCCCACCGCATAGTCACCATTGATACATTCTCTATATTATTTAATCAGGGATGGGTAGTTGCATCTGAGTGACAAGATTCCCTTTAATACTCCTCCGTGACACTGTATGAAGAGCAGCAACTAATGCAAACTTGCCATCTGGGTTTGATTAGTTGGAATACTGTGTTTGTTGCTCCACACAACTACCAGATATGTTCACCTGGGGTTCTGCATTCATTAAAAGGAGAATAGGTTGATAAAAGAAAACTCAAGATCTGTCTTTGTTTGTGGGGCCTATTAAGTAGACGTTGTCACTTGTGAAGCTAGTCACTTTCTCAAGTACATTGCTCCAAGCCATCTAATAATTCTTCCCTGCCAATATTGCCACCACAGTCCTCCTTTTTTCTCTGCCTCTTTTGTGACAAATTTTCACCGCCTGGCTCGAAATGTATTTTTTTGATAATTAGAGGTGGAAGTAGAAACTGCAACTTAGACGGCATCATGAAGAAAGTCTTTGAAAAGAGGAAGGCGTGCCTAGAATAAATATATCAGTGAAATAATTGAAATGTGGCACATAAGAGAATGTGTGTCTGTCTCTGTCTCTGTGCATATTTAAAGGGAGCCTACCAACTTTCTCTGCTGCATTTTGCCACCCATAGTGACCCAGTCTGAGCTGATGGTACTAATTACTGATACCTGATACCATCTTAAACACGAGAAGGGCCTAAAAAGGAAAATCTAGACATAAAGTGAAGTAACTACTAATACAAACTAGGGGATATCTAGTGTATCTTCCTGTAACACATTATGAATCCATGCCATTTATTGTCATGAAAGTGTTGGTGGCCACAGACATAATTGGCTTTTAAAAATTATGATCTAATTAATATGTGAAGACAGACCTATCAAATAAAAAATACCCATTAAAATTAAAAAAAAATAATTATTTGTAGAGAGAAGCAGTTTAGTACCAAGTTCCACCTTCCCCAAACTGTTCACTTCTAAATGTGTTGGACAGCTATTCTCCAGAATCTCCTGGCTAGTTCTCTTGGGAATTCTGGATATTGTAATCCAGCATATAGGATTTATTTATTTATTTATTTATTTATTTATTTATTTATTTATTTATTTATTTATTTATTGGATTTTAATACTGCCCATTTGTCCCTCTCTCAACAGAGGTGGGGAACCTAGACACAATCTGTTTGCCACTTATCATGCTGCTCTTTCATCAGTCTTTAGGCAAATCAAAAGCACTTCATACCCTCATCAGGGTGGCCACGGCTAACAACCCATACTTAATGGGTGTTGGGAAGGGTTGCATAGGTGAGAGGTGACGTAGCGCCATGGTGGGATTCCCCGGGGTGTTGCAGGCTCTCCCACTGCTTTCACCCTGGCACCCTTGAATAAGAGCATTCGCTCTTATCTGCAGATTTCATTATCTGCGGGGCAGCCAGGAACCATCCCCCGCAGATACGGGGGTCATACTGTATTTAACCTTGAGAAAAGACTGAGGGGACATAATAGCACTCTCTACATCTTTGAAAGGTTGTCCTACGGAGGAGGAACATGATTTGTTCTCAATTATGCCAGTGTGCAGGACACATAATAATGGGCTTTAAGTTATAGGAAGCCAGCCTTTGGTTGCAAAACTTCCTGTTAGAGCGGGTACGACAACGGAACCAATTTCCTTGTGGCAATTGTAAGTGCTTCATCAATGGAGATATTGAAGAGGAATGGGAAAGGGGCTGTTTATTTCTACCTTGTATTTCAAAACACACTTTAGGTTTTTGTTTTTTTAATGTAGAGCCTTCCCCCCCCGCAAAAAATAATAATAATCCACGAATAAAAGTACTGCGTGTACTGTGTATTCAAACTTAAATGTAAAAGCAGGATGGCTTATTTTCTGCTTTGAGCTGGACCACATTCAGTCCTTCTCCAGGTGTTTTTTCGGCAAAGGACCTCTATTCTTTATAGTCATAGAAAGGAAGCAGAAGTAGAGTTTGCACATTTCCCCCCTCTCTCTAATCATATTTAGTGAACTCTCTACCTCAGCCTCCCAGTAGAGAGGAATGCAAGGGCAATGCAGAAAGTGGTAGCAGAGAAAGTGAGTTCTAACCCTTCATGGCCCGTGATTTAGAAAACATTGTTATACAGGAACCGAGCCAACAAAGCATATCAAAAGGGCTTTTGAAAAGAATGCCGCTTCATAAAGGGAACCAATTACTATTTAGGGCTACAAGCAGAAGTCTTTCTTGTGTGATGAAAGTAAAAGGAAGTGGAAGATCTGCCAACAAAGGTTTTTCGGTATGAATGGCACGTCACAGAACTGTTCATGTCATGGTGAGAAAAAAAGTAAAGACGTACGGCTTTTACATTCCGCATGTCATGAAAAGCCAATAGCCCTTCCATCCCTGCTGGTAGTTCTGCAGACGGGTGCTTAATCCATTCATCTTTCACAGTGAGGTATTCACATCCAGTGCCAAACAGAGGATACAAAAAATGGGATGACATTAACCTATTATTACCGGTATTTTCATCATCATCCACATCGCCACCATCCTCACTGTGGTTGAATCCCAGAATGACTTAATGAAACTCTTGATGGATACATATAAGTTGGGATTTGCATAAGGATGATGAGGCCTAAAATTTGGTAGTCCAGTAGTCCGTCTACTGCTTTCTTATGAAATCAATTAAGTTCTCCAGTATTTGTTCTAGTATGGAATTACAGTTTTAATGCTATGTAGGAAAAGAGCCTTCCCATAATGGGAAGAAATTACCAAGAATAATGAAAAACTTTAAATATCATGAGGAGACAGGAGTCTATCTGGGGGGAAATCCCTGTGAGGTAGGGGATTATTCATAATCCCAAATACAGTAATGACTACATTTATTTAAGTGATAAAGTAAAGCTTATATACCTCCCCATACCACTTCAAGTAGTCTCTGGGCGATTTATAGTTGAATAACAGTACGCAGGCTACACATTGCCCCCCCCCACACACACTGAGTACTCCTTTTACTGACCTCGGAAGGATGGAAGGCTGAGTCAACCATGAGCCAACTACCTGGGATTGAACCCCAGGTCGTGAGCAGTTTTACCTGCAGTACAGACATTTGACCACTGCACCTCGAGGCTCCTAGACCTAAGCAATGAGTCAAATGTCCTGAAATCCTTTCTGGACTGAATGTTACCTTTAAGGAGGGCGCTGGGGTTGAGTCTTCCTCTCTGCCATCCAAACTCTTAAAGTGAATAAGAAGTTTCAGATGCCTTCCTGGTTACTAGCTCCATGCTTCCGTCTGTAGCATCCTTGGGCAACCCTTTGCTCTCCTGAGCCAAAACAGGTGGAGCTCCAAGAATTGCTATGAGACATCTACTGGTGGTCCTCCTGCACTTATGCGTAAAACTTGGTGGGAAGTCTTTGACTATCTTTGTTCTTTGCTAGGTGGGCCTGCTACTTTTCAGCTAACATTAAAAAAGATTGGGGAAGAGAGATCCCTGAGGGATTTCTTGATGAGAAAGAAAAGGCACTCAAAGATAGCTGCGTGTTGTCCTCCTTCTGTTCCACTTTTAACTTTAACAGCCTAAGAACGTCAGGGAAGTACCTGGAGAAAAGGTGATGAGTAAATAATTTGGTACCTGGATTGGTTTCCTTCACCTCTTCTGAAACTTTGACTCGTTGGCTGAAAACTCAACAGAGATCTCCTCTTCCCCTCAAGTCTCTGGCTCCACAACTTGCCTGAGATGATTTTGAGAGTAAAGCCAATGACTGTCCTCACTGGATGATCTGTGCCTTCTGAGAAAGCCCTGTCCTGCAATGGTGGCACTGCCTGAGGCTGAGAAGGCTGATCCGTGCTGACAGAGAGAACCCCAACTGCCTTGGCCACTGAGAAGGCTGCCATGTCCTAGATCTTAGTTTTTAATTCTTCCCAGTTAAAGGAGGAACCAGGTTGAGCGTGAGTGGGTAGGAGAAGCTCTCTGCTGAACACCCTTAAAAGGACCGGCCATATCATCATAATCCAAAACTGGATTCACCCTTCATGCTACAGGTGCACTGCCATACTCCAAAGCCCTTAGGAATGGGGTAGGGTGAAGGATTGATGCCTTTAAATTGCTGCCAACAGCCAGAGAGGGGGGCTTTCCCCTTTCTGGGGAACCTCCTTAGATTCCCACATCAGGCATGAAGTTTGTACCAAAAAAAGATAACAGCACACAAATTAGTACCTAACGGGGCTGACATGATCCAAGAAAGCTAAAAAATAGTGGAGCTGCATTTGCCTCTGGAAAACTTTGCATGACAAACCTAAAGCCCAGTAATTAGCACAGAAGCCCAGTTACAATATTTAAATCTCCCCCACTCCTGAAACAACTAGTTTAAGGTGCTCAAGAGAGCACTGAAGACTGGTCTGACAAGGCTGTGAGGCAAGGTCAGTCTCAGAATCCAAGAGGCCCCTTCTTGCTCTCATGAAGACTAGGTCATCATCTGACCAGCCTCTGTGAGAGGAGGAGCTTCTCAGAGGGCTAAGACTGACCCTGGAACTGCTGGAAAAGGCTATTTTTTCAATCTCCATCCAAGTTAGGAAGAATATAAAGAGAACCCTGACATTCTGCTTTTGTTGAGGTCATCATATGCAGTTGCTGTTGCTGTTGCTGTTTGGATGGCTGCATGCAGAATGTGGCATAATGTTTTCCTGTCACAGGACAGGCATGTTTTGAGGTTTCACAGGGTTCTGGGTTATCTCACACTTATATGAAATTATTGAGAAAGTGGAGAGGTAGTTGAAGCTTTAACCAATAAGATGACATCCATCTCTACCTTTCTTTTTAAACAAAATCAGAAGACCCACTGGGCATTCTAAATCGGGACCACTGCCTACTCATTGTAATGCACTGAGATTCAGTGCAGACAAGATGAAGTGTTACAGTGAGAACTACTGGACTAGAAGAGATCATAGAATCATAGAATCATAGAGTTGGAAGAGACCTCAAGGGCCATCTAGTCCAACCCCCTGCCAATTTTGTTCTCATCATCTCTCATGTGGAATATTATATTGCCCTTTGAAAATGCTCTGGGAATATCAGAGGGTTCAAAATAGAACAACAAGATTGTTAATTGGTCTGGCTGAGATTTCTGCCAGCGTTTTGGTATGCATACCGGCTTCCGGTCTGTTTCTAGGTCCTGTAGTCTCTGCTCAGATGCTCTTCTTTAACTGAGGTCTATCTTAATACAGTGGGACCTCGTATAATGTAGGGTTTGTAAAACGTAAAATCCGTACAATGTAAAAATAATCTGGAGATAGGGAATTAGCACCACCATGGCACTACCCTGGCTCCCCCACCTCCCCCACCAATCTCGCAGGCGGGCTCTGTCAGGCAGCATGGCCACTTCCTCCTCCTCTGTGGTTGCCACATGCCCAGCCTTCCTGTTCACCACTACCCTTATCAGCTTGCCCCCACCTCTCCCCTTACCTTCATTCCCAACTGTGCGCCGAAGCACGCTGATCAGCAGTAGGGCAGGTGTGTTGGTGCCCTGCCAAGGCTGGAAGTGAAGGAGGGTCTGGCGAGTGGGGGTGGGAACGGGAGCCCAGGGATTGCGTGCACCCCGTCGTGCAGCCAGTGCACTGCCTGGAACCTTCGTCACCTCCCCCTTCAGTCATCATTAGCCTTGTCTCACCCCCCTTGCAGTCTCCAACGCACCCAACCCATCGCTCGCCGACCGCCTGTAAAAGCACTGATCAGATGTAGAGGGTGCGTTGGTGCCCCACCAAGTCTGGAAGCGCAGGAGGGTCCGGTGAGCGGGGGTGGAACAGGAGCCCAGGGATCGTGTGTGCCCCGTTGCGTAGCCAGCGCACTGCCAGGAACCTTCATCATCTCCCCCTTCAGCCTTCATTAGCCTTGTCCCCCCTCACAGCCTCCAACACACCCAGCCCATTGTGCACCAACTGACTGTAAAATGGAGTGCATTGGCACATCACCAAGCCTGGCAGTGCGGGTGAATCCGGCAAGCGCAGGTGGGAGGCAGGAACGGGGGATGCACCACAACCCCTTGATATGCAAGGCATTTTGCATGTAGCAAAGACAGCAACCCCTGGCTGATGTGCTGCTGTTCAGGCTGCATAAAGCAGCAGAATACTCTAGCTGGCTAGATAGCTCAGTGGTTTATGTCTCTAAATACGGAGCCAGAGACTTGGGAGTTTGATTCCCAGCTGGGCCTCCTCGAAAGAGGCTGGAATGAGAGACACCACCATCATAACAAACTCCCATATCTTGGTGTATAAGGCTCTACCTGCTTAAAAAAATAAAATTTAAAAATCGCTACAACAAAAGAGATTCTCAGCATTTTTACAGTGATGCAGTTAAACCTATCAATCATTGCTTGAGGGGAAAATATGAATCTCATGTCCCTGGCATATGTATAATTTCGTACGTTTGGAGAAAAATGTCCCCCGCAAAATGTTGGAAACACTCCATCCTAATAATTTTATTATTAACTTGGTTCATGAACAAGATGAAGCCAAGACTGAAATAATATTATTGGAGGCATTGGGTTAATGACTGACATGAGGATCTCACACTCTGTCTCTTTTGTTTCATTAGGGTTGATTAGCACTTACTAGTTAACTGCACTCAACTTAGTTCACCTGGCTTCTTTAATTACACATCATTTTCTTGACCAAAAATAATTTTATGGTTGGGGGTCAACACAACACGAGGAACTGGTATTACAGGGGTGTAGCATTCGGAAAGTTTGAGAACCACTGGTGTAAAGGAATGTTTTGAGCCTTTTAAAAATGCACCCATGATGCATTGCAGTCTTGAGCCAATCCGATTCAAAGAAAAACCACCAAGGAGTAATTTAAATCCTGGAGGCTTGCTTGTGTTCAGCAGGAGGCTTTGGCTTTGAGTGAAGAGGTGTGGAAGCAACTTGAAGACCTCAGCGTTACAGCCCAGGGAATTTCAAACAGATCCCCAGAGGTTTCAGGACAGGTAGGCATGACTTGAATGGGTTTTTTTTTAAAGGGAGAAGTTTCTGTTTTGTTTTTTAAAAACTGTATCCTAACATGTGCTTTCTCTTTCTTCTTACAGCTTTTGGTGGAGTTCTGAGAGATTTTCCAGTCTATAGGAAAGGTAGGAAAAACCTAATTTAATTTCTACTTTAAATGCCTGATTTTTTACATGCATGTGGGGGGGATTTAAATGCTTCCTAGTTTATGTTTCCTTCTAGTTTTTGTTAGCAGCTTAGTTTAAATGTGTGATATTTTTAATGAATTGTGTGTGGCTGTGTGTTTAATATTTTTTTTTGGGGGGGGGTTAAAACGCTTTAGTTAAATGGATTCTAATTTTGAGTCTCCCCCCCCCCCCAAGGTTATGTTTGCAGATTTTATTGTGGGTTTTTAAGCTGTGCCTAACTGCATGGTGTAAGTGTGAGTCTTTGTGTTAAATGGTTGTGTTGCATGGCTTCTGGTGCTGTGTGCCTGATTTTCTTAGAAGTTGGCTTGAATTTTTTTGGCCTGTGCCTAATTGCAGTTGAGTGTGCATGGTGTGAGTGTGAGACTTTGTGTGAAATGGTTGTGTTGCATGGCTTCTTATGCTGTGTTTCTTTTTCTTATGTAGGGTTCTGAATTTTGACCTGCATTTAAAGTGCCAAGGTAGGGATATGGTTTCAATTTTGCAGGGAGTTACTGTATGGGGATACACATGGACTTATGAATTGGTTTTAGGTGTGTCTCGATGAGGAGGGATAGCATTTGATGATTTGCATGTGCTAATGGCCTCTGCCTAAGAAGTGGTTTGTGCACCAAGGTGCAGGTGGAGTGAGAGTTATCCTTGATTTTGCTTGTTGTTTGTTGTTGTGTTTCATTGGAAGTGTTTCCTGTACAGTACAGTAGTCATTCATGTGAAGGTAAGAGGATGAGAATTTCCTTTGCATGTTTCTCTTTCCTCATCTGCAATAGTGTTTGTTTTTTTGGGGGGGGGGAGATTTCCTTTCTTGTCCTTTTGGGTTTTTTTTCGGGGTGTGTGTGTGTTTGCCTGCATGATTCTTTGTTTATCTGCACATGGGGGTGTGTGTTTCCCTTCTCTGTCTATTCTCTCTCTCTGTTTTGGGGGGGATGGGGTTGTTTGCAGGAATCCATGTTTTAAAATTGCATGTGAGTGTGTGTGTGTGTGGGGGTCAATGCTATCATATATGGACTGATATCTGTTGTTCTTTTGCTTGCCTAGTGATTGTGGTGCCATGGCACCCAAGAAGGGAGCAGAAGAAGGGAAGAAGAAGAGGGAGAAGATCCTGCTTGAGACGAAGGAGGAGATCATCAGGAAGCATGAGCAAGGGATATGTCTGACAGACATCGCCAGGGAGTATGGGAAGAGAGTCGACCATCAGCAGCAACCTCAAGGACAAGGACAAGATCGTCGGAAGAGCTCCAGCAAAGCGAGTGACCCGGACCTCCTTCAACTGGCTGCAAGTTCTGGAAGATGTGGAGAAGCAGCTCATCATTTGGATTCATGAGAAGGAGTGTGGCAGAGACACAGTCACTGAGGCAATGATCTGTGCCACTAGGGCCTTGTACACAGATCTCATCGCTCAACAGCCATCATCAGAAGAAGAACTGCTGGAGTTCAAGGCAAGCAAGGGCTGGTTTGACAACTTCAAACTGAGATCTGGCATCCACAGCGTGGTTCGTCATGGAGAGGCTGCAAGTTCCAATATTCCTGCAGCAGAGGTCTTCGACACGGAGTTCCTCAAATCCATGACCGCAGGGGGGATACCTTCCAGAGCAGGTGTTTAACCGCGATGAGACTGGACTGTTCTGGAAGAAGATACCCAATAGGACCTTCCTAACGCAGGAGGAGTCCAGGTTGCCTTGGCCACAAGCCGATGAAGGACCGCCTGACGTTTCTGTTTTGCACCAACGCTAGTGGGGACCTGAAGATCAAGCCTCTGTTGGTCTACATCTCAGAAAACCCATGGGCATTCAAGAAGCACAAGGTGGACAAGAGCAAGATGGGTGTGTTTTGGCACTCCAACAGCAAAGGCATGGGTGACACGTGTCTTGTTTGTTGAGTGGACCAAGCTGGTCTTTGGTCCTGCTGTGAAGTGCTACCTTTTGGAGAAGCTACCTTTGAAGGCTGTTCTTCTTATGGACAATTCCCCTGCTCATCCTCCAGGCCTTGAGGAGGAATTGGCGGATGAGTTCAAGTTCATCAGGGTGATGTTCCTCGCCCCAAACACCACCCCACTCATCCAGCCCATGGACCAGCAGGTCATCTCAAACTTCAAGAACTGTACACCAGGGAACTGTTTCATTTCTGCTTTGAGATGACTGACAGATCTGGCATCAGCCTGCGGGACTACTGGAAGGAGCACTTTGACATCGTGAGCTGCCTTCAACTCATAAAGATAGCTTGGGACGGTGTGAGCCGGTGTTAAAGTTTGGAACTCTTCTGTACTCTAACTTAAACTGTATGGTTCTGTAAATTAAACTGTGTGGTTCTGTAACTTAGTGTTGTGTCCTGTAACTTAAACTATGTGATTCTGTGAATAAAAAGGAGTCATTTCATTTTAAGCACTTGTCTGTGATTTTTAAAGCTTTAAGTTGTAGGTTTGTACAGTAATGTTACTGATGTGTATTGTACTGTACAGTACTGTATCATTTTTATACATTTTAAAATTTTAACAGTTATTCTTAATAACTAATGTTCTTGCACAATGTTTTGGTCTTTAAGGAGCACTTTAATTTTTTATTTTTTTATTTTTGCAAAAAAGGAGGTTTGTGTTATTTTTCTATGCATTGGAACGGATTATCCATTTTCAGTGCATTCCTATGGGAAATCGCAATTTGTACAAAGGAAAATTTGTATAACATAATTTCATTTGGAATGAATTAATTACTTTATAGGTACCACTGTACTTGTTTTGATTATTCTTAGATCCGAGTAAACTGACAGGTCTGAAATGCCTTGGCTACAGTATGTTTCAATAGGGTTTAAAAACAAAGAAAAGCAAAATGTCATTCATCTTGATTTCAGTTCAGCCTCAGCCCTTGCCTGTTAAATCATATTTCATGTTAGGAAAGTCACCTGTAAAATGCTACTGTCTTAAGATTCTAAAGCATAGCTTTTTTTCTTCTCTTCCTTTAGATGCACTACTTTGCACTATAGTACAGACCTGCCTCCAACCAGCATTATCATCACCTTCCACAATGAAGCTAGGTCAACATTACTAAGGACTGTAAGAAGGTAAGATCAAACAGTAAAAGGGAAAGTTACTTGGTTTCCAGGATTTCAAATGCGTTCTAAAAGTTGCTGTTTATGAAATTGTGCCTCATAATTGAAAAGGAGGGAATTGCACCTGTTCAGTAGGTATTTTTTTAAAGAGAGAGAGAGAGAAGCCACACCTTAGGAAGAATAACATATGAAAAGGCATATTAAGCAATATTTTTCATAGAAAGTATATATAGTAGAGGAACATGAATATTAAATCTATGCAAAAATTTCTGTGTTTGAACCTATGTGTACTTTTGAATAGTGCCATTTTGATGCAGATTTGGGATGGGACAAGCTTAGGGTTGGAAAAAAATATGAACATTGTAGAAAGCAAAACATCTAC
>JAHTLZ010000275.1:20891972-20915150 GCA_023846285.1 Phrynocephalus versicolor
TGTTGAAACACATTTTCTTTTTATGTGTGGATAAAGGCACATAGAAATGTGGCAAACCTCCCTCAGAGAAGTTAGAATAAAATTTAGTTGAGATATATATAAGTAAGCCTGGACCCAAGCCCTAAGGACCATATCTTCCCATATGAGCCTTCTTGATGTTTTAAAAGATCATCAAAGGCTGCCCTCCCATCGGTCCCATTGCCAGCGCAGGCATAGCTGATGGGAACACAAGAGAAGGTGTTATCTGTGGCAGCTCCCAGGTTGTGGCGCTCTCCCACAGACGGTCAGGCTGCCCCCCTCCCTTTTCTCTTCATGACAACAAATGAAGACTTGTAACAATCACGTTTGACTCTCTGAATGCCTTCTTAGAATTAAGATAGTTTTAATGTTTACTTGCTTTTAATTATTCAGTTGCATTTCAATTAGCTTATAGTTTAATTTGTTTAAAATCTTCAATTGATTATGTTTTAATTCTACTCTTTTTAATATTGTGAGCTGCCTTATGGGCAGAACGGTGGCGTATAAATAAAATAAATAAATAAATATAAATGAAATGATCCAAGGAGGAGGATGTCCTCCGTTCAGAGTCCTGGTTGGGAAATGCTGAGTGTCTTTGCTTGGCTGTAGACGTTGCCCTGGTCAGCTGCTCGGGGTAGACCCTGGCCCAATCTTCCCATCATTTCTACTAATCAACTTCTCCCTCCTCTTCTTTCCTCTCCTTCTCTCCCCCCGCCCGTATCTACACCCCTCAACTTTATATACTACAGCCAATGAATATCTGGCATGCAACGTATATCCCACCCCATATTGTATTGCACACCTCATTCTGCTGCTGTATGTCTGAAGAAGTGGACGTGTAGTCCACGAAACGTTACATTAAAATATGAAAGTCTTTAAGGTGCCACATGTTTTGTGTCTTTTGTTTGTTTTGTTTTGTTTTTTCTTTGATTTTTTGCCTAAAAGTCAAAACAAGAAAAATCATCCAGTCTTTGCATACAGGTCAGAGACAATGGCAGGTGATACTTTCATTAGACCAAGCAGAAAACAACTTTTGACTCCACAGATGTCTTCATGAGGCTGGATATTAGAGAGCTCAGGGCGGTTCCACAATCCATGGCAAAATTTCTTTGTTTTTTATTTCAAACAAGTTCCAAAATGGGGCTGCAGGATGAGCTCCTAGGTTGTAGGTTTCAGTTTTTACCTCAGGTGGTGTGGAAGCACAGCTATATTCCTCAAATGGGTTTCATTTTTGCCAAAGCAAGAAAAGGATCCAAAATTTCATAAATGTTCTGTGTAGAGATTTGTAGGTCTATCATTTTGCTGAGGAACAAACAGGTACAGATCATCCAATGCAGTAGAAATTAGCCTACAAGAAATTAGGAAATCAGTGGCAAGACTGTCTTTCTGATGAGGCAGACTGACTCAGCCATGGTAAGCTGTTCGTTGTGAGGCCTTTAGATATTACACCTTGTTTGCCAACGGAGCTATGTAGGTCAAGTAGCTGGAAGTGCCTGAATGTCTGGTTCTAGTTTTAATACGTGGGATGGAGAAGCGCACACAGACCCATGTAAAAAACAAAACAGAGCCATACAAAAGGAAGAAAATTCTACTAGTTCTTTTTAATTGCTGTGTTGTGGAGACTCTGAAGACACTGCTCTCAGATTGGATGACAGTCCAATTAGGTTCTCTTGGTTGAAAGTAGAAAGGGCACCCTCTTATTCTTGCCTCGTGACAGCAAATTTTGGGGGGACAGCACATGCGGATGGAATCTGAGGTAGATTCAGGGGCAGTTCTTGCATGAGAAAGTTAATGTTTATAGTGTCTAAGAGGAAGAGATGAAGGCAGGATGGAATAAAAGAAACAAAGGGTGTGGTAGTTAGAACAATCGTTTTCAGATAGTCCGGGTTGGCCAGGAGTGCCTTTGCACAGTTAATACTATTGCAACAACTCTGCTTTGTTTCTTGTGATGTCTGATCTGGCCATGGTGTCTCATGCCATAGTTACATCCCAGCTGGATTACTGCAACACCTTCTACATGGAGCTGCCTTTGAAAAGTGTTCACAAACTTCAAAGGGTCCAACACGTTTGGTGCATAATGTCTCAATGTTAATGTTTTGAAGCAATGTGGTTTTATTGCATGTTTACATACTATATATATTGTGTTAATGGTGGTAACTTTAAGGATAATAATGTATGTTTCTCATGGATGTATGGAAAGTGTTTCTGTAACTTTTGCAATTTTGAATACCAATATGTGCTTTTAGAAATGGATTTGTAGCTTTATTGGTATTTCAGTGAATCATCAGTGTCAGGAAACGTGTTTTTTTGCTCATCTTTGCCTTTCAACCAGTATTCAGAATTATACAGAAGTCAAGAATGTCTTAAGGGTAGGAGAATGACAAGGTAACAGTGAGTTTGAAATATGTGCTTCTCTAATGCAATAATAATTACATACTCCTTTTCAGTAGCAATGTGAATTTCCAAATAACTTGTCAAAATTTGGAATGTTACTTTAACTTTATACACCTATCACAGCTTCATTGCTTGTCACACATTATCAGTTCCAGCCCTTGCTGAATAGGTGCAATAAGTGGCACCATCCACATTTCCCTTCAGTTGCTCAAGCAACATATTGCCAGCAGCAACTTGCACATCAAAATGGCTGATAGTGGAACCGGTTCTTTGCTTCTCTTCTTTGCTTCTCACTGTGGTGGTGTGACATAGCCTGTGTCTGTCATTTTCAAAGGTCTCACACTACACCATGTGGTGTAGTGGATAGAGTAATAGACCAGGACTCAGAATGCTAGGATTTGATTCCCCATTCAGCTGTGGAAGCTCATTGGGATGTAGTATTAGTAAAGCCATGCCCTCAGTATCTCACTCATTAGGGTGACTATAATTGGCAGCAGCAGCAGAAGAAGAAGAGGAGGAGGAGGAAGAGGAAGAAGATTATGATTATGACCATACTCTGTGATGATCAAATATTTAAAGGGCTTGTGAGTTATCCCACAGAGAAGCCCACATGCAGGGCTTGTGTTCCCCAGCAGCTGGTAATCCCTGAATTATAGGGAGCTCACAGGTTCAAAGGTGACTCTATCTGCTCACATAGGCTATTGACATTTCTGACTCTATCAGGTCTATGCAGTCAGACTGTACATGTTCAATATGCTTCATACGCCCTGGTTCTTGAGCCGTCCTTCATTTAAACTCGAAGAGGGTAGCTACAGCCCCCTTTATGCTAGTCCTTGCAAGTGTTACAATGTGGAATATGTTTGATTCCAATGGCTATTAAATTCTATTGTTTCTGCCTATTAGGATTGCCTGTGAATTGTTGCTCTGCATTGTGTGCCTTTGCTTATTGCACTAATCTAATGATTCATGAAATGATGTTGTGGTGAATCCAAAATTGATGGATGTTATGTCCAGTAAAGAACTCTATTGTTTTCAATCCTTATGTGATACAGTGGGTGATGTTCAATGTCCTGTTATCAGGGTGCAGGTCTGTGTATGTGAGAGAAGGAGAATAGAACATGTATAAGACTTCTCAGCATACAATGAGATGTCCTACCTATGGGTATTATCCTGCCTACCCAGACAAGTGGCAACGTAGGATTTGGTCATCCAAAGAGGGGCAAGATATTTTTTTCACAAGCTCTCTCTCTCTCTCTCTCTCTCTCTCTCTCTCTCTCTCTCTCTCTCTCTCTCTCTGTGTGTGTGTGTGTGTGTGTGTGTGTGTGTGTGTGTGTGTCCTGCTAATCTTAGGAAAGTGCAGTTGCTTCATTCGTTTGGATAATTGACTTTATCTGGACACAATTTAGTGGTTGCTGCAGACACTAAGATAGTTTAATGGCCTGCCTAGAGCCACTTGGCTTTAAAGGATGGAGGTTGCCCTTGGGCCCTGCGGTACTAAATTCTAACCATTGAGGAAGATATTGAGTAGCAGAGGGTCCTCTTTCCACTTTCATGGTGGCTGGGCATTGGGAAGTATAGATGAGTCTTACTACTGACCTGCTGCTTGAAGGGGATGGATGGAATAAGTAACCTGAAGCCCCAGGTTCAAATGGAGATCCATCGTTCTTGTTGCAGATCTGATGATCAGTTATTTATTATCCCTTGCAGAAATTACTGCTAATGGCATGACTCCAAAAAAGGTTTGTCTCTCAGAATCTCAGTTTTACAAAGCTGGATTACAAAGACAACAAGGTTTGGCACAAAAACTAAGGGAAAAAACCCAACACGGCAGAACCAGGCCTGGGTCCTACTTTGTTTTCATCTGATAATACTTCACCCTATGAGCAAGGAGAATACTTTTGTTTCACCATAATATGCAAGGATTTGTATCTTAATAATAATCCACTGGAACCCTCTCATTCTTTTAACTCCCTATAACAGAAATGGGGAATGTGTGACATCCTCCAGGTGTTCTTGGACCTTCTCACAATTATCTATTCTGGTCTAGGGCTAATGGGAGATACAGTACAAATCATCTATTAATTATACCAAAACCCCCCAGGCATAACTGGTCATTAGATGGACATATTCTGGAGCAGGCACATTCATTCAAATATCTGGGGCTGCATTTTAGTGAGAAAATATCCTGGAAACAACATGTAAAAGCCACCGCCATATTGAGTGCCTGAACAATTGGACAACTTGAAAAATTATTTTATGCCAGAGGAGGGCAGCTAATAAACCCTGCTCTCAGGGTTTTTATTACAAAAAAACATATTGGCCCAAATGTTCTATGGGGAAGAAATATGGGGTGAGGGAGCCAAGCCTAATTTGGAAGTAATACAGAATAAACTATTGAGGCAGTTGTTGGGGCTTCCTCCTGGGATCCCCTCTGCACACCTTAGAGCAGAGCTAGGGCTTCCTTCAATTGTTTTAGCCTACTTTAGATAATGGCATAGGCTAAATGGCCTGGAGGACCAGTCATTGACCAAGAGCTGACCAACTGCGGACTGGAGGTTGGGCAAAGCAGTGCGAAGATACGTTAAAGATCTATGATCTCACTTTGGAAAAGTTCCTTAGTCTTGATTCTTGTTTTAACACACTAAGGATATTATTTTTGATATATTTGATACTGATGCTTGTCAAGACAGGGCCACAATTTTTGAGTCTCAGTTCTCAATATGGTATCCCAAACTCCAGATCAATCATATGAGGCCACAATATTTTGAGACAGTATCTTTTCCACAGCTTTGCAGAGTCTTCACCGAAGTTAGATTTCAACAGATGCCTTCCGCTTATATCTTGAAGGGAGATACAAAAGAATTCCAGTTATGGAACGTAAATGTGTCTATGGCTGCAATCAGATAGAAGACATAATCCACTATTTACTATTCTGCCCTCTCTACAAGAACCCTAGAGAGAGATTTTTATTGCCTATCACCCAGATGTTCCCTAATTGTTCCCATGAAGAAATAGTAGTAAGGTTGCTCATTGACAACCAGCCATTCATTACTTATAATGTAGCCCTCTTTGCATTGGCAGCTAAAAAGTTAAGGTCTGGGTTTCTCAAGGACTCAAATGCCATCCAACATAAAGGTCCTTAGTTCAGTGGGAGGTGTTGCTAAGTCTTTTAAAACATGTATTGTTTCAAAAATTGATGTTTTTAAAACTGATGTTTTTAAATGCTGCAATCTCTTTGGTATTATGCATTATGTATGTGTAAAGGCCTATGGTCATAAACAATAACGTTTTTGATTGATTGCAGGATCCCTGTCCCAGCAGAATGATTTTTTTCCTGTTAAATCTTGGTCTGGGACTAAATAGTCTCAGTGGTAAATTAGTACTTGCCAAGCAATCCCAGCTGAGAACACTTCCGGGGACATGCTCATCAGAAATCACGTTCAGCACAGAGAGCATCATTCTACTGCTGGTGGTCTTGGGGCTTGTAATCAGAGATCATTTCTCAGCAGGAAAACAATTCCCATGATTTTGACTCATTTCCAATTGTTATGCTAATAATTTTTAACCATTCTTTGCATGGTTCCCATAGGCCTTCTCTGTAACAATCCCGTACTAAATGTTTTTTTCCTCATAGAGCAGGCATGCCCAAACTTCGGCCCTCCTGATGTTTTGGACCACAACTTGGAAATACAGGCTTGGAATTCTGGGAGTTGTGGTCCAAAACATCAGGAGGGCCATAGTTTGGACATGCCTGTCATAGAGGATGCAAGGACAACATCTGACCTTCAGTGGCCATTTTTGTAGTTGTTGTAAGCTTTAAAAAAGTAGTCACCGAGTAGCTGAAGGGGTTTAGTTACGATTATTTTCACAATGCACACCCATACAAATATGACACTTATTTGAACGTGTGCAACTTCACTTGTTTAGTGGAGCCTCCATCACACAGGGAAAAAATGTAAGGGCTGCAAAAAAAAGGGGGGGGGATAGCTGTCTCTATATTGAGTATTTAGTAGATTAAAGGCGCATGTTGGGATTAAATGCTACTTTTAGAAAGCCTGCAGTGAAAATTAGGCATCTTCTCAGTCCCCCGTAGGAAAGCTTAGCCAAAAGTGAACTAGCAAATGGAAAAATGGCCATGTGCCCAGACCTCTCCATTGCTCATCCAGAGAAACTCAGAGGTTGTCCTTGAAAACATAATCTCCATGCAAACCAGGAGTTCTTTACAGCTAATTTTCCTTTATAATTGCATGGCTTACGGATGATAGTAAAGAAGCTCACTAATTGCATTAAAAAAAGATCCCAGCAACACTGCAGCAGCTTTCTGTGGGCTATAAAAAACACAGGCTCAGAGTATCCTTTATCCACAGGAACTGGGTGAGCCACGGGGGCTAGGTGGTCCTTAGAACAAGTAAGTAATCCTAAATGCTACATGGCAAGTATGCTCTATCTGCTCTGACAGAGGTAACCTCATCATTCAGATGTAAAGGAGAGCCCTGGCCCTAGAGGCACGGATGTTGCTGTATTTGTTCAGACTACTGAGCATTGGCAGCTCTGACTGCGTGTGCCATGATTCAGCTCTGGTTCTGTTGAAGAGGAGGCATCTACAGAATTGGATAACAGTGTTCTACTGCAGGGATCTTGTACAGCATTAACAGCTCTGAGGTTTTAGTTTGAGGAAGAGAACTATTAAGCAGCACAGAGGATGGTTTAGTTGGCACATTCCCCTGATTCCACTGCCAACAGAGTAATAAACCAACAGAGGGATTGTTTGTCCAAATAGTGGATCCAAATCCGATCGGGGTGTGTGCCCTCACATTTTCTGCCACCTCTGCTATCACCGCTGGTCAAAACAAGGTCAATCCAGGCTGTTCACCCATAAAAGAGGGTGAGAAACACCACATAAATCACATTATTGTCTATGTTAGCTCAATCTGTTGGGGCCTGGACCCCAAAACATCTGGAGGACTAAATGCTTCCCACCCTTGACATATAGGAACATATTCTTCCCATATAGGAATGTAACTGCAATGTTACCAAAAGGTGAAGCCCTTCTTTTGTGGTGCCAACATAATGAACCGTTGATAGGAAAATGCAATTACTCTTACCATTCAGAAGAAATGGAGACACATTCTTCCATGTTTGACTTTTGAAGTTTGACTTTTTAACTGACTCTCATGCTGAGTTTGGTCACATGATAAAAGTATTGTTTCTTAGTACTTGCTATATTATAGGAACATTTTATTTCAAACTTTGGAAATTAATATACATTATGTTATGCATGTTTTGACAGCCAGTGTGGTTGATAGATTGTCAGATTAGGACTCAGGATACCAGCGTTCAAAATCTCTGCTCTGCTCTAGAAACTTACTGGAGGGTTGAGAGTGCTCTTCGAAAACCTCAGATCCAAATTGGTGAAGGTCTGAAGCAACTTGGCAGCATATAACACAAGATATATATCTAAAAACAGCACCAAGATTCGCAGGCTCCAGTCCTAAATTCACTCAATAAAGGGAAAAGCATTGACTGTTAAATAATCAGTGCACTCGTGGTCTGTCACTGAGGTTACATGCCACATACTCTGGTTTCCCAGTTGTTGGATTGCAACTCCCAGAATTCCTGATGGTTGGCTATGCTGACTATTTATTTTATTTTATTTTATTTATTAGCCTTGTGCACCACACCATCTGGCAACAAAGGCCGCCCTGGGGGGTTTACAGGGTTAGACAAGAGGTATGGCGATTAAACATAATAATATATTTAAAAAATAACAACACTAAGTCAGTCAAAATCAATAAGAGCAGAGAGAGACCAGAATAGACAAGAAGGAAATGAGCAGCAAGACATAACGGGAGAAACTAATAAACAGGAGAAGCCTTCCTAAATAGCCATGTGTTAAGATGTTTCTTAAAAACTAGTGAGGGGGCCAAGCAAATCTCAGGAGGAAGTTGATTCCAAAATGGGGGGGGGGGCGGCTGCCACTGAGAAAGTCTGGTTCCTCATCAATGATTGTTGTGCCCACTTCAGCGAAGGCACACTCAAGTGTCCTGCCTGAGATGATCAGGTACAATGGACAGTATTCTGTGGTAGGAGTCGCTCCAACAGATAGCAAGGTCCCAAACCACTTAGGGCTTTGTATGTCATCACTAGAACCTTGTAGTCGATATGGTAATGGATTGGCAGCCAGTGCAAAGCAGCCAGTGTGGGAGTAATAAGTTGAAATTTACTCAAACCAGTAACTAATCTGGTCGATAAATTCTGCACCAACTGGAGCCTCCACATCAACTTCCAAGGCAGCTCCACAAAGAGAGTGTTGCAGTAGTCTAATCTTGAGACTACGAGTGCATGGACCAAAGTAGTGAGAGCACTGAGGTCCAGGAAGGCACGGAGCACAGCAATCCGCCTTCTGGGGAATGAATTCCAGCAACATCTCAGCTTTTCTCAGCATTGTAAGAAAGGAAGCCTCAGATTCACACACTCACTTCTTCCAAGGCTTCTGTTTTAGATTAACCACAGTTTAACATTTCATCATCGTCTTAAACTCCAGGTGATCTTATATATGGGAGTGGCAATCAGATAAGAAGTTTGAAATCTTTTTTCTTTCCACTAACCACAATAAAGGCTAACACCCATTTTCTACATTCAGGTGTCACAGCAGGCAATAGTTAGCCTAAGACGGAAGGAAAACTTTCCAAACTCATATAAAATGAAAATGACTCCTCTTCACTCAGACTTCTAAAATTGTAGCACAAATGGTTTCATATTTTCACCACTTGTGTGGAGCAGTGCCCAGTAACTCACTACACAAGAAAAAAAATATTGTATGCTCACATGGTGTTTGTTAGAGTAATTGCAAGCTGGGAGATCCCACAGTACAATGTGCTAGAACTTTCTGCTCAGCCAGTGTTCAGTGGTATCCCAGCCATGAAGTGATATCCATAGGACCATCTAGGTTGTATTCATAATGTGTATGAGTCACCTCTAACTAATACATTCAACATCTCCAGGACTTTTCTCATTGGCTCATAAAATCGGCACAGTTGTTTGTCCAAAGGACATGATTTCTGCTCCACTATCAGAAGGAGCTGTCCATGGTCCTTATTGCTAAAAGAATTCTCGTTCTTTTCTCTACAGCAAAATAATAATACAGTATGTCAATTTTGAGTTTCTTGCCCTAGCTCGATATTTTTCTTCCCATTGTCTTATTGATTAAATGTCTACTTTCTTACAAAATGGACTCTTTTTCCTTCCAAAATCGGGCAATTACTATGATGACTACTTTTATGAAATGAAATACTAAGTCAACTTGGTTCTCTTGAGACAAATTCTTCTCTGTATCCGAGGGGTAGAAGTTGTCAAAATGCCCTCTTGTATTATTTTAGTCAGAATTTGAATCTAGAAGATGTGGATGAACCTCTTGTAGAAAGCCTAGTTTTTGATGAAAGAAAACCATTTTATAACATGTATCTCTCCTAGTTCTGGACGGTCCTGCTGCAAAACTCACTTTAATGGACTCAAACTCCCTTCCCTCAAAAAAAAGGCAGTCCAGAAACAACAACTTATCTAAACTGTATTCTGCTAGGAATTCTGGGAAAATACCAGACAGTCTCTTACTGGTGCCAAATTAGTGAAGCAGCAATATCATAAGATGCCGTATTAAATGTAGCAGGCTCTTATTAAAGTTGATGAGATTCTCCAAGAATATCCTGGTGAGGAGAGGAATGCAGTGTGCTCAGATCTCCCTAAATAATAAAAGACATTTCCAGTGCCTGTGAGCAAATGTGAAGCAATGCACTACTTACAGATTATTTAAACTGCTGAACTTTGAACTACATATCAGGGAGGAGAAAGAATAAAACAAGGCTGCATTCTACAGTAGGCTCTAGTACATTCCCCAGCCAAAAGGTCTTCTGAGGAAAAATATGCCGGAATGTCTTAATGCCACAAGTGCAAGAGAGCAATTTCTCGCTTTCCTTTTATTTAATAACTGCTATTCCCGGTTGCCCGTATCCATGCAGAACGTACAATGATATCTTCAGATATATACTGTAGAGCAGAGCCTGGAAAGTTACATTTTAAAAGTAACTAAACTCTTATGATTCCAAACGTGTTTAAATGTTTTTTTGCCAAAAACCTGCTGGTGTTAACATAAGGTTTGATTAACTTCCCTCAGCTGATTAGGGCCAATTAATTATGTGCCAGAGCTCATCTTGATTACCCGCCTACTAGTCATGCACACATTTCTGCAACTGAGATGTGCCCTGAAACCTCAAAAAGTAACTACAGTTAGCCACAGCAATTGTTCAAGAGTTACTCAAAGGAGAGCAAAATGCCCGCCATTATGTTTTTTTTAAAATAACTTTTCCCATTCCTGATAAGGGACTGCAATGGTTTGTTTTGCTTTAGCTGTTTTAAAAAGATGTCTGAATCCTTCAGTATTAAAAAAGACATCTAAATGCAGCTGGCCTATGATGTAAAGCACGCTGCCCTCCTATTCCCTTGTGAGTCATGCTTTAAGGCCCACAACAGAGCAACAGCCAACTCTTGAACACTGAGGCATTCATCCTTCTCCATTTATTGAGACCACAGTGTCACAGCCATAAAGGAAAGACTGTAGACTTGCAGGTTGCAATGTAACGTAATTATAAACTTGTTAGCGGTGAAAGGAATTAGTGTATTTTTCCATCTATTTGACAATATCTTTATCTAAAATTGTTAGACTAAAAATTTAGAGTAACCTTATACATGGAAGTAAGCCAAGGAAAGAACCACACAGTTGCAAAACTGCAATTTTGGGTTGGAAAAGTGGGTGTCATCTTATCCACGGAGGCGTCATATAGACAGAAAAATATGGTAATTATTATAACTAGTTGTACATTTGTAATGGGTTACTTTGAAGCTTTAGTCCAGAGAAATGGACAGCAGGAGAAGGAAGAGTCATTTGTGCTAATTTCTATAATTATAAATATTAATGAATGTCTCCTATGCCAGATTCATTAACACCTGTCTTGAAGGAACAGAAAGCTTTATAAAGTCCTGAATTCTTCACTGGCTCCATTTAAAAAAAAGAACATAGGAAGAGCTGTTTTGGACCAAATCAAGGCATATCTTATCCAACTTTCCATTTCCAAATTCAATAGCTCACCAGATGCTGTGTTGCCATTTTACACTCGAGAATATGAGAATGAATTGCACAAGAAGTCTGCTACTTTTCTAGCCTTGGACTGTGCTGGGGGGGAAATGTGAGATCTTCTAGTTTTGGTAATGTTGGGGTACCCTTGGATATTTTCCTGATGTATCTGAAGGGAATTTGGAAGCATTTGTTTATCTTTTCTTTGCTCTTTACTGGATAGGATCCCACAAGCAATTGCAAAGCAGTTGCTCCAGCAATCTCTGGCTTGCAATCACACTATCTGGATATTGCCCTGTCAAAAACAAAGGCGTTTAGGCATACACAGAGGGGTGTATGTAAATATCTTCCTGTGCAGCTGATGTAAAAAGACAGCCACAGAGACACACAAGAAGCTGTTGTGTATGTGGAAAAAAGCAAGTAGAATTTTGGCCAGAGTTTTCTACCCCACTGTCATGGACAAACTACAACTGCCCATGTTGGTTTTCCCCGTATCTCCATCATTTAACTATTTATTATTATTTATTTATGTATTTATTTTACTTCTATACCGCCCATCTTCCAATATGGAACGCTGGACGGTTTACAGTTAAAAGGCATACAATACAGGGGGGGAAAGGGAAGCCCAAGCAAGATGGATCAGTGGGCGGAAAAAGAAGAGAAAAAGAAAAAAAGAATTAAATAAATTAAATTAAAGGTCACCAAATGCCTCCCTGAAAAGCAGGGACAGCCGTTTGTAGTTAAGTGCCATTTAGCCAAATACCTTAACCACTGATCTTACCCAGGCAGAACATTACAAATAGCTAGTTACTTGTTGGTAGTTCCTTTTTCAGCAGCAAAAGTATGTAATGCCTGCTATTCACTAAGGAGACCAGCCCTTTTAAAGTTACTTGTATAATTGCAAGGGTGTGGCTGTGGAAGAACAAATGGTTCAGGGTGAATTTCATGTAGTTTGTGTTGTGCCTTGTGATGTTGCCTCCTGCTGTCTTGTTGGCGTCGAGGCGTGCTCTCTTGTTGGCATTGACGAGATTATTCCATGCACAAAGAGGGCTCACACCAGTCCTATATGCAAAAGTAGTCAGGCTAAAGAGGCAACACTTGTCTCCTTATGATGTCTCTCCACAGGAGATAGAAAACTGGGAAATTGTGATGCTGGTCTATGAAGAGAGCTTTCATGAGTATACAGAGTTCCGCGCTCTGTGAGTACGTTCCCTGTGAACAAGGTGACAACAGAGCGGTGCAGATGGTTGACACAGTTCCTCACTTGCTGAGTAAACACATTGCCCTACATACTAAAGTGAATCTTTTGCACCATGGGCCGGAAGCAACATTCAGATGATTACCTGGAAGTTGAGTCATGCCAACTGGATTTCATTTCCTATGAGAGAGAAATGTTTCACTGATCATCCGCGTAGCCTTGTCAGTCAAAGGAAAGCCTATTCAGGCCATATTCTACCTAATGAGCCTATTCAGACCAGGATGGCGTGAAACCAAGGTGCACTATAAATTGGAGGCCTCACATCAAGACTTACGAAAGTGCTTGCATATCCATTCATCTGTTTCTCAAAGAATATGTATAAAGAATGCCCCCATAATTGGAATGATCTGCTGAGGGTGGGAAGAAATAATTGGAACTAAATGTTTATATATAGTCATGCCTTTAAACTTTCCCAGGTTCTATGTATGCATACCATGTGAGAATCCTTCAAGCAGTCATTGCTGAACTTTTCCATTTCCCTTTCAATATTTCAGGAATGTTTAGGAACAGGCTGGCTCAATTTAAAAAAAAATGCAAAAGGAAAAAAAGCGCAGCAACTTCAGAAGAAGCACTGACTGGCCGCCACCCAACAAAAGCTGTTGTGTAGGATACCATAGGCAAAATGCCCAGCCTCCCTTTGGATTTCTGGCTCCAGGACCTCCCTGCTGGCTGGTGCCAAGCTAGGCAACAAGGAATTTATAAAACCAAGGCATTGCATTCCAGCATGAAGCCTTAAGCATGGAACCTGATGAAGGCATTAGCGCAATTAATGACAGAACAAAAGATGATCTGGAGTGTGCCTCACCCCTCCAAATGGATTGCTTCAGCTGTGCTGTAATGATTCCGTGACAGTTTTCATTGTATGAAAATGCTCTGCAATCCTCATTTTTATGTCTCATCTCTGCTAATCTTATAAGGTGGGTTAGGGTGAAAGGAGGCAGTGCTTCTCCATGGCTACCCCAGAGACACCCTTTCAACATTTCACACAGCTGGGGAATGAAGCAGAGCACTTGAAGCTGGTTCTTCCCCCCATCTTCTTTTGCAGCATCAGATGCATGACTGACAGGCGTCACCTGTGGTGAGCTCAGCGAGCTACAGAGGTTATTTGAAGCTTTGTCTGCATTGTTCTGGTGCATCTTTGCAGAGACCATGGACATTTCTTTGCAAGCGTGATGATTCCATGGTGTTATGCTAATCTGGGATTAGATGGTGTCACATGAACGCAGGGTTAGATGATATAACATAGGGTTAAATGTGTAATGTGAGGATGAGACATGACGCCTTCAATAAAGACAATATAGACAAAGGTAAATTTTGGGAAACATCAAAGAGTGAAGGATATTTTCTTTCTGCCACCACCATTACTGTTGTTGTCATTACTCCAGATACCAAGTTTCTCCAAGAATTCCAGAGGAAAAATTGTGAACGTGCTAGCCGTCAAAACGCATACTTGCAGATACCTTCTCTCAACCACCTGAACAAGACTGGAGCCTCCTTCAAGGCTGCAATACTTCCAGGAAGGAAACCGGGCCAGAGCTGCTTTGAGGTGGTGGTGATTCTTCAGCAGACACTGTCAGTAGAGAACGAAGAGCAACAAACTCAGGAGAAGAAATACCGGTTACAAATGGAACAAACATAGAAAATAAAATCCCTAAGAACTTCCTAAGAAAAACATGGCTGAAGAAGCTTTTGTAACGCTGTACATCTTATCGACTTACAAATGTCAGAGCAGAATAGTGCTGTTCCTACTGGCAGAGTGCCGGTGCAAATTCTGTGGGAGGAACATCAGCCTCAGACAAGTGGGGGCATGATCCAGTGAAGCAGTCGTCTTATTGACTTACTTATTTCTTTGTTACCTGTTTCTGTCTCATGCTGGGATACAAGCCATAAAACAGCATTAAACGAATCTACAGCAGTAAAAACAAAAGAAAACGAGCTTCAGGATATAAGGTTTAAAAAAATAGTTTGCAGTATGTTGGTAGTATTCATTTCAACTTAAGGGAAACAAAACCAGTTGTCATTACTCTGTGGATCCTACTTTGCCCATATATCAAAGCATGGGGCTTCTGTTTTGCTTAAGAGCAGAATCACCACCCAAACGTGGCAATGGTCATAATGGAAAAGCTGGAGACTAAATGTACTGGCATACTAGGCAAAATCATGGTGGAACTTTTCACATCCTCTGCCCAGCTCTGCAATTCTTAGCCTGATGGAGAGCCCAGCAAGCTCAAAAAGTTCTCCTGCTTAGTATTATTCTGTTCCTTCATATCTGTTTACATGCATGCAAAGTCACTAATTGGTTTCAGAGATATTCAGTGGGGATAACTAAATACAGAACCTGGTAACTTGTTGCTTGTTTCATTGATCAACAGCTGTAACCTTTTAAAATGCTTGTGGGAATATTTTCCATTTAAGTAATTATTAAAGATCTATTTCACACTTCAGTGGATATGTATCCTACCTATCTAAAACTACGTCATGGATACATCTGTAGAGCTTTTGACGGATCGGTTGTATCTCTAATTATTATTTTCTCTTTCCAAGAAATAAAGCACTGTTACATAAATGAACATACATGCTGCTTCTTTTTGTGATACCGTAAAGAAATCTAATACAACATCACAATTTACTGACAAAGCTACCATATCTTGGGGGAGGAAAGAAAGGAGATTTTGGATATTTTCATTTTTATTCTCTGTGAACAAGACAGAACCAAAATAGCCTCCTCACCCTCAAGAAGCAAGTCAGTTTTTTATTAGCAGCTCCGCCTGTTCTAATTAATGAACAAAACTTGTTAAATTCATCAGAAGTGGCATGCCCTTAATTTATGAAAGGTAGAAGCCCGGATGCCCAGATTTAGGCAGTGGCCAGGAGTGGCTTGGCACTATTAAAACTACCATGCCAGCTGTGCCCATTTCTTGGAGAGGTCTGTTCTGGCCATGGTGACACATGCCTTAGTTACATCATAGCTCGATTACTGTAACTTACTCACTGTAGGACTGCCTCTGGAAGCATCAGGAAACTTCAGTGGGTCCAAAACATGGGTGCCATAGGGCTGGTCATAGGGGATCACACGACCCCTCTGTTAGAGAGCTCCAATGGTTGCCAATCCATTTCCAGGCTGAAGTCAAAGTGCTGGTTCTAACCTATGAAGCCTCCAACATCTCGGGGCTAAGCTATCTCAAGGACCATGTCGCCTTTTATGAGATGCCTGGCTGTTAAGATAACCAGGAGGAGTTTCCTCTTGGCCCCACTACCCTCACAGGTGCGCTTGATAGAGACACAGGAGAGGGCCTTCCCCGTTGCTGCTCCCAGACTTTGGAACTCCCTCCCACAGGAGGCTAGGCTGGCCCCATCTTTACTATTGCCCTTCTCTTCAGGCAAGCTCTCCATAAGTGACTGGCTGCCTAAGTGGGTTTTTATAAGGGATGGCTGTGCCTTACTGCTTTTGGTTGCGGCCTTTTAGTGCAGTCTCTGTATACTTAATGTTTTTGGCTTTAAAAATGTTATCTTGGCTCCTTCTTAAGAAAAAAAGCTGGGCAGAAATGTTTTAACTGCATGAAATAAATAAAATCCACTACTTTACCTGAAATAGAGAGATAGCTTTTCCAGGACTTTCAAGTTCCCTGACAGTTGTGGGAGGGACTTCCTAGGAGTTCTGTTTCACTGCAGTCCCCATGACTTTGATTAAAAGAGATAAAATAAGCCAGGTGTTACTCTGCAACTCCAATTAGCACATTATGCTGACTACGTTCCTTTTGTTTTCCTTTATTTATTGCCCACCTCCCTCTGCTCATCCATTCCATGGACTAATCGTTTAGATCTTCTCCCCCCCCTCTCTGTTCCTCTTGTTAATCATTCCTCAAAGTGAGGAGGCATATAACCCTGCACATCCTTTTACCTTTTTGATATTCATATAAGAGAACTCCTGAATTTCAAAGAGCTCCTGGCTAAGAGAGAAAGAAAAAAAAGTTGAAGCTGCCTTGTAATCAAGGCTCATTTATCCTTATTCTTGGTATGATCTCCCTCCCTCCCTCCCTCCACACCGTCCTGCATAATTAGTCATTATGGGATGTTGGAGTTTTCAGCTCTGCCAGTTTTCTTAGGCTTGTCTTGCTCTCCACTTGATTTCAGCATTTTTCCCTCTGACCCTTTAGGTTATTGCTGGCATCTTCCCAACCCCAACTGGTCTTGATGTGTTGCCATGGAAAGAAATCAGTTTCATAAATAATGAGGGTCCAGAACTGTAATTACTTTGCTATACCAGCAGATATGAGAAGATACATGGCACAATCCATCAAAAAATTATTCTAAATATAGAAGTCCAGTTGCCATTGTAGCGTTGACATGCTTGCCCCCGGCCCTTTCACAGGCTATTGACAAACACGGCTTCTGATTTTCCTATATCACTGCCACCAACTAGCTTCACTAGTAAATTAAAGCCTTCAGACTGTTTTTTAAGATGAATAAAAATAAAAGAAGTTCATTGATTACAAAGATGAATCAGAACCATTAATGGTAACGTGTTGAAGTATAAACAAAAATAAGTTTATAGCTCAAACCCACGTAAATATTATCATTAATAAAGCTGAATTAGAGTCCCAGACTCTTAAAATCCCATCACTTCTCTGATTAAGATTCTGTCAGATTCCCTATCCACAAGTGTAGGTCTTTCAATAGGTCCCATTCTGGCCCTATCTGTCTAATACAATGCTGTAAAGGTAAAGGTTCCCCCACATGCATGCTAGTCATGTCTGACTCTAGGGGTGGTGCTCATCTCCGTTTTCAAGCCAAAGAGCCAGTGTTTTGCAAGTCCATGGTCATGTGACCGGCATGGCTAAATGCATTTCTGTGAATGGAACACTGTTTACCTTCCCGCTTTTATGGTGGTACCTGTTTATCTACTTGCATTTACATGCTTTCAAACAGCTAGGTTGGCAGGAGCTGGGGTTAACGGCGGGATTTGAACCACTGAGCTGCCGACTTTACAGCCGATAGTTTTCAGCGGTTTAGCCCACTGAGCCACCTTGTCCTCTGAAGATGCCAGCCACAGAGTCTGGTGAAACGTCAGGAAGAAAAACTTCCAGAACATGGCCAAACAGCCCAAAAAACTGACAACAGCTACTACCAGTTCCTTAGTTTAGTGGGACAGATATTACACCAACATCCAAGTAAAAGGTTCTAGTTGCTCATTTAATACTATAGGTTCCTTAATTTCCCCCCTTGTTTTTATTTCCATTTTTATTCATTTTTAGTTTCCAAGCAATTGGTGCCTGTTAAATATTCTGCCAAGCGTGATATTGCTCTCCCATCTCTTTCTTCCGGCATATTTCTTTGCAGTAATTTGCTGAACTCAGCTCTTGCCCTTCGTTTCTTTCCTTCTCTCTTTCCCTTCCACTGCTGAGACATTAAAAAAAAGCCCCCAGAACCAACAAATCTATTAACAATAATAATTAAAAGAGAATTTGACAAGTGGAAACAGCGCATCTATAGCTCACTATGAGCGTCTCTGTAAGGGTGAGAAAGAAAGAAAATAAATACAAGGCTTGTGTCAAAGAAGTGGGAAATATTGCTACCCTTAATTACTTCTCTTTACTAAATCATTCATATTTGGTATGACAGAGGGAACAACCCATTCAAAACCCAGGCTTTTTAAAGAGATGGGCACTTGCCTTAGTTCGGTAGTTTGTATGAGTGCTTCAAAGCTTCCCTGCCCTGCTGCTTTGTCTGAGTAGCTGCCCATGGAAGGTGTTGGTGTGCGGAGTCTAGAGCATCCTTACAATACCTCTGGGCGTGATCCAACAAACTGTGGTACACAGTTGAACCACAGTAAGCCCATCTCTACAAGCCATATTATCCCTGTATCCATACTGGGATGACATGTACAAGGTTTTTTGCAAACCTAAGAGCAGCAATCTGTAACAACATCCTGTGTTTTCTACTGCAAATATCATGTAAATAGATTCATCCTGGAGCCATGGCTGTTAGCAGCTCCTTGCTGAGAGATGCATATGGTTTTATCCAGCTGGTTTTCAGTTAGTTACTCTAGCAAACAGAATGCTGGACTTTTGCAGCTGATGGGGAATCGTAGACCAAAAATGTCTTTTGCATATTGTGTTACTATAACTCTTAGAAAGTATGTCAGTTTGCCAGGCTTAGGGAACTCTGGCTTGCGGCTTTTAGAATTCACTTTTTAAAAGGAACAAAAAGTAAGTTACTTTTGAGAAGCAGGATAGCAAAGAGTTACTTTTAAGCAACAATAGCTACAGCATCAGTTATATTGCATACCATGGGAGTTATTTCTCAGTCAGTACAGTAGAATGGTGTCACTGGTCTGAAATGCAGTAACAATAGGTTCTACGATCAGCCAAGTTAGGTTACCTGTGTCTCTGAAGGGGGAGATATGTTATTTCTTGAGCATCTGGCATATCAGGACAAAATTTATATTCACAGCGTCTTCCTCTAAATCTCCATATCTGTTTAAAATACTGTAAACAATTGCCAAGTGATTTTTCATCTACTATAATCACCAAAGGTTGTTCCTTTGTCACCCAAAAGGTTACTTTGATGAGCTAAAACACCCAGTATCCCACAGACAACAATTACATAAAGGTTATCATCACTTAATGATGAAACCATTTTCGTTGTACTAGTGTATCTGGGAGAAACTACAAAAGTAAGAAACATGCCAGTATTGTTGTTTCCTGTTTCTCTTTTCCTTGGTTCTAATGGTTAAGATGGTACCTTGTTGAAATGTTTATTTATTTATTTATTTGTTGAATTTATACCCCGCTTATCTACATTGTGTACTCTAAGCGGCTTACAAGCGGCAATAGCCATACAAATTACAAATTATACAAATTATGTTCTGTTTAAGGACTAAAGAACTTTGGATGCAATAGCCTAAATCCAACTGCTCATCCCAACTAGAGTAATCACATAAAATAAATACTGTTTGCATTGTCAACTTAATATTTTTCTGTTGATTCAGCAGGTCTAGTTGAGTCTGGCATTGGATTTAGGACAGTACATACCAGAAAGCTATGGCTGAAATACTGTTTCTTAGCATAATGTGAGCACACTAGACTGGGTCTATTTAATTCGTGATGATTTCATGAGTGTAATCTGTAAATTCCATTGATTTAAATGGACCTACTCTAATTGTGATTTACTATGTTAGCCCTTTGAATCAATGGAAGTTATGGAGTAGTTGACCAATCAAATCTCCATGGATTCAATGAACGTGCTGTAAAATGATTTACTACACTAAGCATCAGGATTTCAGCCATGAAATGAACACATCCCAATTTAAATGAAAGCTAGTTGTCATGAGACCCATATTTTGAGAGAAAGGTGAGACTTAACTGAGGCATGTATTGGGAGACTCTGCAGTTTCATGATACGCTCTTACACAATGGGTAGATGATGAAGGAATGAATTTGCACATGTGAACCAGTCTACCATAATATGACTCAGATAGTCCCAGTCCATCTCTATTTACTTCTCTGGGATAGCAGTGCGTAGGTAACAACTAAGACAGTTGTGGTAGATGTGTACTTTGCAGTTAAATAAGAATAAGAGAAGAGATCATAATTTTGTATATTATATATATATACACACATACAGTATCTGGTTTGGAAGGCAATTATCTTAGAAGAAATCATTATTGTATATGTTAAAATAATTGTAATTGTACGGAAGCATTAAATAACAAAGATCATAAATCAATATAGTCATTCAATGGTAATTACATTGGTGGATTTTTAAAACCAGATTTAAATTGAAGTTCTTCCTTGTTCAGAGATCAGAGATCATGTTTCAACCGTTGTTTTTCCACACAATTAATTTTGTCCACTTTATTTTAAGTCAAAAAACAATAGCATTGTACTGCTACATTTATCTCAGCAGTCCACTGGCTAAAAACAAGCCCAGTTTAAATGATTGTGTAATTTAAGTGTTCACGGTGACAGTGACAGTATTATAGCAACCTCTAGTTAAACACATCTACCTCACAGAGTTTGTTTTCTACAGAAATTAACTTTTAGCTCACATAAATAATAAAAATTAAGCCTTAAATATCAAGGTTTTTAATTATTTTTTTCAATTATCAATTATTTCTTTCATTTTGACAACCATAGGAACATAAATATGGCAGAATTTTGAACATGGGTAAATTAAAGTGGCCACATCAAGCAAAAGATCTAGGCCAAGGGCAGTGTTGTTGAACCTATGGCACAGGTGCCAAAGGTGGCCCTCAGAGCCCTTTCTGTGGGCACCCGACATCGCCCCTTCGCAGCCACCTGTATTCAGGTTAAATAGCTGTATTGCCACTTAGCGAAAAATTAGTGGGTTTTCAATCACATTTGGGTGCTCGGTCTCTTAAAGGTTCACCATCGCTGGCCTAGGGTATCTTTAAAAGGTAGCAAATTGTAATTTGTCTAAAGTGATAATCACACAGTCTGAGTTGGAAGAGACCTCAGGGGACATCCAGTCCAACTCCCTGCCGTGCAGGAAACCCCCATAAAAGTACTCCCGACAGATGGCCACCCAGAGGCCTCCAACTCATCAAGGCCTGTGTCCATGGAGGAGCATCCAGCTTTTGCTTAAAAACCTCCAAAGAAGGACACTCCACCACCCATATTCCACTGCCAAATAGCTCTGTCAGGAAGTTATTCCTAATGTTCAAATGGAATCTCTTTTCTTGTAGTTTGAAACTGTTGCTCTGAGTCCTAGTCTCTGAAGCCATGGAAAACAAACCTGTCATAACCACTCAGCCTTCTTTTTGTAAGGCTAAACATTCCCAGGTCCCTAAGCCGCCCCTCGTAAGACATTTCTTCCAGGTCATTAACCATCCTAGTCACCCTCCTCTGGACCCATTCAAGGTTGTCAACATCCTTTTTAAACTGAGGTGCACAGAACTGTGTACAGTACTCCAGATGGGGTCTGACCAGAACAGAATATAGTAGTAGTATCACTTCCCTTGATCAAGACACTATGCTTCTGTAATGTATTTTACTAAGGATGAGGAGAAGTGTTTGTGGGGTTTTCTGACTGATGTATGAAATAGCTTGGTTTACTCTGAGTATTGTGTTCATTGACCTGAAAGAAGGTTGGATTCCCTTTTGTTGCTTTGCCTCGGGCAACAAGCTATTTAGTGTTGGCCCTGGATTTCTTTCTCACTTGAGCATTGTTTTGCCCGTCTTCCGTATTGTTGTGTGTTGCCGGAATGTTGAACTTGCAATGTTTGCTTTTATTGTTTTACATAATTCTGCTTATGTGATGGCTTAGCAGGTCACACTGCCATCTTAATGGCATAATTACCATTCATTCCTCTTGGGTTTATAAAGGAAGCTTAGATTCCAAAAGCTCGTTCAGATGTCTTAAGCTATATGCCCTAAAAAGTTAATTAGTGGTGGTGGTGATTGTGGTGGTATTTGTTAGTTTGAGGTGTTTGAGGTATAGTGTCCTAAGCAGTAGTAGTATAATGTACTAAGAGGTGGCTTATCATTCTCTTCTACCTCATAAATTGTGCATTGGAGTATTATGTATATGCAGTTTCTAGAAAGTTTGGCAAAGTTTAGAGATTGAAAGTGTTAATTTTGGGACCCAGAATCACCCAACTACTGTTCTGCTTGAGTGATTCTGGATAGAGTTGTTCAAAACGAAAATGGGCTAAACTCTTCCCATTTCCTACTCCATGGCAGTGAACCAAAACAGCAGCTAGTCGGGGCAGAGTTTAAGAAGGATTTATGTTAAGAACAGGGCAGGCGTGATATGGCAGGCGGCATACAGTATTTGATTGGTGTATATATAGAGACCAGAAATTACGTTAACCCAGGATATTTTCTAGTTATAATAAAATTTTCAGTCCATGTATATCTACAATGAGGTGAGGCCATCTTGGTTTTCCTTGATTTCTGTACTTTGTCCTCAGTTTCACCCACATTTTTGCTCACCAAATTAGACGACTGTATTCACAACCTTGTTGGTTCCATGAAGCCTCAGTAGACAGTCAGGCAAAGAAGCCATTGGATTCCAACCTACGCATTTGGTTAGGCAACAGATGGCAAATGATGAGGCGAAACTCTGCAATTCCTCTAATCTGTGCAGTTTTTGCCAAATGGATTTTGCCAAGAGCATCACTCATAGGAAATGCCTGTTGTACTTTCATGGATTTTTAAGGTGTTGTTGTTGTTGTTGTTGTTAAAAATGGTGGCAAAATGAATATTCCCATGAATGTTCTTGTATTCATTCATTCATTCATTCATTCCAGAAAAGTACATTTACGTGGCTCTACTGACATGGGGTCACGAAGAGTCGGTTACGACTGTAACCACACACACACACACACACACACACACACACACACACACACACACAC
>JAHTLZ010000275.1:20918660-20942840 GCA_023846285.1 Phrynocephalus versicolor
TATATATATATATCCCCTAGAAAGCTGTGACACCTAGGTCACAGTGAGCATTTTGAAGCCACCGTAAGGGATTCTGGAAACCCTGTATGCAAATGAGGCTCCACCCCCTAGTCAAAGGGCCCGGATGCTAGTCCCCCACCTCCCTGGAGCTCCCAGGAGCCGCACCTCTCTCCTCCCATCCTGGGTGGCTATGGGGAACAGTTGGCAGCTATGGGCCAGCTGTGTCATGGAGAGTTAAAAGTGTATATTGTCAGATTCTTGACACTCAGATACTGTCATCTTGCCAGTTGACTGTCCTGAAAGCCTGTGAAGGTACAGAAATAAAAATAAAGCACCATCGATCTGTGTTTATGTTTCCAAAGCTGATGATTGCCGTTTGCTGATCAAGCTGCCCAAGGTGAAATGCTTACGCAACAGGAAAAGAGAAGGTAAGGACGTGGTAGCCAGCTTGCACTGAAGAAGAATGAGGGAGGGAAAGAGCAAAATAAAATGGCTTTCGGGGCTGACACGCTGCAAGATGGGCTGCAGTTTCCACCTTAGATGTCAGAGAAGAACAACTCAAAGTTGAAATCCATCTGCTGCTCAGAGAAATCCCTACTTGCTGCCCCCTCAAAGAAGGGCTACGATGGCCATAACAAAACTAATTGGCAACAGCACTCAGTGGAGTAGTTGCCTGTCCCGTATCCCACTATGGAAAAGTTCCCTCAGAGCAAAATATGGTTAATTGTATGGAGAGCAGCCCGCTGGCCACTTATTAGCTCTGAAGAGTATGGGTTCTCCTCTCTAATGATTCTCGGGAATGACACTCCTTCTTCCTTCTCCAAATGAAACACTCCAAATGGCAGCTTTTGTGGTGAGCTGCACTAACTGATTTTTGTGGCCAGCACCAGTCTCTAAATCCACACAGTTTCTCTGCCAGCCAAACAATTCTCCTTTGTGAGGTGTCCGGACCTTTTGTGCTGCTGTGGATAGTTCTGTCAGCAAAAGTGACTGCATTTACACTTCGTGGTTGTAATATGTTTGGCTCGTATTCTTCCATAACAATTTTACTTCTGTCCTTTTGCCTAAGGGAAAGCGCTCTGTAGCTTAAAATACTGTGCTAACCCAGGAAAGACAGCATGAATCCAATAATAGGTCACTTGCCACCAATATGGCAGCAACAAATTGACTGCTTCTTTGATCTTTTCTCAGTTAGCATCACAGGTAAATGAACAAAATAAATGCTATGCTCTCAGTATAAAACATGCAGGCATTGGGGATAGTTTCCAGATGTGTCCGTATCGACGAAGCAAAAATGTAGCATTCTCAAGACAGCTGTTTCACATCCATTTAAAATCAGTCCACACACACACATATTAATACACATAGTTTTGCCCTCCACACTGTGTGAAACAATGGGTCTAGCAAGTAAACTGAAACATGTTCTAGTTTCAAGGAAAGGTTCTGAAGGACCTTAAGGGCTAATCTCACAAAAAAAAAAAAAAAAAACAGTGCAAAATAAGGATAGAGCATGTGCCTGGGTTCCTTCAACCAAGAATTGAGCCACAGTTTCTCAGAAGATTTCCAACCCGGGGTTATTCAGCTTCTCATTTTTTTCAAACAGAAGGGTAATATACTCCATATATTCTTTATTGTTGGTTTGTACCGATTTGTATCCCACCGTCCCCTCCAAACCACTGTGCGTACGGTGTCCTGAAATGGCACAATGCTGAAGATATGAATGGCTATGTTGAGGGGGTGGGGTCTTAGGAAGAAAAAAAGAATTTGTGCTTGATGTCTCTGATGGGGTGACACCTAGAGCCAAGAAATTGTTAGAGCGTTTCTTGCCCTTCTGTAGAAATTTACTTGAAATGCCCCTCTTCTATTTCTCTTATAAACAAATCCAAAAAAAGAGATGATGATCCATCTGCCCACATTACTCCACTCGCACCCCTTTGCTTTTCTCCTGCTGTCATCGTCTCAGTAGCTTCCCACTCCACAAACCTCTCCTTCTTGCGCTTGCTACATGATCTGCTAACAACTGTGTTCTGTCTGGATGGTTCTTACATCTGCATGGACAGAGAACTGAGATACTTATGAGCCATCTCTTCCTCTAGCACCAGGGGTGGTAGGCTACGGTCATCCCAATGTCTTTGGGCTATAACTCCCGTAATCGCTCACCGCCTTCTGCTGGCTGACATTGGCAGGAGTTATAGATCAAAAATCCCTGAAATATTTCATGTACTGACCCCTGCTTTAGAGTTTGTTGATTTATTTTTATATGTTCAGTACAGATATATATATTTTGCCTTTCTCTTAATAAATAGGGCTTGAGTTCTCTAACAGTAAGATGAGTAAAATATTACCAATGGAAAGCCTAATATTGACTATTTTAAAAGTTTAACATTTATTTATTTATTTAGAACACTTGTATCTCGCCCATCTTCCGAATCGGAACTCTGGGCGGCTAACAAATAAAAAGATAACTGAAAAAGATATCTGTTCACCTGTAATTGCTATTCTTGTATCAAGGGATCCTTGTCTGAGCCAGTTCAAACCAGTAGGATATCCACGCTCTTATTTCCATCACTAATTTCCAGACATAAAACGAGCCTGCTGAGGATTGTCAGTTTTTTCCACCTCAGAATTTGCTTTTAATTAAATAATCAATAAACACTAAATTTTATATGTGCAATGGATATTTATTTTTATGGAGGCAGTTTAAAATCATAAGTAATCAGTAAAGAGGGGTCCATACAAGAGAAGAACAGCTATAGCGGTGAGTAATTATTAAGTGGAAATGTCATTGTAGCAAAAGAATTACATCTCCCGGTTCAGCTAAGGCTGAACACCGCAGTGTAAATCATCAGGAGCTGCCTATGGATCAGCAAATTATTTTAAGGAGTACAAATCATGTAACTCTTATATATGCGGCTTCTATCTTTTGGAGTATCCGGAGCAAACTGCCTGGAGCTCATTTCTGTGATGAAGTTCTAACCATATTCTACTGGAGTCTCTATCAGGGGTCGTTCCACCTCTTATTTCTCATGTCTCCCTTTTGCTTCTTAATTTAGTTTCTTCTCTGTTTAAAAAAAGAATCATCTTTCATACAATATGCCCACTGCTTGTCTGCCAGAGCTAAATATTTGGAAAGAGGTGGTACAATATGAGCTCAAGGCTCTTTCAGAAAGTCACTTCAGTTCCTCTCTATATGTCCCCATGCGGCTGTGAGATCTCAGCTCTCTTCTCTGCACCAAAGAGAGGGCAGGATTATTATTATTTTTCTGTTGCCACTGAGGAGAGGCTCGGTGACAACAATCCTTGTGCAAAATGTACACGCTGCTAAAAAATACCATTGCTGTATTAATTTGCTTTTAAAAATCAGAAGCATCAAGGGGGTTCTTTGTGTTTTCTGTAACTCTGAGCTAGTCTTTCTGGGCTTCCCGGGTGCATGTATGTGGTTCGTTAGATATGCATGTGCATTTTGTTTCAGAAAGGGATACCAGTTTTGCACAGCTAAATGTAACCTAAAACAAAGATGGTGAAAGGAGTTATTTGCCTTCCTTTAAAATATTCTCAGGGCTTGAAGATTCTTTGTCCACCCAGCCCGAAATAAAGAGACAAGACAAGTTTGGGGATTAATAATGGGCCACACATTTATTAATATTTTATCAGACTATTCGTCCTACTGTTGAGTCCTAAACGGGGGGACCTGAAAGGGCAAGTGGCACTGAGGGATTTACCCATTACAAAAACTAGAGTTTTAACCTGTGGGGTAGTGACCCCCCAAGCAATAGTGTTGCGGGCATCCCTTCACCGAGCTTTACGTGAAGGGTCATAAATCACTATTTACTGTCCTACCTATTTCTACACCTAATGTGGGATTTTAAGAGCTGCCCTTGCACTAAGCACTATTATCTACTATTCCCCTAAGGGACTTTCCGCCACTTGCCCTTGCCATGAAGTGTGACTAGTGATAGTCAGGTGAGCCCCATAGAGAAGAGAATGGGACGGGCGAAAACACACCGCCGCTCAAGGCCAATCAGAGCGGTGGCCAAAAATTCCCATCCGACCTTTACGCTAATCTCACTCTCCTCAACGGGAGGGCGGGTGTGTGAGAGCAGCTAGGAAACAAAGACCAAAATGACCCAGCTGCTAGCCCATTACCTGGGACTCTTCCTGATGGTCAGCTGACCCAGTGTTTGGCTGCTGGCCAATCTGGCCAGCTGTGCTGGCAAAGCCCAATTGGCCAGCCTGGCAACTGGCCAGCGTGTCTCTCTTGGGTGAGTGGACAAAGAAGCCCCTCCCAGTACAGGCCTGGTCAAAGCCCCCTTGTACACCCAGCCCGAAATAAAGAGACAAGGCATGTTTTGGGATTAATAATGGACCACACTTTTATTAATATTTTATCGGACTGTTCGTCCTACTGTTGAGTCCTAAACGGGGGGACCTGAAAGGGCAAGTGGCACTGAGGGATTTACCCATTACAACAACTAGGCTATTAACCTTATTACCTACTATTACCGTAAGGGACTTTCTGCCACTTGCCCTTACTGCCATAGGAAGCGGGGCTACATCATATGCTCCCTTCCACCACCACACCTTGTGTTTTCTGGAAAAATGAGCTCGTCCTTCTGGGCTTCCCGGGTGCATGTATGTGGTTCGGCGGATATGCATGTGCATTTTGTTTCAGAAAGGGATACCAGTTTTGCACAGCTAAATGATGAAAGGAGTTATTTGACTTCCTTGAAAATTTTCTCAGGGCTTGAAGATTCTTTGTGAAGGTGTCTCATCATATTATCAAGAATGAGGTTTCTGATGGATAGCTCAGTGGTTTAAGTGTCTGAAATTCGGAAAAATATGCTCGTATAATTTAAACCTTGAGATTTATTTTTATTTCATTGAGCTCAAGCTTGATTCTCATATGTGACCATTCTGCATTAGCTCAAACACACATTTATCAGGGACGACATAGCAATTGAAGGTTTTAAGGCTTAATGGGACACATTCCTTACAAAATGGCACCAGTATATTGCATTATAGCAGATGTTAAATAACTCATGTCAGATACCCCTTCGACATGCTAACACTTTGCCTCTCTCTCTTTCTTATAGTCTTAAAATAGCACAGAGGAAGATAGAGATTTGAGTAAGTAAGGGTGAGGAGCCCAGGAACGTCCATATTTTTTCAGGTTGCCTTGATGGGACCTTAAAGGGAGATTTAAAAATAGGCTGCACCTAAATGCGGAAGAACCTCAGCTCTCTAGAATTGTCTTACTTTCCCCATAACAGCATCCTTGCTGGGGGACCAGATTGAAAGAGAGACCACAAAGGGCAGAGATTACTCATAACTGAGGAAACCCCCACCCCAAAATGAGGCACAAGGTCACTCACTTAGTTCACAATCTGCTCTTGTTTGTCAGTACATGTTATTCTGCCAATATAGGAGATGCAAGAGTAGTGCTTCAACCCATGGTGTCAAGATAACACCAATAGCCAGGATTGAAATGGAAGGATCTATGCTGAGACTTCTCCCCATGTCTGCCTTGCTTCTGTTTTCAAAAATCCAACATTGTCACGGGGAGAAAAGGAGCCTCCCCTTGTATTTCTTGGTTCCTTATATTGTCAACACAAAAGATCAGTGTTTGGGGCCAGATTCATGAGTATGAGGCCCAAAGTGGCATTTGCAAAGTGTGATTGCTTCCCATCAGTAGCATCCTGCAGCATATCCAGGGATGATAAAGGCTACTTTTTTGGACTTTGGCCCTTGAAAAACCCCAGTCAGTGGCCACTTAGGCTAGGGTGTTTTCCAAGTTGTAGTCTTCAAAAAGTAAGTAACTGTTTTCATCTACCACTCTGAGTTCTGCGAAAGCCAGGTGACAACAATATGAGATATCATCTTTCCACAAGCGTACAGGTCTTTCCTCCATCAACTCCCATGCTTTCTTGCAATTCCGAAGTTACAGAAATGAAGCTGCTTTTACGATTGCCGGATGGGGGTGGGGGGTTTGTCCTTCCATGACTTCCCATTCCTATTAGCCTGTTGCAAAATGGCATCTTTTGGAAAAGATAATTTCTTTAAGATGACAATTTGTAGAAAGAAAATAAATTATTTGTGCTATTACTTAAGGGCAACTTATCTTATTTAGATTTTCGAGACATTGTAATATAGATTTTAATTAGCAAATTAATCAGTTAAAGACCTGAGAGTTAAATGAGTTTTCTATTCCATGAAAACTTTTAATCTGCTGATGTTCCTAGCTTTCATGCAGCATTTATTGCTTTGCCTACCTGAAATTTCTATTACCGCTTCTGGAAATCCATTTCCGTAGGTTAGTGTACTGTGAAATCAGCATCCACCAGTAACCAAATTCTTCCAATTTGGTCTTCTTTACATCAAAGAAAATGAAAACAGAATATTGCTAAAACTAGCCTAGTGCACCTTATAAACTGGTTGATGGACCTCTATTTACTGTCTTTGATACCATCTATCTTCTTCTTAAGTCCATACTCACTTGATGTGGTGGGTCGCAGCTTCTATCTCTTTCAGCCCTTGTGAGACACCACTAGGTGTCCTGAGCAGTGAGCATGCTGGCTAAGGATGATGGAAGTTCCAAACGAGCAGCACAGCTTGTTAGTAGGAACCAAGTTACACACTTATATTTTGAACTTGGACTAACACTGCTGTCATGATTGTTATAGACCTGTTTTATGCTGGTTTGAGTGAGTATTCAGTGTGGCTGTAAAGTTGAAACAGCTGCTTGTTCCATTGTTCATTCGTGGTAGAAGCCAGTGTGTTGTAGTTGGGAGGTGGACTTGCACTGAGAAGACTTGAGTTAACTCGGTCTCACCTGCAAAACCTACTTAATGGTCATGGGCTAGACATTGCTTCCGGCCTAACCTGCCTCACAAGGTCATTGCGATGGGGATACATTGAGGAAAGCGTTGGATGCTCTCCTTCATGCTCTTTGGAGGAAGATTGGAATGCAAGTGTAGTAAATTGACCTGAGCTGCCTAGATGCCCTAAGCACGTCCGATCTCGCCTGATTTCGGAAGCTAAGCAGGGTCGGCCCTGGTTAGTACTTGGATGGGAGACCAACAGGGAATACCAGGTGTTGTAGGCGCCTGGAGTAGGAACTGGCAAGCCACTCCAGTATTTCTGCCAAGAAAACTCCATGGACATGGAGTCACGAAAAGTCGGTCACGACTGTAATGACACAACACAACACACACAAATCGACCTGACCACTAGAGCAATGTTTTTAAAGTGTTTGGCTTATATACCACCCCATACCACTTCAAGTAGTCTCTGGGTCATTTACAGTTTTAATTACAGTATGCAGCCCCCCCCAGCAAACTGGGTACTCCTTTTACCAAACTCGAAAAGATGGAAGGCTGAGTCAACTATGAGCCGGCTACCAGGGATTGAACCCCAGATTGTGAACATAAGAACATAAGAAGAGCCATTCTGGATCAGGCCAAAGGCCCATCTAGTCCAGCTTCCTGTATCTCACAGCGGCCCCACCAGATGCGTTTGGGAGCACATGAGACTAGATATCTGTCTCCTGATACTACTCCCCTGCATCTGGCCCTTGAAGCACCCTGGTTTCTCCATCATGGTTTGTAACCTGTGATGAACTTTTCCTTCAGGAATCTGTCCAATCCCCTTTTGAAGGCATCCAGGCCAGATGCCATCACCACATCCTGTGGCAGGGAGTTCCATAGACTTACAACGCGATGGGTGAAAAAATATTTTCTTTTGTCAGTTCTTACTCTCCCAGCCCTCAATTTGAGTGTATGTCCCCTAGTTCTGGTATTTTGGGAGCACAGTTTTACCTGCCATACAGGCATTTGACTACTGTGCCATGGGTGCGGTGTAAATTACAACTCCCAGCATTCTCTCAAAGTGAGCATGAATTCTGGGAGTTGTAGTCCAAAAGCACCAGTCTCAACCGTGCATTCTAGTTTAGCGACAAGTTAAACTGAAAATGTGGAGGCATGCCATTGCTCTATGTGAGGCGCTTGATTGGAATTCACCTAATGTCCAATTGTGGCTTCATTCTTCACAAGGCCTTTGATGACTGATGCTAGTCAAGATGTTCAAAGGGTGTCTGAAATAAAAGACATCCCCCTTGCCTCAGTTTTAAAGGGATTGCTCTATTAATATAGCCAGCAAATCTCAGCTGCAGCTTATTAGCCAGAAAATTAGAACAGGCAAAACAAAGCCTGGGGTCTTCTTTTTAAAGCTGTTTGTTCTAACGAAACAGACGAGAGAAGCTCATGTCGCCTCTCTGGGATTTTTTTTTCTTTTGGGGGGTGGGGAAGAGGGGTAAAACATTTAATTAAATCGTATTTTAAAGATTAAGTAGATACACACAGAAGATGAATATTGTCACACTAGGCTCTAGGGGCTATTACTGGAAATCTTTCTATTCCCTTTTTTCCTTCCCAAACAGTAGACTAAATTAATATTTTCTAACCTAGGTTTGCAAAAGTAATAAATAAAAAGAAAGTCTTTATTAAGTGAATATGCAATGTGGTATGGAGAGGATTGTGAGTAAGTGCTTATATATTGACAGGAGAAAGAAGGATGTCTGTTTGGTGGTGGGGTGGGCTTGACTCTGAATCTAGCTTTGCTACTTCTGGGAAGAAGGGACCCAGTTAACCAGCCATCCTCCCTTCTCCTCTTACCGTAGGTATATTATCTCCCTCTTAGATGATTATTGTAACATGATGAGGAGATTTCAGAACAAGGTCAGAAGGTTAGACTGTGTTACAAGTCTGGATTTATAGCCGGGTCACTCAAGCTGAAATATTCACAGCTAAGGCACTGGACAAATACAGTAATAATCTTGGTTTACGAGCATAATCCGTTCTGTAAGCATGCTTGTAAACCAAAACACTCTTATTTCAAAGCAAAATTCCCCATAAGAAATATTGGAAGCTCAGATGCTTTTTTTCTGGGATCCCACAGACCACATACTGCACACAAAATGCCAAAACTCTCAAAAGTTGGCTAGAAGTCCACGTCCACACCAGGGTTTAGGTACCTTGCTGCAGAATCTGCGCTGCTTGAGACTAACAACTGGATTTTACTCTGTGTTTTTAATGTGACAATAATAAATGCAATTTGTAATTCTATACACACTTGACCAGTTGCCCCATGACTTGAAATGCTTTGAAAAATAAGAATGGATGTTGAAAACAAATTAAATAGAAATAGAAATAGAAAAAAACCCACACTCTTCTTTGAAAACATTCCTGGCTGGTGCAAGGGAAACCTGTCTTCCTCATTCCTCCCTCGGCTTTGGAGGCTTGCCTGAGAGAGGATGTTCCAGACCTATAATCGAGCAGGTGGAGAGCCACCACTGACTCACTTGAGATCATGCGACCTGCTCCAGTGTTTGTATTGCAAGACACTGCTTGTTGTTCAAGGCAAAATTTAGAAGAAATGTTTGCTTGCCTTGCAAAACACTCTTAAACCAAGGTATTACTGTATGTGTATTACTCTTTGTCCGGTATAATTGTAATGTTGAAAGAAACAAATTGATAGTCCCAATGATGATGGTTAAAAGAGAGTGATGAAGGACAGCTACTGAGCATCAGCAGTACTGAAAGGTGTCAAGAGCAGAGGCTCTTCCATTGGTGATATCATAACATTCAGCTGAGATGTTAGTACTGTGCAGTCAGCAATGATAAAACCACCGCTGAATCTTTCTTGCCTGTAATGATGGTTGTGCTGATAAATTTTCCAAAAGAATCCAAGATAAGAAAAGATAAGATAAAATAAATCTTTATTGTCACTGTCCTATACAGAACAGCAAAATTGAAAGAACCTACATCAGCTCAAAAAATCCATGCAGAAAACACACCACAACATAACCCACCCCACATTCAGACCACCTAACCAAATACAAAAACTCCCTCAAAACCTGCATTCCCCTGTATTCCAAGCCATGACCGCTTTTGGATAAAAACTATTTCTCAAGCAGCTGGTCCTGGTCTTTATAACCCTAGACTTCCTTCTAGAAGGCAGAAGCTGAAAAAGATCATCCAGGGTGTCTGGGGTCCTGCACAATCTCTATGGATTTCTTATAACACCTGGAGGCATAAAATTGATCTAATGTAGAAAGAGCTCACCCAGTTATCATCTCCACAGTCTTGACTACTTTGGACAGCATTACCCTTTCCCTGGCTGTACAGCCCCCAAACCACACACACACAGACCATATGTTAACATGCTCTCTATGGTGCAGTGATAAAAAGCCAGTAGCAGATCTTTTGAAAGATTATTCCTCCTGAGAGTTCTCAAGAAGTACAATCTCTGCTGTGCTCTTTTCATTAAATCTTTGGTATTTAATCCCCATGTCAGATCCTCTCTCAACTCCATTCCCCAAAAGTGAAACCCTGAAACTGTTTCACACAGTTTCCTTCAATAATAAGTGGCTGAATGTTCAATTTAGAGATAGTTTCTTTCCAAGTGCTATCAAACTGTTCAATAATTAATTTTTACTTTTCTTCTTCCTTTTTAGATAATAGGTTATATTGTAGTATTGTACTGTGTTTTTATTGTTGACTATATGATTCTTATATTTCCTTTTATATAGAGAGAGCATATTTTACCAAAACAAATTCTGGGTGTGTCTAACCACACTTGGCCAATAAAAAGTATTCTATTCTATTCTATTACATTTCCTGAAATCACAATGATCTCTTTCGTTTTTTGAAAATTGAGGATTAAGTTATTTTCTCTACACCACTCCGTCAACATCTCCACCTCCTTCCTATAGGCTGACTCCCCCTCCCCAGCAGTAATCAGACCAACCACAGTTGTTTTGTCTGCAGACTTAATGCTCTTATTACTGGGAACACAATCATACAGTATGTATAGAGTATGAACAAGAGCGGGCTCAACACACATCCCTGCAGTGTTCACGTATTTATCCTGAGATCTGCAGAGACGTGAGAGCCCATCTTGACCCATTGGGAACGTTCTGATTTTTTTAAAAATCTAATATCCACCATTATAAACACAGCAGAAGCCCCAGGTTTAACAGTTTGGGCACCAATCTATGCGGAAGAATAGTTTTGAATGCGGAACTAAAGTCCACAAAAAGCAATTGTGTGTGTGTGTGTGTGTGTGTGTGTGTGTGTGTGTGTGTGTGTGTTGCCGACTCTCCATGACCCCTTGTCCATGGAGTTTTCTTGGCAGGAATACTGGAGTGGTTTGCCAGTTCCCTTTCCAGGCACCTACGGCGCCTGATATTCCCTGGTGTTCTCCCATCCAAGTACTAACCAGGGCCGACCCTGCTTAGCTTCCGAAATCAGGCGAAATCGGATATGCTTAGTAGTTGCCTTGTTTCTCCGGGTGGGACAGGACAGCATGGAATAGGATATAGAGTTGGAAGATGTGGTTCCCATTAAAAATCAAGTAGATTGCATCAGTAGAAATATCATACAATCATAGAATAATGGAGTTGGAAGGGCCCTCTGAGGTCACTGAATCCAACCTCGGCTCAATGCAGGGATCCAAAGCAAAGTATATCTGACAGATGGTTGCCTAACTTTCCCTTGAATGCCTCCAGTGTTGGAGCACTCACCACCCCCTGTGGTTATTGTAGCACTCCTTGTAACTGCCCCCCCCTCACCGTCTGACTGCTGAGTTTTGTACCAGCTTAAGTTTGTTTCTGAAGGGTCTCCAAAGGTAGCATCACATAGAATGTGTTGCAATAATTCAAGCAGGATGTAACAGTTACTACTCCTTAGGAAGTTTTTCCTGATCATCAGCTAAAATCTAATAAATCTAACCTTTTGACTTCCAATAACTTAAGCCTGTTATTAGGTGTTCTGCACTCTGGGTTGATTTAGAATAAATCCTGCCCCCCTCCCCCTCCCATATGACTGTATTTCAAGAATATTTGAAAAGTGCAGTCCTATCTCCCTTCAGTCTTCTTTTCTGGAGGCTAAACATTCCTCATAGGGGTTTCTTTCCAGTTTCCTGATAATCCTTGATGCCCTCCTCTGCATTTGTTCCAGTTTGTTTTCATCCTCAAGAGAGCTTGAAGGATACCATAGACCTCCAGAAAGATGAATAAGTGGGTGCCAGACTGAATCAAGCCTGAGTGCTTCCTGGAAGGAAAAATGACTAAACCGAGGAGGCTGTTGTACTTTGAACATGTCATAGGAGACAAGACTCATTGGAAAAGGCAGTCTTCCTTTGAAAAGTTTAAAGCAAAAATTTAAGAAAAATGGACAGCCAAATATGAGATGAATTGATGCAATAAAGGAATGCACAGCCTTTTGGAGGTCACTAATTCAAAGGGTCTCCATAAGTCAGAAGTGGTTTGACAGTATGTAATAACAGCTCTATTGTGCATTACATATAAGTGTTCTTAGAAGGTATAAGCATATTGTTCATTCCTTTGGTAGCATTCTCTCCGTCTCTCTGATATTTTGCTGCCAGTGCTTTCTACCATATAAATAAAGTGATCCGAGGGAAACATAATCATGTTTTTTATTACAGCTCATAGCCAGCATGGTCATCTACACTTCCCCCTTTCTTTCTTGTAAGGGCTTGTCTGCATGTGACAATTGGATTAGGCTGGAGTAGGCTATATAGGGTCACTAGAAGGCCCACTATCTATGCCATTTTGTGCAGTCCTTGCATCCAAATAGCATACAGGCTTCAAGCACCATTATTTGGTCCACAGCACCCTGCTGTTAGTTTGTCAGTATCCTGAGGTGGATTAACAAGAGAGCCACTTCAGGATATTGGCAAACTAAACCCTCCCCTTGGTTTCGTACAAGAGTCGAGGAAGTAGAACATAAATAAATCAAAATGTATATTAGACTAGCAAATATGTGCTGCATCTTTAGCACTAGGTATACATGTTACAAAGTATATTTGGTATGTATAGGTGTAGCTATCTGGCATGCATACCTAATTTGTACTACACATATTTAATGCCGTTTCTAAAGTGATGCAGCACATATCCACTGTTCTGATACAGTTTTTTGGCTTTTATTGTTTTTATCTCTTGTATTTATTATTGGATCCTGTAAACCGCACTGAGTCCCTGTGGGGAAATAGGCTGTGGTATATAAGTTCATAAATAAATAAATAAATAAATAAATAAATAAATAAATAAATAAATAAATTTTAAAAATAACTGATGACATCTGAGCAAAATACGTCATTGCACCAATCGCTTGAGAAGATGTGTGAAGCTCGACTGTGTTAGTTTGGTCATGGCCTGCATGCCAATGAGGGAACTTTAGCCAAAAAGGGTCTCACCCTGCAGGTCAGCGGATCCTAACCAAAGCGACATCCAAAACAGTGCTGGATGAGCACCCTTGAGAATGACATGAAGTTATCCCAGGTTCACCCAGACCTAGCCCATGACCATGCCAAGTGGAAGGCCAAAACCAGTGGGACCCTAATCTTCTCACCATTTCTACAAATCAACTCTCCCTCCTCTTCTTCTTCCCCCTCCTCCTCTCCCCCTCCCCTATCCACCCCCCCAACTCTATATACTACAGCCAATGAATATCTGGTATGAAATGTATATCCCATGCCATAATATATTGCACACTTCATTCTACTGCTATATGTCTGAAGAAGTGGAAGTGTAGTCCACGAAACGTTATATTAAAATATGAATGTTAGTCTTGAAGGTGCCACATGATTTGTGTCTTTTGTTTTGTTTTGTTTTTCTTTGATTTTTGCCTGAAATTTAAGAAAAAGAAGAACTTCCTCAGTCCCTTCATGGAACTGGGAAGTGCTTAATTTTCCAATATCCTAAAGTGGTTCTCTTAATATTGACAGATTGAAAGAGGAAAGTTTTGGTTCCTCCCTCCCCCAGCAATCACAAATTCTGAAAATTGGCCAAAGGATAGAATCTCTGTATCCTCTTTAAAAAAAAGAAAGTAGAAGCCCTTTACAAGGGCCAGAAAGGCACAGATAGGAGGGTGGGCTGGCTCACTCCAGCAATGATGTCATTTGATTGTCATCTTTAGGAGCAAACCAGCCTGTCCCTGGAGCAGAGCAAGCTGTCGTGGTGAAAATCCAGCTTTCTCTGCCTTGTTTTATTCTTTAGGAATTGTCTGTGCTTACATGGCTCTGCTCTTCCTTTCCAATTGACAACCGGAAAAAGTATGCCAATTAAGAATGTCCATGGGGTGGCCAGCTTTGTCTCTGTCTTTCTAACGTTGGAAGGCAAAGAGAGGTTGCCAAACGAGGCAGGGATTGCTTTGGTCTCATCCACTTAAGCACATAAGATGACCTGACATGACAGGAGGAGACAGGGCTCAAAAGGGAAGAGCACATTTGGGGAGGAGACCAGGGGTGTGCACATGCCTGATTAACAATGCATTTTTCTCAGAAGGGAAAAAAAAGTCAAGGCCACCAGGTATCTCCTTCCGTTTGTGTCCCTCTTGACAGGTTTGATCCGGTCTCGCATTCGAGGAGCAGATGTGGCCCAAGCAGGGGTGCTTACCTTTTTAGACAGCCACTGCGAAGTGAACAAAGACTGGTTGCTTCCTCTCCTGCAGAGGATCAAAGAGGTAAGTGACGGATTGAGCAGCTAATGTGTCTCAGGTCGTAGCACGAATACTCCCTTTGGAGCCTTGAGGTGGGCAGTAGCCCTTGGCCAAAAGCCAAAGAGCAGCAGCCCTGAGAGGCTGAGCAGCAGCTATGCCGCTAGGCACCGGGAAAGCTGCCTTATAGGAGAGCTTAGCACTGTCTGTCCAAGTACTTAGCACACTGTTTGTCCAAGTAGCTTAGCACTGTCTACGTGCACTGGCAGTGTCCCATCTGACTCCCAGGCGGAGGGAGGACTTCCTGCTCACCAGCTGCTTGACACATTTGGAGATAGAAATATAGGGACTGGTGTACGTATAGGAGCATCTCGCCCAGTGTTGTTGACAACAGCTCCCTAGGGTTTCAGGCAGTTCTTCAGCAAGATGCTGGAATTTGAAACCAGAGCAATCTCTGTGTCAAATCATGTTCTATCTCCCTTAGGTATGAGGCCCTTCCCTGACTGTCTCTAGTGAGTCTGAGTCCAACATGCTTGAAAAATGCATTTGTTTGGATTCTTAGGCTCTACAGTGGCCCCTCAACTGCCTTTTGGGAGGGAGTAAAGGCTGGCTTTGTCCCTGGGAAAACTCATGGGGCCTAGGTGACCTCACAATAAGCAGATCATCACAAGGTCTTGCTAAAGTGTATAGCCCTCTTGAGACTCTCGGGGGAATTCTCATGAGATGTCAGGGCTTTGCAAGACCTTGGTGAGGTATTGAAAGAGCCTCAGTCACTGTGACCTTGAACTGGAGCTACCTGGTGTTTACACAGCACTCTTTGAGGAGCCAGAATGGAATTTCTTTTCATGAGTACACCTTTTTGCCCTTTTGGTGTGAATTGATCGTTTCTCTGCTTGCATATATGCTTAGTTGTTTATTCGGAGGAAATGCTCAACCAGCGAGTTGCCTAGGTGACAGCTAGTGGGTGTGAAGGTAAGTGGGGAAAGAACCAAAAATGGTGGGAACAACAAAATAATTAGATAAATTTGTGTGCCTGGTTTCCAAGGGACAATATATTTATAGATGAAAACAAGCCATTTGGTTCTGTTCATTTCTTTGGTCTTGAAGACCATAAGACTTCTTTTCTTTTGGTATATTTTGAACTCAAGACGAGAAATGCCATCCCACGCTGTCATGGGCCAACTAATACCTGCCCCAGTTTTCTTACAACTGAAGAGGTCAGTGAGGCTCAGAAGGGAGGGGCCAAAGTGCTGAGCAAGCAAAGAAGGGGCCTTCCCTTAGGTATGCAAATTAAGTCAGCAGAGCCCCAGGGCTCCTGTCAGAGTTGCTGAGTGGTACAAGGGGAATAGGTGGGCACGGCTCCAGCCAACTTTTTAATTAGGCCTGTGTTCAATCCCCAGTGCTGAATCATTTAGGGGAGTGATGGCTCTTTGAATAGGGGCTGAATTTAATTTCATGCAAATTAAGCTTTAATAAATTGATTTAATGGGAATTAAATCCTGCTGGGTTTTTTTCCTCAACCGTAGACAATGACATTTTCTTTCTGGTAAAGAGAGAAACACAAGATTAAACCACCAGTATTGTCCCTCTCAATGAGCTAAAAGCCCAGCTATTGTGTCCTTGTAGCCCTTCTATGCAGACAACAGAATACTATGGGACCAAACTCTTGCCATTTATCTTGTTGCTTTAAAAAAATCACTTTGTCTGCCCTTGATTAGAAGTTGTGGTCTGTAAAATGGGAACATAAATGTTCCATACAATTTGGCTTCTTCTTGTTATGAGTCTCAGCACATGTGAAGAGAAGACCAAGTACAGCTGTGCTGAGAAATAGCTGTCCATATTTTTCTGTCTACAAGATGCCCCCATGTATAAAGCTTTCCCCCACTTTTCCAACCTAAAATTAAAGTTTTACAGCTATGTGGTTCTCACCTTGGCTTTTGTTGTTCAGTCGTTAAGTCATGTCTGACTCTTCGTGACCACATGGACCAGAGCGCACCAGGCCCACCTGTCTTCCACTGCCTCCCAGAGATTGGTCAAATACATGTTGGTTGCATCAGTGGCGCCGTCCATTATCTGTCACCCCCTTTTCCTTTTGCCTTCAAGCTTTCCCAACATCAGGGACTTTTCCAAGGAGTTCTCTGTCCTCGTGAGGTGGCCAAAGTACTGGAGCTTCAGCTTCAAAATCTGTCTTTCCAGTGAACATTCAGAGTAGATTTCTTTCAGGATGGATAGGTTGGATCTCCTTGCAGTCCATTGGACTCTCAAGACTCTCCTCCAGCACCACAGCTCAAAAGCATCATTCTGCAGCTATCAGCATTCTTTTTGGTCCAGCTCTCACTTCCATACATCACTACTGGAAAAACCATAGCTTTGACTATCCAGACCTTCGTCGGCAAAGTGATGTCTCTGCTTTTTAAGATGTTGCCTAAGTTTTCCATCACTTTCTTCCCAAGAAGTAGGCATCTTTTAATTTTGTTGCTGCAGTCACCATCTGCAGTGATCAAGTAGCCCGAGAAACTGAACTCTGATATTGCCTCCATTTCTTCCCCCTCTATTTTCCATTTGTTTTTGTTTTGTTTTGATGTTGAGCTTCAGCCCATTTTTCACTCTCCTCTTTAACCCTCATTAAGAAGTTCTTTAATTCCTCCTCACTTTCTGTTATCAGAGTAGTATCATGTGCATATCTGAGGTTGTTGATATTTCTTCTGGCAATATTAATTTCGGTTTATGATTCATCCAGTCTTGCCTTTCGCATGATGTACTAAGTTAAATAGGCAAGGTGACAGTATACAACCTTGTAGTACTCCTTTCCCAATTTTTAACCAGTCAGTTGTTCTGTATCCAGTTCTGGCTGTTGCTGCTACATGTCCCACATATAGATTTCTTAGGAGACAGATAAGGTGGTCAGGCACTCCCATTTCTTTAAGAGCCATAGTTTGCTGTGGTCCACACAGTCAAAGGCTTTGGCATAGTCAATGAAGCAGAAGTATATGTTTTTCTGGAACTCTCTAGTTTTCTCCATAATTCAACAAATGTTGGCAATTTGATCTTTTGTTCCTCTGCCCCTTTGAAATCCAGGTTGCACTTCTGGGAGTTCTCTGTCCACATACTGCTGAAGCCTCCCTTGTAGAATTTTGAGCATAACCTTGCTGGCATGTGAAATGGGTGAAATTGTACGGTACAGTGGACCCTTGTATAACAAACAGTTTGTATAACATAAAATTTGTACAACATAAAAACTTCCGGAGATAGGGGAAATTTGCTTAACATAATCGCCTATGGGGAGAATCTGTACAACATAAAAACGGGATCACTCCATTTTCAATGCATTCCTATGAGAATTTGTATAAAGGAAAATTTGCTTAACATAATTTCATTTGGAACGAATTAATTCCTTTATACAAGGTACCACTGTAGTTGGAGAATTATTTGGTGTTGCCCTTTTTTGGGATTGGGATGTAGACCAATCTTTTCCAGTCCTCTGGCCACTGCTGAGTTTTCCAAATTTGCTGGCATATTGAGTGTAGTACCTTTACAGCATCCTCTTTTAAGATTTTAAAGAGTTCAATTGGAATGCCGTCACCTCCACTGGCCTTGTAGTTTGCAATGCTTTCTAAGGCCCACTTGACTTCACTTTCCAGCATGTCTGGCTCGAGGTCAGCAACCACACTACCTTGAATTACCTCCATGTATAAGATGATCCTCCATTTGTAGTTTATCATTTTTTAGACAAAAATATAATCTTATGCATGGAAAACAACTATATATTAAAAGTTGTGCCAGTTAATTAGCTTCATTCTCTACCAGTATGATAGCTTGTCTTGACAAGAAGCACCATTGTATGTGTACTAAGAAATATACAAAAGACATTCCAAAAAAAAAATAATCTTCACAGACATCTTACTAAATAATGTCTGGCAGTGCAAAATGTCCACTTACTATCTGTTGCAATTTCCATAGCAGCTTTCAATGTACTAAATACTGGATCATCTTTTCAATTCTTTATACTTTGGAAGAGTCCCATGGGTTAAATTTGTGTGTGATTTGTCAGAAACTGTCAAGGGAGATTCATGCCCTGATTAGGGATTTGAAGGGTCCAAACCCTTGTCCGCATCATACAACCAGCTCTTTTATGCACAGGAGGAATGTTTGTTTTACTTCCGGAGGTTAGAAAAGTTGCTTTCTTAGACTGCAGCTTTCAGAATTTCCCAACCCGCTTGGCCAGCAATTGGTGGATTCTGGGATTTAACTGTCCAAAACAGTAGTTCTGTATTTCTGCTTGAATGTGAATATATTAAATTGCACAAATCAGGGATTTGAAATCATTGGCCCACTCATTTTGGCCTTCAGTTCCCAGAATTCCACACCCAGCCTACCCAGTGGCTGATTGGGAGATTCAGAGGGATATGATCCCCCCCTAAAGAAGCTTTTCCAACCTCATACTGTTGGGTTTTCCTTTTTTACATTGATGGTCATTATTATTTACTCTTGGGATAGTAGAACGTATTGTACTTCAAAGCATTCTCAGAACTGGGAAGTGGATGGACTGGCTCCACCCTGGAAGAGCTCGGTAGCCTTTCTTCCCTCTGTTCCCAGCACAGTTTCCACCTTTCATGAAGCTCCCTCTGTCTGAGTGGTGACAGTGCCTTTCCTGCATGAGATGTTTGATGAGTTGCAGCCAGCAGGATGGCAGCTGGAGCAGCCTTTCCCCTTGCAGCACTGGGGAATGCGGCTCATGCTCTGAGCTGATGTGATGGATGAATGTGGATGCCATCGGCAGCAGTGCCGTAGGAATTTCATTACATGGTTGCAGTGGCAGCAGCAGCAGCACTCTGGTTGGAATGAAGCATAAAAGCAAAATGTCGATTCTGTTAACTTATCTTATTTGTAATTTTTCTTTTTTTCTCTTTTTTCCCATTTTTAACATGAAGCAATCAAAATGGATGCCTGCATAAATGCTTGAAATGGGTGCCACTTCAGTGTTTTGTTTTGTTTTGTTGCTCTGAGTGGCTTGCAATTCAATGAGAAGTTTGCTTTCAGGGCTGTAGCTTCCCAGATTGTAGAACAAGGTTTGTGAGAGGCTGAATCGAAAGTAAGATATTTGGAGGGTCTGCAGCGTAAGAAGTTCAGGATGGATACAGATGCACGTAAGCAAGGGAGAAGAGGAGGGGAGGGAAAGAAAAACCATTTTATAAAGTCAGCCACTCAGTTTGAGACATGATTAAGATAACAGAAACAATGTGCTAGAGTGGATAGAGTGATGGGATAAGACTAAGGTGGTTACTTCACGTCCATTTTGTCTCTGTTAGTGCTGCGCTTAGGAGTGGTACAAAAATGTTACTTCACGTCCGTCACACAGCTACTGAAATTTGTCTTGGCCACACCCCCAGAACGGGTGCTAAGTGTGACAATACTGCACCTGGTGCTGGGGTAGGGTTTTCCCTTGTCACTCTTAATTCCCGCTTTCTGTTCCGAGAGAAGACACTGTATAGTAACAACTGTCACGCAACAAAACGTTCGTTTCTCTCAGAAAACTGTCCGAGTCTGGTTTTGTTTTTTGACTTTTCAGAAGCAAAATATTGAAAAACAATCTTTTTAGCCCCCCCCCCAAAGGGGGGGGGGAAGAAGCTAGACAAATTCAGTGTTTATCACAGTACAAGACTGTGAGGTAACACTTGTCACGAGATAAGTTAGCATGACCATGGCAACACTGAAACAGGGACAAAACCACATGATCGTGACCAATGCTGTCACGGTACAAAGCTAGTCACAGAACAAAAGGATGTGAACTAACCACCTAAATGAGCACTTAGGTTTAGATGGTGGAGGGAGAACATTGAGGAAATAGTGCTATGCAGCAGAGGAGACGATTGTTCCCTGTTTATTCCTCTATCACTGAAACAATTCCCGGTTTACCCTCCTTGGAATGGAGGCATTTACCTCCGCACTACTGTTGCTGTTCCATGACCTTGCTTCCTGACTAGCAACTCCCATCATCCCCAGCAGAATGGCTGCACCATATATAAGTATGGCATGTGTTCTGGTGTAGTCCTGCTGGAAAGCACCCTGTCAAGGGAAAGCTGTTTTTCTTAAGCGATTGGTACTTTCAAGGAACAGAAAGGAATCTGATGCAGCCCGGCTGCTGTGGGATTGGCAGGAAGGAAGGGGGGGGGGAGAAGGATGCAGTGCCGTTTGCTGGTAATGCAGAGCTAGATGATTAATAGTCACCCTCGGTAAGTAAGAGAGTGGAGCATTTTATGTCTTTTATTTTCCTCTTTGGGTTGGACTGATGGAACAGGCTGGCATTGACCTTCAGAGCAGCTCCCAGTTAATCTTGCAGAGAGGCTCAAAATCTACTTTTGAGACATGATAGGCAGCTAGAACAAATGTTGCTGTGCAATGTTATCTCTGATAGGAGAGCTTCTCATCAGCAGACCCTGCCCTCCTCCAGAATGCTCTCTGTTGTCATCAGCTCAAAGCTGGGAATGGCATCTTTCTGTATCCCATCTTTGACTTGCCTATCTAAAGCAAAAAAGCAAAGCATGCTGCTTATATACCACCCCAGAGTGCTTAAGGCTTTCTTTTAGTGTTTTAAAAATTAATTATTCAGGCTACACATTGTCTCCTGCCCTTAGAGAGCTCGGCACTCAACTAACCAGCCTCAGAAACATGGAAAGTTGAGTCAGCCTCAAGTCAACAACTTGAGCCAAGCCTAGAACTTTGGTCCGTAGCAGAGTCGTCACTGCAGTACTGCAGTTCAACCACTAATGAGGCTCCTTTCTCAACTAATGTTCAGCATACCTTGGTGGCTGAGTTTGTTCAGTCACCATTGGGTTCCTTTTGCCATTTTAGGGTTTTTGTTTTCCCAGAAAAAAAGTTGTTGACTTGTTGCTGTTGCACCTCTGCAAGCCACAGGGGTTTTCCCCAGAGCCAGTGAGACTTGCCTTCAGTATTTTCCATCTGGACTCTAGTTGCCAACTTTTCTCTCTCTCACAAAATACCAGAACATACACTCATATGAGGGCTGGGAGAGTGGGAACAAAAAAAAAAGACAATATTTTTTTACCCAGCGTGGTGTTAGTCTGTGGAACTCCCTGTCACAAGATGTGGTGATGGTATGTGGCGTGGATGCCTTCCAAAGGGGACTGGACAGATTCCTGGAGGAAAAGTCTATCACAGGTTACAAACCATGATGGAGATATGTAATCTCTGGGCTTAAAACCAGGGTACTTCAAGGGCCAGATGCAGGTGAGTGGTATCAGGAGAGAAATATCTAGTCTCGCTCGCTCCCGGACCCATTTGGTGGGGCCACTGTGAGATACAGGAAGCTGGACTAGATGGGCCGTTGGCCTGATCCAGCATGGCTCTTCTTATGTTCTTATGAGAGTCATGCTAACTTGGTGTTTTTTGCATCTTTGAATTTATGTTAATTTCTCTATTAATGAATGGACTGGATATTATTTCATGAAACAAAAGGTCAGTGTGTGAGAGATGCAGAACCAGTGAATGTTAGGGGTTTTGTTTGTTTGTTTGTTTGTTGGAATTTAGCTCCCAGAGGACCTCAGCCAGTATGGCTACTGGCCAAGCTCTGATACCATCCACACAATCTTTGGTCCTTTCTCCAAATGACTGTGTAGATGCGCTCTGAAAGGGTAGCATCCATGTAGAAGAAATGCCCATTTTCTTTTGTCTTACCCACATCTCACAAGTCGATTGTCTAATAAGGAGAACTTCTTCCTTCTTGAGATTCTCTGTCTAATTTCCTGATGGAATTTCATCCAACTTTTACATGGAGTGTCCGAGCCTGCCGAAGTGTATGGAATGTTGATGCTGCCACCTTCAGGCTGGTGCTGGAAGGGCGACTGGCTCACCCTGCCATTTGTCTCCTATCTCCCCACCACCACCACCACCACCACCACCACCAAAGATTAATGGTTTTCTCTTAATTTGTTGCTTGCACGAACAGTCCATTTGGGGCTTAATAAATTTTTATGTTCCAAAGACATCAAGAAACCAGAATGCATCTGAAATCAGCTGCTGACCCCCCCTCCATTCCACCCTGCTATGTCACTTTCCATTTTTCATTCAGCCAAACAGCTGCTCTCCCAGATTTCTAAAGCATGGCAAGTATCCAAAAAAAAAAAAAAACCACAAAGTATCTTTGTTTCCTTGTGTGTATAAGCAAGCAAATGTGTCATGCCATGGTAAATTAACACTGGGCATCAAATCCCAAAGACATTTTAAAAGAGAAATCTCTTTAGGCAGACGACCATTGATAGATTCATCTGCACCTGATGGATAGATAAACTGAAGACAGTGTCTTTGGTACTTGGATAACGGGTGTGCAGCTTGGTTACATTTGTGTTCCGTTCCTCTGCTTAGGGAGCTGCATTCCAAATGAGAAGTGCCTGGAATCTCAATACAGTATAAGATGTTAATTTAAGGTCTCTTCCTGATGGGTTTCAGGAAAGGGATACCATTACGGGCATTCCTCTAGCACAGGGGTGGGGGACCTTTGGCCCTCCAGATGGTTTGAACCACAGCTCCCACAACCCTTGATCATTGGCAGCATAGGCTCGGAATTCTGGGAGATGCAGTCGAAAAACATCCAGAAGACCAAAGGTTCCCCACCCCTGCTCTAGCATGTTCGTTTTTTGCCTTGGCGATGCATTCCTAATGGTTGGATCAGCTTTCTTGTCTATGCGTACAACTCCCTGAAGAAAACAATGTGTCAAAAGGACTGTTTTGTGCTGTTCAGCCAGAAGGCAGTAGGAAAGGTGATGTCATAGCAGCCCATTGGCTGCTGTTTGCCAGGATGCCAGACCTCTGGATTAGCCAGAACGTGTGCACTTTGGGTTTCCAGATCAGTTGGGATGGCCCTTGAGATCTTTTCCAGCTCTATGATACTATGATTCTGTGATCATGTGCTTGCCACCTTTGCATGCATGACTAGGAACAGCTTGTTGGCGGCGGGGGGGGGGGTCTATCCGTATCATCTCATTATTGGGCAGCTAGGGAGCATGAGCAAAACACTCTGCCCACTAGCACAGATGCGGTGTATCTTCCATTCTGACTCATTAGCCATCATGCCCACATATCCTTTTTCTCTGGAGCAGAAGCATGGCTCTCATACATTACATTGGAATCTTACCAGAATAGCTTTCATTTAGCAGAATAGCTTTCCAGTCCCCAGTATGGCAGTTGTGATTAGACATGGGCACGACTCAGCGAAATTTTCGTTTCCATTTCCGTTTTCCGTTTTCGTTACGCAACGAAAACGAAAACGAAAATTTTCCAAAAACAAAACGGAAACGGAAATGGAAACGAAACGAAAAACTTTGCTGTGTTTTTCGTTTTCGTTGCGGCAAGTACATTGAACTGAAAAGAATGCTAACGAAACAGAAATTTTTCGTTTCCGTTTCCATTTTTCATTTTCGTTACGCAGCGAAAACAAAAATGAAAAATTTGCAAAAACCCAACGAAAATGAAAACGAACCAAAACGGACCCCTCAACGAAAAATGAAAAATGAAAAACCATTTTTTTGAGTCGTGCCCATCTCTAGTTGTGATGTTGCAGAAGAACATCCCTTCTGCTTTCCTCCCAAGATCAAGAAGCTCTTTGTGTGTGTGTGTGTGTGTGTGTGTGTGTGTGTGTGTGTGTGTGTGT
>JAHTLZ010000275.1:20942850-20965163 GCA_023846285.1 Phrynocephalus versicolor
TGTGTGTGTGTGTGTGTGTGTGTGTGTGTGTGTGTGTGTGTGTGTGTTAGTTAATTGGCTTTACCTTTGGAAGTATTGTTATATGCATGCCTCAGATGGAAAATGTGATTGTCTGAGAGGTGGCATGTGCAAACATAAAACCACACATGGATCTCATCAAGCCATTTCCTGCATGGAAAGAAGTAATTTTGTGGGAAGAATCCTCTCTCTTTGAAACAAAGGAATGTGCACCGTCAGTAAATAAGAGATCCTCAATTCAAAGAGATTCAGAGAGAAATTATGCTTTATTTAACATACTTTGTGGATTACTGGTGGATGGGTTTTCATGCAATCTTCTTGTTACTTGGAGTTGACCAAGTACCTTGACCAATTGGTTTCAGCCACATAACTTCACTTTCCTGCTGACGAAGGAAACCTCTAGAGAAAGAATTGATTTTCATCTCCTGAAAAGAGTCTTTGGCCAGTGCCACGGTAATGAGCCCATGGATGGCGCTGTGTTGCTTCCATCTGTCGGATTCTTACTTGCTTCTTGTTTTGAGGAGACAGTTTGGAAGGAGAATATTAATCTCAGAGCCATGGAAAAAAATGGGTTACCTTTGCACAGGGGCAAGGAGCAGAACTAAATAGCCCTGCCCCTCTGATACGGTGTGCATTTATAGTTCTACATTTGCTGTCCACCTATGGAGCAGCCGGGCTCCCTTTTTTGCCTCTTCTTCCACGGTGCTTTTCTAGGGCAGTGATGGTTGCAGGGCAACTGTCCAAGAAAAATGATCCGGAAATGTTGGGAAGAATTTTGCATGGCTGCATCTTATTTCAAGGGAGAATGGGCCGGGGGGAGGGGGAACCCCTAAGAATGTTTTTTAGGGGGAAAAATGTTTTCTCAGAAAAGTTGGCTCATAAACGATAAATTGTCTTGTAGTTTAAAAGTTAAACGAGGAGAAATGAAAAAAGACATTTTTATGACTTTGTATTAGTAGAAGGCAAGGGGAAAGAACTGACGAATATTTCAAGACAGTTCTGGAGAAGAGGACTTTGAGAAGAATATTAGAACAACAGACGTTGGAGTAATAAAGAAGAACCCACGGAAGAACTGGATGGTCCCGGGGTGGGCTGGGGATGCACTAGTATTGTTATTTGTCTGTTTGTCTTTAATTAAAAAAATAAAAAATATTTTTAAAAAAGAAAGAAATGTTGGCTCATTAATTGTTGTCCTTCTTTAAGGCGCAGCGCCTTCTTTAGGACATCCTAGATGTAACATTTCTGTGGTCTCAGGCTTGCCTCTGACATAGATGCTTGCAATGGAGCTTCTCATTTCTGTGCCTCGTGGTGTGTGTAAGAATTCCAGGATGGAGATGCAGCTAGTGCTGTGCTGTGGGTTGTTCTTCTGTGGCCCCAAGGTTTTACTTTCCTCTAAGAGGATTTCATGTGTCCGCTCCCATCCCTTTAGAATTCTTGATGCTTCTCTCTCGGAAGCTACTGAAACCATTGCAAAGTGGCCAACGGTACTCAATGTGTTTTTAACTTCTGCCGTGCACCTCTTGATTGCTCGGCAGACTCCCTGACAGGCCACGCTTTGTGATTGGAAAAGCCCCCTGGAAGTAATTAGCTGATGACATTTTTTCTTCTGGGCTTTAATTAGAAGTGCAGTAAGGGGGCCCAGAGGGGCTGCCAGCTACCACAGAGATGATTGTGCAGTGAAAGGCAATAGATGCCTCCACACTACTAGTCAGCCAGGATAAGGAACAATTAGCTCAAGAATCATCTGGAAATTGAGTCATGGCTACTGGACTTCTTTTTCTCTAGAGATAGAAACGTTTCGCTGCTCATTCATCAGTCTGATGAAGCTGTTTGGATGAGCAGCGAAACGTTTCTATCTCTCAAGAAAAAGAAGTCCAGTAGCCATGACTCAGCTTCCAAATAAACTCACCTGGATGACTGAGAATCTTCACAGTCTCAAGATTCATCCGCCAGCATTTCTCCAAAATTCTCTTTCAGGTGTCCCTTCTGTGAAATGGGTTGAAAATGAATGGGATTCTCATGGGAGGAACCGTGCTAGCAGTAACCATGCCCAATAAATTTGCACTCTTCTTTCCTCCAAAGATAAGTTATTTGATGCTTTGTAGTAGAAAAAGTCAACTACATCCCCTTACTGTTGTGAAAGGCTTAGTGTGGATTTCCAGTGTTAGGCTATGGTTGTCAGCATCTTCAGGCAGGCTGGCCTGTGATGAAGAATGTGGATAAAGTAGCTCCTTAATCTCTGAAGGGCCACAGGCTCCCCACCCATTGGTCTAGAGAAATGGACCATACCCTTAGGATGGAGTAAATCATTTCCCATTTTAAGGCCACCGTTCAATTCTTCTTGAGACCTTGGAGGGTTACTGTACAAGCAGCCAACATAGATAATGCTACTCTACACGGAGAGCTAGGGTGATGGCTTAAGACAGTTTCCTACGGCTCTTCCAGCCGGTATTACTTAAGTCAGACATGCAAGCCTTCTTAGAATTCAGATTTTCTGCCCCTCTTTATATTTTACCATCACCTGGCCCAGTTTGGAGACACCATTGCCTACCACATTTGCACACCTCAGCAACATTGGGAGAAAAAACGTTCAATAATGAGGCCTGTTGTGTCTGTTCTAATGTTTGAATCGTTAAACCGATATCGACTGGGAATAGTGTGAACATGAATTGGGTATAGAAATTCCTTCCGCCAGGCCAGGTTCACATATATTTGACCAGTATGCTTGGTTTTGGATGCTTCACGGCTATTCTGAATCAGAGGGAGAGGGGCAGAGATAATTGTAATAGTACTCTTCCCCCTCTTCCCCCCTTTAAATGCTGGAGTAGGATACTTCAGAAGAAATTGGTTTAACTTCCCAGCAAGAGCATTCCTTTTCTCTGATAATGTCTGAAACATAAGTCTGTAAGATACCAACAATGTGCTGAAACACTCAAACAGAAACCAACAGAGCTTGGAAGCGAAGCGTTGCTTGTAATGTATTACTTTTGGAGTCCGGAGGTGGGGGTGTGGGAGAGAATAAGAAAGCAATATTGTTGCAAAACATTTATTTGCAGAATAATGTTTTCTGAAATGAGTGTTGTTGTCAGGTTTTAGTATAACACAAGTAATGTCTGCTTAACATTCCTAAAACAGGGCTGGAGGGCATATTAGATTTTGATAAGGCATTTGTTTTTCTGCTGTTGTGTTTTTAGTGTTTTTTATTTTTTAAAAATAACAAGAAGCTAAGAAGATACATGCTGCTCATTAAATAACAAACAATGAGAAGGAAACACTTTTATTATGTAACAGATAACAAAATATTATTTAAAAACAAAATTCCAAATTCTAATCTATATGGTGCTGTATAGAAAGTGTCTAATGAAATGGTTCCAACAATTTTAAGCTGAAAATGCTGCTCTACAAACAACCCTTTAGGTGTGCCACAAGAAGATATGCTGTTTCTATGACTTTTGCAGCCTACTATCTACTTAATTGGGGGTGTTGAAGGGAGAATCATTTTTTCCCATTTATTACTGAAATTACTTTCAGTACTTGGAAGATGCAATATTTCTGCAGTATACAGTATATGAAAGATAAAGTAATGGTGGTTTGCCTTTTCTTCAAACAAGTAGCATAAATACATGTACCATGAGGAGAAAATAGATGGTTTCTTGGAAACTAAAATTGCTTTTGTGGTTGTTACCAGGATCCAACCCACGTGGTGAGTCCCGTCATTGACATCATCAACTTGGACACTTTTGCTTATGTGGCAGCTTCATCAGATCTGAGAGGAGGTGAGTCTCCAATCAACTTTAGACAGGTGACTGCTCAGGCAAGTATATGAGCAAAGTGACCCAAGGGAACAAGGAAGCTCAGAGTCAAACATACAGCTCAAATCCAATCTTGATTTTAAAAAAAATTGCTTCAGTAGTGTGATTCATTTGTCATGTTTGGGCAACCAGTCTCTTGGCTTCCTAAGATATGACACCGCCCAGCCTCTGGACATGGATGGAACCTCTGCCAACGTTGTGAGTGCTGAAAATGAATATGGAAGCCTTTTGTTAACAAGAGTGTTCTGTTTCATCCAGAATTGGAAGCTGGGACTACCAACTTCAGAAGAAGCTGAAATATTAAACCAATTTCAAACCTTAAATTGATAGCCTGGTTTCTTATGAAGTTGGCGACTGTAGCTTCTTGAATTGGATGAAACCAGAAACAATGGCAAAGACCAAGTGATACACACCAGATATACCCAAAGTCTTCCCTCAGAGGAGGAGTTCCTGAAGTGCTGCTTATATGTGATTTTCACAGCAGGAATTTATCTTCTCTGTCATAATTTACAGATTAGCTTCTATTGTGTTCTGATTGGACTTCAGGACATAAGCACATAGTATTTTTCAATTGCAAGTCTGATTCCTCTGACACAAAACACTGGCTCCGTCATGCCTTGTGAACATGTAACCTTATCTCTAAAGGCAGCAAATCTTTGTTAGGTCTTTGCAAAATCATAGAATCATAGAGTTAGAAAAGACCTCAAGGGCCATCCAGTCCAACCCCCTGCCATGCAGGAACCCCCGTCACAGTACTCCCGGCAGATGGCCATCCAGCCTCTGCTTTAAAAACCTCCTATAAAGGAGACTCCAACACCATCCATGGCAGCATATTCCACTGCTGGACAGCTCTAACCTTCAGGAAGTTATTCTTAATGTTTAATTTGAATCTCTTTTCCTGTAGCTTGAAACCACTGCTCTGAGTCCTAGTCTCTGAAGCCATGGAAAACCAGTCCCCTCTTCAATATGACATTTTTTCAAATATTTAAACTTAGCTATCATATCCCCCTCAGCCTTCTTTTTGTAAAGACATTTCTTCCAGATCTTTAACCATCCTGGTTGCCCTCTTCTGGACCTGTTCAAGGTTGTCAACATCATTTTAAAACTGAGGACACAGTACTCCAGGTGGGGTCTGACCAGAGTATAATAAGAGTGGCAATATTACTTCCCTTGATCTAGACACAACTGAACTCTCCTTGGATCTTATTGTCACACTTAAACTGCTCTTAACAATTCTTACATTGGACAGTGAAACCTGCAAGCAGTTAAGGAGACAAAGCACAAGTCACAAATCTTCATGTTAGATCAACATGGACAAAGGAGATGACACAGCAGTTATGCGTATTTGGATAACAAACCTCAATCTTGAATCAAAGTATAATTTGGAATCTTATCTTAAATGGTCTAACATACCTGGGTTAGATTATAAACAATACAATTATGCATTGCAAAACCTACATTTTTGTAACTAATATTCTCAGAATCTCTCCTGCCATCAAGGAGGATTTTGGAAGTTAAAATTAAAATACATTGAGGCTAAAATCCAGCAGCAAATTGCAACTAGAGTAGGCCTGTTGAATCAGTGAAGATTTTTTTGAGTCAACACCTATGTGAACTGGTGCAGCCAATGATTTCCACATTCTGAATATAATCTCAATAATGAGGGTGGCTGAAACTTCATAGTGACTAAAACACGATCATAGGGTCCATCACTAACCCGTCCCTCTGCTGTTCTTTTCAACTCTAGGATTTGACTGGAGCCTTCATTTTAAATGGGAACAACTTTCTCCAAAGGAGAAGGCAAAGCGAACGGACCCCACAGAGCCAATCAAGTAAGGAGGGGCAAAAAAGAGTAAAAGGGAGCTTTCTTGAAAGCATTATGGAAGAAAGCCAAAGGCAGGCCAAGACATCTGAAGTACCCAGGAACAGTTTAACCCAAAGTACATTGGAAATCTCATCTGAAACTTGACTTGATTAAATGTATGGTACATATTTACCCACTGTTTGCAGGTGTTATAAAATTGATGTGTTTGCTGTTGCATTCAATAGATTCTTGTTTTTAAAGGAAATGTACAGAGAGGGTATAATATATATTAGGCATGTATGGAAACCCCATGACCTACTCTGTACCCAAATATAAGGCATACTGGTCAAAGCCATATCAACCCATACCCTTTAAGAGATATTCCGGCCCATTTCATCCCTGGAGCCATGACATTTTTATCTCTGCATGTACAGACCTGACGGGGTGGGGGTGGGGAATAGATGGATGTTGCCGGCTAGGGGGATGTGCAGCACCATCAGTTGGGGGGCCATGATGGGCCTTACAAAATGTCAGGAGGGAGCAAAGCTTAATAAATTGAGAAAGCTAGAAGAGAAAGGTTGGCTATCAAAGGATCTTTATAGCACTAAGGCCAGCAGGCAGTTTGTTTGTTTTACAACTGCAACAACAACAACAACAACAACTGCAACAACTGCAACAACTGCAACAACAACAACAACAACAACAACAACAACAACAACAACAACAACAACAACAACAACAACAAAGGGAGGGAAGACAGATACAAATGCCCTAATGGTGTGACCTATCAAAGCCTATGCAGTAATCATCCTTTCACATTTACGCACACACTCAGTCCTAATAGCCATACTTTGGTAGTTTAGTCAATGAAGCTAAGTGAGAGAACAATGAAAAAGGATATTGCGGAATACAACCAGCTATCTCTCCAGCAATACGAGTCTTACTATTTGACCTTGAAATGGCCAGTGGAGCAGCTGCAAGTGATCTCCTTCTGAGCCCTCCCTTGTACCTCAGTGGTTGGAATGTCCAGGAATGTCCTTGTGCTTCATTGGGCAGTTCAGCTATCAGTCTTCTTCTCGTAGGTGCTAGCAGCCTAGTCTACTGTGCAATGGATTTCCACTTTTCTCACTTCAAGTTCCTGAGCATCTTTCTAGGCCCCTGGAATGTTAATTGGTCTATGAAATATCTGTTATGCTGCTGCTCTGCCCTGGGGGTGAACAGTGGGTAGGTGAACAGTTGCTCTCCCCGTAGTCCTCCCAAAATCTCACAAACACCTTGACTCAATCCCATTTTGCACATTGTTCTGAAGAGAGTGCACATGCTTAATATGTATTGTATTTGTATATGTTCTAAACCTGTTTATTTAAAGTGTTTTCCACTCTGCCCTTCAGCAAAAAAGACGTTTAATATGCAGTCTTATTCATAAAGTAAATTTAAAAAAAAATCCTGCCTTCAGTTTTGAAATATAAAGGGGGAAATGGATGGCAAATGCAAGTGGAGGAACAAGCCATCTTTCATCTGGGGAAGCAGTCCTGGTTCCCATCTCAGGAATTTTCTTTTGCTGTTATCTGCCAGAATAGTTAGTAATGGTGACATTTGTTGGAGGAGCCTTGAGGAAGTTAGACATTCACGTGAGTTGGTGTGCTGCATCCCTTAACCTTCTCCTGTTGCAACCACCTGTAACACAGGACTAACCTTCTGTTGAGACTTAAGAGCCCTATTTGGCCAATTGACCCTACCCTGGAATGTGAAAACTGAGCAAGGAGTTGGAAATGTGCTTCCAAGCTCCTTCATTCCTAATTCTGGGCCTTTTCACACAACCCCTAAGATCCGTTGGCCACTTAAATTCGGACCAGAGATCTTGGGGGTTTGTTGCTCTTCCTGCGTCCCCACCCCTCTGCACTTCCTTGCTCCTGTCTGTGTGAGGGGAGAGAGAAAAAAAGGGACAAAAGAATGCAGGCTCACCTCCGTGCTGGTCCAAGCCGCCCCGAGCCCTGTCGTCGTCCTGATTCCTTCTCTTAAAGGGGCAGGAGGCACCAAAAAAAAAAAAAAAACACCAACAAACAGAAGCGAGGAGAGCCCGGCACTCTAGGTTACATCCGGATCTGGGATTTTTCACCCTCCGAGAGCAGGTACCTGAAAAGTGCGCTGGGACGCGCTTAGGTGGGCATGGTCGTACTTAATTTTCTGTAAACTCCAGAGCTGGTGGGGAAACAATTTTAAGCTCCGGAGCTGGGAGCCATTTGCGGCAGGGTTTAGGGGTTGTGTACAAATACCCTGTGTCTGCATTCCTTTCAGACCCTTTTTTTTTTCATTCATAAAGATGCAAAAAAAAAAGTTTCCCAAGCCTGTATAAGGGAACGTGCTTAGATGCCCTGTGCTCTTGGGAACCTTGATAAGGCAAAATAGTTGTGCTCAGCCAATGTGCAGGATTGCTGAAGGTAGAGCTTGTTTGTACATCCTGAATTCTGGCCGACTCTTAGCTCGCGTGTGTCCAGGCAAACATCAGGGCAGGGATAACTTTGGAAACCCAACTTATCTAATATTGGAAGGCAAATCCACTATCACAACCTGCAATAGTAGAATGGAGATCTAGCATTCTGTAGATTCTCTGGTTAAGCAAGCTGGAGTTCACCCCATTTCAGCAAAGAGGGTTATATTTCAGCGCTGACCAGACACTTCCTATGGCACACTTGGATTATAGCTCAACCGCTGGTGCAGTGAAGAGTTGGATGCAGGAAGTCGACAGAGAGGATTCTGGCTGGGGGGATGGGACCGCAGTCAACATATTTCGTCTTTCCGGATCAATGCTGGTTGGGAGAATGTGAGAGTTGTCAACATGAAGAGTTTCCCAGAGTCTTATGCATCCCACTTTTTGCTGACCGTGAACCTTTCCTTTGTGTGGTGCAACATCCACATTTTGGAAACATCCCATAGCAAAAATGGTTTCAACCTGTACTCTGTCTTTATAAAGACCATTCATTATTGGATAGTTTGATGGAGAAGCCTCTTTGTGGTCTGAGCCAGACTGCTGAGAACAGGCTGTGCCCTGTGAAATAAATGGCATGGTAGTGCTTACAATACAGCCATCTTTGCATTTCTCATCCCGCTCAGTGGCACTTTATTTTTCTTTTCAATTAATATAGGGAAAAATGGAGGAATGATTGTTTTGAAATCAAAATTGATCCGATTATAAAGGCGTCTTTAAAAGCTCTTTCTTTGTCCCTTTGAATAAGTGTTGCTTCCTCCCCCACTCAAAATGAGACTTCTGGCAGGATAAGACCGGGTACAGAGCCTCCACTGAATAATGTCGTGTAAATAACCCCCAAGTGCTAAATGCATTTTTTGCTTTGGAAGCCTGCAATCAAGGCTGCAGACTTCAGGCTCGTAGAAGTTGTGCTGATGAGTGCATTAGCCAGCCATTGCATGCTGGGTTTGGCTTATGATTGACAAGAAAAAACACACACATACACACACATATACTAGAGATATTTTGAAGCACTTCTTGGCCAGAAACTTGTTTATGAGAGGGAATCATATCCAGATATTGCCCTAAAGATGGGGAACTGTTTTGATGGGAATTATGTTTCCAATCCATGCACCTCATATTTTGGGGGTTGTTCCCAAGTCCAGCAAGAAGGACTAAATCAAAACTCAAGCACTCTTCTTTCTCTACACACCCATACACATATATACACATGTTGTTTGAGCAGGAAGGTGTGTGTGTGTGTGTGGGGGGGTGTCAGGCAGGTGTGAAAGAATCATAGAAGTACACAATACCTTGGAAATAAAACAGGCCACAGCTTTATTGGTTAGAGCTGCCAGGAGCCCTAAAGGACGAATCTGCATCAGCGAACCTGCTAGGTGGCTGATGGTGACCCTTTTGCATTTGGCTCTGTGTGGCTGCACTGGTCACCCTAGAGCAAAGAGTGTTGGCCTCCTGTAGCTAAAACTGCAGTGGCTCCCCACCCTCCTGTCCTTTGAAGGAAATCATCAGAGAGGGTCAAGCCCTTCTCATTCCTACCACCAGTTGACCAGAACTGTCCTTCTTCTGCAAACCACTTCAGGAAAGCTGTGACAAAGAAACAGCCTGACAGGAGCTTTGTGTTTGTTTGAGAAGTGTTTAACAGCTGGGGGGGGGGGAGGAGTCAGTTTCTGGGAAATTCGCTTGCTTTGTGTCTCTAAGCACAAAAAGATATCCTGTAGACCAGCGGTTCTCAACCTTCCTAATGCCGCGACCCTTTAATACAGTTCCTCATGTTGTGGTGACCCCTTGCCCTGCTTGGAAGAGGCCACAAGCCCCCTTTGGCAGGCCACTGATGCAGGTGCCATAGAGAACTTTCCTCTACAGGCACCCTCAGCCAATCGCAGCCTCCGGTGCAATTCACTGACATCCCCTCCAACCTATCAAGCTGTAATTCACTCTTTCCTCCTTCCTCCCCCCCCTCCTCCAGGCCCAAGCAGTTTACTCATGGCAACTGCTGTGAAATGGTCGTTCAAGCCCCAAAGAGGTCCCGACCTCCAGGTTGGGAACCACTGCTGTAGACCAACTTGACCGCTGACATGATTGTTGTCAACATTCAGGCTGCCCTTTGCTATGTAAAGTTTAGCATCTCTTTTCCTGCTGACAACACGGGTACAATATTGTGCAGCAATATTGAGCCATTTTCTGGCATTTTGAATTGTGGATACAGAAACATGATATCCTATATTCATAAACTGAAGTGTTTTTTTTAAGGATTGAGTGTCCTGTTTTTTTAAAATAGAAGCTTAAATATGCATACACTACACACAAATTCCAAGTGCAACTTCCCTTGTCTACCCAGTGCTAGAGGATCTCAGAAAATGATCGCATGATCTGATTTATAGTTGCTGGAAGAGGTAAGAACCAAGGGCAGCTGGAATATTTCTGCAATTCTTCTGTGCCAAAATATTTTGAAGGGCTCCAGAAGTTGAGTCATGGCAACTGGACTTCTTTTTGTGTGAGATTGAAACATTTCACTACTCATCCTAGTAGCTTCATCAGTCTGAGGGAAGTTGCTGCAAAGCTTCAAGTTAATAGGTCACCTTGGTTTCACATCACCCTGGTCTGAATAGGCTCGTTGGGTGGATAATGCCCTTAATAGATTTGTTAGATGTACAACGGCCTGGTGTGTGTGAAAGTCCCACCTATGCATCCCTTCTCAGCCCCCATTAAGTATGGGATGATAGCCGCAGCCTTCCTGGTGGAGGTGTGAAATGCTTCTGATTTGTCTGGAGATCGATGAAAAGGCAGCATGATAAGTGGGAGACAGATTGTGGCTAAATTCCCCACCCCTGTTGAGACAGTGATTTTCAGTGCACTCATGAATGGCTTCCCTGACTCCTCTGTCAAACCACCTATATTCACTGTCCAATATGTGTACACCCTTGTCTTTGAATGCATGTCCTTTGTTCTTCAAATGAAGGTGCACAGCTGATTCTGGTCCTGAGCTGTTGCCTCTCCTCTGTTGGGCCATCCTCCTGTTTAGTGGCTGTTTGGTTTCTCAGATGTAGATCTCTGCACACTCCTCACTATCATGGACTGCATGTACTGTATAGTTCCTCTTGTGTTTTGGTGTCTGGTCTTTTGGGTGGATGAGTCTCTGCCTTAGTGTGCTTGTAGTTTTGAAGTAAACAGGGATGTGGTATTTGCCAAAAATCCTTTTAAGCTTTTCACTACCACAAGAACCTAGAAGAAGAAAGACATTGCCTTATATAAAATGTTCATTTGCTTGCCTTATAGAATGGTGATTAGCACTCTTCTGCAACAGTATTCCTATCCCTACTTTAATTTCTTAACCAAAACTAGAGATGTGAAGGCCCGGATAAAAAAAAATCGGGGGGGGGGTGTTTTCCATTTTTTTCTGCAGCCTTTTTGGTTTCCCCCCCCAAAATTGGAAAAATTAAAAAAAGAAAAAGAAAAAAATAATTGTGGAATGTTTTATTTTAACAAGATGAATACAATATTGTAAGACAGGGTGTTCAATTGTTTTCCAAATAATTTTTATTTACTACTGTGGAGAGGAAATACGGATAATTGTTAACTCTCGATTTTTAAACATTGTTTTGTAGAGGTTTTTTAGTTCCACATAAACTAGAAAAACGGTTCAGAAGGTTGTTACTCCATTTGTTACTTACAATTACAAATAATTATTATTTAAAAAGTAAATTCTATTTGTAATAATTGTTTGGATACACTGTATTTTAATATACTAGTTGTGATAATTTTATGCCATGTCAAATTGTCCATAGACATATTTTATGTTCTTAAAGTAACAGAATGACGTTCAATCTGTAATGTAGCATTTTTTCAATTTTTCTGAAAATGTCCGGGGTTTTTTTCGGGAGGGAAACGGGGGGGGGGGACTTTTTTTCCAAGCTTCAAAATTTACAGAAATTTTACATCTCTAACCAAAACCTAAGCAAGGGAGGGTGAATGGGAAAATGACTGGTGAAGAACGGCTGCTCCAGGACTTTGCAGCCCTTTCCATCTTAGACTGGATGGAAGTCTCCAGTTCGCTAGTGGGTGAAAGGCCCACCTCTGGCCAACCTGATTGGCCAGGGACTATTGCCACAGGAAAGACCTGAGGAAGATAACTGACATCCCCCTCCAAAGATGCCATGCCTCCTGCTCCACTGTCTTTGTCTTCCGTTGGCAGTTAAAAACTATGGTAAAAATCAACCAACAGGATGGTGCATTTTTAATACTGCATTTCTATTTTATTTCACATTCCAGAATGTGTATATAATAGCTATTTGCCTACTGAGGGAACACTCCAGGCATCTAATGAGGTGGGCTTCACTTCATGGAAACCAAAGCCAAATAGAATTATTGACTGTCAATGTGCCACAAGGCTCCTTGCAATAATCCTTTATGATATTATGATGTAAGGCTCTTTATTTTTAATTTTAAGCGATTAACATCAATACTTCTCTGGATGCACACACAAATACACACACACACAATTTCCCCCTTACACTAAAAACTGAACAGCTTATATGGTAGCCCCACCCAACCCCAAAAGCTGACAAATACAGTGGACCCTTGTATAACAAACGGCTTGTATACCATAAAATCTGTACAAAAAGTTCCGGAGATAGGGGAAATCTGCTTTCAATACATTCCTATGGGAAATTTATATAAAGGAAAATTTGCTTAACATAATTTCATTCAGAACAAATTCATTCCTTTATACAAGGTACCACTGTATTTAAAATCTTAAAAGAGGATGCTGTAAAGGTGCTACACTTAATATGCCAGCAAATTTGGAAAACTCAGCAGTGGCCAGGTGACTGGAAAAGATTGGTCTACATCCTAACCCCAAAGAAGGGCAATGCCAAAGAATGCTCCAACTACCGTACAATTCCACTCATTTCACATGCCAGCAAGGTTATGCTCAAAATTCTACAAGGGAGGCTTCAACAGTATGTGGACAGAGAACTCCCAGAAGTGCAACCTGGATTTCAAAGGGGCAGAGGAACTAGAGATCAAATTGCCAACATTTGCTGAATTATGGAGAAAGCTAGAGAGTTCCAGAAAAACATATACTTCTGCTTCATTGACTATGCCAAAAGCTGACAAATACAGTGGATCCTTGTATAACAAATGGTTTGTATACCATAAAATCTGTACAACATAAAAAAATTCTGGAGATAGGGGAAACTTGCTTAACAGAATCACTTATGGGGCGAATCCATACAACATAAAATGGTCATGATTAGGGATTACTCTGTTTTCAATGCATTCCTATGGGAAATTTGTATAAAGGAAAATTTGCTTAACAGAATTTCATTTGGAATGAATTAATTCCTTTATACAAGGTACCGCTGTAAATAAAAACAATGACATTCCAAATCGGGTGGGCAACTGTGGCCTATAAATTGCAAAAAAAAAAAAAACAAAAACAAAAAAAACCCCTAGTCAGCCAAGCCTAGGAGCGGTGGTGGGGGTGGCGGCGGCGGCATAGTTTAAAAACATCTGGGTTGTCCATGGTTATCCAAATGATATGAACTAAACCAGTGTTTTTCAACCTGTGGGTCCCCAGATGTTCCTGGACTGCAACTTCCAGAAATCCTGACCAGCTCAGCTAGTGATGAAGACTTCTGGGAGTTGTAGTCCAGGAACATCTGGGGACCCACGGGTTGAGAACCACTGAACTAAACACTCATAAAACCGCAACTGTCCCTAACTGAATATGCCATCAAACCCCTAAACCTATTCATTGCCACTCCTTGTCTCTTGTTTCATCTGCCTCAGTCCTTCTCAGGATAGAGAACAACTCCCTAACTCAGATCCCTTCCTGTGACCCCCTAACTTCATAACAGTTGCCAACATTCTGATTATCATCCCAACATACACCTTAACTCAGTTCCCCCCTATTATTGTTACTATTTACTGTTTCATTTAGCATCATGGTGCTGTTGCTAATGCTATGCAGTATCAAAAATGGGAATTAGGTAGCCCTCTCTCCATTTACAGAGTACAAAATGTTTGTTCCCTTTATGTTAGTTTGGAAAGACAAAACTGAATTCTTTCTTCTTCTGCCTGTATGTTTTGAGAAAGATTCCGAATAGTGTCTCTCTCTTTCCATGCAGGACCCCTATCATTGCGGGAGGGCTTTTTGTCATTGACAAGGCCTGGTTCAACCATCTTGGAAAATATGATGCGGCAATGGACATTTGGGGCGGAGAGAACTTTGGTAAGTCACCGCCCTGGTAGTAGTGGGCAAAACAAGGTCCTCCAGGTGTCATTGGGAGTTCTGTTCCCTCACCATTGTCTGTGGCCACTACCGTACTTCCTTGAGCAGCTGCTTTTTATTTTGCATCGCCTTCTCTCCTCCGGCAGTCACTTGACTGCTACAGCGGTTCAGCAGTCTGCACTTCAGTGGTTGCTTAGCAATTGGCTCCCCCGTTTGCACTTGGCTGAACTGCTCTAAACTACAACAGGGAAACGGCAGAAACAGTGGGGAAACAACAAAAAAAGGTGATGTAGTATGTCCACAAATACAACCAAATCACTTTAAAAAGGGGTGCAGGAACCAATTTTTAAAAAAACACCACCCCCAGTGGTCGTTGGAAGAAAAATCGACACAATGGTCAAAACTGGGTGTGGCCAGGGGGGCTCTTCAGGAAAAAAAGCCATTTGAAAAGTGGACAGTGCTTTTTAATGTTCAGAAGTCTGCACTTTTGCCTACCTCTCCTCTTCAATCATTAGCCCACTGTCAGGAGGAGAGGAACCACAATTGCGTTAGCAGTTCAAGATACCCATTGCTCAAAAGTCGCATTTATCATTTGTCAGAAAGCTAAGCAAACAAGAACTTTCTCCATGCCTTTATTAAAGGGCAATTCATTATTTAATGGCCCCTTGTGTCTTTACCGCTAGTGTCAAGGTTTCCCTTCATAGTTTGTAGACTTAATACTCTCTCATCTTTGGACACCATCCTCAACTCCGTACTATCCAACAGGAAAAAGAAAAGTAAGGGTCAGCCAGGCACATCTCTTAGCTAAAAGACAATCACTGGGTGCAAACAATTGGATGTGTAGCATTCTGCCAGACCCTGGGGGCAGGTTGAAGAAAAAGACTGGCAGTAGCTCAGTTAATTCTAAAGGTTCAGTAGAGATTACCCATCGGGCCTTTCGAATTAGCATGATGTATTTTCCTAACATGTCACCAAATAGAAGGAGAATTGTCTTTTCTTTGGGGGGATAATTTTATGGTGGCCATGGGAGAGCCTGCTTCATGGGTGGAATTTCCAGATCTGCTGTGCTTTATCTCCAGTATATACTCTGGCTTGGTATTTGCTGTTTGTTTTGAACAGTTTGCTCTCTATAGGGAGCACTTAAACCTCTATGCCAATACAGTGGTTTTAGAAGCAGTAAATCCAGGCAGCGGCATAACTAGGTAGGTGACCCTGTCTACACATGATCTTCCAGGATTGAAATATAGCCAAATGCCCATCTGCTCCATTGTTGCACCATGGTTACAGATCCTACATGGACCAGCTGTGGAAAGTCTTGTGCCAAGGTGACTCTGGACCAGTCTTATGCCTATTAAAATAGCTGTGGAGTGCACATATTTGTGTTATAGCAAAGCCAGTAGTAGAGCAGAAGAGAAAGAAAGAAAGAAAAAGATAGCTTAAAAGTAGAGCAGGTATGGAACAGAATACGGACTGCATGTGGTCTCTGGGTGGGTCTCTTTTTAAAAACTCATTGAGAAAGAAATTGACACACATGCACATCAAAGCCATTTTCAAATTCCCAAGCCCAACATCCACACCCAAACCAAGCTGAAAGTTGCTGTCTGGGTACTTCTTTCATTTTCTCAATTTTTCTTCGATTTTTGACAGGGTTTGCAGTGTGTTCTAAGGGGTAGAAAATTGCCCCAGAACCTTCTGAATTCACCCAACACTGGATTTAGGTTAGGTAATTACCTCTTTTTCTAGACTCTTTGTTGATTAGAGTTAACCATCAATGTACCCCAGGTAACACAAATATAAAAGGGAATGCAGTCGTACCTCAGATAACGACTGCCCCGGATAACGAATTTTTCAGATAATGACTGCAAATTTCCGGGTATAGGACTGCCTCTGATAACGAATTTTCCCTATGGGCTGCCTTGGATAACAAATTTTCCTATGGGCTGCCTCGGATAATGAATTTTCCCTATGGACTGCCTCGGATAATGAATTTCCAGCATGCCTCAGTAAAAAAGAGTTATCCCGGGTGGCATTGCATCTGTACCTTTAAAGTGCACTTTATAAAGAGTTTTGAGCAAAAAAACAGGTGTCTGTGCCTTTTTCCTAGGCTCCAGAACTGATTAATCGGTTTCCCATTCATTCCTATGGGAAACCGCATTTCAGATAACGACATGTTTTGGATAACGACTAACCTCAGAGAACGAATTAAAGTCATTATCTGAGGTGCCACTGTAATAAGACTATTGGGTAGAGCCCAGGGAAATCCCTTTTGGGCTACAACTCTCAGAACTTGCCGCCAGCACTTTCCATTTGAATTGTTGGTGTTGTCGTCCAAAAAAAGAGAGGAACTTTTCTACACTCTGACTTTGGGGTGGGTGGTTTTTCCCTGTGTCTTCTGTGCAGTTCAGGGAATGCCTCTGGGGAAATGAAAGAATTGAAGTTACCTCTTCTTGTTCGTGACTGAAAGGTTTGATCAGACTGGACTGTGTTGTTGTCTTATTGTTTGTGGCTGCCACGTCGCTGCAGATCAGAGGAAGCCAAGTGAAGCCTTGAAAGAGCAGAGCAGGCACTGGGATGTCAAAGAGACAGATCTTAAGCTGGCTTTAATACTTCAACACCTCTAGGGAGTGTGGCTAGCAAGGAAAAATAATCCTGCCTTTGCAGATGCAGCCGCTTTGTCAGTGATCCATAGAAACAGATGCTACTGCTTTGCAATAATCCCCTCCGTTGCCTGACACTGTTGTTTTTCCCCCTCCTTGAAGCCTTTTATCATAGTGTATGTGGGTATATTTTCCTGCTTAGTATGCAGAGTTGCATTATCAAGTGGCTCGGCCTTGCTCCTTCTCACTGAACATGCCTCATCCCCCGAGACTTCCTCTCACCCTGAAAGTAAACCATGTAATTAAGTAGACCAGGGTACATAAATTCTGAAAGTGTAAAACCAAATTGCCTGTGTAGAAGGGTGGTTGCTCAGGTCCATTGGAAGGACATATCTAAGCCGGTAGGGCTGGGCAGATCTAGGAGTAGACAGGAGATAGACAGGGGATACAAAAAAAGCAGTGAGAGAACACTGAAGGTCAGGTGGCCATATGTCCAATGACATAATAGGACAGTCCTCTGTTTAAAAGGCTGTCAGAGGGTAGCTTGATTTTTCGCTCACTTTGGTGCCCGGTCCAGTTTCTATTTGGTTTAAAAGTGTCAGAGCTTTGTGCTATTTGATCAGCCAGCAGAAGCAATACTTATTGAATAAATAGTTAGCCAGAGACAGAGTTTTCTTAAAACCAAACAGCTATATTACAAACTGTACAAAAATATATCACAGTGTCAAAGAACTTAGACAAAGTTCAACAGTATAACAGCATACATTACATTGACAAAATATATGGCAGAGAAACAAAGTGGGTGCCTTACTCACAGAAGGCCCAATGAACAATGATTTACAGAACATTTTTATCCATGTGTCTGTCCAATCATAAATGACATTACCTCATAGCTATTGCAGCCCCTTGCATCAGCCAAAATATATTATGCTCATTCTTAACATCTGTACTGCATTAGAAAAAACTATACATTGAGTCACTGTGACTGCACTTTTACAGACTCCATCTTTAAATCAATTAAATACACATTAAATATATATATAGAACATCTTGTCTAATACATGTATAATATCTGACAAAAAGGAATGATGAGAGAAGAGGTCTTCAAGTTATCTAGTAGCAACTAACACTGGGGGAAATGGACAGAGTAAGAAGACAGGTCACTCATCATCACAGTCTTCTCCATGAAGATGGGATGGATTGCATTTCTGTTTCACTACATCAAGGCATTTAAATTTGTGCTTGTAAATAGAAGGTACCATAGGCAAACAATAAAAATGTGTGTTATTTTCCTCTTTGACCCCCATGCCCCTTTTTATGGTGCAGAAATGGTCACACTACTTAGGAATCCTTCAGATGGGGATTTGTCCTACTGCCTGGTGCATTGCAGGTGCATATTGGTTCACTCTTTCATTCAGCAACCATATGATGAGTTGAGCAGTTTGCTTCCGGGGCATCCGAGCTGCACCTTTTTGAGCCTCTGCCTTGGCTTTTTTTGGTGCAGGGTGGTGCACTCTAGTTTAGCTCATACCCTGTACGTGCATTGCACCATTTGGAATGGACTAATATCAAACTCTGCAGCTGTCAAAGATTTTTCTGCTTTGAAATTCTGGTATCCTGAAGTGACATAATAAGATAGCCATTTTGAATGTTGGCAAATTGAACACTTCCCCTCCTTCTCTACAGAGGGGCAAGGGGAGTGACATTATTATCATTTTTGTGTTTGCTAGATAATTTATTCATGGAATTACCTATTTAATTTTTTTAATATATGTTTTTTCCTTTTCCTTTTGTATAGTGCAGATCAAAACCATGGCTGCGGGCACGTTCTTGATTGGTGCTACACTTAAGTGGAAGAAAACATTTTAAAAATTTAATCTAAATCAGGCCTGCACAACAGGTAGACCATGGGCTACCGGTAGCCCGCGAAGGTTTCAAAAGTAGCCTGCCGGTCATCAGTTTAAAAAGTGAGGGGATAAGTTCTCCACCCCTCCCTCCCCCATCCCAAGGACCACCACTGCCCCAGCAAAGTTCTGGGTCTGCCAGCCTACTGTCTCAGCACAGTGAGGCAGTTCAAGGGCCATGGTACATTGAAATCTGTTCCTTCCAAAATGGATTAATTGATTTTCAATGCATTCCTATGGGAAACCGTTGCTCTACTTACATTTTTTAACGAATGAGCATGTGCTCGGAACGGATAAAATTCGTAAGTAGAGGTTTTTATTGTAGTGGCCCTCAGGCACTTTGGGCCAGAAAAAGTAGACCTCAGCCTATTCAAAGTCGAACAGCCCTGATCTAAATGATTCAGTTCAGCAGTGATGGTCTAGCGGATGCAAAATGCTACAAATAATTTAACTTCCCCTGCTGCTCCACAGATCGACACTGGAAAAAGTTGGAGGGTCATAGCAGGTTAGATATGAGGATGGTGTTAAATAGCACATCACTGTCCATCCCAATTTCAGCCAACTCTATTTAGACCACCCCAGTCTGCACCAAAAGGGCCAGTGTAGATTTGCTGACTGGGGTGCTATGGAACAAGGATCAAGATTTTGAGCATGAGGGGAATTGCAAATCTCATTTGTTTCACAGCAGGGTTCTATCTCCTTGAGACAAGACCAATTTCTGACATGCTGCTTGTCATTGCACTGTAGAACCGAGAGACCAAACAGCTTTGTTTTTCTTCTGTTGGCAGCGAGTTGCATTATTTTGCAAGGTGCTTCCATGCTTCAACCATGAGCTAGCAATATATGCAGTTTCATAGTATTTTTTTTTAATTTTGTATCTGTTCAATTATCGTAATAGTCTAACTTTTAAAAAAGTTGTTAATATTATTTGTTCTAATATTGTAAACTACCTTGGGTCTTCTTGAGCAGAAAGACATGGCATAAATATTATAAATAATAAGATTGGTCTGTCTCACACTGATTGGTGCTAGTTTATGTGTTCATCCATAAGTCACTGTGTTGTCTTGTTTAATGCTGAATCACTTGGTATGCAGGAATCCAACGTTAGGGACTGTACCAGGCCAAGTGGACTCTCAACAGACAAGCAACAATGACCCAGGCCCAGCACTGACCACTTTTGGATGCCTATAACCCTTGTTCCACTGCACATTCTTCACTGCTGTTTTTAGCAATTCTTAGATGTCTGCCACCAACCATTTCCTCCAATACATCTCTTGCTTTTGCCCTTGTCTCATGAACATTGGATTTGTTGGGAAGAGTACCAGTTCTGCCTTCTCCATTGCTCAAATTGAGACCAAACCTAGTAAAATGCTCCCTGAGATGTTAAAATTGTGATGTACAGTAGGACCCAGATATCCACTGATTCATTATCCACTGATTCAGTTATCCATGGTTGGCAGAGGAAAAAATAAATACATAATTCAGCAGCCACAAAGCAAGCTATTGTCACAAACAGCAGCTGTAAAGCAAGCTATTGTCACAAACAGCATCTATAAAGCAAGCTACTGTCTCAAAACAGCAGTCATAAAGCAAGCTACTATCAGGAAACAGCAGTTTGGGGTGGGTGGGCAGGCGTTCTGTCTTATCCTTGGTTTTCATTTTCCACGGGAAGGCCTGGAACCAATTTCCAGCGGATCCCGGGGTCCTACCGTAAGCAAAAGATATTTGCTTTCATGTTAGTTCTTTTCCATTATCTACTACAATGTCACCAGGTGACTTCGCATCAGTAAATTGCAAAGTGATGGTCAGGAGCTTTGCAGAGAAGAAGGCAGGCTATCTAGAAAAGCTGTTTCTGGTCCTTTGTTTGCCTGGGTCAGTGCAGTAAAGAGTTCAGTGACATTGGCATTTGGTCTTCTCCAGGAGATAAAAAAAAAGCTAAAGGTGAATCTGTCTTAACAGAAATCTCATTCCGGGTTTGGATGTGTGGTGGAAGCTTGGAGATCATCCCCTGCAGTCGGGTTGGCCATGTCTTCCGGAAGAAGCATCCGTACATCTTCCCAGAGGGAAATGCAAACACCTATATAAAGTAAGGCATTGTTCACTTTTTTTTTTACAGACTGCTTTCACAGACTGTAGGAAGCATTCCTCCTCCAGACCACCTCATTCAGATTCTCATGCTAGGACCTGTACTCTAGAAAAGTTAACATTTCCCATCTCTGGCTACCTGTAATACATATGTATTGTTGAAATAATCCAAATTTTCAATGCAATATCCTATACCATCCCCATCAAGGAAAGCAAGGTATAAACTAAAACAAGACTAACATTCAATACTCCCAGGTTTGATTAGCCAGACTGGGACCCCTGTTACAGAGAGAATAACTAGACATTAGCGATACAGTAGATGACAACAATCTGGACTGGCTGAACATTGTATTGAGTATGGTCATCAATCACAGTGGAATGGGGTAAAATTGTTGGCTGAAATCAGACAATTCCGGAACAGAGTTATTATTGAGGCTGTCTTGATAAAACTTCTCCATCACTAGAGATTGTGGAGTTATTTTTAGTTCTTGCTGGAAGCCTCTGTTTTGTCAACTGGAACAACTTGACAGGTTTCCTTAATATAATACTGCCCATTTTGGAGTACTGGCTCTTTAAATTAACTTGCTTTGTCTGAGTGTTTACCCAGCAGGTTTTGTCCAAACCTTGGTACATTTAAGGTTAGCTTTGGTTTAGCTGATTTTTTGCCTTCCCTGATAGAGATGGTGCAGGACATTGCCATTAAAAGCTTGGATTAATAGATATGTGTTAACACAAGTGGAAACCCTTGAGCTGTTTATCCATGGTATTCATCATGAAGGACTGAAATCATTAATTTCTGAGGCATTCTGGAGGACTAGATATTAACAGTAGAAACCCTGATATGCTCACACCTAATTATGCTTGCCAAGAAAACATGCCCATTCGTAAAAAAAATTAATCAAACCATTAAGGGAGATTCACTCCTTAAATCACAGCTCGGTGGATCGCAGTTCAGGGAATCCAATCTACACCATCCCTGATAGATAACATATTATGCCTTTGTTGAAAAAACTTTTGAGTTGCGCCTTCTCCTCCATAAGCCTGGATAATTCGTTTCTTCTTCACTTATCCATCTCATATTATATGGATGCTGACTAGAGAGAAGGCCTCCCTGGTTGTGGCACCCAAGATGTTGACTGTTATCCCCAGAAAAGCTTGCCTAGCATCTGCTTTTCGTTTTTGCAGTGCCAGACAAAGGCATTGTGGGATTGGTGAGAACGGGGTTGGCCTTGTCCATTCCACCTGATGTCTTCCCGCTTTTTATTGTGGTGTTATAGTCAGTTAGACTTATGTTCAATAAGCAGCAGCAGGTCCAAAAACTGTGTGTGTGTGTGTGTGTGTGTGTGTGTGTGTGTGTGTGTGTGTGTGTGTGT
>JAHTLZ010000275.1:20983620-21011170 GCA_023846285.1 Phrynocephalus versicolor
TTTATGTCACCTAATCCACAAGGAAATTCATGGAATCCTACAAGGGCAGTGATTCTCCACTCAAGTGAAAAGGCATGGTTTGGGGTTAATACATGTCCCTCAATCCATACATATGTGTATGTGTTCAGACTATTTTCTTGTGCTTTTTCAAAACCAGACCTGAGCATCCTGGCACTTTGGTTTTGGGGGGAAAGGAGTGGAAGCTAATGCACTTGGGGAGGAGGTGCAGGACAGAATTGGTCATTGAACTTGGCCTATGGCTGATCTCCACTGGATTTCACAAAAAAAAAAAATGGACATAGACACTCAGCAGGCTTCTAAAAATAGTTGCATTTTCTGCTTGGTCCTGAGGCGGATTTCTTTTGTCGATTGGCAGTTGTGGACAGGTGGACTAGATGTCCAGTTGGGATAAAAGAGTTGATAAAATGAATATCAATATCCTTCCTTGCCTGCGAAGTATAAAGGGACGGAATGTAGCATGGTATGAGTAGAACAGTAGAAGGGGATCTGCTCAGAAGGATATTCCCTGCTCTGAATAAACACTGGGGAGAAGAGAAAGTCAGAGAGAAAATAATTAATTCAGTTGACCGGAACAAAAAGCATTGAGACACAGTGATGTTGTGGCTTCATGTATGGTACTTTCTTTCAGGAATGGACGTATACCTACAACCAGCAGGTCCGCTACCAGCAGCTGTGCTTGTCCATCCACACAATGTTTCCAGGATCCCAGGCAGTGCTCTTACCTTGCAAAGAAGGGGATGGGAAACAGGTGAGAGCACTCTTCCTCACAAGGGTCTGGAAATGTGTGAGCATTTGCCAGTACTGTATTCTTGAAGGATGTTGTATTTGGATTCAACCAGTTTTCTTAGTTTACTCAACTTATTAATATGCTATAGATGATATTATATCTTTTCCTCATATGGTACCTTGCATGTTTGAAGGACTAGACCTCTCATGACTTGCATGGCCCATGGCCTTCCAAATATGGAAATCGCGAGCACTGGTAATACTGCCCCTCGGCTCTTGCAGCGTTGAAGTTATTGTAGTTTGGTTGGGTCCAGGACTGTCGAATTTAACCTTTTTGCATTTCTCCTTTCTCTCTCAAAAGCGATGGAATAAAGTCGGTTCCCATATTGAGCACATGGCCACCCGTTACTGCCTCGACACAGAAATGGTGGGGGACACCAATGAGAACATGAGAGAAGTCGTCATTAACCCTTGCGAGAGCACAGCAATGAGTCAGCGGTGGGAGATGGTGATGTCATGACCACATCTGTCAACACACCAGCAAACTCAGCCAAGAGGACCTTGACCAGGAGCCACCAAGGCTGTTGCACAAGCTTGGGGATAGGGTGGGGCTTGCCTTAGAGTGGGGCAGAAGCCAAAGAATAAGGACATACAGCTGTTCCTAGGTTGAAGAAAGCACACAAACGCTGGCTCCACTGTGAGCTGTGGCAGTTATCATGCTAAGTGGGGCCATATGTCCATAGGGTTGAGAGTTTAATTGGCAGTTATCTTTCAAGAACCCTCATCTGTTAGGTGAAGGGGAAGACGGGCTTTTCATTTTTTGAGAAGAGTACCTGCTGAAATTTACATGCAGAAGGTGTTGCCCTGTTGCCAAGGTAGCGGAAGAGCCTCACAATATAATCAGTGGGAGAGCAGCTTTTAGCAGGGAAGGATGGGGAAGGGATAGATTGGGTGTTAATGAGAGCACTGAATTGTCCATGCTGGGCGTTGGTGAAGAAAACCAACTGATCACGATCTTGCACTTTTGTTTGATGGAACTGAGCACATCTTTGGAAGAACTCTGGGGGAGGTTATTATTGCACATAAGAATTTGTATGGGATCCAGATACTTGCTATGTACCGATTACTGTATATGGAGAGTGGAAAAATGAGTGTGTGGGTAGGAGAGGGAGAGTGAATGCACTGTTTTCTGGGAGCTGTGTTCAAAATCTAACAGTAGGTAGAGGAGAGGGAAATATTTATGCCACTCTTGTCTTCTGCTTAAAGTTCCGTTCAGGCCTGAAGCCTTGAAGGTGACCTTCAAAATGAAGAGACCCTGCCTAGAAGTATTTAGTGTTTTCTGTATTTCTTAAAGGCTTTCATGGCCTTTGAGAAATACAGGCCATAGCTGTTGTGAGTTTCTTGGGCTGTTTGGCTTTCCAGAACATGGCCAAACAGCCCGGAAAACTCACAACAGCTATTTAGTGTTCTCCTTTAACTATCATTGGGAAGAGACAGGGTGTGTTCTTACTCTCCAGAGGGCTATGGACACACAACATGTGTCCCCTCAACTCCACATTGTAGAATTGGTACTTCAACCCCACATTGTCCCAGAGATGAACGGTAGAGAGCTTGGGATTGACACTTTAGGTGGGGCAGGAGCTGGAAAGACAAAAGACTCATATTGTCCCAAGTCTTCCCCAGGTGCCCTATAACATTTCGGCATGTGGGTTGTCCACCACTGGAAGGTGTCTTTGGACTGCTCCAGAGCTCTGACAGATACTTTCCAATGGATTGCTTGGACTGTACCTTGATCCATTCATTGGACTGTCCACTTGAAAGTGCTGTGAGTGTTTATCAGAGACTTTAAGAGAGCCAGACAGAGCTTGCAATGCTTGTAGGAAAAGATCTACTTTCCCCAACATCATGTCTGGGGTTTTATGCCTTTGTTGCTGAAGAACAAGAAAACTCTGCAAAAGAATTGTTGGTCCAGAGATCATAGTGTGAAAAGTAGAAAAACAGTCTGGACTTTATGAGTAGCATTCCAAAACCCCAGTGGAAGGAAGAAGTACAAATGATCCTAATAGTGAATATCTAGGGAAAAAATCCAGTATTGATAAAACTTTAACATATCATTTTAAATTGGGGGAAGTTTAGCCCTCCAGATATGATTGAACTGCAGCTCCCAGCAGCCCCAATCAGCATAACGGGTAGTGAGGGATGCTGGGAGTTACATACCAACAGCATCTGGAAGACCCCCTCCTGTGCTGAGCAATGCTAGCTCTGTCATGCAGCCCTCTCTTCTGAATGGAGTAATCTTGCCTATGATCAATGCTGAGAAACTGCGTCATGACTATGTACAAACAACTGGCTAAAAACTGTTCTCTTTCCTCTTGCCCCTTCTCAGGGTGGGGATGTCGTAGCGCAGCCTAAAATCACATGCTGATCCTCTGTAATTGAATATGTCTCTCAGTGTTGAAAAATCTTGGAATAAGGGGGCAATTTGACATACATCATAAAAAAATATTTTGCCATATGCAGGCCACTGACTGGTGTTTTCATCTGTTCCCCCAATGTTTGTAAAACAAAAGGCTTTACGGGTATGTCCCACTGGGGAAATGAGCTCAGCTATTCCAAACCTGTGTTTTACCTTCCCTCCTGTGGCCAAAGAGTTGACCAAGCTACAATGTGATTTAAGAGATACTCATTCCAAAATTGATGGGTCTGTCCCATTAACAGTCTGGCATGAGGTTTGCTCATTCAAGTACAACAAAACTTTACGGCTATCAGCTTCTTAATTGGACGTTCATCTACTGGTGTGTCTGTTTCCCAAAGTACAAATAGTTGACAGTGTCTAGTTGGTTCTTGGATCCAGTTGAGACTTTCAAGAGTGGATTAGAGAACCCCCTGATAACTCCCCAAGTTTATTCCACCAAGTTGCGGAACACTTCAGAGCTATGAGCCGTGACAAGTTAATTTTTTGGACTACCACTCCTAGAAACTATACCACAGTTACTCCAGGGTGGTTGACCATGCTGCCTGGGGGCACTAAGACTTGGAATTCTAAACTCAGCTAATAGTACTGGCTGAACTTAAAAGGATTTTTGGCAAATACCACATCCCTGTTTACGTCAAACTCACAAACACACTAAGGCAGAGACTTGTTCACCCAAAGGACCCGACACCAAAACACAAGAGGAGCAATCTAGTATATGCAGTCCAATGCATCAAGGAGTAGGCAGACCTCTACACTAGAGAAATGAAACAGCTATTAAAAAGAAGGATGGCCCAACATAGGAGGGGCAACAGCTCAGGACCAGAATCAGCAGTGTACCTTGATTTGATGGACAAAGAGCACTCATTCAAAGATGAGGTGGTACACATATTAGACAAAATCAAAACAAAACAAAACAAAAGACACAAACCATGTGGCACCTTAAAGACTAACTTTCATATTTTAATGTAACATTTTGTGAACTACACGTCCAATTCTTCAGACATATAGCAGCAGAATGAGGTGTGCAATATAATATGTAATGGGATATAAATTTCATACCAAATATTCATTGGCTGTAGTATCTGTATTTGCATGTCAGCCCGCTTGTAAGTACTTATAGAGACAGTGGATAGGGGAGGGGGAAGAGGAGGAGGGGGTTGTAAAGATGATGGGGAGGAGGATTTGCCCTGGGTCTTGTGTTGTTAGTTGATATGGTAGGTGTCTGCTTTTGGGACACACAAAAACTAAGAACTGCAGCCTTGACCTAATGCTACTCTGCAGGGAAATTTGCCAATCTAGTATGGTATATCATTCAGCCTATGCAAAACAAGGTGTACATGCCACTCAATGAAGGTCGTAGAATCATTACTGGATGACTAAATCCAATGCCCTAATGATACCTAGTAGGTAGGAGATTCTAAACATAAAGCATACTGCTCGAAGTATATAGTGCTTAAGTAAGGCAAAATGTATTCACCTCTCCAGTTCCCATCCTGCACAAACATCCTAAAATTCTGCCTAAACCAAGGTGGCAAGGGGCTATTATCATCCTCCAGGGAAAAAGCAGTTCCTGCTTCCCCAGTCCTCCCCAGCCCTTTTCCAAGTGAAATCTTAAATCACAGTCCCTTATTAAGATTTTCCCACCCACTGGGCTGAACCAAACCAGTGACATTTGGAGAGAGATAGCAGTTAATAAAGAGTCAATGCATCTACATAGATCAAATGCACATCCACTCTTCAGCCAGCATTCCTGCCCTCTAGGAAGTTTTTCAGAACCTCAGTTAACAGTATTTTGTAAGCTTGGAGAACAGTCAACTTCACAGAAACAGAAAATGTACTGCTCTTATATCATCTCATAGCACTTAAAGCATTCCCTGGGTTTGCAATTATGCACACATTGTCCCGCTTCCCCAAGTTGGTTACTCAGTTTATAGACCTCAGAAGGATGAAAGCCTTGTAAACCTTGAGCTGGCTGCTTGGGATTGAACCCAGGTCTTGAGCAGAGCTTTGGCTGCATTACTGTAGTTTAACCACTGAGCCACAAACAGGGCTCCTCTATATCAGTGTACAGTGTCCCCCTTGAGATGTATTTTTGATGTTTCAGTGTTAGCTGCCCCACACTTTTGATGTTGCCTTTTATTGGGGCAAATTTATCCAGTATATTTATTAATTGTATGGTGCTGTTTCTGACATGAACAAAGAAAGATTCCTGCAGGTCTCCCAAACTCTCCATAAAAACCTGAGCCTTCTCTGGACCATGTCTGACTTCCTTCTCTTATGAAAAACTAGTTACAGCAGTGAAAAGGAACCATCTGCAAGGTCTCTGTGGCACCTAAAATGGCTGCATCCCTGATTCCAGAGTAAGTGGGAAATGTCCTTTTTTCCTGAGCCCAGAAGGGGAACCAGTTTTCCAAGGCTGTTTTCTTGGAGCACATCACAGTAGCATTTCACAATATCAAGTGCTTGTTTGCAGGTCCTCCTCTATTTTTTTCATAACATTTATTGTAAGCTAGGTTGAGGGAGTTCTCTTGCTTCTCTATTATTTCAGATGAAGAATGAAGAAGGGACTTCTTCTACTGTCCTTTTTAAAGTTTTCAGGCTGGTGTTAACAGTCATGGGAACTCAAGAACAATCAAAAGAAATAGATGTTGCTAATTCTCAGGGTGCAGAAATAACTATTTGAATGTGTACAGAACGTCTTTTTAAAGGAAGTATGTCCCATAAAGACACAGGTGCCTTTTGGAATGGGGAATTAGTTCCTGAAACATAAAAATCACTGTGGGTTGCATCAATACCAACTTAAATGCACTTAATCCCAAATGAAATCAATAGGATGAATTATTCATCACATAAATCCCATTTGTTTCCATGGGAACTATGTACCTTTAATGAACAGCAAATCATACTCGCCGCTAACAAAGAGCTACAAAGCTCCATTCTGTCACCAGACAATATATTTAGGATGGAATCTTCTAAGTTTTTTTTACCCATCTTTTAAGATGTAAAAATGCATGCCCTAATAATATAGAAATGACACACTTTGTTCATGAAATCTGAATGAACAATGTTACCTTGTGGTGAACGTTCCAGACTCTGAAATGTTAACATGGATCTTTTTAAAGAGTTGTTTTGTTTTGTAGTAAGAATTTTAGCACAGTAATGGTTAAACACAATCACCACCATGATGTTCATATTATATAAATCATACATGTCAAAATATTCCTGTTCATTCTGGCCTTCTGACTTAGAATATTTCAGAGAAATACAAAGCTCTGAAGCATGCCACCCAGAAACCTTAACATAAGGCTAAAGGCTAATGCTGCCTTTAAAGTGAGCTCGAGGAAATAAATTACTTTAATGATCTAGGCCCCAGGAATTATGCAGTTTAGCTGAAGGGAAATGTACTTGGAGTTATGGACCCAAACTAAAGAGTAGAAAGCATAAAGCTTTAAGGGAGAATGGCAAACAGAACATCATATATTGCAAGGCACAGTGTCCCTCTTTAAAAACAACGAAGTGTTTAATTTCCATTTAAATCTCAGTTACGATATAAGGTGATAACTGCATCAGAGCTGACATGGATTTGATTTCATTATTTATATTCTTATTTCTTTCTATTCTGAGCTCTTGAAACAGACTATAATTGCACTTCCACAGAAAAAAAGGAAAAGGAACAATGCAAAATGTTGCAACATTTGAAAAGTGTTATTTCAATATGAGTGTTTAGTGGTCAAAATCCACTTCTTCGGATAAAGGAGTGAAAATATATCTTCCCTATTTTTCATCTGCTGCCCACTTACAATGCAGGTGGACTTTTCAGTCCTTGTGTGTGTTGTGTCGTTACAGTCGTTACCGACTCTTCATGACTCCATATCCATTTAAAACAAAAAGTTGCATTTTCAACTAGATGAGAGACTGGCTAATGACAGAAGCATAAGAGATTGTCTAAAACAGGCATTTGTCCATCTCACTCAACATTGTCAACTCTGATTGGCCAAGGCTATCCAGGGCTTCTGGTAGGATTCTACCCTAGACCTACATAGACTTCCTGGAGATTCCCTGGGGCCTGCCATCCAAGTACTATCCAAGTCTGACCCTGGATAGCTTCTGAAACCAGACATGATTGAGTGTGCTCAGGATGGCATAGTGGCAAGATCAATCCATGACCTTTCTGGGAAGGAGAACAGAGGGGATGTTAAACTGAGCCTCCCATATCTTGCCAGTCCTTGGCTGAAATTATACTGGAAGGATATTTATTTTGTGAAAGTTGCAGGTACTTACTGATAGTCATAAACCATGGGAAAACTATTGTAATTGGGAGACCAATTGAGAACATGGCAGGTCACCATACTGACCTGTGATAGAATATTTACAAGCCTCATTGATCCCCAGATTCCTGGAAAAAGTCAGTATCATTTTGCTCTGTGAACAGATGATTGTGTGTATAACTTCACAGGCGACCATGTCACACATTCCCAGGTGAATGGAAGAAGAGGGAAGAATCAACATTTTTATAGGAGGGTCTTCAAAGTCGTCATTTCATCCTGCAGCACTCAAGAAGACTGATGGTTAAAACTCTTGGGATGGAGTGGAGACAAGCTTGGAATTATTGTATGTTGAATCACATGATCATTGTATGTTGGCCCAAAAATAATCTATAAGTAGAAAGAGTTTACATTTTCTGTAGCTGCCCCCACCCGACTAGTAGGACTATTGCCACAAGACAACACAAGCTAGATGGGATAATAGGCACTTGGGAGACTGCAGTAAGAATGTCTGGCAAGATTTGTGGCTATTTGTTACATAGATTCAATGCTAAACCTAGATATGAGTGCCTGCTTTATACATTCCATCTGTGGAGAAGCCTTATAGCCTAACCACTTAACACATTTGCAATGGATCTTTAGCTTGAAAGATCAAAGCCATTGTAACCTGAAATTGATTTTCCTCTACAAGAGTCGTTTGAAGCAAAAACCAATTTGGCTTGTACAAAGCACATTCAGAGCAAGGAGATATACCTGGTATCACCTTTGAAACTGTTTTTCTGCCCTACCATGAATAACAAGTGGCATAATAAAGGGAACTTCTTACAGCTGATCTGATCTCTACCCATCCGTAAGATAACATTGAAACTCGACAAGCTTATTTGCTTCAGTTCAGAACTTGGGTATCATATTTCTTAATCTCGGTAATATAGCACTCTGGAAGGATGCCTTGTAGTGGAACCCCATGGACTGGCTGAACGAAGCAGGAAAGAAGACTGGAAACTTGCTGGAGTTAATGAATCTTGTCTACCGATAGATGCTAACAGTGTCTTTAGAATAAGGCAATGGATCATTTGGAGAGTGTGTCACCCTTTATGGTACAAACAAGTCCAATCCTCATACAGACGTCAACATATCCAGTCTTTCAGAAGCTGTATATAATTAGGTTGTCTGTCACTTAGCCTAGAGAAATGAAGACTGAGAGGCGATATGATAGCACTTTTTTGAAATATTTGAAGAGGTGTCATACAGAGGAGGGGCAGGATTTGTTCTTGATCATCCCAGAGTGCAGGACATGCAACAAGGGGCTCAAGTTAATTGAGCCCAGCTTTCGGATGAATATCAGGAAAAACATCCTTACAATTAGAGCAGTATGGCAATGGAACGATTACCTCAAGAGACGGGGAGCGATCCAACATTGGAGGCATTCAAGAGATACTGGGACAACCATCTGGCAGATATCCTTTGTGGTTGGATTTGATGGTCTTATAGGACCCTTCCAACTCCACTATTCTATGATTCTTTGTGCCTGATGATTATCCTCAAAAAAACCAACAGAGAGAGTGCAGAGTGTTCCTTGACACAACAAAGTGCTCTGCTTATATACCACCCCATACCACTTCAAATAGTCTCTGGGTGGCTTACAGTTTAATTACAGTATGGGGGCTACACATTTCCCCCCACCCCCAGCAAGCTGGGTACACAATACACGTGTAGAAGAGGTGATACTTTTATTTAGGCCGCTAAAAATCAAATCATTCAGCACAAGTTTTCATGAATAAATTAGCTTCTTATTATTGTAGAAACAAAATGATAAATGAATGTCCTAAAATTATCGCCACAGAAGTCTGCCGGACGTATTTCTTAAGTCTGCTCAGAGTTGGTTTCAACTTGTATGTGTTTGCTTATGTTTAAATGCTTCACCCCTGGTGCCGTTTGGTTGGAGTTTTCCACTTGGCCTCCAGTCCCCATGTTGCCTGTTTTGCAAATTAAGTTTCCTATTTGGCTGGGGAAAGGAAAGAAATGGGAGGAGATGCATTGGGGATGATTAGAGGGGATGTAGCACACCAGGGAGGAGGGGAGAATTCTTAACACACCCACACAAATCTCTCACAATAATACGAAATGCCTTCCTGCATGAGCCACCAAGTTAACTAATAATGGGAAGCAATAACTAAATAAATAAAGTGGCCAATATTTTCCGACGGTTTTGAAAATAAGCAAAGGAGCAGGAGAGAGGCTGATTTTTGATGTCTAATTCATGCCGTCTTTATAATCCTAGCTATGGTTATAGCAGCCAAGGAAGATGGATTACCTACTCTAACTAGCACACAGATCAACATGGGGTTTATTAGAACCCAGCTATCATTTAACAATGTCAGGAGTATATTTATTATTAAGCAGAATACTCCACAGTTTAAATGGAAAGTCATTACTTCTCCTCAGATGTTGAACAACGCATCTGTTTATGCAGCTGAGCGGCCAAGATACTGCTGCAAGAACACAAATCTTGATTTTTTTAAAAAAAAACTGGACTGTTGAGGTTTTACGCTACACTGTGCCGAAGGAAAATAAAATTTCTGTCTTACATTATTTCAAAACATTACAGCATGCAAAACAGTGAACAATACCATTGTTTGTTTCCAATTATTTCCAGCTTAAAATCCAATGGTTATTACAGAGACCGATCCATAGATCAGAATTTCTAATTGTTTTTACTTACAACTACCTACAGTGATAGAGAAGAAAGATATATGAATGCTGTGTCAATCTCCTGTAACAAAATTTGATGCATATTATCTTTTGCAAAAAAGGGGGGGAGGGAAGAAATGGGAAAGGCAGGCAGGCAGGCAAGAAGGAAGAGCAGCAACAGGAGCCTCCTGGCGCAGTGGTTAAATGCCTGTACTGCAGGTACAACTGTGTTCACGACCTGGGGTTCAATCCCAGGTAGCCAGCTCACAATTGACTCAGCCTTCCATCCTTCCGAGGTCGGTAAAATGAGCACCCAGCTTGCTGAGGGGCAATGTGTAGCCTGCATTACTGTAATTAAGAACTGTAAACCGCCCATAGACCACTTGAAGTGGTACAGGGTGGTATATAAGCAGAACACTTTGCTTTCTGTTGCTAAATGAAAGAAGACAGTATGCCATTAATATCTCAAAAGATTGCCTTGAAAGATTTAAGAAGCTCACTTGTTCTTGGAAGCCAAATACTGTACGTGTAATGTTTTTGAAGTAATGAGGCAAACCTTTAAAATCCAATTTGATGATCTCTACCAACAAAAAGCTCTAGGCAGGTTTACTCAGATGTATATATCAGTTCAATGGGACTTTTGTTAAGTGCCATCAAGATGGAACCAACTTACTGCAACCCTAATAGGACTTGCAAGACAAGTGAGGCATGTAAGAAGTAGCTTTACCTCTTCAACCCCGAGAGTTACCATGGCTGAACAGGCATTTGAACCCAGAGCTCCTGGGTCCTAGTCTGTCAGGCTATCCACTTCACTTCACTGGGTATTCTAAATCCATTCAGTGTGGTCCAATCACTTTGTGTAAGGTCTGGATCAATGGGGCTTACTCCATAGTAAGTGTACTTCTAGGTAGTAAGCTTAACTGAGTACCATGAGACTTGTTCCCAATTAGACCTACACTGGCATGAACTGGAAAAGACAGAGACAGAGAAGGATTTAGGAGGTTTAAAAAAGAAAACTTTATCTGCTGTCCATTTTCTCAGCCTCTTGGTAGCCCCTTGTCCTGATCAGGCACCTACTAGCAGAGGTATAACCAGGATTTGGAGCACCTGGGGACAAAGTTTATTTTACTTTTGCACCTTTCCTGCCAACTCCCCCCCCCGATTGCACCCAACCAGCAATGCAGGTGTGGGGTGGGTGCGTGTGCACACACACACACACACAGGCGGGCAGATGGGTGCATGTGTGTGCAAACATGCATGGTAGTGTGTGCGTGCCTTACACCTCTCAAGGCGAGGAAGAGGAAGAGGAGGGTACTGCAGCCGCCATGCTCCTGCCTGCCTGCTTTGCCGTGTGAGAGGCAGCGGAAGCAGCGGAGGGGGGTGCTGTCGCCAAACCTTAGGGAAAGGAGGACTGCTGGGTGGCGGGATGGTGCACGGCTTCCTCCTGCTGCTCCCCGTCCAAGCACCCCCATATTGCTGTACCCGGGGCAGATGTACCCTTCTGCACTCCCCCAGAAACGCCCCTGCCTACTAGCCTACTTCATCTACTTCAGGTTGAGCAGCTTAATAAGACGGAGATCTAATACAGTTCCATATACCTCTCCAGGGAGCAGGGAGCTATCAAAAGACAAGTCAAAGGAGGATATTTATTTATTTATTTATTTAAAACACTTGTATCCCGCCCATCTTCCGAATCGGAACTCTGGGCAGCTAACAATATAACACAGCAATAAAAAACAATGGATTTGCATATGCTGTATAGATGTGAATTTTTGAAATAAATGCTGAAATTTAAATAGAATGAAATGCATCTCATTTGAGCAGTCCATCATCTTGAGCTTCCTATCCCATCCACCCCTTTTAGGTCTTATGAAAAAGCTTTAGGATGGGAGGGAAGACTTGAATAGTCAAAAATCCTTCCTGGCAGGAGCCTCAGGAGCTGAAATGGGAACAGGAAATTTACAAGGAACTTTAATTATTTCTGGTGCTTAGATCTAGTTTACAATTGTGAAATTTTACCTAACAGGATTTTTCCCCAATGAGTCATTTTAGGGCCCAGGTCACATTGTTCTGAATTGACACCCCTACTGGAATTGGCTGAATTGGCACTGAACCTTTAATTAAGGATTAAATGAGGTGTGGTCCTAAATGTTCCTTTTTTATTTATTGTGCATGTCCATTCCTTTGCTCTGTTTTGTTTTGTCGAAAGCCAAAGATCATTGAGACACAGCGAGCGAGAGAGAGAGAGATTGACAGAGAAAGAATTTTTAGGATAAACACAGGCAAGGAAAGGAAATTTAACTTTCCATTCTTCCCTGCAGTCTTGAAGAAACTCACTCTCTTAAGTCTGTCAAGTGCATTTGGATGAAGTCCCTGTGGGGGCCAAAGGGCCGTTTCATCCCAATGTAAATAGCAGCTTCAAAAGAGCTTCATCAGAGCCATGCCAGGGGAATTAACCTGCTTCTCGCCTGCTGGATCCCAGTCATCATCAAAGATAGGCAGTCCCTGCGGTATTTGTTTTTAAACCACCTATGTGATGTGCAAAGACACATTCAACCTCACATCTACATGGGCCCTGAGGATAGTCAAGAAGATACTGTTCCAACTAGAGATGGGCACGACTCAAAAAAATGGTGTTTCGTTTGTCGTTTGGTCGTTTAGGGGTCCGTTTCGGTTCATTTTCGTTTTCGTTGGGTTTTTCACAATTTTTTCGTTTTCGTTTTTGTTACGTAACGAAATAAAAAACAAAAATGAAAAATTGCTGTTTCATTAGCATTCTTTTCAGTTCAATGCATTCGCCGCAACGAAAACGAAAAACACAGCAAAATTTTTCGTTTCGTTTCCGTTTCCGTTTTGTTTTTGAAAAATTTTCGTTTTCATTTTCGTTACGTAACGGAACGAAAAAACGAAAACGAAAACGAAAATTTCGCTGAGTCGTGCCCATCTCTAGTTCCAACAGCTAGCATGTACAACAATCCGGTGTGTTTAAAGAGCCCTATGCATACGGTGGCAGATCCAATGTATAAGAGAGCATGATGTTTAAGGAATGAGGCATATCACCCATGATTTACATGTTTGCTGGAGGCATATCAGTGTACATGCTTACAGGACTTAAATTTCCCCTCTGCCTCATCAAGTATGGAGCTGCTCAGAGTTTGAAGCAAAAGTTAAGTGAAATTTGAAAGCAGGGCTTCCTTTGTAGAAAGCTGCTTTAGGCCAGATTCTTTGTCCTCCCAGCCCTCCCTAGCCCAGCCTCTACTCTACGAGTCCTCCAGGTGCTACAGCAAGTACTTTCTCATCTGTTCACAGAGATTCCCTATAAGATTTTCATCATGGAAATCGTATAGTCTGTCCACTGAGCTACAGACTTTACTTAGTCACATGGTATTTTTCTTTAATCAGAAAAGGGTTACAGTGGTCCCCTGCCTGTTTGCGGTTCATATACTGTGGTCCCACTATATTGCGGGATTGCAGTATTTGAAAAAGGTACCCTGGGGTAAGGGGGAAGGCCTGTTTCAGGCCTCCCGTACTTACCCCAGGACTGGCACTGCCCGAATGAGCCTGCGAGGCCTTCCCGGGCCTTCTGGAGGCCCCAAACTGGCTTCCCTGTGAACCAGATGCTACTTCCGGTTTACTGGAACTCAATTCCGGTTTGCAGAAAATCATTTCTGAGGCCTCCGAGGGCCTTTCTAGGCCTGTTGGACGCTTCAGAGATGATTTTTGGTGATCCAGAAGTCACTTCCGGTTCGCAAGGAGGCCCTTTGGGGGCCTCCAGAATTCCCGGGAAGGCCCTCACAGGCCTGTTAGGGGCAGCACCAGGCTGGGGTAAGTACAAGGGGCCCCAGCTAGGCCCCCCAGGCCCAAACTGACCCTCGCAATAGGCAGGGGTTCACTGTATCTTTGCAAATCATGTAGCAGAAGATGCCACTACCATCCATCGTCCTTCTGCTAAACTGTCCGTTGTGTCTTTTCCTCTGCATGGAAAGCACACTCTCCAATTCAGGACACCTGAATGACCGCAAGAGTGACAAGATTCATGAGCAGTGGAAGGAAACGGGCAGCCAGCCCTGGCTTTCAACTTTTCCAGCTTTGTGCTGTTCAGCTCTTCACGTTTCTTGACACAGATGATCTATGAAGCTGTGTGAGCCATCACTTCAACCTGTCTTCCCTGGGAAGTCACCAGGGGATGTTCTGAGCTATGGCTGGCTGACTTTCAAATATTCTGATTCTGAAACTACAGTGGAAAGCTAAAGAGCAATGGGAACTACAAGGCAGAATGTACTCTATAAGGCAACTTTGCAAGTAGCGCTTTCACAGGGCCTTTCTCATACAGACATGCCAGTTTTCCTTTTACCTCTCCTACACAGGTACAAACAAAGGAAGGCACACAACCATCAGGTAGCTTTTGCCCTCATCCAAATCTTCTCATACTAAGAAGAGTTACAAACAAATGCATCTCCTTCCTACCTTTCCTCCCCGAAATCCAATCCACACCTGATTCTGTCATGTTTCTTAATTTAAAAAAAAAACACTCATGTGCATTTCTATGGCATGAAGATGGCTGCCTGTGCCCATTATTGCTGCCCAGACTTTGTGGCACACAGTGCAACAGGTCGGACAATAATCTGGTAAAGCTTTGATATGAGACGGATTGACATTTGTCTCTTGAAAAGCACATTGGCAAGTTCTTGGCAACACCACCAGGCTGTATTCAGCCTTGCTTGCACATTGCCACTGATGCCACCATTGCCTTGGATATGGAAGCCAAGACACTGGAATATATATACCTTCTTTAAACTTTGTCCATGTATTTGGAGTGTTCCATGGGTTGCAACAGTCTCTAGGTACTCAGTTTTTTTTAAATGTTTTTGGCTAAGACCAAAGTATTGGAGGTGCTCTTTCCATGTCTGAACTTGCCACTGCAGTTTGTTCCTAGTGGCAGTAGCAAGCATGACATTGTCAGCGTAGAGTAAGGTCCAGGGAGCATTTTGCTGCAGGTCTATGACTCTCATTCAGAAACAATAACTCTAGTGAGTTCTGTGGATTGGTACTGCCCAGAATTTATTAATAACCCAGCAGCCTATTGACATTATTATGATATGTGGGTTATAGTTTCTAGACTGCTGCCAAGACTCCTTGTAAAGCCTCCATTACACAGGCAAAGCTTCCATTACACAGGCAAAGGTAAAGCCCCCCCCCCGCACATGTGTGCTAGTCATGTACGACTCTAGCGGCGGTGCTCATCTCTGTATTCAAGCTGAAGAGCCAGTGTTGTGCAAGTCCGTGGCCACATGGCCGGCACGGCTGCAAGGAAACACTGTTTCACCTTCCCACTTTTTACAGAGGTACCTATTTATCTACTTGCATTTACATGCTTTCGAACTTCTAGGTTGACAGGAGCTGGGGCTATCAGTGGGAGCTCACTCCACTGCATGGCACCTGGGATTTGAACTGCCAAGCTGCTGACTTTGCAGCCGACAGTTTTCAGAGTCTTAGTCCACTGAGCCACCATGCTCAGTTATAAAAGTTGGTTTGACATCTCAACTGGCAATAATTGCAGTCAAGGCATGATCAACCCCTCTTGCACTTTGATAGTTTGGATCTGAGCCATGCATAATCCTTAGATTAATTATATCATTATGGTTTAATTGTGGCAATTACTATTTGCTTGACTTTCTCAAAAAGCATCAATGTCATTAGAGGACCTTCTAGTTTAAGTAAACACTATCATTCACTGTTACCCATTCGCCACCCAACAAAGACAATACCTTTTCGGACTTCTCATTGGAAGCCCTCCCCCCCCCCCGAGCAGAACAAACATTTGATATTAAAATAGCATGATGTCGGTGACATTGCTTGTCTTCCTACTAGAGCCACCCACCTATCTCACCTCATCATCAACGGAAAGTAGCCAAACACACAGGGAGAGCATAGGGCTCATTCCTGACTGCATGCTTCATGAAGTGATCATTGTTCAAAGACTGTAGTCATCATATGCACTGTTTTTGATACAAGATTTCGTTTTTATTAAACATGCTTTAATGGGGTCACGAAGAGTTGGTCACGACTGTAATGATACAACACACACACAGGCTAGGCCAGTGGTTCCCAACCTTCCTAATGCCGCAACCCTTTAATATACCGGTAGTCCCTCGTGTTGTGGTGACCCCTTGCCCTCCTTGGAAGAGGCCACAAGCCCCCTTTGGCAGGCCAGTGCTGCATGTGCCATAGAGAAGCCTCAGCCAATCGCAGCCTCCGGTGCCATTGACTGACATCCCTCCAACCTATCAAGCTGTACCTCACTCTTTCCTCCCCTTCCTCCCCCTCCTCCTCCAGATCCAAGCCATTTGTGCCTTTTTCTTCACTGGCTCATGGCGACCCCTGTGATATGGTCGTTCAACCCCCAAAGGGGTCCCAACCCCCAGGTTGGGAACCACTGGGCTAGGCAGAAAAAAAGCACAATGGTTGGGAAATACTTTCTTATTTATTTATTTATTTATTTATTTGTTATATTTATATCCCGCTTATCTACTAGGTACTCTAAGCGGCTTACAAAAAAGGCTGCAAAGCCAGCAAAATACAATAAATAATCAGACAGACAAACCTATAAACACCCTAGACACTGTTAAAACCAAATAACACCTCGACTAAAGCGCAAATTACGATAGCGGGGGAAAAAAAATTAACTATCGCCAAAGGCCTCACGAAAAAGGTAGGTTTTCAGCGCCTTTCGGAAGGCCAGCAGGGACTCTGCAGAGCGCACTTCACTGGGGATGGAATTCCAGAGGCTGGGGGCCGCCACAGAGAAAGCCCGGGTCCGAGTGCTCGTCCTCCGGGCTTCCCGAGGGGTGGCGACCCGAAGCAAGTGCGCTCGCGCCTGCCGAACGTTACTACAACTATATCAAGACAGAGACACAGGAGAAAGCTTTTTCTGTTGCTGCTCCCTAACTCTGGAACTCCTTTCCACGGGAGGCCAGGCGGGCTCCATCTTTGCTGATGTCTGTAAGCCAAAGCCTTTCTCTTCAGGCAGGGTTTCCCTTTGAGACTGGCTGTATGAGTGGGATTTTTTAAATGGGTTGTTATGCATTACTTCTCTGACTGTGCTCTTAGTTTTGCTTTTATTTTCCATTTCTCAGTGTCACTTGTTTGTTCCTTTTTAATATTTCTAAGTGCTTTTAAACTTTAAATATTACCTTTTAATGTAAGGTGCCTTTCTATACTAATTATTTTTTAGCTTTAAATATTGTCTTTTAATGACGTAAGCCACTTTGAGTTCTTTTTAAGGAGAATGATGGGGTAAGATATCTTTAATAATAAATACCAAAATATGGCGATAACATGCAACTCTACCTCTGTTTCCCCACCCCAGCAGTGGATGATGTCCAGTCCCAGGAAGTCTGTCTAGGCTCGGTACTGGAATGGACTAGAGCTAACATGCTCAAACTGAAGCCAGGCAAGTCGGAGATTTTGTTCCTGGGAGAGTCCATTGATAGATTGGGCGATTACACTCCAAAGTTGGAAGGTGCCACCATTCCAATCACAGATCGGTTGCAGAACCTGATTGTGCTTCTCTGGCCCAGAACTTTCTTGGGAATCCTCAATTGCAGTGCTGTCCAGAACAGCTTTTTTACCATCCTAGAATGATAGCCAAGCTCCGCTCTCTTGGGACTGTTGTACAGGCATTGGTTATCTTCCATATCTACTACTGAAATGCCTTCTACGTGGGACTGCCCTTGAAGCTGGCCCAGAGATTGCAACAGGTTCGAAATGCTGTTGCCGGACTGGTGATGGGCCATGGCAAATTTGGTCATACTGTTCCTGCTGTCAAACATCTCCACTGGTTGTGGACTTCAGTTCCATCATCCTTCATCAATGCACCTATTAATCAGAGGTGGTGGGAGCCGTTCCCCGCTAACTTGTAGCATGGCACAGATTCTCCATTCTGTTCTATTGATAAAATTAATGGACTGGAATTTGGGACACAGAACTTACCACTTATGCAGGAAAAGCTAGTTTCACCTCCCCTCCAGAAATACTACTTTTGTTTTTAAAAATGTATTTATTATTATTATTATTATTATTATTATTATTATTATTATTATTATTATTATTATTATTATTATTATTATTATTATTCACTGGAAAATTACTGATCTCAGGCATGCAAATGGCAGACGTCTCTTCCCCTAGTGATTTTAGGGGAGCCATTAAATTTTGGAAAAGTTAAGTTTTCTAGGGTCAGAGATACTAAACTCCAAAGGAGGGGTGGGTGCTTAATGGAAGGAGCCAGTGTCTTCGGCATGCTTGTAATACTGTGTGACGGTTGTTAAGGTTGCCATTTCAGCATATCTGAAAAACAGGAGAGGCATGTGAAAATGTGGTACAGTATCTTTCTTCCATAATTTAGTGAAGAGATATGTAACTATGAATGCAACTTGAAGATTGCAGATCATTCAAGTACTTTGAATTTCCCCTTCACCATATTATAACTTCTGTGTAATTTGATTTTCCCTCCACTATGGGAAGGAATACATTAAAAGTAACTAACAAAAATGGGGACTCCTTGAGATTCGGGAAAGTGGATTTCCCAGTGGTTTGGAAAAGACAGGGGCCAATATGCTGTAGAATTTCCAACATGAAGAATGGCAATCACACAGGTGGTCTCCTCCAGTTTCCTGATTTGCACTTGATAACTATGTAGTCAGAGACTACCAAGTGCACTATGGCCCTGAAAATAGTTCACTGTCTTTGGCCAGCTGTCCTTGTGTGGTTCTAGCCAAGAAGTTTTCTAACAATTAAGGTAATATTTGTGCCTAGAGATGGGCACAACTCAGAAAAAAATTTTCGTTTTCGTTTTTGTTTTCGGCTAGGGTCCGTTTCGTTTCGTTTCCGTTTTCGTGAGCTAATTTCAAAATTTTTCGTTTTCGTTTCGTTATGTAACGAAAACGAAAAAACAAAAACGAAAACAAAATTTTTTTGTTTCTCCCCATTTAGCTCCATTATGTGTTTTTCCAGTAACGAAAAACGAAAATTGGCTCAAAATTAGTCGTTTCGTTTCCGTTTTCGGTCCATTTTTGAACCGTTTTTCGTTTTTGTTTCGTTACGTAACGAAAACGAAAAAACGAAAATGAAAACGAAAATACCGCTAAGTCGTGTCCATCTCTATTTGTGCCCCCTCTTTTCCCCTGAAATCCATTCAGAATTCAATTGCTGTTTCCCTGTGTTGCATCCGTCTGGCATAGAACCTTTACATTTATTGAGCTGTGGGGCTCATCGTCTCACGGCAGTCTCCGTTTTATATCATTGCCATTATCTCTTAAATAGGAGTCAATCATGCAGCTGTCTGGAGAGGTTCTTTGAATGCTTAGGAATAGTGGAGGAGTTTTTGTGTATGTCAAAGTGGGGGCTTGCATCAGTGGAATGTTCCTCTCCCTGGCAAGCATTTCAAATTGTAAATAAATAAATAAATAAATAAATAAATAAATAAATAAATAAATAGTATTGAGCTGGAAGGGGCTTGTTGTTTGCTTTGTTTTATGCCAGCAACCACTCCACTGGGAATTCTTCTTACTGCTACTGCTGGATTCATGAGAACTTTGCTTACACACACATTCTTGCCAAGGAACATGGAGGCTGCTCTGTGCCTTTCCGCGCAATGCGATCAAAATAGTTATTAAAGCATTGTGTCAACTTGTAATACATTCATAGAATCATAGTATAATGGAGTTAGACAGGGCCTAACAAGTCCCTCAAGTCCAATCCCTTGCTGAATGCAGCAATATATATTCAAGTAAATCTGACAAATCCGATTGTTGTCTTTTTTCTCTTGAATGCCTTTGGCACTGGAATGCTCACCATCTCCCAAGTATTGCATTGCCATACTGCTCGGAAAGTTAGGAGGTTTTTCCTGATATATCAGCCTAAATGTGGCTTCCTATAACTTGAGCCCATTATTATGTACCCTGCACTTTGGGATGATCAAGAACAGATCTTGCCCCTCCTCTGTACAACTACCTTCCAAGTATCTGAAAAGTGACGCTCAACATTTGGGAACGTTAGTTTGCTGTTCTAAAGGTTCCAGAATCCTGTAGCGAACGGGCAAAGAGATTCTGGGAGTGGTAGTCCAAACTGTGACTTTCCCCAGCTCCCAATGTGTAACAACAGCAAAGCATTTCCTCTTCCACAGTTGATTTGGAAGTGGTTCCAAAGAAAGACAATGATTATAGTATTTAACATCGTCAAAGCAAGACACCTCCGTGATGAACATTTGTGCCGCACATTACCAGCTTTATAATGGCCATTGTTCTGTGACAGTGGTCATTCGCTGTACAGATAATTGCAGAACAAACTCCATATTCCAGTTGACACCCTTTCTAATTACATCTCACCTTCATTAGGCTATTAAAGTGATAAATGCTAGCAATTACATTGAACCCCAGTGAAAATACTCCATCTGTGACATGCGCTGCTGGCAACATGAGTTATAGGCCCACAAGCTTCCACAGCGCAAGGCAAGGAAGAAAATGTACAAACAAACAAAAAGACACTCCAGCTGACAAGATGGCTGATACCTCTATGTTTCATTGCTGGGGTCAAACCCTGTTGCTTTTCTGGACTCATCCCTCTACAGGTGCAAGTAGCCAGTTCTTTTAGTTTTAATTAGGCCTGAAGGGAAGGTAACTCAGAAGTGTGCCTGGGGTGAATGGCGGACAAATGAAGTCAGGGTTGAAAACTGAATTTGAAAGCTCATATGGACGGCCTTGTTATGTGAAGGAGCCTGGCCTATCAGCAGGCAGGGAAAGCCTCACATGACCAGGGTCAATCCGGGTCCCAAGAGCACTGACGCACTTGCGGGGGGGGCTTCCCCCATTTTAAAAGGAGGAGGCAGGAACGGCAGCCTCCTCTTGCTGCCTGGACATGAGAAAATCCCAGCGTAACCTCTCCCTGTATAAAGTGGACCATGGACACTATGGTTTACTGTTGTACAATTGTTTTCCTTCAGTTGTCTAAACTTTAGGAACAGATGGCAGTTTCAGGCATTGGGGTGAATCCAAGCAGATGTAGCAGCACACAAGAACTGGAGACGGCATAACAGCTGATGAAGCAACATCAGAGGAGAGGGGCCACTGGCTGCATAAGGGACAGATGAAGGCCCCCAGAATAATTTACAGCAGGGACTACTGATGGGGTTTGGAAGACTGCCACCAAGGATTAATGGCAGGGACCACCGATGGGATCAATACCCCCGGGGGGGGGCAAGAAGGCTGCCATAATAGATGTTCCCATGGGATCATGAGGAACACGGAACCAACAAAGGGAGCAGGCAGGCTCCTTAATGTGCTGGATCTGACCCAATGTCTCAGCCAGAGTACTGCTTGTTGTGATCAATAAAGTTACGACCTTACATTTCCAAACAAGAATGGGTGTTGTCATGTTCTCATATGCCGGTCAAAACACTTAGTGGTAGGCAACAATAGCTGACAACTGAAGTCTGAACTGAAAACTGAAACTGGATTTGAAAGCTGTTGTTTTCTGTGTATCCTTGCCTTAAAAACATGCGTGCAATGAGATAACAAAGGAGTCTGCAAAGATTTGACCAAAAGTATCTAGAAAGCAGTGGTGTCATCAGAACAGGACTTTGAGGCACATACATGGGCCTTGGATAGCCAAATATGCAACATAGCTTACTTCCATTTTGACAAAAATATAGATTTTCATCCTTTTCACTTTCTGGAAAAGATAGCAATTCGGAGAAAACCAGGAAGCAGCAGGAAATACCAAATATAAGATATTTTCTCGATCAAGGAAGCCAGAACATTTACAGGGCCTCTTGTTCATAAGGTCACCTTAACTCAGGAACAACTTTATGGCTTGCAGTAACAATAATTCCCCATAAAATTTCCATTAAATCTAAGACATACACTGGAGCTTGGTAGTGACTCGCATCAAGACAAAAAATGTATACAATTTGAAGAGAAAACAGAGTATACTCACATAGTTCCTTGCTCTTCTTATGCAAACAGCAAGGAACCAGGTTCCATCTAGCTTGCACACACCCAGAGGGTCTGCCCTAGTTATACCCTGTGCAATATACTTTTCCTCTTCTTTGCTCCCTCTTTTAGTGTTGCTGTGATGTGTGGCAACCAATTAAGTTATGTTGAGCTCCTCATGGAAATACTCCAACTGTATGCAAGATGGGCAGTTCGTTTTTTGGATCAGTCCTGTACAGGTGAGAAAGACCAATGAAACCCGATGGCTAAAAGGAAGCCTTGCTGTATTCAACAGTGTCAGATCCAAAGGGGAAAAAATAATAATGTGTTGTCAAAAACATCATAGACAAGATTTGCTGGATAGAGAAGCCCTTTGCTGGTGGAAAGATGATTTTGTGTATAGCGTGTCAGATGGGAAAGGAGAACCATGTTAACTTCCGTGCTTACATACTAATGAGGGAAGGGAACAGATGCTGAGAGATGGCTGATAGCCCAGCCGAGAATAAGGAAGGCCCTATTCTAAGCAACAAGAAGAGCATTACATCAGCTGCTTGCCTAATGCACAAACAACTGACAAATTGAGCTTAAAGACCATAACTAAGGGCAATCAGCAGGAGCACATTAGAGAAGTGCTTTTGCCTCTAATTTCTCTTGAAAAAGAACATTAAGGCAAACAGAGAAGGCTGTGGCATTGGTGGAATTCTCTGCCTGATTGTGCCTTTTCTCCCATGCTAACTGGTACAGACCAGTTGGTAGTTTGGTTGTTTGCATCCCCAGCTAAGGCCAGGGGAATAAACACTGGAGAATGAGGACTCAGAACACAAAGCTATGCCCTGATAGATCCATGATATCTGTGATGTAGTGTGTGGCTATAAAAAGGACATGTTTTTGACAGTGGTTTGTAGCTGATCCTGCATAAAAATCATGTGGCTCCATGAGGATCCATTGGTTGGATCTGTGTTTTTGCACCACTGCAAAGCTTTTTCCTTTCTCGAGCCTTCTTCAAAACTGGATGCATTCACTTTGGTGCAGGCAGTGTGACTGCCTGAAGTGACGCGCACCATGGCTGCCATTTGAATCTTCTCCTCACACTTGGTGCCTGCAAAGCTGGGGAGCCAGAACAGAGTTACCTTAACAAGGTGGAAACAAGATCAAGTGAACACTTATTTCTGCCTCTGCCATTTCCTCACTTCCCTGCCCCCTTTTGACCACTTAGCACTAGCCTTTAGAACAAAGAAAAGAAGTGGAAAAATGGGAAGGGAAGAGGGAAACTAGGCACCAGGTGTAGAGAGGAGAGGATTCCAATAGTTAACAAGCTGCAAACAAGGCTGATTTTCTCCCTTCTCTCTTTAGACTCCTGTGGTTGGCAGGAGGAAATTAACTTGGGAAAATCTGACTTTCCAGATGTATCTTCACAGCAGATCCACTTGCATTTTCTCCACTGTGTAATCACACTCTTAAATTCCCAAGAGATTCTCAGACTTGGTGAAGGGGGGGACCCTACCTGCTCCAAAACTCTCATTCAGCACTACCCCATACTAGTACCGGGTTCAGTTCATTCATAGGAATGTAATGTGCCATTTGATTCTTGGACAGTCTCTTCAAAATAACCTCTAAAATGAAGTGAGATGATAGCATTTATGGAGCGTGGAGGACTACATACTAAGATGGGACACCATTTGACCAGATGAAACATCTCTAACGAGAAGCTGATCTGGGAATGTTTATCCTTCATTTAACATTTAGTATTTTGACCCTCTTCTTATTCATGCATATTGTTCTTTATATGCTTTTCCTTTGTTCTCCCTTCTGCATTCATTTGTACAGTTGTTTTTTTTATGACAATGTAACCTCCTTGAGATTCACAGCCCATGAAAAGTTCTGCCACAAGCCAGAACGAAAAGCCATTAAGGAAGCCAAATATAAAGGAAGAAGTGTGTGTGTCGGAGGGGGGGGATTGGACTCCTTCACATTAAAATAGGAGAGGACAAATGCCATCTGCCATTCTGGGGGGGTAAATAAAGGAAGGATCCCTAACATTTAGAGAATTTTGCAAGGTTGAGTTATTGTTCTTTGGCACTGATATTTAATGCTCCTTTTATATGGAGCTGAGATCCAAATTCTCAGCTCAGTTTTTTAGGTTGGATTAGACTGCTGGCTCAGTTAAAAAAAAGTACAAAACTAGAGTTTTTACTTGCCAACAGCAAAAAAGATAATAGCAAATATGGCCATATTTTCTTCTCTGGCAACAAATGCACACCAATTAATAGCTAAGAAGAAACATTTGTTGCAAACTGCACTACTGATATATGCTGAGAACAGTATTTCACATTCTCTTTTAGAATTATAAAATATATATGCAATCCATTGCTACAGTCCTCTTTTTAAATAAAACACTCCTAGCTATAGCTAATGTTCCAGACAATGTGTCTTATTACTGGAGAAGAAGCAGACCTGTAGCATTGAGCTTCTAAGATTCTGGAAGAGGGTTTATTAAGGATTAATATCCATAGCTCCTGCAAAGATCCTGTAAGTCACAGCTTGTTCAGCTAAAGGCAGAGAAGGGGAAAAGTTGGTCTCATCAGATCAGTAATGTTTGAAGGGAAGTGATAGACACAAAATGGCATCCAACTTTTAAAAAGGAGTGTAAAAGATGTAAAGACATATACATTTTTAAAAAATCTTTCAACATTAGCAGAAATAGTCAGGAACTAACTAAAACACTGAGAATTTTTATTCATGGTACAAAAATAATATCATCAGCAATGAAATAAAACTCAGCTCTTGTCAAAAAATTAATACATTAGGTGGTAGCTAATTATTTTTAAACAATTATTTCCAAGATACTCTATACTTATTTCATTTCTTTTAAAATTGGGTAGTAAGTATGTAACTCCCAGAATAAAACAGGCTGAGGAATCCCAGAATCCTCAGGTTGTCCCCTTTATCATAATTTTTCCCCTCATCTTTGAGTGAAGATACTGAATCTTGGAGGGGGGATCATGAACACAGATTGGATAAAAACAAATAACTTACCACCTGTTTTCCTAGGACCACTAGAACTCAAATGGCGCTAATAAGTAGGTAGTTTGAACCCTGGTCTTCAGAGTCCTTGTTAGAGATGGGCACTTCATCCAGTTAATAGCTTCACACGAAGTGGATGAAGGACCCATCCCTGGTCCTAGTCCATCGCTCTGTCTGCTACATCACGCTGGAGACTAAATAGCTACTTAAGGACAGAAGGTTTCTACACAACCCCTTTTCTATACTGATGGAGTTCTCTGTCCCTCGATGAAGCAAAAGTGGTAAGGACCTATGGAGCAGATGTTTAAGCTCTGTCAGTAAAACAAGAAACGTCTTAGTCTTGGGTAGTTCCTGAGCAAGCTAGCAAGTAGAGAAGCTCACCTCAAAATCTGGACTGTTGCTAGAGACACCTGCCACTTAGTCACAAGTCCCATGTACTTGTCATGCTTGCATAGTATTTCGGGCAAGATTGACTGATGAGCTCTTTGCTTCACAACCATATTCTCAGGTTATGCACCTTCTTCCAACCCTTTGCCACTTCGAGTCTCGCTGCTAAGACTACAAGTGGCACTGCAGTATATTATTATACATCTTCAATCATAGTAATTAAAAAACCAAAACAAAGACCAAAGAGTACATGGTCAGAGCTGCAATAGTAGGAAGGATTAAACAGGATTGCTGTTTTTAAGTCAGAAAGAAACACAAAACTGAAGGGCAAGTGAACTGCAAAGGGTTCTGGAGGTACAAAATCTTGAATGTTATCCCCCATGGCCAAAGGCTGTCAAGAAAATATCCCCACCATTTGTTCAGAAGCAACTTCTTGTTATGTTTTTTTTTCTTGGTTGCATATTCTACAAATTGGGGGTGGGGTGAGGAGAAAAAGAGAAGCTTAAACACATTAGTAATAAGTACACATATTTTGTTATCTCATGCTGACTATTGAATACATTACAGACATGCCTTCTCCCTCCTTTGTGTATGATGATGGAAAGAGACAAGCCATTTTATAGGTGCAACCTGATAACAAAACCTGAAGCTCTGTCTTCAAGCTTGTGGTCTCCATTTCAGAACCTGGTACTACAATCCCCATATGGCAAATACAACATAAACATTGTATTTCCCTACTCCATGCAGCCAATAAGACCTGTTCATCTCTGTTTTCCCATATCCCCTTTAAGGTTTGAAAGGCAGCTGCCTTTCTTTTCCTGCTTAAGTGCCCACAGAAATGCAGGACATTCTCTCTAGCTAGGTGCAATGTCATGACTGCAGCCTTACTGTATGGTAGGTTCTAGAGATGGGCACCAAACAAAAAAAATGAAACACTGTTTTGTCGTTTTGTTACATAACACATTGTTTCAATAGAAACCATTTTGTGATTAATTGAACCAAGCAGACCTTTTTTGTTTGTGGGAAATGAAACAAGGAAGGTTCCTCAAGTTCTTCCCTGTAAGCCCCCAAAATTTGGAGAGATTTACAAGCCCCCCTGCAATTTCCATGGCACTAGATGCCTGGGATCACTATCTTTGAGTACATATTTTATATTCAAAAATACTGATTGCATGCATATAGTAACATGGAAAGAACAGCATAGCTTCTTTGGACTCTTCCCTGTAAGCCCCCCACATTTGGAGAGGTTTGGGGTTCAGGGGGCTGAGTTATTAAACTCCAAATGGGATTCCCCGAGGAGAAAATCGTTTGTAATTAAGGGAACCACTTGAGGAAGATCCCCCTGCAGGGGGCGGGGCTATTATCAGCTTCCCAACTCAGTTAAAAATTATTTTCTCCTAGGCGGACCCCCCTTTGGAGTTTAATAACTCAGCCCTCTGAACCCCAAACCTCTCCAAATTTGGGGGGCCTACATGGAAGAATCCAAAGAAGCCACCCTGCATTTTTGGTGCCTCCAGAGCCCAGGGGAGCCATTAACAAATCATTTCAATTCATTTCATTCTGAAAATTATTTGGATATTTGTTAGCAATGTAACGAAATGAAACTACTAAAGAAACGAAAGAAAACTCTATATGTTCGTTTTGTGCCCATCTCTAGTAGGTTCAAAGGAATTCCATACCTTGAAAGACATTGATCATGTGAGCAGAGTGCATTGAAAACTCTTGTTCGTGTGTTCTTGTATTGTCCATTACATTACAGTGATAACTACAGATTTGTTGCACTGGTCCTAATAAAATTGGATGGAAAATCTAATGTGGACAAAGTCCATTTTATGTTACCTGTGGAGGTGCCTGACATTCTGGAAAGAATTTCTGATTTCATAAGCTCAATTGTGAAAAAGCAAAGCTTCATTTTCAAGTAAACATTTTTGTGTTTTGGTCTTCTTTCTCCCCCTCCCCACTGGATTTTG
>JAHTLZ010000275.1:21029007-21047137 GCA_023846285.1 Phrynocephalus versicolor
CTGTTATATTTATACTCCAACCTTCTTGACAATGAACTCAAGGTGGAGTACATGATTGTCCTGGTCTCCGCTCCTCACTACAGTCCTGTGAGATACATGAGACAGAGAGAAGCAGCCAAAGATCTTCCTGTGAGCTTCATGATCCCAAGTCCTAGCCCAACACTCTAAATAATATAGCCACTCTAATTATGACAACCGTGTTGGCTCTGCTCTCTGAAGAACACTGCATTTTCCACTTACCCAGGTACCAGGGAAAGAGGAAGGCCAGAGAAAGAAAGAGAGCAGAGAGGAAAAGAGAAATACTAACAGCACTTCTTCTCTGCCACCTGAGCTAGAGCCACAACAGAAAGCACAATGTTTTGGATGGCCTGGCTGGAAAGATAAAGGTGTTTTGCTTAGATTAAGTGGTGTCAGGTGAAGACACTTTTAAAAGAAGCCTTACAAATCACAAGGGGTTATATTCCAGGCCAGAAAATTACAAAGCTTGGCAGCACCTCTGGCATTGATGCACTTAGCTGAAGCGCTATGACAAATGCTGTGGAGAGATGGTTTCCTTAGAGAGGCCATGTAGAACCAACCAAAAATATCAGAGACTATCCCCGGCTTGAGGCAAATATTTGGGTTGTTTCAGAAGACCTTCAATAATTTTTACGAGGGCAGGACCTTTAGCCAGCCAGCTCACAGCTCACACACACACACACACACAAATGTGCATGCTTCCAAGAACAGTAGAAAATCCTGCTTTCTGTATTCACTAACCTAGCTCCTCAGAATAGCATTATTTACAGGGATCATGGGGTTAGCAGTGCTGGGATCACTACACTGAAGATCTGCTATGCCAGAAGTGGATTAGGAAAACAGGAAAACCACTTTTTACTCTGTGAGACCCTTTGGCTACCCAGGCCGGTATGGTTAGTTCTGACCGGCAGCAAATGATCTCCACTGGTTTACAGGAAGAAGACTTCCCAAACTGTATGCAGAAGTTCCTGGTATTCCCTAGCTAGTTTCCTGTAGATACCCGATCAAGTTTGGCTCAGAAATCAGTGAGATCAGTATTTCCAGGTTAGTTTGGTGGGAGAGATATTGTCCCAACCTAATCCATCCTAAGTAGAGATGGGCACGAATAAAAAAAATGGCATTTCGTTTGTTGTTTCTCGTTTGGAGGGTCCGTTTCAGTTTGTTTCCGTTTTTTGCGAATTTTTGCAAAACATTCAGTTTTCTTTTTGTTCATTTCGTTACCATTTTGTTACCATTAATTTTGATTTTTTTTTGTTATTTTTTAGCATTTTAAGCAATTCACTCATATTGCAGTAACGGAAATGAAACGCACGACAAAATTTCCGGTGTTTCTGTTCGTTTCGTTTCATTTTAGAGACAAAATTTGTTTGTCGTTTTGTTGCGTAAGAAACAAAAAATGAAAATGGAAATGAAAAATTGTTCATTTCGTGCCCATCTCTAATCCTAAGAGTCATATTGCTACACTTACTAATTATTTAAACCAACCTGGACAGAGCTATATTATTGGAACAGAAACCCAGGCCTCATTTGATTTTATCCACCAAGAGTCTGCTTCATATTCTGTCAAATCCCAAATGGAATACATCTGATTTGGAGAAATTTCCAGACTGAAGCCAGACCTCACAAAACAAAGTGAATATCAGTGTGACTCCTATTGGCATTTAATGAATTTGATCTGCATGTAGAAGGACACTGAGAGCCCTGTGTCTACATACGTTATTTTCCCTGTCTGGGAAAAGGCAAAACAAACAAAACAAATAAACAAATAAAACAAAACAGAAACTTAGACCCTTATGCAGGAAGTTGGACGCATTTGAATATGGCGATACAAATGAATTTTGAAGATACCTTGGACAGCCAGAGTAACTTATGTAGCCGTATTAGAGCACATGAATAAAAAGCTAGAAATCCTCAATACCATAAAGAGAAGAAAATTACAATTAGAGATGGGCACGACTAGGGAAAATGACGTTTTCGAGTTGTCGTGTGTCGGAAGCAGCCCGTTTCGGCTCGTTTCCGTTTTTTGCGAAAATTCGCAAAAATTAGTCGGTTCATTTTTTTGTTTTTTCGTTGTCGTTAGTACTGGTTTGGGGGGGTAGTGGGATCCTGGAGGCAGCTGCAGGAGTCAGCCAGAGCCACAAGTGACGGACTGGCAGACTCTTTGCACCCGCTGCGTCTCACTAAGAAGGGAAACGTACTTGCGTGTAGTGCATTGCAAGTAGATCTGGCTTAGGGTTAAGATGGGTTAGCGCAAGGGCTAGGGTTAGGCTAGTTATGGGTGAGGTTAGGGTGAGTATTGAGGTGCACCTCTGGGTGCCTCTCTGACCCACTTAGAAGGACAGTGTACTGGCGTATGGGTTAGGCTTAGGCTTAGGGTTCGGGTTCGGGCTACGATTAGTGGGCTGTTTATGCCCGATTGGCACATCCCAGAAGTCTCTGTGGTCACCCTGGCCAAGTGGCCATGCGATTGGTGGAAGATTTGCATGGTCCACTCCCATGGGTGAGCCCATCATTGCGAATGTGCAGGTGTAATAAAATAAAATAAAATAAAATCAATGGAGATGTTTGGTTTTTTTTTGCAAGAAAAACCCACTGCTGCTACTGTAAAAATTCAAGCATTTAAAATAGCTAATTTTCACATGTTTCTGTGGTGCTTTGGTGGGGTTTTGGGCCACGATTTCAAAAAACATATTGCGGTCGCCATTTTGGATCCCCCCGCCCGCACACCGCATGGCAAAGGCAGACGAGACGATGCCCCCCCTGCATGGTACCAGCAGCGCAGCAGTAGCAATAGCCAAGGAGAGGGGGCGGGGAACCCCCCCCCCAAATAAAACACCCTTCTGGCCTGTTAGGTGCCCTCAGACAGTTTTTGCCTGCTTTTAGGGCCGGGGATTTTTTTTTTAAAACTTTTAAAAACTTTTTTTCTGCGCCGCTTGGCATCGCGCGATCGCGCGATGCCAGGAACGACCACGACAAATCAGACCAAATTATTTGTTCGTCGGTTCAAGTTCGAGTTCTGGCAGAGTAATTCCCGTTACCGTTTCCATTGAGTAACGGAAACAAGTAATGGAAACGGAAACGGGAATACCGCTAAGTCGTGCCCATCTCTAATTACAATATTTTGGTCACATAGTGCACAATAACAAATACCATCTGCTGCAGGTTATCCTTCAAGGAAAAATAGTGGGAAGCATGGCCCAGGACATAGAAGAACATTCTGGCTTAAGAATTTAAACCAACAGTTCTCAGTGAGCACAGCTTCTCTATTTAGAATAGCTTTAGATTTTTTTTAAAAAAATATAGTACTTGAAGAAGAAGAAGAAGGGACGGGAGGTGGTGATTTGGTGATATTCATCAGTTTTTAAGATTATAATAAATGGTATAGTCAGAAAATTTGTAAGGTAAACTTAAAAGTATTGTCCAACTATGTAGAAATTGCAGGCTTAACACCTCCATTTATACTGTGGAAAACAAAAATCCAGACAGGGAACTATGGATCTGATTGTTATAATTAGGAGTCTCCTTCAAACAAACCACCCCTTATTGTTAGTTTTTAGTTATATTTACCTCAACAGGGAATAGTCTTATTAGAGTAAGTCAAAGACTCTAGTGTTGAGAAAGAATTTAAAAAAAACTTTCTCATTTACTCCCAAAATCTTAGTATATGTCAGAATAACAAACATTTATATGTTACATAGTTTTTAAGATCTTAATCGTGGCTAACTTCGGTAAATCCTTCACCCAGACTCTGATAGCTTCATAAGTGATAGGTTCTAACACTCAAGGAACACTGATACTGACCCAGAACCCTGGCTGAGGAAAAAGGCAGGGAAATGAATCTAAAGTAGAGAGGGAACAATTGGGTAATTTACATTCAACCCACAATCCCTCCCATCCAAACCATAATGCATATTATGTAGGTTGCTATAATAGCAACAAAATGGTTATAAATACAGGTGAGACCAAATGAAAAATGAAACACTGTTCTGTCATTTTGCTACATAACAAATTGATTCATTATATAACAAAATGGTAGAATGTGTTTTGTGATGAAATGAAATGAAATGAACTGCCATTTTTGGCACAGAAAATGAAACAATTTGTCCTAGATACACCCAATTTGTGGGGCAGCTTCCTTGAACTCTTCCCTTTAAGCCCTCCAAATTTAGAGAAGTTTGGGATTTAGGGAGCTGAGTTATTCAACTCCAAAATTGGTCCCCCAAGCAAAAATAACAACAAAAATTGTACATAAGAACATAACATAAGAAGAGCCATGCTGGATCAGGCCAAAGGCCCATCTAGTCCAGCTTCCTGTATCTCACAGTGGCCCTGCCAAATGCATCTGGGAGTGCACAAGACTAGAGATCTGTCTCCTGATACCACTCCCCTCCATCTGGCCTTTGAAGTACCCTGGTTTTAAGCCTGGAGATTATACATCTCCATCATGGTTTGTAACCTGTGATGGACTTTTCCTCCAGGAATCTGTCCAATCCCCTTTTGAAGGCATCTAGGCCAGATGGCATCACCACATCCTGTGGCAGGGAGTTCCACAGACTATATGCTGGGTCAAAAATACTTGAAAATACTGTTCCTATGCATCTAGCAGCACAGAAATTACAGCAGAGCTTCCAAAAGCTATTCCCTGTAAGCCCCCCAAATTTGGAGTGCTTTGGGGTTCAGGGTTCCAAAATTATTCAGCTCCAAAATGGGTCCCTCCAGGAAAAATCGTTTGTAATTGGAATGAATATGTTCTCGAAGATAGTGATCCCTCTCAGGCATCTAGTGGCATGGAAATTGCATGGGAGCTTCCTCAAGCTCTTCCCTTTAAGCCCCCCCCCATCAATCTCTTTGTTCTACTAGTAATATTGCTGTAGTAGGGTTTTTTTTTTTTTTGGTTCAGCTGACTGGTGCTTTTTCGAGCTATTGCTTTTATTTCAAAGAGAGAGGTTTGTTTTTGCTTCTCCTTCCTCCTGTATTCATTGTTGTGGGAGGAGTGGTACTCTGAGTGTTGTGCAGGTGCTTTTCAGACAGCACTTGCTTGCTGTTATTTTAAAGAAAGAGAGAGATTAGTTGGGTGTTTCTTTTATTTTAGTTGACTTGATTGTGAGTGTGTTTGAAATTCAGTCAGAGTTTTTTTCTCTCTGTGTGTGTGGGTGCATGTCTCTCTGCTCAGGCAGTAGGCACAGCACCACAGACAGCAGCCAATCACCAGCTGTTTCTTGGATATTATATTTCATTCTGTTTGGATTTTCATAAGCAGGAATGAGTTTAGGGAGGGATTTTGGGCAGAGGTTCTTCTAACCTCTTTATTAATATTTGGATAAGATACTTCTTTTTCTCTCTCTCTCCTACCCCTTTCAAAGTTTACACATTCACCCTTCCACACACATTGTGTTCTTCCCACCACCACCAGTACCACTTCCCCACAGTGTATTCTTTCATTTACCTTACCCCTCAACAATACCATACACCGTTAATAAAAATATATAAAATGAAGAATATTAAGGGAACTCCTGGCAAAATAAAAATCCAGAAAACCTTGTTCCCTGTAGGCAGCAGGCCCACTGCTGGCCCTGCTGCTGCTGCCAGTTCCACCAGTTCATCCCAGCAGCATTCATCACAGCACAGGAATGAAGCAGGCGCAGGTTTATCATGCAGTGCAGGTACCAAAAAACAAGCAAGTGCAGTCAGGGAACCTTCTCCTGGACCTGAACCACTCCTGTATCTTGAGGAATCACATGAGTTGATCTTGGCTGGAGAAGAAGGAGATGATGATGATCATCATCATCAGCAGCAGCAGCAGGAAAGTATGTCCTCTGCTCTGATAATAAATGCAGATCTTCCTTCCTCTGCTGCCAGCACCCCCCAGTACTCCCATCTCCTCCCAGTCCCAATCAAGTGCCACCCATTCATCCCAGGGTGGCAGTGGCATTGGGAGCCAGCAGTGCCAGCAAACAGCAGCATTCAGCAGCATTCAGCGCCCTCAGAGCTCCAATGAGGAAGACCTGAGGCTGGTGACTTGCGATGTTTGCAAGCTGGTGGTGCTCAGGGGCAGTGACCCCAGGCACATGTCCTCAAGTGCCCTGAGGATACACCTATAGAGGCACCACCCCAGGCTACCGCCGTTGCCAGTTGATAATAGTGGGGGAGCAGTAGAGGGCAGGGAGACAGAGGCTCCACCACCAGTCAAAAGAACTGCTGGCACTGCCACTGAGGGAGCAAAATCCAGGCAGGCTACGTTGCATGATGTGTTACCTCTCAGTGGTGCACAAAGCATGAGCCAGCAGGCCAGGGGCAGTGCACAGGAGGAGACCACTCATCTGGTGGGTGAGATGGTTGCCTTGAGTGGGGTGCCTCTGTGTTTTTTGCATTCCCCAGGGTTCCAGCACCTCCTCAAACACCTGGCCCCCTGGTATGAGCCTCCATCCAGGAGAACCCTGAGTCATCACATGATGCCTCCCTGCAAGACCCCCTTTGTTAGTCTTTTTCTTGGTTGTTGTTGTTGTTGTTTTGTTGTTTTGTTTTTGTTTCCCCCCTGGTTTCGCTGCCATCTTGCCTCATCGCCTCTACCTTCTTTGTTTTGTTGTTCTGTTATTTGCTTTTATTGCTGTAAGCCGCCTAGAGTTCCCTTTGGGAAGATGGGTGGGATACAAGACTAATGAATAAATAAATAAATAAATAAGAATCTGTCAGGGAGATGGTCCATGGCCAGCTGTCACAGGCCAGAGGTCGGAAGATCCACTTCATTTCTGACATGGGGACTAGGGTGCACCATGCATACTTGTCCCTGATGGCTCACTGTTGGCAGCTGGAGAATGTGCATGGTGGCATCATGGCATCAGAGGCGGGACCACAGAAGGAGGCATCCGTACAACCTACAGGTTACCAAGTGGTTCTGCTGTAGGTGTGGAACACGGAGGACTTGGCAACAGGCAGAAACATCTCTGAGGAATTTCTGTCTGTGCTGAGGGAGTGGGCAACCAAAGGGGAAGTGAAGCATGGCCACATGGTGACGGACGCAGGTCGTAACGTGTTGGCTGGGTTGAATGCAGCAGGATTTGAGGGCATTGTTTGCATCATACACAAGTTAAAGGGAAGAGTCCAAGGAAGCTACCCATCAAATTAGGTGCCTCTAGCATCCAAGGAAGCCATTTTATATCATAACAAATTGTTTCATTTTGGTTCATTTCATTTCGGAAATTCTTTAAAAATTCATTAATACTGAAGCGAAACAAAGTGAAACACTATATTTTTGTTTCGTGCCCATCTCTATTTGTAATAGCAAAAAAATATAGAAGGCATGGGAATCCTGTTTTATGAATCAGAATTTGCCCCTGGTTTTTTTTTTTAAAGGAGGGATGTTTTTGAAGCCCAAGGACTACTTCAAATTAAAAGACTAAAGACTATGCATGTAAATCTATTCAAATTAGCAAGGTCTTGAAAGTAATTTTAAGCACAACCTCCAATTAACTATGAAATCAGCCCAGTTTTACAAGAACAACCATTTTGCTTCATTCTTCCAACCAAAGCAAATGTGACAAAAAGATAAAATGGCACCTCAAATCCAAGATGTCTCTGCTGGTTTTGCATGTTCTGTGCCATGCAGTAGCTGGTTATTTAAGTGACAGATAACTTTTTTATTTTATACCAGTGTCACCATTCCAGCTCCAATATAGCAGCTGAGGAGTGATGCGGGCTTCAATTTTATCTCATGCATCAACAAGAGAATTGCCAATTACATTCAGTGTCTGAGATTTTTATAGCTGGTGGGGTGGCATAAAGCAGAGAGAGCACAGCTTGATTTGCAGATGCAAGGCAGGGCTGACAGCTAGAAACAACTTGTTTTGACTTGTAAAGTGAGCCAGTTTGATAACAGGAGCCCCTCAAGAGGAACAGGGCTGCAGCACAAAACTGTTGCTTTTGACACCCTTCTGATACATGCACGGATCACTGGATGCACTTTCTTTGTTACACCATCTCCTCTTCTTTATTGGGCAGTTGGTGTGGCTTTCACAGGGCTCTTATTGGCCGTCACTTCACGAGGCTCCTCGCTTCGGAGCGTCATTGCCTTCGCTTTGAATTCGAAGGCGATCACGTGGTCTCCCTTCGCCCCCACCCCTTTTTCTATGTACTCACGCGGGCAGCTTTTCCGTTCGAATCGAGATTGACCTCACGAGCTCCATTCGCATCCAAACACTCATGTTTTTTGCCCGTTTCCCGCGGTCTCCGCTTTTTTTAAAAAAAAAGAAAACGGTGTATCGATGCATCGATGCTTGGCTGTCAGTTACAGCGAAGCGCTCTAAATGTGTGACTCTTTGCTTCATAATTATTATTTACATTATAATTTCCATTGGCGGCCTCCTAAAACTGCTGTTCCCCATCATGGTCACTAGGTGGGCCATCGCACAACGATTGTACTTCTTCTTTCAAAGGTCCTCCAGGACACTGGAGTAACCCCCTCCTTACTCCCTAGAGTATACACCAAGCCTCTTCCGCCTTCTTCCTGCCATTCTCCCGGTATCATGCCTCCATCGCGTTCTTCAGCCCGCCTGCAGAAACTCCATAGGTATAGTCCATACATTATTGCTGTGTTGCACAATGTCAATACTTTGTTGAGCACTGTAGCTTTGTTATTTCTGAGAAAGGGAAGACGAGTTTTCCGACGCCGAGTGCTTTTTGGCGAGGCGTTGAGGGCATGCAACGCTTTGATATGGGTTAATTCGGCTTGGATAAGAAGCTCGCCTCGAGAGAAGCTTTTCTGGTGTTACCCAGGACGTTCTCAGTGGTTTCACGACACGGTTCTTCAGCTTTGGGACGATCGCCAGTGGTTAGAAAACTTCCGTATGACTAGAAGAACACTTTTTTGGGTGGCCGATAAGCTGCGTCCGTTTCTGATGCGCAGGGACACAGTTATGCGCTCAGCTGTCCCAGTGGAAGAGAGAGTGGCAATCGGCGTGTACTTTTTGGCAAGCCGTTCTTGCTACAGAACCATCGCTCTAGTATTTCAGAAAGGAAGTTCAACTGTTGCAAGCATTGCAATCGAGGTTTGCCTTGCAATGGAACACGTTCTTCTTAAGGAAGAGGTCCGCCTGCCTGAGTTCAATAAGGTAAGCTGCTTTCGGCCATCCCACTCTTTACTTGTATTCTGTACCAGCGCCTTTACGGTTTAGGAAACTAATGATTCTTTATGTTTATTTTCTCTGTTTCTACAGATGACATCATCTATGAAAATCTTCGGGTTCCCACATGCTATAGGTTGTATCGACGGAACGCACATTCCGATAAGCCCCCCCAAATTGCAGGGGCCGGCTTACTTTAACAGGAAATCATTTCATTCTGTATTGCTTCAGGCTGCTTGCGACGGAGAGGGAATTTTTTTCTCTATGTTGACTGGTCATTCAGGTGTTAATCATGATGCCCATGTGTTCAGATCATCTATGCTTTTTAGTCGGATGGAGGAAGGAACCCTAATACCTGGCAGTCCTATGTTCCACTATGCAGGGGTGTCAATACCTCCCATTATATTAGGGGATGGTGCCTATCCATTGTGTAAGTGGCTAATGAAGCCCTTTGCTGTTACTAGAAATGACAGGGAGCGCCACTTCAATAAGGTTTTTAATCGCTCAAGATGCGTCGTGGAGAGAGCATTTGGGCGGTTGAAGGCCAGATTTAGACGTTTGTCTGTTAGGATTGAGGTACACATAGAGAACGTGAATTCAATTATTGCCTCTGCTGTGATTCTACACAATATATGTGAGCGTGAAAACCATGACATACTTGATGAAGAACAAACTTCAATACCCCCACCTGAAACACATGATGATTGTGAAATAAATGACTACCAGAGGTCTGGGACTGCACGTGCAGAGGCTGAGGCCGTGCGGAATGCTATTGCGGAGTACCTGTTTACCCATGTGAAGTGACAGGGGCACAAAATAACAAGTTCATCTACTCTATTTTACTATTTTGTTGTATACTTTCATTTGCAGTAGAATTGAGTGGGTTTACAGTATGGGTTCTTCCTGTTTACTTCCTTCCGTTAATAAATGTTTCTGTTTAACTTGCATTACTTTCCTTTAACTTAACTACAAAACACCAGTAGGTTTTGCAAACTGCTACACCGGCTATGCAAAAGAATGCCTGACAGAGGTATTTGCTTCAAGATCATACAATGATCAGTAGTATACCTTGCAAAAAACCAAGGCACTGGACTACATTCATAGCAGTTTCTGAACGCATACCATCCAAAAACAAATAATGCCTTGCCTTACAGTTCATCTTGCCTGTTGTCTGTCAGATGAAGTACTTTACAACACATGCCTTTCAGAGAGGCCCCCCTTTTAAGAAAACAACATTCCGATGTTGTTTTCTTTTAACACCTCCCTCTTGATATGCACAGTACTGCTGCCAGAGTATACTTAAGAAGGAAGAATCAAATTACAGTTCCCTCTACAAGCATTTTATGGCCTAATGGCCCTGAAGGAAAGGGATAAATAAACTGTATGTGTTGCCTTTAGCCACATAAGTAACCTAATAGCATATTTTTTATCCTTTGCTGTTAGCTTTTGAGAGAGAAATCTGTTAATAATGCATTACTATGAATTTCTTGGTTTTAAAGTGCATTATTCTTCACACTTACTGCACAATACTATTAATTCCGTTGGGTTAACAGTGTGAACATCAATCATTGCACTTTACAAATTCAGAAACCTGTTATCATGGTAGCATTATGAGAATATACTTTTAAAATAAATAATCATGCTACGCAAAATATACCTGATATAATAAAACTTTGTAGGCAATGCTGCCTGTATTACAGTCTCGTGGTAAAAGGTTTCCAAAAAAAAAAAAATTCAGGAAGCTTTGAAACAAGAAAGGAGGCCACTTCGAAGCTAAAACTTCGGTACAGAACATTAAACATGATTGTTTCTGAGTTTACAGTACCATTTTCATACTTTTAATAATACTATTCTGCTCTCAAGTGCAAATTGTAGCATCAGAGTTTGTTTAGTAACAGCTGCCGTGCATAATGGGGGAAAAATTGATCACATGTTCACCATCCACACAATGCTCCATCATACCTGCAGAAAAAATCTGTTACTACTGCTGTGGTCTGCAGTTTAGAGTCATAACTAACAGCAGAACACAGTGTCAAGCACATACTTTGCATTAATACAGTAGGTCAGTTCTCATTCCCAGACCTCAATGATACCAAAAGGGAGAAGATGGGAAAATTTTCTTGATGTGCTATGGCATATATACCAGCAATTAACATACTTCCTTCAAATAAGTCAGCAGTACTTTGTAAAGGCAAAATGAAACCTAATGAAACATTTCTGCACCACATCCTAGCCAGCTGAGCCACAGGACAAGGGGCCCCTTTGTAATCACTCACCCATCCCCCTTCCCAAATTGAGATCACCTTTCTGTTGAAATGCTAATAAAGGGAGCCAAAAGGTGCAAGGGAAGGAACTTAGCATTCAAGGAAAGTGAGATTAGTAGCTGGTGTCCATTCAAACAGAAGGCTTTTCCTAGGAACCAAAATCCCAAAGGGAGCTATAGGGATGGATTCTGAGGACAATTCAGAGAACTGCACAGCCAGTTCTGTTCAAACCAAAATTAAGAGAGGGGTTATTTGGGGAAACGAGGAGACTTCAGCCTTAATTAAGGTTTGGGGTGAGGCAGAGATAAAATATGCCTTGTCTTCCCTCAAAAGGAATATTGAAATCTATGAGGTTATTTCTAAAGAACTACGAAAAATTGGATTTTTTAGATCAGGCACGGAATGTAGAACTAAATGCAAATCGCTTCGCAAACTGTACAAACAGGCTGTAATTCAAAACAGTACTTCTGGAGCGGGGCGTTCAAAATTTATTTGGTACGAGGAAATGGCAAATATTTTCCGAACGGACACCTCAATTCACCCCTTGCGGACAACCGAGAGCGAGTCCAGCGGGAGCACTGGTAAGCATAGACTATGAACCTCTAAATATATTTCACACAATAAGTCACGTTTAGTGTATTTTATTGAGAAATATAATGTAATTAATACTAACTCCACTGCTATTCAAAAGTACAGTCATTTGTTTTTAGAACACGTTGTGTTATTCGATAAACCGAAACAACGAATGAACGGGATGAGTTTTAAATCTCTCTGATTAACGGGCGGATGCGTTTAATTTCCCTCCATAGATTGTTTTCTTGTTTTTATTAAAGAACGTTGCAGCACTGCATCGATGTATCGGTATCTCTTTATTATTAGAGAGATTATATATGTAATTAAAAGTATCCGTAATTTATTGTGCTTATGATATATTGTATCTCCGCTTGAAAGAAATATTCGATGCATCGATTAACAGTTGAAAAATGGGCAGATTAAAAATAAGTGAATTTGTTTACTTCCGATTTGAAAAATATATTTAAAACTAATTATGTTGGCTCTTAATACGTGCAATGATACTAGAGTATAGCTTTTTCTTTGGTCAAAATTCAGTTTGCTTAGTTGAAACGCTATGCATCCGTTTGTAAGTGTTGCGGTTTTGACCGGAGGGCGATCACTTTATTTTACCAGAAATATAAACTTTAATTAATTCTGGCCAAAGGAAATGGAGGGGCGGGACATGCATCACCAGTAACCAACCATGGAAGCTTAACCTTTATGTGCTCCGGATACTAAATACAGTTTCCTGTTCTTTGCCTTTTCCTGTTTTGCAACGCGAGGGAAATATAACAACTGAAATTCCTCTTTTCACATGCAGCTACCACGGAGACAACGCATGGTGTTAGCGATAATGCCGGATCACAGTCCCTCTTCGACGACACTGAAGGCATGAACCAAAGCTACGTGGCTTCGGAAGCTTCAGCAATGGGTAAGGCAGACTTTAAAAGTTATGCGAGAAGGCCATGTTTGGCAAACGGCCAGTGGTCGGATTATTAGGAATATCATTTAAATGATTACCTTACAGAATATAGTAGTGTAAATTAAACATCAATAATGTAAAGTACTCCCGTTTAAATAAAATATTTTATTTTCAGACTATCAATCTACAGACGGTTGTGAACCATCAACATCTGGCTGTTCTTCTTCCCAGAGTCCACAACCAATATTAACAGAACGGCGTGGTAAAAAAGGTATGTTTACCTCTGAATATGAGAATTTGAACCTAACCAAAAAAAATTACCTTTATTAACCACTCTAGTGTATGTGAGTTATTTTGCAAAAAAAACCGTTGTGGTGACAAATAAAACACCATGCTATTAACACTCCATTACTTTAATTTCTGGCCCATACAGCTTTTGTGTTTACTCTGTAAACACGACTATTACATGCAATGCATTTAAATGATGGGATTGTCAACATCTGTATTTTTAAATAGTAATTTACTTTTGTTTTAATGTTAGTGAATAAGTGTGTTACTGCATAATCCTTAATGCAGAAAACAGTGATTTTGACATACCCATTAATTTAGACACTGCTTTTTAATTTTTTTTTTCATTTCTCCTTATTAAATTCAGACACAGTGGAAACAACGAACTATGAGGCCACGCTTGATCCTGCAACCAGGCTAGCATTACTAAGGAAAAGGAAGCAGAGATCTACAGCAGCAGCACGCCTAGACAACACACTAACTGGTTTTGTGGACTGGGTTAAGGCTTCGGATGACAGGAAAGAGTCTACACTAAATGCTTGGAACCACCAGGATATGATGTTCCAGAAGCAGGTTATTGATAATTTAAGGGTGGCTTCGGATTCTCTTGCTAAACTAACCCAATTCTTAACAACTTCAGGGACAACAGACAAGGTTTACATGGATGGAGAAGCCTCCCATAAAGGTCAACACACTAAAAACCAATCTAAAATCATGCTCTCCAATGGTTCCCAAAACACTGATAATGTAGCGAACAGTGATTCTGATGGAGATTCATCTGGGACCACAGGGTCAGGTACTGCCTCCGAGCTGGAGAGTGACACTGAATGCTCAGTATCACTCCTGCCCTCTAGGTCTGCAGCTGCCCATGTTTCCCTTGGAAAACCAAAAAATGGAGCAACAGCTCAGGGAGGTAAACATGGGAAAAAAATGCTGCAGGGCCTCAAAAAAAGCCCAATGACTAGTACTCAGAAACAGGGAGCAGTAGAACCTGAGTTCCCACTGTCACCGTACCTGATTGTAAAGCAGGAAAGTGCTACTGAGAACATTGAGTCCAGAAAGCTAACCCCTCCAAAAAGAAGACGTATCAAGAAGAAGATATTTTCACCCTAGTTGATTACTGCTTATAATTTGAGTGAATAAAATAACAGGCCATAGTTGGGAGTAGGGACAGAATACCCAGTACAAGGCTTTTAATGGAGAAATGCTAAAGTGCTTCACATTTAAAGCAAGTTCAGTTACAGTAAAACCAAAATCAGAAGTACACCACTAATCAAGCAAATATAAACTTTAGTGTGTGTTTTTACCTTGATTTATTAAGCCTTTCTCTGATATTTACACTACAGTTGTATGCTCTGTGAAGAATGCATTTCTAGGTTATTTTAAATCACTGGGTATTCTCCCCCTTCACTCACCCATAATCAACTAACCCAGACAAAAGAAGTAACAGAAACAGAGATGTTTTTTTAAGAAACTTTTTATTTCTAACCACTCAACAGGTAAAGTATAGGTATGTGCACTTTACTGTTATTTGGAGTACTTAAAAGTAAACTTTTTAAGAGGAGAAACTGCCCTCTTCCAGTTCTACTGATGAATGATGTTCTCCAGGGTAGGTAACACTGGTCTGTGCTCTTTTACAAGACAACAAGACTAATACTTTAAAAGCACAGATAAGCTAGAAAGTACTTTTAAGTTACTTGCTCTTAACAGAACGAATGGACATTGCTTATCAGATTCCTCAACAGAATCAAATATACATTCCTTTATCCACATTCCTTAAGTTGGATACTTTATTAACCAATACTTTTTGGACCCCACCAATCAAAGGTTAAAAGAAAAAAGAAAAAATATATACTTTGCTAGTTAGAAGTCAGATTCATCCTTCTTTACTCTAAGAGACTTGGATTTTCAGTGGTTTTCTGTGTCCAAGTTTAAGGAATTAAGTGTGAGGCTTCAAATTCTTCTGCCTGATACCTATAGAAACAATTTTTAAACAATATAACAAGAACAACATTTAAAGTGCATAAATAAGTACCCTATTGAGTAGGAGAATTGTTCAAAGTGCACAAGCAAGAACTAAAGAAAACTCAAAGTAAGCAGCCCTAATATTTTCTTAGGAGCTTATTTATAAATAAAAACTTGAAAATATGGGTTGTACATTCACAATTAGGCAAAAAAGGATAAACCCCGGAACGGTGCTTTGCACAGAATAAGTCCTTTAACAATTGCTTCAAGGAAAACTTGGTCATAAAAAAAGAAAGTGTTCATCATCTAAATTGTCTATAAAAAAAAAAAACTTGTTCATCGCCTACGGCGCCTTCTCCTGGCTGGTGCTCCTCCTCTGTTTCCAGGGAGCACAATTTCTTCTAGGGCGGCTATTCTCTCCAACGCCTGCTGAAGAGCTGCCACCCAGTTTTGATGTTCAGCGCGGGTAACTGGTTGCAGCATAATGTCCAGTGGTTGATCCTCTTGTAACTCTGGAAAGAAGAAAATTATAGGTATTTATTGCTAAAGAACATTCCTTTATATGTACACACCTCAGTGAAGCCCACAAATGACTCTCACACACCTTCAGGCTCCTCCTGTTGTTCCTGCACGTTGCCTTGAACATTCTGCACTGGCTGTTCTTCTTGACCTGCAGCTTGATTTGCATGGCGTGGACCCTCTTGCTCCACTGGTGGTTGGTCATCCAGGGGCATGGCCTGTTCCTGGTCTTCCTCGGAGTCATTGGCCTGCTGCTCCAACGCTTCCCTTCTGTTTGGCTGTCTCTGAGGCCTTAGGTCACCTCCCCTGTTTCCAAGCCTCCTTCCTGGTCCAGCTCCTATAGAGACATAAGTGGGAAATATTTTTATAGTGGAAACCGCCCTGCTGTTACACTTTTGAAGAAATCTATATCAGTGCATGCATGCTTAAATGAAGTATAAGATATCAGTTCCAAAACTTTTATTCCAGGGTATGATTTGTAAATCATTGGCCTTCCTTTTATTTTAATACAGAACATTTACTGGAGGGCACAAATTTTTAATGGAATGGTTTTAAATGTCATTACAGCTACTTAATTTTGAGCAAAGAATCTTATAGACTATTTCAAATGTTTAAATGTATTATTAACCATTAATTGCAGCACCATAACATCAGAATTTGCCTTGAAAGCATAAATTATGTGCCACTTACAGTTTTCAAATTTCAGTTTCAGGTATTTTAACACATCTTAGTTAAGCCTAAAATAGTAAAGTTTTTAGAAGTAATTTATATGGCTTACCCAAAGGAAAAAGATGCAGAGGATCGGGCCTTCCAGCTTGAATCCAAAGTTGTAAGAGTTGATTCCAAAAGGCTGATTGCTGACCCTCTTCAGCATCCTCTCCAAAATAAAATAGTGCCCTGTTGAAGTTCTGTCTTATCGTTTTAAATTTCGATCTTATTTGCGTTGGATTCCGGGCATAGTTAAGTCTAGCCAACTCTCTGGCTGCCTGCCTGAAAGCCTGCTGGTTCCTTCTGGGCTGGAGATGAAACAGAACTGGGCCCATTTCATTCTCAATAAAAAAATCCAGAAGACTGGACACCTCAGCCTCCGACCAGTAGTGGCCTCTACCTCCCTCCATCTCAAAAGCACAGGCCTTGATCTCTTCTGAGCTTAACAATAATTTTTCAAATGCACAACTGCTCTCTAGGTAACTCCTAACTCTCCACGGGTGGCTGGGAAAACTTGAGGGGTTTTTATAAGGTTGGGCCAAGGGACCCTGCACATTTCTCTGGAAAATGAAACTAATTTTAACCAATTGGATTAAGGGTCAACGTAGAGTTCACTTGCCAGGTGCCTAGGAGTATGTTTATCTATCCTTTCACATTGGTAAGTTAAATTACTGCAAAACTGTACCTGGGGTTGTTTTTAAATAAGATGCATTTGTCCTATTGCAAGGAATACTAATAAACTGTAAAATGCATTTGTTTATGAATACTGTTATTTAGCATGAACAGATACCTGTGCAATTTGCAGAGCTCATGCAAATTACCTCCTGATTTATCAGTTCTACCCAGCAACGTTGGGTGAAGGACAGGAATGGAAACATTTTCTAGCTAGTGCAATGAGTTGGCCATTGTTCCTGGAGGAAAATGGGTGGAGTTTGTAATTGGATGGCTCCAAGTAGGCCAGCACCTGCCTGCAGATAGAGAGGCTCTATTGTTTGGAGCCTGATGGGCAGCAAAAGGTGAAAAGTTCAGGACTCAGGACTGACCATTACGAACTCTCTTGGAATGTACCACTGCAACTGTTGGTCATATTTGGGGATGTTTATATGTTTTCACAGTTTGGTGTTACTGTTATAATTTGTATTATGGCAGTTTATGGTTATCACAATAAAGTTACAACTTTCGGTAATAGAGTAAGACTCTGACTGTTTGTTTGAAAAGTTTTTTCAATAGCTGCTTTTATAATAAGTACTATGGAACAGTCCTGATCTGCTGAAAGGAAAGCATGGCCATGTCTGCTTTTCGATACACCGGTTTCTAAATGCCCGCATATAAACTGCTCAGCTTTACCAAACAAGTACATAGTTAGAACCTGGGACTCCTAAAATAGTGTTTACAATTTTTTTTTTTTGCAGCCAAGAATCTCAGTACCAAATAGAGTAAAACGAGTTAATTAACCTTTTGGGTGGTGTTTCATTTTCTGGGCGGATATGAGGGGGGGTATACTGGGTCAGCCAGTATGGCTATTTGGCAGTGATCCCTTATCCGCGCTGCCCGTGTTCCCTGCATAAAAGAAAGGGGTTTCGAGGCTTCGGCGGAGATCTGTCAAAAGCTATAAAGTCTTCCGCTGCAGCCTTTATTGCTGTTCAGGGGGGGGGGGTTATTCAGGGTGAGAGAAGTGGGGGTATCTCCATTAATCTTTTGAAAGCGCCAAGCGGAGAATTTTGTTTTTTTTTTAAAAGAACTCTGCACATGGCCAGAGGCACTGACTCACA